>OX101821.2:51268710-52511210 GCA_944452925.2 Chrysolina oricalcia
GATTCAAGAAAAAGTATTGAATCAGATTCTAACAAGAAAGCACAGACAGCAACCTCCTGAGAATATAATTTATAGCTTATCATTATTGGAAAAGATTACCCGAAAAACAAATATTTTCCTATCTTTCCCACATCTGTTGATAACAAAAAATTGTCGGTAATCTATATTACTATATGCAGAACTGCATTTGATATAGGTTAATAATAATGATTCCATGTCATCATTCCAGGAAAGCTATTTATCAGAATTATTCGCGTTGTCAGGTGATAAAGTACGAAGTCCCTTGATATAATTTGGGATAGTTTAACATACAGTGTTAACCAAAAAGTTATAAGTCGATGAATGGATTCAGAGTGTAAAAGACATTAATGATAACCGACTTTCCCATAATGAGTATGGGTTTCACCTAAGCAATGTATTAATGAATGACAAACATTGCATAGGGAAAACTTGATCAGCACTCAAAGGACCCCGCAACAAATCTTATGGAAAATGGCTCTCGGTGAAATTGGCTGAAACTTTGGGATATTGTGGAAATCGATGTCCTGATCAAATGTCTCAATGGGCGTAAGAACAAAAAATGGACAGTTTTTGAGATAATCGAGGTCATAGGCTATCAAATTGATGTGTTCAGTGGTAAGTACGTAAGCCATGAACAAATCGCTTGTTAAAACGACTCTGTAGTCCCGAAACTTGTTGAAAACTCGTCCCAGGATGTTTTCTGGGTCGCTGATAACAAATCTGGAGTCACTCTTGAAAAATTCACATCAATGGTCCCAATATACCCCCCACCTCTCCCTAAATAAGGCCCATTTCCAAATATTCCTGAAAATCGATGAAAACTTGACCCAGGAAGTTTTCAGGGTCGCTGATGACGAATGTTTGGTCAAAATTGGAAAACCCTCAGCAGTGATCCCAATTTGCCCCCTCCTTCCCAAAAAAAAAACACCGAAAGGGGTAGAGCATACCCCTTTTGGCGCTATGATGAGGTGTGGGTGGTCTCAGCACCTTCATTGACTCCATTGTTAGGACCCAAACTTTGGCAAAAAACTTTTGGTGGAGTGGAAGATTATGTTCAACATGAACTTCGCCATTTATTGCCGCACAAGTATAATACTGAATGATGATATTTATTTCACTTTGGGAATAATGAAGAAGATTTCGATCATTACTATTATTTAGTACTCAGTAAGGAATGCAAGGCCTTAATTAATTAAAGTGCGCTTTTGAATTATAAACTGTATTTTGAAGTTATTATGTATTTCTGTACTCGCACAATACAGTTTATGAAGTATTTTTCTAACATAGTAGTATATCAGATATTATCAAAACTCCGATTCATTCTTGAAATTATTGTTGAATGGTTATAACTTTCTACATCTTATTATAGCTTTTCTTTTTTATAATTACAGGTCGCCAGCTCAATCTGCAAAGTTCAGATTGAAGAACAACACTTTTTGGGTTTGACCCTAAAATCCATTCTCGTAGTTTTCATTCAACTAATGTAAACGAAGACGTAAAAATCTAGGAGCCCTGTATCACTTGCGAATCAACAGACGTCAGTGATTCACGAAACCTGTCTAAGAACCAGAAACATGATTAGTTGAATCTAATGTCGATGGCTGCACCAATTTTATTATTCAGAGTTTTTGGGTGATAACCGACTCTGAAAACCCCTGGGCCATGTTTTCATCAAATTCGAGAATTCCGAAAAAATGGCTT
Source organism: Chrysolina oricalcia (assembly GCA_944452925.2). Taxonomy (NCBI): domain Eukaryota; kingdom Metazoa; phylum Arthropoda; class Insecta; order Coleoptera; family Chrysomelidae; genus Chrysolina; species Chrysolina oricalcia. Next base: position 51,270,433 of record OX101821.2, read on the forward strand.
TCTTAGAGGGCCATATTGGGACCACTGACTTGAATTTTCCTCAGATTTTGACCCCAGATTCGTTATCAGCGACCCTGAGAAGCACTTGGGCCAAGTTTTCATCGAGTTTCGAGAATACCAAAAAATTGAGTTTTTTTGGGGGAAGGGGGGGGGGGGGCAAATTGTGACTACTGCTGTGGGTTTTCCAATTTTGACCAAAGATTCGTCATCAGCGACCCTGAAAACTTCCTGGGTCAAGTTTTCATCGATTTTCAGGAATATTTGAAAATGGGCCTCATTTAGGGAGAGTATATTGGGACCATTAATATGAATTTTTCAAGAGCGACTCCAGATTCGTTATGAGCGACCCAGAAAACATCCTGGGTCGAGTTTTCATCAAGTTTCGGAACTACAGAGTCGTTTTAACAAGCGATTTGTTCATTGCCTACGTACTTACCACTGATAGCTGAATACATCAATTTGACAGCCTTTGACCTCGATTATCTCAAAAACTGTCCATTTTTTGTTCTTACGCCCATTAAGACATTTGATCAGGACATCGATTTCTACAATATCCTAAAGTTTCAGCCAATTTCACCGAGAGCCATTTTTCCATAAGGTTTGTTGCGGGGTCCTTTCTGTTCAGCAAAGAACGTCGCGAAATTATTACATCGTTTGAATCATTGTTTCAGAGTCAACATTTTGAATATTTGTCTATTTGTTCACTGATTCAATCCCTCATTTCTTATGGAATATTACTCTGGGGATATTCATTGCATTTTTACATTACAGAAAAAAGCATTGAGAATTCTTGTTGGAATTGGTCTTAGATACTCTTGCCGTGAATCATTCTTAAGCATGACATTTTTCCAGTACATTCTATGTATATTTATTCAACTCTATGGGAGATTCACAAGAAGGCTCCTTTGTTACCTATGCAGTACAGTTTCCATAATCATAATACACGTAACAGCAACCTTATTAGACCTCAACGTTTCAAACTGACAAAATCACAGAAATATTGCTATGATTTCAGATTATATAATGCTATACCTGTCAATATTAAAACTATTTGTTCTAAACAAGTCATGAAAAAATATTTCACGAAAAACTGTTTTTATTCGGTATCAAAATATTTAGATCACGTTCGTAACTACACTTTTGATGCAAGGAATATACTTGCAGAACCTCCACAAACATCCACACTTGTTTTGAATGTTTGTTTTCTTTTGGTTTGTTCTTACTCCACAGAACTAATGACATGACATACTACAACTGTTTTAGAGACATAACGTAGTCAATAAATATTTCTTTCTTTCTCTATAAGTAAAAACATTTTATTTATATCAGTACAACTGAAATATACTGAGAAATAGTTATAAATAAATTGAATTGATGGATGACTAATCTTCTAATCTAGCATTACAGCCCGATGAGAGCCTCAGCCTGCCTACTCCGTCCCGAGTCTATATTCTCCACATACGTACTTTTATTATTCGGATATCACTTTCCACTTCGCTCAAGTTTTAAGCCTAGGTCTTCCTACGCTGCCCTACGAATCGTGGCAGCAGGATTATTATAAATTTGACAATGTCGGTCTCGTTGAATAGCAAGTACGAACAGTACGAAGTTATAGCGCCTGCGCCATACTCCGTAATCGATAGCTGCACCTTATCTACCCTTTTCGAAGTATTTTACATTCAAACATTTGAGTAGCTTTTGTTTATGTCGAATTTCTGCTCCTCATGTCAGTTATCACGATTTGTTTACCATGTAAACTTGGGGTAAAACTTTCAATTCAATCCGTATAATATGCATGCCCTGTCCCCTAAGAGAATAATTCTTTTCATTTCATCCCTCATAGTGTCCTAGATTTTCAGAAAAGGTCCCAAATGAACGAATTCTTCCTAATATTTTATATCATTATTGCCTGCTAACAGCCATTCCGGACCTGGGCTTCGACTTATTGTAGTTTGTTTAATGGCTATTTATTTACAGACCCGCATTATCGGCCATCGACCGACACCATCAGGGCTACCATCACTGCAGTTTCAACAACCCTTCCGGTAATAATTAAGTCATCAGCAAAGGCAAGTACTAGTAACAATGTATGTAAGGGAGTGACGTCTGTAATCTCGCACGAAGAAAAAAAATCATTATTCCCAAGCGAATATTTAATTCTGTACCTTGGAAGAAAAAGGGTCAATGTCCACATCATGCACAATTGAGTTATTTGGCCCAACATACTTGAAATATTTCAATTTCCACGTAGAAAAATAGCCAATGTCCCATGAGCAAAAATAATTTAATACTGGAGGTATTTTTCTTGCTTAATAAAATGAGGGACATTGGCCATTATTGTTACATTGGCAGTGAAATGAAATGGTCAGTGTCCTCTTGAACAATGTATTCCTCACGGCCAAAGTCCGATATTAGAGGCCAATGTCCTATTGAATGATATATTCCCCACGGCCAATGTCCAATATTTTCCAAAAATTAAGAAAACAGCTAATTTATATTTAATTATTTGTAAAATGATACAAAAGAATAAGTGTTAGAAAGACTCAGACTCATGTAATGTTACACAGTTCTTCAAGACGAGCATGATTCTATACTGAAAATCTTTGCACTCCTTTTTCTCGGAACAGCGAAATTGGACATTGTCCCTTTTTCTTCCAAGGTACAGAATTATGACAAGTAAAAACTTGTTTTTAAACGATGTGTTGTTACATTATCAACTTTGATTAAGGTGAGCAAAGAGGCAAAAAATGGTGATCGATGAATTGTGAAGTAAAAAGAGATTTCAGCTTTGCTTTGCGCAGTGGTTAGAGCGTCCGACTCTGAGCCAAAGGTCCGGAGTTCGAACCCTAGTTGGAGCTGGGATTTTTTAATTTGATCTAACCGATTAAATTATTAAAATCTCATAGTTCGACTGGGGTGAGTCCTGCACGATTCACTGTTGCGTTCCGATTAATAGTGCTGCTCCTAAGGTGGCATATGGAGTTAGTAACAAGGCGTACCCAGAACACATGGCTTATGACCATAGTAGTCGATGCCAAAAAACCAAAGGAAACAAAATTAGGTTCCATCGCTCATATTGATTGCAATCACTGAAGAAGTATGATCTCCTTCGTATTTCCACTAGTTAACTCTAAAGCCGTCAAGGCATAAAAAAAATACTGTAGGACACATTAGTTTGCACTCTATTGGTTTGATTACTACGTCAGAGTCACTAAAAAGATGCTTTTAGCGTTATAACTGTCTTTGTTTTTGTTTGTTGTTTTTTTGTAAAAAAATTATTATGTTTATTGTGTTATAGGCTGAACTGAAATATAGAAATATGTAGTGTCTCAGTACCCAAAATTTTTTTGGTAATTCTCTGTTGAATAAGTTGTACGAAAAATATTGTTTCTGAAACCAAAGCGAGACATACCAAATATTTTCAACTTAAAAAAAAATTGTACACGGTGCTACTCCCAGTTGTTTCCCCTCTACATATCGCTTCCGATGATGCAAATTTTGTAACAGAAACGTACGACGAGTATAGAAAGAAGAGTGTTGGTGAAATGGAGCCGCAGTTCCTCAAATCATTTCAAAAATAGTTGTTCTATTCACATTACCTCTGAAACATAATCATAATCAAGCACTGGATAATTTACAAACAGGAATGATCGCCGACATTCTTCGTCTTCTCGAAAATCCTATAACACTGAGAATTAACAACGAAAAGTTCTCATGAAGTTTTCGAACTACCCGACACTTAATTGAATTAGGAGCATTGCCGTGGGATAGAATGCGATCTATTGACACAAACGAAACCTATTGTTTATTGACAAATGAAAGAAGTAATGAAGTGTACTTACTTTAATATAGGAATCGAAATGTGAGAAGCATGGAATTCAAATGAATAATCATTGGAAAAATTAACATTTTAATGTGATTCATGGTGAGATAAATGAGCGTTAAACACCAAACAATAGAAATCAAATGAGCTACGGGCAAAATTAAATCTGAAACTCCAAATATTTACAAAATCAATTTAATCTCCTAATTTAATACAGTGAGTTACAAACAGAACGAACAGGGAAGAAATCATCAGATACAAACCTGTATTCTCTTGGAAAGACGATCAAATCTGAGACATGCCCTAGGATGAAATGCCAAAAAAGTTTAGCTTTGTGAAATAATTTACCATTTCACCATAAAATGATATCTACCATTCCACCTTAACGTAGGGTGTGGCACCTTTGCGCCATGATTTATTATTAATTTCGTTACCCTTTCAATTTAAATTGCTATGTTTCCGTGCCATTTTGACAAGTAACTTCAACTGATGATGAGCAATGCTATGCTCGAAAACACGTTTTTGACAAAATTATGTTAATGCAACCTTTTTTGGACAAGTTACTGCCGAAGCTACGTTGACAACAGCTCCCCTTTGTACCTCCTAGGATTCAAATATATATATATATATATATATATATATATATATATATATATATATATATATATATATATATATATATATATATATATATATATATATATATATATATATATATATATATATATATTGTGGAGACGACTTTGACTTTTTCTTAGTTTCTTCACATTGAAACTCCACTTTGAGGATGGATTGCTTCCTTCATATAAGTGGTACAAAGATTGCGAATGTAATTTAAAACATTGTTAGACCTATACACCAGAAAATAATATATGAGATATAAATCTATGACACCATGAGTCATCCAGACTTATTGGAACCTCTTTAGAAAGTACTACAACTATACTACTATTTTTCGGAAATGTCAGAGGTTCTATTGCTGTTGGCGTGCAGTGTATATCACTAGAAATGATCTGTTCAAGAGAGTTCGTACGAAAGTCATGGGGGTGTTTCCAAAAAAGTGAGACACGCTGTATATGTTGGACGTATTCATAATATTATGAAATATTCATTGAGCTCACCTCACAAATTGACCTATTTTGAAGAATGTAATCCAATTATTCACCCCATCAAATATAGGTACTTAATGACTTAATGTTATTTGTTTGATGCGGATTTTCTAATGAGCTATTGTTCGTTGCTATAGTAATATTATTTCTCCACATAATTGAATACTTACTAGGCTGGGAAAATGTATGCCAATTAACTGGTGTTTCAAAATGTGGAAGAAGATTAACTCAAGTTACCTATTTCTGGTTGAACACGAAGATCTTCCGAAAAAAGTACACATATAAACGACTCCAATTACATGATGAAAACTTAATCAGTTCTCTTAGATAAATGAGATAATGTAAATTCTATAATTACCAGCCTTTCAAAGCTAGATTCGAAGTATCATCCAACATTTGCACTGTTCCCATATGTGGAGTGCATCCCCTAAACACACACTGAAACTTTTAGGTCTCTGTTTTAAAGATATTGTCAAAAATAGATCGAACGCACTGTATATATTTTAAATATTTTATTATCATTCAATACGTGGGTAACCCTTTTACCTATTACAATTCAGTACGTGAGCGAAATTATTTTATTTTGAAACACAATTGTGCCAGGAACAGAAAACAACAGTTTTCAAAAAAGCCACTGATAGTTCGATCTGGTAGTCGAGTTTAGAGTTCTGCCGTGCCCACAGCTAGTGAGGGCTATGGGGGGAACTTGGAAGAATAAAGATTAGATTAATGAAAAATGTATATGCCCTAATTTATTGTAAGTATAGATCGTTTTAGAATAATTTGTTTAAACCATAACCAGTCTAGGAGAAATTCATTAATTGTTTAATTCATTATTACCTTCATTAATTTCAATCGTCTTAATCTCATATTTGTACATAGTAAAATAAACTTTTACATATTTTTCTAAAGTGTTTTAAATCTATAAATGATCAGTATCTACCTAGTTAGTCGTGAATAAACCCCAATTCACGACAATATTTTCATGGAACGCTCTGCTTTGGAAGGTGTTCCCTGAGGCATACAGCCTGCAGAAGTTCAAGAAGAACACCAATTCCTACCACTCACTTCAGCTGAAATTAGTTTTCGAGAGACCAATCATTACAAAAAAAAGATGTCATTAAAACAAATACAACACAGTTATGAAAACAGATGTAAAAAACATTCAGTCAAAAAATTTAAATAGCTCAAAATGTTGCACCTACTTTTAGTCCCATGTTATTCGTAGAAATACCAGAGGTAAGACAGATTCAGTTAACTGGTCTTTTCAAAACTCACAGGGATGTATGCCTTTATGGACAATAGAATCTGAGGATGGTTTTGGGGTGTAATTCAAGTGTTTTTTGTAAATTAACCATGTCTGCGACCTTATTCCAGTCAATAAATTGGCGAAGGCGATTTTAAAAAATCTATCGATTCCCTGTTATTTATTTGACTACAATACCCAGATACTATCACATTCAAGACAAGTTATTCTACACAAACAATACTGAGGAGAAAAAAGCTCATACAACAAGAACAAAACTTTCAATGAAACGCAGGAAATATTTCGAAATATAAAAATACGGTCCTGGCAACTTTTCAAACTCTGAAACTCCTACACCAACAAACTCTTCCATAATATTGAAACTGTGTTCAAATGTTTTTAATAACGCCTTCAAAAACTTTTATATCCAGGGATTAAATCGAAGAATGAAGATTTTGGAGTTATAATCTCAAATTCATCGAATTATTCCGACAGATGGCAAAACTGTGTCGTTCAGGAGCCCATAATCCTGCCGATCTTGTGTAGTATTTTTGGTTATAGGAATGTTTTGGAAATATCAACATTTCTATGAATATCCAATAACACAGAGTATATATACAAGATTAGTAGTGACAATGCCGAGTTAAATAAATGTAACCTATATCCTACGTTCGCCAGAATTCCTAGAGCTTTTTTCTGTCATATGAATATGTTCACGTATTTTGTGGAATTATTATTTCGTAATGAATACCATACTAAAATAACTAGTAAAATAGGCCATTTTTAGTACCATCAAACTGAGCCAATTCATTCAAGTGAGTAGAAAAAATATTTTAAATCAAGAATTGTGCGACTGACCAGAAACATGCAGGAGGCTAATCAGCAATTCAAGAATTCCAAGAAAAAACGACGGCATCGTAAATATTTCTAGCACCCCTAGGTGAAGAAGAAATTTTTAGGATAATTGAAGAAGTGAACCATAGAAAAGCTTACGGATTTGAAAAGATTTACGTTAAAATAAAAAAAATTGTCAAATCTAGAATTGCACCAATTTTAACTTACATATTTTCAAAATCATTCGAGTTGGCTTATACAGCCAGATCAAATGAAAATTGCTCTACACCTTTTCCAGTAGTTTTTCAGAAAGCGTCATTTGAATTTCAGAATAGACATCTTTATTTCGGAAAAGATCAATTGTATTTCAGTTCAGTGAGTTGATTTTCGGAAATCGTCAATTGTATTTCAATTTGATTCAGAAAGACTCAATTGTATTTCAGAATAATCAGTTTGATTTCCGAAACCATCATTTGAATTTCAGAATAGTCAATTGTATTTCAGAGTATCATATGTTTTTCGGAATGTGTCATTTGTATTTCAGATAACGTAAAAAGAATTTCAGAAAGCAGGATTTATATTGCAAAAATCAGAAATTTCAAGGTGTATGGCTCGCGATTTGGTGAATATTGAAGGAGTAGGCTGGTACTACATTGTCGTTTCTATGACAACAGAATAAATAATAAAAGACATATAAAAAAAACCTACAACAGAAACACAGCTTGAGATAGAGAAAGGATTGTAGCTTGTGCCAACAAAGGAGAAGACTGGGTACAATTAGCAGCAACATGAATGTGTCACAAACCGTTAGGACACAGAATCACCGTTACAGAAAAACCATAATATGAAATGTACTAATTATTGTAGTATTTTATTGTTTTGTCCATGTAATAACTAATAAAACTTCAGTTGATGAAAGTATCTACCAAACAGATTTTCAAGTTTAGAAAAAGTAAAAAAATTTCAGAAAAAATTATTTTAAAAATAATTCCGTAAATACAAATCACTCATTCCGAAATACATCTGACGTTTTTTGAAATACAGTTGACTATTCTGAAATTCAAATGATGGTTTCTGAAATCAAATTAATTATTCCGAAATACAATTGATACTTTCTGAAATCGAATTGACTGTTCTGAAATTCATCTTACACTCTCTGAAATTCAACTCACTATCCTGAAAATCAATTGACGCTTTCTGAAAATCAACTCACTATTCTGAAATACAATTGATACTTTCCGAAATATAAGTAACTATTCTGAAATTTAATTGACGCATTCTGAAATCAACTTGATGCTTTCTGAAATACAACTGGTGTAGTATCACCCATACTTAAAATTTGTGAAAAACGATTTAAATAATTTTAGGCTTACATCCATATTTCCAATCATTTCCAAAATTTCAGAAAAACTCATTATTTGTAGGCTGTATGAGTTTAGAAAACAAAAATATTTTGTTTCATCATCAATATGGATTTAGTAGATCCAAAGATACAGAAAGATCGGCACAAGATGTAAGATAATTTGTACAAAGAAAGTTGATGGTGCCATATTGACTCTTGATTTATGTTAAGCTTTTGACACGTCAACAGTGTCTGTGAGATTTTGATGAAAAATTTGTGTCAGAGGGCACGTTTATAATTAGTTCGAACTCTTTTAGACTAATAAAAAACAACATGTGTACATTGGAGAAGGGAAAAGTCAGTATAAATATGTAAATTATGATATACCACAGAGATCTGTGTTAGGACCTGTGCTTTGCACGATTTATATCAATTTTATTTCTTTTTTGGAATTTTAAAATATTTGCACATGATACAATAACAATAATTTATTCTGGACCCGATCAAGAATTCATCGAAAGTAATATCAGGTATGATATATACAGGATTCATGGTTACAACGTCATAAATTAACATAACATTTTTCAAAATCCTCATACATATTCATATCGACAAAAGTAATGAAAAATAATTTTCCGCCTATAGAATTGAAAATAATCATATAATATACAAAAATTATGTAACATTCTTGGGCTTTGATATTGATGAATTCCTCAATTGGCAAAAAACACAGAAATGATTCAAAAAAAAAATCACCTATAATCGGTATTCTTTGGAAAATTAGAGGGCATACTTGGAAGGAAAAATTTGTATAGACATCTATTTCATCATATTGCAATGTTTAGTTTCTATATGGGGATCTGCCGAAGCATCTGTATACAGTGTGGTCCACTAAGTGTGCAACAAATGAGAAACTTGTTTATTATCGATTTCTCAGAAGATTTTATTCTTGACAAAAGTTGGTGCATATTCCAAAACTATACCAAGTGTACCTGAAATGGCTTTATGACAAACCATACAGGATAGGCCAAAAAATATAAAGTTCGTTCAAGAGTAAAGTACCCTTATTTCAAAAAATATACCAAGTGTACCTGAAATGGCTTTATGACAAACCATACAGGATAGGCCAAAAAATATAAAGTTCGTTTAAGAGTAAAGTACCCTTATTTCAAAAAATATAGAAATATGTTAAAGAGAAAAGTTGTTTATAATTAAAAGTTATGTTCAGATACGAAGTCATAGCCTGCTATTCAATTTTTTTTTTCATTTGGAAAATATTGAATTACCCCCGTATGATACATATTTTTACTATTTTGATTTAATATGTATGCGAAGTAGCCACAATCAAATCAGTTTGGAGTATTTTTTATCAAATTAAAGTGTATTTGTAAAATTTACTTGGATTTGTATTTTTTTAGGTGACCGTTAACTTCATGTTTGTTGCAACGATATTTAACAGAACTCTAGAATAAAACATATACCCTTTTTAACGTGGCAAATACTTTACTAAGTAAATGTTCACATGAATAAACTGTCAATAAAAGTATAAAATTTCTGTTCTTCTGACAACAATGCCTCAACTAGAAGAGATATTAAAAAAACACTCCAAAATCTATCGCGGATAGCCATGAACAAAAAACACATACGCCCGAAAACAATACTGTAGTTTGATAGTGTGGCGTCTTGAAACTTGCCTGTCAAACGTTTTCATAATTGTTTTTAATTAAAAATGCCTCGCCGAGTAGTATTAACGTTAACTGAAAAGGCAGAATTAGTTTTAATCTGTGGTGATGGTTATAAAACAATGCGCGAAGATGCAAATATTTTCAACGAACGGCATCCAGACAAACAAATTTGCTATTCAAGTGTAAGTAGAATTTTAAAGAATTTCAAACAGACCGGCTCACTAGAATATAAACATAATACGAAACCTGTATGCACAGAAGAAAACCAACTTGACGTACTTCAAGCAGTAGTAGAAAATCCTAGAAGGTCCACCCAAGAAATTAGTGATTATACCGGCATAAAAAAAACGTCTGTGAAGCGTATTCTCAAGAAACATAAGGACCATGCTTACAAACCTACATTCATTTGTACATTGCAAGAAAGAGACTATGATTTTTCCATGTGGATTCAGAGTGAAATAGAAGAACAAAGAGATTTTCATTGATGTATTCTGTTTGTAGATGAATCGAGTTTTACAACAAATGGGGTTCTATTATCACAAAATTGCAGATGGTGGTCAGGTGTCAACGCAAATTTTATTATTGACAACAAAAATCAATACTATCAGAAAACAAACGTTTAATGTGATATATTAAATGATACATTACTAGGTCCGTTTTTTTTCGAGAGAATTTGAATGGTGACAGGTTGAACTGAAATAGGAGAGTTTTTGGATGATATGGTATTAGAAGAACGGCAAAAAGTATGGTTCCAACAACTAGAAATGTTTCTCAGTGGCTGAATAGGATTCCGTAATAAATGGTTAGGACGGAATACCGATCCTCGATGGCCTCCTCGTTCTCCAGACCTTACCCCTCTGGATTATTTCTTATGGGGATACTTATAACAAAAAGTCTACAGAGATCGCCCCTTTGATAATGTTGCTGAGCTTTAAACTTCAATACGAGTTCATTGCAGAAATATTCCCGCTAATGTGTTGCGATCTACAGTAAACGAATTTTATGAGCGAACAATTTGATGCATCGAAAGAGAAGGTGGAGATACAGAGACGCTTCGATAATTTTTATTGTTAGCACCTGTTCAGTTACCTACTGTAAGTTTCTGTTCTATCGCTTATTGGTTCTTTTTTGTTCATGGCTATCCGCGATAGATTTTGACAGTTTATTCATATGAACATTTACTTAGTAAAGTATTTGCCTCGTTAAAAAGGGTATTTGTTTTATTCTAGAGTTCTATTAAATATCGTTGCAACAAACATGAAGTTGACGGTCACCTAAAAAAATACAAATCCAAGTAAATTTCACAAATACACTTTAATTTGATAAAAAATACTCCAACCTAATTCGATTGTGGCTACTTCACATACATATTAAATCAAAGTAGTAAAAATATGTATCATACGGAGGTAATTCAATATTTTCCAAACGAAAAAAAAAAAATTCGAATAGCAGGCCATAACTTCGTAACTAAACATAACTTTTAATTCTAAGCAACTTTTCTCTTCAACATATTTCTATATTTTTTGAAATAAGGGTACTTTACTCTTGAACGAACTTTATATTTTTTGGCCTATCCTGTATGGTGTTTGTCATAAAGCCATTTCAGGTACACTTGGTATAGTTTTGGCACCAACTTTTGTCAAGAATAAAATTTTCTGAGAAATCGATAATAAACAAGTTTCCCATTTGTTGCACACTTAGTGGACCACACTGTATATAAATTACCTCATCTAGAACCTACTGAGTATTTATATAGATAAAAAAACTAACTGAAATTGGATTCATTTTATAAATTGGGAGTATGTTCAGTTATTCATCTTTGCAGCACTAAAAAGAAATATACCAGTTTAAATTTTTATGACAACATTCCAATTCATAATCATGGAACAAGATATGTTCATGAACTGCAGACTGATAGAATCAGGACTGACATTGGAAGAAAAGGTGTAATACATATACTCATTTATAATAAAATTCCAGGCACATTGAAAAATATGAAATGTTTTTAAAATTAAAGTATAAATTGAAACAACATTTGAAAAAATAAATCTGATTTGACAATTTATTAGATCATTAATTTTTGTTTTGTTTGTTCATCTATTTACGATTTTATTTTTTATATTCTACTAATATAAACATCATATATTTTTTTGGAAATAATAAATTTATTATGATTAAAAATCTCCACAAGGAAAAATGTCAGTAGCGTACAACATTTTTTTAAATATCAGATGACGTGTTTGCAGGAACTCGACTAGTGGAACAATATAAACTTTTTTAACCAAAATACATGGTTTTATATCCTATCAAATACAAAATTTGAAAATAATACCCCTGTAGCAAAAAATCAAGCTGTTGGAGATACGTCAATATGAGTTTTTTTTTTTAATAAAATGATTTGAGGAATCAAATACTAAAATATTAGCATGTCATTAAGAGAAGGGTCATTATGAATAGTGGTCATAGGACCTCTGGCAACAACGGATTTTCATAATTTTTGAGCCACCTTTGAAGCTTGGGCTACAATATCTTCCTCACCAGATCTTCTTTGGTACATGGAATCGAGTACATTCGCCATTACTACTACATTCGCAATGGAATGGTGGAAGTAACGAGGCGTGGTCCAAAAATTAAGATAAACGTCCTTCCTTATGGATGAAAATCCATGGAATTTCGAAACAAAGCTCTTGGACCCAAGTACTTCTATGTGTACATGTTGGCAATATTAAAAATTGTTTTTTCTCCGACAACCTGTTCATTTTATAACCGTAACTACAATCATAAACAAGCACATTTTGTACAGAATTTCATTTTTGCATCGGTTGCTAGGCAAGTTGCTAAGCAACAAATGCGAAATGCAATATTTCGTGTTAGGTTTAGGTTAACTCTAAAATCACGACGACTACAGCTTGTCAAATTATGACGTCCAGCGACAAATTGATGAAATGTCAGCAGTTCGTTTCTGTCAAAGTTTTAGTAGGTAACGAGTAATTTCATAGTTGTTTTCTATAAAAACTACTGATTAAAATGGAACTGATAATGATATCGACTTAGATTTGACACCTCCGAACATAATAGAAGCAGCGAAGGTAACAACACTAATTTATTACCGGAAACATCGAAGAGTATGTATCAACGCGCTTATAACCCTTTCAAAGTTTTTTCAATGTATGCATGTATTAAACGTGAACGATATGTCGTCTTAAAAAATTATAGTATGCAACTCGCAACAAAATGGGCATCATTTTGTGCTCATTGCATAATATACTATTTGGCACTGTTTTTTATGGAAAGGAAGGAAAGGAATTATGCTATTTAGAAAGGGAAATATATTAATTTGTCATACATTGTTCTAATGAAGCAGTTTAATTATTTTTTCACCCAGAACAAATATTATGTTAACAATTTGTGATAACACATAATTGCATGTTAATTCCATGAAAAACTAATAATTGAAATGAAGTGTCCAAACATTAACTCAATACATCCCATCATCTATAAGAAAGTTTCAAAAGATCATTCTGATACAACGTTGCTATTCTTCTGGATGACTTGGTCAAAATGCTAACCGTTTTCTATTCATTTCTACAACCAAACCTTAGGAGAATTTTTTTCGAAAATGAACACCAATCGATTTTAGAAATTTAGAGAACCTTACCTAGATTCAATGGACATTTCAGTGTTTTCAGATCACTTGCCCCAAATCAGCAAAAAACTAAACAGATTGTACACTTCAAATCAACCGTTTCATTATCTCAACTTCTGTCACATATCACCCAATCCACCACCTGTTACAAACAATTAAAAAAAACTGTTAGTTCACTTCGCCAAAAACTAGGAAATCAAAACAGGATGTGTAACAAGTCTCTAATGCTCACTGGAAATAAGGGAGCGTCTGCTGTGATGGATATTGAAAATAAACACTGTTATCAGGCCATATCAAAATGTCTGACGCCAGCCGCATTAATATGAGAACGATTCTAGAGTACGGAAAGCCATTGTTTATACCCATCTGATCATGCAGTGAGTGGCCCAACAGACGAACCAATGGCGGCAACTGAAGAAATTCTCGGAGGGTTGAAAATAATTATAGTCCAGGTTACTGTTACTATTGTGGGGACACTATTTTTGAGTATTCATCAGTAATGGAGATGTCAGATTGACATTAGAGAGTTATTGCAACCTCTATTGTGATGATACTTTAATAAAATTTTCCTTTATTTGACATATATTCAATATGTCCTTTATTTTTCACTTGTCCGTTACTGCTCACTCATAACGCCCTCTAAATGTTTTTTTCTGTAGTTCAATAATATATAGTAATAATAATAATAATAATAATAATAATAATAATAATAATAATAATAATAATAATAATAATAATAATAATAATAATAATGTTTATTCTGCAAATATATCTACATAGAAGACATTTTTATAGTGTAATAGTTTCTTACAAACAAACATAGAGAATCCCACTAAAACCGAAGTTGTGCGTGGGTGTATTTTTGTTGCTGAAACGTTAAAAAATTCAAATAAATGAATAATAAATATAGAATATAACTAATTAAGATACAAATCTAATCTAATCATTCCGATAAATTATCCTTAAGTCTAAATAAAAGTGAGTATAAAAACGTTCTTAAAATAACTTGATACATATTTGACATGTTGTCAAGAACTTGGTAAAAATTTAAAAGGGAGTTAAAATGTTGGCAATAGCGAAGTATGATATTCTATTTATGATATTCGTTATTTTTTGTTATAATATTATAAACAATGTCTCTATCCAAGTTAAGCACATACTTTTTGAAAATTCTCTTTATTAGATTTATATTGTTTATTTGTATACTGAGATAATTATATGTATGTTATCCAATGTTTTTTTTTTGTTATAGTGACTTGTTCGTTGCCCTTAGCTTTATTTCTGGTGTTGTAATTATGCTCAATATTTCGTAGGATGTTTTTATTTTTGTAAATGAACAATACGATATTATACATATAAAGTTGTCGGATATCAAGTACTAGTGAATCTCTAAAGATGTAGTCCGACGGATAGTCCTTTTTTTTGTAGTACATTATTTTAAGTATTTTTTTTTGTAATACTTCTATTTTTTTAAGTGAGCGTCGTGTAAGCCACCCCAACTGAGGATAGCATATTGCAGCCGAGCTTGTACTAAGGCATAATATATTGTTTTGAGGCGAGTCGTATCTAGAATAGATCTCAAATATTTGAATTTGAATAACATATACCTCAGTGTTTTCGAAACATGATTTACATGTATATCCCATCTTAGATGAGAATCTATCGTGACTCCTAGATACTTGATATGGTTTGCTCTGGATTTTTCCGTGGTTGTTAATTATCAATTCGTCGAAGTTTGGCAGACTGTTTTCATAGCTTGCGAATGGTAAGAAGTGCGTTTTCTCAAAGTTAATAGTTAGTGATTTGTGATCAAACCAATCTTTAAGTATGGTAATTTGATTTTCCACTTTTGTTTTCAGGCTCTTCCAGTCTTCGGCTGTGAAGAGTATGGCCGTGTCATCAGCGAAGCTGAAGATAGATCCGTCGCACCTCTGGGTAAGTAGATTGTTTATATATAAGGAAAATAACAGAGGACCAATTACAGTGCCTTGTGGTATGCCATGACTAATTTCTGCTTCTGTGCTGAGAACATTGTTGATTTTTACAGCCTGCTTTCTGCCGTTCAGGTAGCTTTTCAATAGATTTTGAGAATTACCTCGAATACCTGAGCAACTTAGGGCCTCCAATAACTGGATATGGTCAACAGTATCGAAGGCCTTAGCTATTAGTATATTCCTACACAATTAATTACTCAGAAAAGTTTTATTTATAACTGTACATATAAAAAGGGGACTAATTATTTTCTCTGAAATAGAAATTACAATTTTCAAATGTTCCTGAAAAATTAGTACCAAGTTTGAAGTTCTGTGAGTTCACCAATGATGAACTTCTCAATGTGCATTCGGTTTCGTTCGGAACGTTAACATTTTCTTTTTCGGAAACGGATTGGGCTATCATTGTAGCAATTTTGTTCTTCGAGGAGATACTTTCTTTAATATAGCTCTGCGCTACCGTACCACTCTTCCATTTTCCAAGTAATTTCAGTGTTTCACAGGAAGCACCACCTTGAACAAGAAGCGTTGACGACGTTCGGCGTAGACAATGTCCGGTATAACCTTTCGGGTCTTCCAAATTAAGGTATTTCGCTATGATAGAAGGAACACTTCCTATAGTATTTTTACCTACAGGTAACTCACTGCATTTGTTATTTCTGTAGGTTAAAAAAAAACATACGTTGTTTACGTCCTTTTGGTCGTAGTGCAATGTACTTTTTAACTAAATTCAAGGCTCCTATTTCGCTTTCTTCAACAATGGTGAAACTTTTTGAGGTGCAGGTCTTGGTTTCTGGTACCTTGATCAGTAAAACGGCTCCTCTGTCTTCAATGTCATCAATTGTTATCTTGACCATTTCATCACGTCTTAAGCCTCCAAATACGCCCATTACCAGAACAACTTTATGTAGCAGAAAAGTATCACCTGGAGCTTTTCTTATGAAAAGTAATACTTGTCTACCTTCCAACACCTTTGATTTTTTAGGAATGTATCCTTTTGATTTAACTTTCAGAGAGGCTGAATGCTGATATATTAATGTTTTCTTTAACAATCAATGTCGATTTCAGCTGTGAGTATTTGGTCCATAGACTATTTGCACTCTATTTTTCAGACTGAAATAACGTAAAATAAATAAAAAAATTTATTATTTTTCGTGAGATAAACTCAGTTTCATTTACGGTATTCACTCTGTTTTCATCTTTCCATTTAAAAAAATGGTCATACTCCTTCTCGTACAAGTATTTGGATTTCACAGGCAGTAAATTTCCTAACGCTTTTTCAGCTTTGAGTATCACATTCTGTGGGATCTCCATAATTATTATGAACACAACCGTTTTTAGTTTCCTCCTCTAACAAGCTTGTCAATTCTTACAAAAATGCAGCGTCATTAAATAAACAACCCTCAGCAACCTCTTCAATGTTTCCATGGCAATTACATACAAGCTCACTGGTGCTTAGTTGCCGACCAGAACGCAGTAAATACTATGAGAAGGAATTTATGAAGTAAACAACGTCGTTTAAGATAATTTTTTTGGGAAAAATAATATCTTGTATACACCACGAGCGTTACTAGATCCTATAACGCACTTGGTGCATAAATAGCTATTACAATTTTCTTTTATTAAAATACAGGCATCCCATCCCGTATTTCATTTAAATAAATGAATAGAAACTTTTATTTTAGTCGTCTTTATTTTGAAATCACATCTGCCAAATTTTTGTGAATCATAACAACTAATAACCTATAAATTTGCAGTGAACATAAAAAAATAGTAGTAGCTTTTGTGTGTGAAAATTGTGAGTTCAAAGTAGGTAATCACGAGGGAAAGTATAAAAATTGTTCAAGATTTACGTACGAGGACAATATTACTCTCCTCCAAATAGTGCATAGTAAGCATATTGCAAATGGATGCGCTGTAAGGGAAGGAGTGAAAAATATGTTGCAGTTGATTCAAATAGCTATTTGTATTAGTAGGGAGGAAAGTGCCACTTTTCCTTCCGCAGGATGTAGTTTAAACATCCAAGGGAGGAAAAGGCACTTTACTCCCATGTAATACATATGATTTTTTCTCTTACCCATTCAATAAAACCTTTTTGTGACTTTGTTTGCAAATAGACCTATTCTTACTTGATGGAAAGTATAGACAATACAGTCATGTGTATCTGAAAATCTGCGGTGGTGCAATGGCTAGCGTCCTGGGCTTGTAATCCGAAGGTCCCGGGTCCATCTCCAGGCAATTACAACTTTTTTTTTTTCAAGAACGTTATTTTACTTTTTTCTTGTTAGTGATTTGAATTATTGGACATGTAGATAGCTTATACATTTCGGATTGCTATTGAGTGATTTTCTCATAAGTAATGTTATGTGCCTATTTGAATGAAGTGCCGATCATTTTTTTTCTAAGAGCTGCGCTTGTAGAAAAAATAATGTGTGTATTCGAGCACAAAGTGTCATTGTCGTTCTCCAAAGATTAATCTCTTTGTCGAGCAACAATCAATCCTTTGCGCTCTAAATACACAAATAGCTATTAAAGAACTAGAGTAGAAGTAACATTCATGTTTGATTTTTACCAGATACAGGATATATAAGATGTTCTAGAAATTACGGAAACAATTTGATTATAAATGAAAAGTACTTTCCTCCCTAGGGAGGAAAAGTATGAGTTTCCTCCCTGGTTTGAGGGAGGAAAGCGTGTACTTTCTATAGGGGTAGGAGGAAAAATTATTTTCTTTGTAAACTGCTCGGCAGCACATACAAATGATATTAGACCAATGATGTAATGAGATGATGGTTGGGATGAATAGATGAAAATATTTGAAATTTGACGCACTTGTCAAAATAAAGTTTAACTAACAGCATCTAGAAAGATGGTTGTTGCAATAACACCATTACGAAACAGAATTAGAAATCACAATACCAGGATACTTTAATTAAAGTTTCTTGTAATAAGGTAAACTTATTTCAGTTTGCAATAACTCTCTAAAAATGAGTTTCTGTGTAATATTACAAACCCAAAACAAAATATTATTCAAAATTTTGATTTCAAATTCATCTACATTGGAAAATGGTTATCGTTTATTCAACCCCAAACAAGCAACGTATTCTGGAGAATATCGATTTAGATACTGGAGGAACCGTACCTTGTACTCTCCTGATGTCCATAAAATCAGTGATTTTGATATTCTTGGAAACACTCAAGGAAACTGAAAACAAGCCTATATTTTCCAAAATGAACCCTTTACAGAGTTCTTTCATCCAAAAAATTTGAAGAAAACTATGAAAAGTTTGGAATAACGGAAAATTTGATGAAAGACCTGCGAACCACAATAATTTTTTCAAATTCAAATTCTTTATTTTCCTTTAAATGAAAAAAACTGGTTTTGTATTTATAGTAGTCATAAAAATAAGATAAAAGGACGAAAATGTCACTACTCAGTTTAAGCAAAAAATTCATTTAGTTTCTAAAAGCATTTATTCAATAAAAACAATTTCAAAGTCAATTTGAAGTCCGTCAGTTTATTGACAGACTTTATATGAGTTGGAAAATTATTGAAAACTCTAGGGTCCATGAAATCTGGAGAATTTTGAGTTATTTTGTACTTGGCAGCAGAACTGTGTACGAATTCTTTTTTCCGTGTATCAATATAGTGAATATTTTCATTGAGTTTGAAATCGCTTTTATTGTGAAAAATATAGAGAGCTAAAAGGACGTAAAAAAAGTTCGTCAGGAATATACACCGTAAAATTAATTTTTGTATAATAAAAACTTGCTCATGGTTGAGTTGCCCCACAAAAAAGATTCATAGACCCAGAGAGGGCGCTGCAGCGATTTTATATGATCTATTTTACTATGAGAATCATTGAAAATTGCTACAGAAGCTACAGTACCTTGGCCTAAAAAGAAGCAACTTGAAATGATTTGAGTCTTATCTGTCGAGTCGTAATCAGGTGGTGAAAACCCATGCTATCTCTAAAGCAGGTAAGAGTTATGGGGTACCTCAGGGTTCAGTATTGGGACCAGTTCTCATCTTGACTATATAAACAATATATCGAACTCAACCATATCATGAAATGTTACCCTTTTGCAAATGATGCAAAGATTTTTGGAATGAAAAAAGGATTTCTAAATTACAGAATATCCTCAGGTATCAACAACATCAAAGAATGGTGTGACTTAAACTCAAAGGCATTCAATTTCAAAAAATCAAACATAGTTATACTGTACCCATAGATTAGAGCTATATGGAAAATACGTCGGTATCAACATTTATAGGGTTGAGTATTGATATTAGCAAGTTGATTCTGAAAATTATGTTATGATGCTTGGTAACAAAAAATGCTTCTGGTTCCGATGCACTGAGAGTTATAATAGTAATAATGATAAATACGTTTATTATTCATTTTTAAGGACAATTTTGTACATTTGTAGGATACATATATACCGGGTGTCCACGGAAGGTGGAAGGTGGAAATTTCTAATGTATTCTTTCAAAGTTTTTTAACGGAAGTTTGCTTGAAACCTAATAATGTACAATATCAAATTAATCGTAATCCAATGTTCTATCGCCTATTAGAACTTTGAAAATGAAATTTTGCATAGCAGATACATTTTGATAAAAACAGTAAAATTGTATTATTCTCAAAATTTTAGGACTGAAATTACTGATTTGAAGATATCCATGTCACTCTAGAATAAAAAGTAAATGTCAAAATAAAATTCGGTTACAAAAAGACTTATACAGATCTTCCTAATTCCATTCCATTATCTTCAAAAACAAAAAGTTATAGTAGCGAGCCACTTTCCGCGGACACCCGGTAAATATATAGAAATCAGATTTTTTTATTTTTCCAAAAAATTGTGATTACTTGCAACTCTAATTTTTTTAGAACATTATCGTATTACTCTTGTGTTTCAGATTGGAAGATATTGTGTACACAAACTTCAGCGTTTCTAGATTTATGTTTTCAAAAATTATTAATCGGTACTGCGATATGAAGCAATTTTGATTTAAGTATTTTAATCAAGAACAGAGCATCTGACAAGAAAAATATATTTTTTGGATTATTATTTATTTTGCATTCCACACCGCATCAGATTTTTGACGAATTAATCTTGAAGTAAAACGATTTATATTTTTTAAGCGAAAACCATGCGTCGGACAAAGAAACCCCATAAAATCAAATTTGCTCATAAATGAAAAAGAATTTTAAAACAGATTTTTATTTGAAGAGAAAGCAGTGGCGTAGTATTTTTTCCTCCAAAATTATTCAATGCAAAACCCGTACGGATATCACTAGCACAGAAAATGAAAATTTTTGTACAACACAAAATGCACCTTGGTGCATAGAAGACTTGTACCAAATTTTATAAAGATGTCTACAATATTAACTCAGTTATTATTAAAAAACTGATTTTTCTTTCAAAATTTTATCACCCTCTATCTCAAAAGTAAAGACTTTTAGGACATACGTTCATAGGAAGTGTTTTTCTCAAAATGAGTTAAAGAATCACCCCCTTAAATATTAGCATGTCTTTAACCCCACCCCCACGATGGTCCCTTTGCAAATCACTGCCGACTACGCCACTGCTCCATCAGTACAGCGTATTTCTATATTTTCACGACATATTTTTCGTGATAAAATGACGACCCAGTTACGATAAATAGATAAGCTTCGTATTATGAAAATAAGGTTTTACTTGATGGATACGCGTGGAGAGGGAGAAGAGAAAAAGGTATTTTTGATGATGGCTCGTGTTTGATTAAACACAGATAATACATTCAGATATAAAAACGGCTTTCTAAAATGGAACTGTTTGTCTTCAGATAAAGAATTTCTTCAACGACAAGAAACTTGATGTTTGTTCGGGTTTTTATTTTCGGCTTCATTAACAGATACGTGTGGGAATCTATTCTACAAAGAATTTAGATTCCGTTAAGGTATGATAACTGAATAGTATTATTATCATGAGTAATGGATAGATGCTCCTTAACGGAAGATCACTTAAATGATGAATAAAAAAATCTAGGCAGGAAGAATCTTGTTAAAATAATTTTTTTATTTACGGCAATAAATAGTATTAACAATAAGTATTTTGTTCACTGATACTATTTTTTCCAAATTTGACATATTATCATATTTTTAAAACTGACGTGAATATCATAACGTCCATCTTTTCATAAATAAAAAATTCAGATTCATATTTCATTTATGTTGAAAGGCTTTTCAGATATTCTAAATTAGAAAAAATCTTGTATGTAACATGTTACAAAATAACATTTTGTGTAACACGAAATGAAGCTTTTTGTAACTGGTTACATAAATAGCTATTTCAAAACAATAGTTGTGCTAGACGTACAGCTCGCTTGTTTGAGGACAGTCAGCCCGATACAAATGTGAATGATTCGTATGTTACCAAGTTAGTTAGAAAGTTTATCGATACCGGGTCTGTTTGTAATGTGAAACACCAGCCGCAGAACCCCATCCGAAATGGAGCTGTGGAAGTCGCTGATTTGGGGCATGTTCAATTGGATCATACTCAAAGTACCCGTCAACTAGCTGAAGCCTCAGGGGTCTCCCGTTCGTCCATAATACGGATTTTAAAAGTGTACAAATTTCATCTGTACAAAATTAAATTAGTACACGAACTAAATGAGGATAATCCTGATCGAAGGCTGCAATTTTGTGAACAAATGAGTCAGCGTTTAAGTGAAGATCCGGACTTATTATTTAACACTTGTTTTACAGATGAGTGTACATTTTATTTGAATGGAGCTTAGAATAGGCATAATTGCCATTACTGGGATGACAGTAACCCACATTTATTCCGAGGTTCATACCCAGGTCCCTCAAAAAATAAACGTCTGGTGTGGCATATTGGGAAGTCATACTACTTCAGTCAGTTAGTCAGTCAGACCACTTTTCATTCCTGGAAACTTAAATGGTCAAATCTACCTAAACATGCTTGAAGACGCAATTGATCCTTTCATAACAATAATAATAGAAGATGTCCCAAATCCTAATGCTGATCGGCTTCATTTCCAGTAAGATGGAGCACTATGTTGTTCCTGTACGAGAATTTTTAGATAACGGGTCCCCGGACAGTGGATTGGCAGGAGAGGCCCAATGGAATGGGCTGCCAGGTCACCTGATTTATCGCCTATGGACTTTTTTCTATGGGGACACTTGAAAAATAAATGTTTTGCTACGAAGCCCGAGTCCATAGAAGATCTTCGCCAACGGATTATAACAAAAGCAGAAGCATAACACCTGATATGCTACAAAATGTTAGCCATAGATTTGAACACAATCTGTATTATTGTATGGAAGCAAATGGGTCACAATTTGAACACTTGTTGAAGTAACGTTTTAATAAATCAATTTAACAGCTTGTTTATTTTTTTTCCAAAGCACTATTACAAGTAACAAATATTGAAACGTACTACTACTTGTAAATGTTTTAATTCCTAGTAACCCAAACTTATTTGTATTTTTCATTAATACCAAAATTATCGGGTTCATGATCTTGAAGCCGTTTTCGCATTAACTGTTTCAGTAAATTTCAATACATAGGGTATCATTGGAAAGATAATTTTGTGCCAGTTCAAATGATATATCACTCGACCCACTCGTTCCATTTAAAATTTTAGGGTTGTGACACCCCCTCGGTAGGGGTTTGAAGGCACAAGTTGCAAAATATATCTAAAATGTGTCCCCCTCAAAAGCAAACTCCACGTGTCCGAGCATTTTTGCTTGCAATTCCACAAAAAGGATAAAAGCTCGGTGTATACTTTTCGTTGGACTACTCTGTATGTTTAAATATAAATGTAGGCTGTTGTCTGACGTATTCTATATCAGTTTAATGGTCGTAAATATTTAATCTTTTATTATCATTTATTAATACGAAAAATTGATTATATAATCCTGACTTCCGTGTTATTCTATATAATAGGTATTTTCGTTGAAAAAAGAAAACAACTACTGACCCCTACAACCGATGAATTATACATAACGAGTTTGCACCATATAGGAAACTTGTTTATGATCTATTTCTCAGATAACTTTATTCCATTTAAAAATTGAAGCATTGCAGAAAACTTTCATATGAGGAATCAAAGTTCTCAGTCTCCTAGCGGTGTACAGTGGGAAACAAAAATAGGAATTCTGATCAAGAGTAAACTACCCTTAATTTCGAAATCAACAAAAAATGTATTCAGAAAAGTTGTTCGGAATTCAAAACATTAAAGCCAGCTACGCAAAAACCCATTTTTTATAGTTATATCTCCATAAAGTGTACTAGTAACTCATATGTACTATTACTATAATAATATTTTAATTCAAAATTTGGTACAATTTATCATGTTTACTGCAATATCGAATTTTGATGAAAATGGTTTAAATTTTTACTACTCTTGATATTTCACTCTATATGTAGGTGTGTCCATAACAGCTATCAGTATGATTCAATACAAGGAAGAAAATGATGGAACAAATCAATTATTTAGTGCTTAACAATTGAATAATACAAATCTACAAGTTTACAATCATTTCAATCATAGTGTTTGTTTCCTTAAAGGGTAGTCCTATTTCACATATTATTATGTATTAAACATTAAGAAAAACCAAATAACAAAAAAATGTTTAGAACCCTTAATAATCAATCATTAGATCCTTAAATTTCCTCATTTCTTCCTTCTATCGCCCAACATTTTACTGCTCGTGCACAAAATTCTTTATTGACATTTTATGAAAAGAATTCGGTATACTGGCACAACTGACCCTAATATAATTTTCTAATCCATCATTATTTTGAAATAGTCTTCAAGCATACACCTTCTTAAGGCCCAAAGAGAAAGAGTATATTTTTTCGAAATGTTTATCGCAAATTAGAAATAATTTCATATTTCACATGGGAAATTTGTCTGTAAATTAGTAAAATCACATTACCTTCAACTGCTTGACGTTTTAAGTAGTAAACAATTTTGCATTTCTTTCTGTTTTCATTGTGAAAATTAATAAGTTCATATTAATTAGAGTGCAATGCTAAGTGCAACTAACAATATTGCAATTACTCTCATATGCAGAGATAATAGAACGAATCGAGAAACAACAGAAACATGTAACCTACGTCATCCGGAAAATCCAGTATGTCACACAACTGTATGACAGATTTATCAAAAATTATTGGCCATGGACATGTGGAGAACAAATTTACCACAAATCATTTAAATTCAAAAGACAAAAATTCCTATGTTGAAAGTCGCTCTAATCCTGAATGTAATGGTTGTTATATTGGCCAAACAGGTCGCAAAATCAAAACTCCAGTAGCAGAACACGTTAGATTAATATATTCCAATTCTGAATAAGAAGAGATCAATTCGAATTCGCAGTATTTTCCAATCATATTATTAATGAAAATCATAATTTTATTCCCAACTCAGATTTAAAAATTTTACATGTGTGTGATAAAGGGAAAAAGCTCAATCTACCACAGACTCTCGAAATAAATACTTAAATAGCAATTAAAAATTCAGACGTTCAATGTATCAACGAAATAAATTTTGACAGCTTAAAAACTTTTCGACTCCTTACTATTTTGATCGATCCAATTTTGGAATAAATATATTTCTTCTTACCTATTCTCACGTTAAACTCATTCAGTAGTGAAGATTTCACGTTACCATTTTTCTGATTTAATATCAAGTTTTCCAAATTTCATTGATAGTTGATGTTGTATGCTCTCTCGCCTTGAATCGTAACGTCTCACACGACAGATGTCAACCTTCAAATTTCATGTCAAACTACATGTCAAAATTCATAACCTCTTGTTTTGTTTACTTTTTCGATAACGTGCATGGTCACGAGTCTTTGAACAATTTTAAATATTTAACATGTCACATATTCTGACTAGATCAATCCACAATCCCTAACAAAGGGAACCCGCCACTGTTGCAGAAGATGTCCATGACATAAACTTGTTTTTTAATATTTCATTCACAATTTAAACCATTTTTATTAAACGACGATATTCTATTACAAATGATAAACTAGACCAAATTTTGCATTAATATTTAATTAAAGTAATAAGAGGGATGCGCCTAAGGTCTATATGAGATACTAGTACTCTTTTTGAACCATAAAAAATTGTTTTTGTTTGCGTAGGAGGCTGTGATTTCACCATTTTGAGTGTTTTTGTGTTTAAATTTTTGTTTCCTTCACATTTTCCACCTTGTCCTTGCCTGTTATTTTTTTCTTCATACAAGGCACCAGACTATATAGCGCAGTTTTTACCCCCAGTTGAAAAATTCTTCAATTACTAGTATCCAAACTTCAACTTATTTCGACAGGAACTCGAGTTTGCGGCAAGTGGAATTTTAGCGCCTCGTTTCACTCCTATCCCTTTATGGATGATCGGCACTCGTAGACACAACATGAGCTGGTTAGTAATTGTTTTGAAAAGGAAGCATTTCTTGTGACTCACGATCCGTTGATAGCTTGGGAGTATCGAATGGAATGCTGAAACGGCTGAGTTCCTTGAACTCTGCAGCATTTAACTCTCCGAGTTAATGGTTGGGTGAGAACCCAGTCAGAACGGTGCTATTCTCGGGATATTTCAAAAGTATTTCTCTTACCGAACTTTAATTGTCGGGGGTAAATACATAAGAGATCACTTCCTCATCGATATATACAAGTTTGATTGTATGAACATTTTATCGTCATGAAAAAGAATCGATAATCAAGAAAGTAGAAAAAATCTTTAAAGCGATTTAATCTGCTACCCTTGATTCGAGATTTTATGTTAGAAAACCATAAAATTCGAATAAAATGTGTGGTGTGTTCATTAAAAATATGATCTCGAATGTATTTTAGGAAGATTAATATATAACTACAGTTTTTTCACTATATTCTAAAAACTCTTGAACAAATTTTGCCGTTTCAATACGTTAAAAGCTCTAAAATAATCTGACAGTAACAGTTATCAAGATATAAATTGTAACACTAGCATTCACTGAATAAATCATCACATGATCAAAGTGCACATTTATCAGTTTTTGGGAGACACTGCATTTCATCTCTAAAATTGGCAGTTGGTTGGCCAATTCTAAGAAACTAAAGGAATCTCATTGGCTGTCAGAATAGGCGTGTAATCATCAATATCAACTGAAAATATGGCTCATTAATTTTTTTGCGGGCCGAAGGAAGCAAGACAAATATTTGTATTGACAAAGTCTATTATTTTAGTATACCAATGACAATTTCCCTCATATTATATAAACCAACCAAATGCCATCATTTTTTGAATTCAAACCAATGAGAAAAGGACTTTTCGAAGACACTGTCTCCAGCCCGTGGTATTTTCAAATCGGTGTTTTGCCTTTTCCTTATTTATACGTTTCCATAGTTACAACAATCACTGTAAATTTAGAAACGTCAGTTTGACGGTTCAACACTTCATCTGACATTAATGACACACGATGAACCGTTCCTGCAATAATAATATAATGTATTCGTGAAATTATCTGATCGAATATCCCTTAAAAATGCAGAATTTTCAAAATACTTTCACCTTGCTGTCACTCAAACTGTGTTGCTGTACAAAACAACACAGTAGAATTAAAATTTGACAAATTTCCATTTGAACTTCTCAGTAAAAGTTTTCCTTTATAGATTTGTCTGCATATCTTCAAACTCTGACGAATCCTTCGGTTTCGAGATATGGTAGCAAATATGAAAACAGTTGAAAATTTCTGAGTAGAAGATAAGGAAATTGAATAAAGGTATCGAATATGAAAAAACATTTTTTTTTTTAGTAACCCTTGTAATATAACCAGTAAGTCATCATGGAGTATTTTCAAAATATGTAGACGACTCTGAGATCTTCCTGACAAAAAAAATAATGTAATAATAATTCGTGCTGAAAAAAATGTAGATAATTAGTAGGAACAATAATGTAAACATATTTTTTTTTTTTGAAATTCATAACTGATTCCTCTTCATTGGTTTTTCAATACAATTTCATTTCATGTCACTCAATTTATCCATTTTTCTGCTTTCCTACTCAAATAATATGTTATTTAATATAAATATAACATTGTCTGAAGATATAAATTCACAACATATATAAATACAACTACTTAGTGTGTTTTACTTATACATTGCGTACACTTTATGACACCTCACATATTTCAGAATTAAATAGAATTTAATTTTGATGATAAAATTGTCCAAAGGGAACTTCTCTTTTCAACGATGTGCCAACTGAAATTTTTAAATTTATGTGCCCCCCGCCCTCTCAGGGAGCAATCACAATGTTTTCTATATGAAAATGTAGTGGCAGTTTAATCTGTTATTGTTAATCACTTATTACAGTTAAAAAACGAGGGCCTGGGAGTAATTACGTTATTCGACATTACTTCCAAAATCCAAATTATCGTTATGGCAACTATTATTCAATTGGTGCAAGTGTTCAAATATATTCCGACTATCCAAGCTCCTCCGCCATTTTCAACTCTTCCTAAAAACGGAAATATCCCTAATTGTTTGTGGACAATAAATAAATACCGAAGTGATGTTTTGTATTTCGAAGACACAACACATAAATGATTTTTTATTGTTCATCTGAACCAGTTTTATAGAGTAGAAATTGTAATTATACGAAGTAGCTCAAATTTTTTTTGGAATGCCAAATGTACTACAATTTTGGACGGTTCTGAGACCGTTGCAAGACTCAGTTTCTGAATCCACCCGATTTTCATTTCTCCGACATGCCTCGATACCCGGAGACACTTACAGGATTCGTCTTACTGTATATAGTATCATTTCTAAATGTTCTTCATTTGCAGATGATCGATCAATCAAAAGTGGTTTTTCCAAAATTACACAATCAAACATCCTCTGCGCGCATAGTTATATCCACATTAACAAAGTGTATGTATCAGTTGCATCGACTTTACTCGAATAACTGAATCGCAAATATCTTGATGCAATAAAGGTATAATTATAATAATCGATAAATCAATCTACGCATAACCTTCATTTGATTTGCACAAGGCGTTCCCACTATTTTGCTATGTTAATCGACTAATCATATGTTTTCCTAGTTTTAGTCAACAACTAAGCCCAAAAAACTGACATTCAAATAAGGCCCTATTTTTCGCAATAAGAATTCGTTCTCTTATAAAAAAAATGTGTGTGAAGGAGAATACAATTATTTGTACTCATTGTATACCAAAGGCGTCCAATATCCCATATTGTCTTAATGAATTTTGGAGTTCCACGAGGCTCTGTTTTGGGCCCAGTATTATTTTTCTCAAGTCTGATGGCGTGATACAAAATTTTTAAAGAGCGAATCAAATCAAGAAAGAAGGAAGGTGAAACAAGAACTGTTTCTCAATAAGAGAATGGTGATTGATTAATAGTGGATATCATATGTATAAAGATAGCAAATGTCACCATCAAGAATTTCTTGGCAGATTTCATTTGACTTTGTCTAAAAAGATTTTTTATCTCCAAACATGATAGAAATAGAGTTCTCTGCGAGTTTTGATACAGGAGGCAAATATAGCCAACGCTTTTTAAAAAAAGAAATATTTTTTAGAGTTAATTTAAACTTATTGTTTTTAGATAGGCAAATTCAAAATAAGATACGTTTCCGACAAAATTTAATTGTTTTACTCAAAACAACAGTCTTGTAAACGCAGAACTTATCGGGGAAAATTATTTCATTTGACGTCTTACACTTAATAATAATAAAATTAATTTTCCAACTAGACAGATGAAAATGTATAGGAATGGTCAAATAGGAACAGCAATAATAAAATGTCAGAGCCTAAACTGGTAATATAAAAACTACATATAAAATATTCTTGTGATGAATAAAATAGTTTTCAGCAAGCAATTGTTTCAGTGAGCTACTGATTATTTTGAGTAAAAATTTTTTTCGCCAAGGTAGAGTTGCCACACAAACATATTCCATACCTAATTCGTGCAACAACTTGTGCATTCCTCAGCTAGTGCTGAGGAATTTTCAGTATATGCATGAGAATTCTGAACATGAAACATATGGAATTCAATATTTTCATTACATTTTGACAGTGACCTCACCAACTTATGTGTTTATCAATAAAAAGACAAAGAAGATTTGTTTCTTCTAAACTATCATCATTTATCTGAATTCTGACAGGAACGCACTTACTTTGACTGTTGTGAAATTTTATTAGTTTGTGTTTTCTGAGCGTTCAAATGAAGATAATTGCACCAGTACTGCATTAGCTTTAAGGCTTTCTCTGTTTCTTGATGCATAAGAATTTAATTTTTGTGCGATATTATCAATGACGTGTTGTCTGCATTCATTGCTACGTGAACACCTTGCAAGAACTTATCCATATCGTTGAAATAAAGTAAGAATAAAATAGGCCCCAAGACGGAAACTTGTGGCACACCAACATTAATGGGTTTACTTTCCGAATTGATGTAACCAACACTCTGAGATTGTACATCCGGAACACATACGTACTGATGACGGTGTTCTGAGAATGAGGATATCCATTCTAATGTTGCACCTCGTATTCCATAATTATCAAAAAACAGCAAAAAACACTCATGGAGTGTCTACACATTCCACTATACATGGTAATACGACTGAAATAGCAGATCGGAGATCAATTGTCGGATCGAATTCAAATGATGTGGATGGAGATTTTGCAGGGGAAGATCCGATGTTGTGGCTGTACGTCGGACGTTGCAAGACACAGTCAACCGCAGAAAAAGTCAAAGCGTACCTTGCCAAGAAGTCACCTGGGTATGATTTTGATGTAACAAAATTAAATACTATCGGTCGTTATTCAGCGTTTCGAGTAGGTACCAGTATGGAACTCAAAAATATTCTTTATGAACCTAGTTATTGGCCCAATAAAGTACTAGTAAAACGATTTCAGTTTCGTAAACCGACATTTCGAAACCAACAGAAATCAAATGACAACGAGCTATAATTCTTTATTCTCTACAAATTTTGACAAATTGAACTGTTTCAACATTCTGCATATTAATGTTAGGTCTTTAACTAATAAACTTGAGGATATTGAGCTCATTACTGAAACTGAAACTATAAACATCTTGTGCTTGTCTGAGACGTGGTGCTCTGACAGCAGCATTGATTCAATGGTATTGGAAAATTATAATATTGCCAGTTTTTTCAATAGACGAAAACATATCCACGGTGGGGTCATGATTTATGTGAAGAAAAATATTGACTATAAAGACTTGAAATGTGTTAGGCGTAAAGAGGATGAAATGAATATTGAACATTGTGGTATTAGTTTCTCTATCGAAAATGAAAATTACTCTATTATTAACATATATAGACCCCCTGGGGGATCCATTGATATTTTCATAAACAGACTAACACAAATTTTGAGTCATTTCTCTAGACGTTTCAAAAACATCATCATATGTGGTGATATGAATATAGATAACCTAAATTGGACAAATTGCGCGAAAAAAGAAAAAGATAAAGATCTATTTATGGATTTGCTTGATAGCTTTCAACTCCATTTCAAAAATGATAAACCTACCAGAATATCTACAAACAAAAATGGCAATACTACAACTTCTCAAATTGATTATTTTGCTTCCAATATAGATATGACATTATCTAATGAAAAAATTGAAGAATTCAACATTGCCGATCACTATGGTTTGATATTTCAATTAAATAATATTGTTGATTATCAAAAAAATAATTCCTACGTAAAAAACGTAATGAAACGTAATACTTGCAAGGACAATTTGATGAATCTGAGAAAATTTCTAGTCAATGAGAACTTCCAATCTGTCTATGAAAGTGACTTGAGAATAAATGACGTGTATAAACTTTTTTTCAATTTGTTACTGTATGCTTTAGATTTTACGTGTCCCTTGGTTAAAACAAAAAATTGTACAGGAACTACCAGGAGTGAATGGATAACAGAAAAACTCAAGGCTGAAGGTAGGCAATTGAAGGAATTTTATTGGTTAATAAAACATTCTAACGATCAAAATGTGCTAGATTCATATCGCACAATTAAAAAACAACATAGAAAAAACATAAAAGCGTGTAAACGAACATATTATCAAAATAAAATAAACGAATCAGATAGTGTACAAAGTAGACAAAAACAAGTATGGAGAACGGTAAATAAATTAACGGGAAAAAAACCAAAAATTGAATACCCACAAGAATTATATATTGAAAACAAACTTGTTGATAATAAATTGATCATTGCCGATAGTTTTGCGCAATATTATGCATCAACAGTTCCAAATAATTTAGAACATCATTTTAAAAATGAAATTTTATCAAACACCACCGACCCAACTAGATACTTGCATAGTTTTCACTTTAACCCTGTCACAGCCGCCGAGGTTTTCAATGTTATTGGTGAACTAAAAAACAAAAATTCTACAGGAATGGATTGTCTTTCTACAAGCATAATCAAATCAATATCTGAGTATATTTCTGAACCGCTGGCATACATAATTAACAAATCTGTCGAGGAGGAAACTTTTCCAGATCTACTAAAAATAGGAAAAATCATTCCATTATTCAAGAAAAATGATTCACTCTTGATTGATAACTATAGACCAGTGACCATTCCCAGTGTAATAAGTAAAATAATAGAAAAATGTGTTCATGATAAATTATTAAATTTTTGGCTCAAGTATAATGTAATCAGTAAACATCAAAACGGGTTTTGTCCAGGTAGGTCGACTGAAGGTGCGACTGCAACTTTTATAGATACTATTTATAATGGAATCGACAGGGGAAAATTTGTAGCTGCACTTTTTTTCGACTTCTCCAAGGCATTCGACTCTATAAATGTTGATATACTTGCCGACAAATTATATGCAGTGGGTATTAGGGGGAAATTCCTTGCATGGATTATATCCTATATGAAGTTCAGGAAAATATATGTGAAATGGGATGATACGGACTCAGATCTATTCAATGTGGACGTTGGGGTTCCACAGGGCTCAGTCTTGGGACCTTTGCTATTCTTGATTTATATAAATGACCTACCACAACATATAGGAACAACATCATTATCTCTTTTTGCTGATGATACCTCTATTTCAGCAGAAGCTGATAGTCTCGTTGAACTGCAAGACAAACTCAATATGATAGGTAGGAACTTCTCAGTATGGTGTCGCTCTAACAGACTAATTCTGAATGCAGATAAAACGGTGCTGGTTCAATTTTTTGGAAAAAAACACATTGAACAAGACATACATGTTGAAATTAATGAGGTGGCAATACATCCATCAGTAACTACGAAATTTTTAGGAATCTACATTGACTCTGATTTGAGTTGGAAATTTCACGTCAATTACGTTTGTAAGAGAATCAGCAGCAGTTTTTATGCTCTCTTACAACTTAAGAAAGTGTTGGACGAGAAAAATCTATTAGATGTTTACCACGCAATGGTAAATTCTGTTCTCTCCTACAATATACTTCTGTGGGGCAATGGAAATAACATAACTCGCGCTTTTATAGCTCAGAAGCGAATAATACGTATGTTATACGGTCTTCGTCACACAGATTCATGTAGACCTGTTTTCAAAGGAAAAAACATTTTACCATTACCATCTATTTACATATACAGTTGTTTGCTTTATGTAAAAAAGCGCGAGTCTGAGTTTGAAACTAACTCCAAGTGCCACAACTATCCAACAAGAAATGGAAATCTTATTAAATTACAACAACACCGCACAACGTTGTTTCAAAAGTCACCCACTTTAATTGGTTCGAAGTTATTCAACTGCCTGCCTCCAGATATAAAGAGTATACGTTTAATTTCTACCTTCAAAAGAAAGGTCAAAGAATATCTTCTGGAGCGTTGTTTTTATTCCATCGACGAATATTTTGAGTACTCATTCACTCCCGCGTAGATCTACTGTCTATCATGTATTGTGTCTATATTAGTAATTTATGTATTGTGTATTTATACATTTATGTGTTTCATGTTCAATCTGACGATTCCTATGTCATTGTGAAATGATCAATTTAAGGAATAAAATATTTATTATTATTATTATTATTATAGGGTTTCGATTTTAGTTGCTTATGACACAGTCGAATGTCATGCTGATATCACAAAAAATTCCAGCATGCCTCCATAAAATGTGAAAAAAGAGTTATTGGCAGTATTAGTGGAACGGTTGGCTAAAAATCCATGTTGATTTTCCATGAAGATATTGAATCTATATAAAAATGTCATAAGACGATTCAGAAATGAATGCTCAAATACTTTTGAAAAACTTGATGTTACAGTAATTGGACGATAATTATTTATAGTAGCTGTATACGCCTTTTCAAAGAAGGGGACATTCTTCAGACATTGGGAAATCTCACCATTCAGAAAGGACAAATTCACTGAGTGTGTCAGAGGTTCAATATTTCCTAAACTAGCCTTGATTATAAAAAGTGAAATTTTATCATGTCCAGAAGACTGCTTATTTTTCAGTTTATATTTTAATTATGATATCACTTCAGTACTGGTAAAATCAAGTTATATTTCTATCTTTATATCATTATTACTTATTTGAAATCTACGTTTATCATTCCCAAATAAACTGAGTTACGAATTGTATGGATTGATATGGATATTGTGATTTTTAGAAAGTTTTATAACTTTTTTTAGGTTATCATTGATTATCACAGATTCCACAATATCAAATCAAATCAAATCAAATATACTTTATTGTCTGAAGAACATAATTCTTATTGACAAAGTCACATAAAAGAAAATACCTAACAATAATTACATATAACAATAACATATAAATACAATATATATATATATATATATATATATATATATATATATATATATACATATAAGGATGGATTTAGCGAGGGGCAATATATGAAAATATAAGGAGAAAAGTTATTGGGTATAACCCTCAAAATGTTGTGCAACCGTAGACACGTGTTTCGAGCTTAAGCTCTCGTCAGTACGGTAAAAGCAAGTGCGAAGATTTACAACACTTGGATGTAAAAATAGAAACAAAGGAAGTCAACAACAGGAAGCCAACCACACATTTGTGGCTTCGGTTAGAAGATCTTGAGCTTTCAAGACAACAACTAACGTCGCCACGGAGGCAGCTATAGCTACCAGCGTGACAATCCTACCCAGGAAAATACAAATAAGGATGGATTTAGCGAGGGGCAATATATGAAAATATAAGGAGAAAAGTTATTGGGTATAACCCTCAAAATGTTGTGCAACCGTAGACACGTGTTTCGAGCTTAAGCTCTCGTCAGTACGGTAAAAGCAAGTGCGAAGATTTACAACACTTGGATGTAAAAATAGAAACAAAGGAAGTCAACAACAGGAAGCCAACCACACATTTGTGGCTTCGGTTAGAAGATCTTGAGCTTTCAAGACAACAACTAACGTCGCCACGGAGGCAGCTATAGCTACCAGCGTGACAATCCTACCCAGGAAAATACAAATAAGGATGGATTTAGCGAGGGGCAATATATGAAAATATAAGGAGAAAAGTTATTGGGTATAACCCTCAAAATGTTGTGCAAC
This sequence comes from Chrysolina oricalcia, assembly GCA_944452925.2. Classification (NCBI taxonomy): domain Eukaryota; kingdom Metazoa; phylum Arthropoda; class Insecta; order Coleoptera; family Chrysomelidae; genus Chrysolina; species Chrysolina oricalcia. The sequence continues at coordinate 51,305,685 of OX101821.2, forward strand.
CGTAGACACGTGTTTCGAGCTTGAGCTCTCGTCAGTACGGTAAAAGCAAGTGCGAAGATTTACAACACTTGGATGTAAAAATAGAAACAAAGGAAGTCAACAACAGGAAGCCAACCACACATTTGTGGCTTCGGTTAGAAGATCTTGAGCTTTCAAGACAACAACTAACGTCGCACAACATTTTGAGGGTTATACCCAATAACTTTTCTCCTTATATTTTCATATATTGCCCCTCGCTAAATCCATCCTTATTTGTATTTTCCTGGGTAGGATTGTCACGCTGGTAGCTATAGCTGCCTCCGTGGCGACGTTAGTTGTTGTCTTGAAAGCTCAAGATCTTCTAACCGAAGCCACAAATGTGTGGTTGGCTTCCTGTTGTTGACTTCCTTTGTTTCTATTTTTACATCCAAGTGTTGTAAATCTTCGCACTTGCTTTTACCGTACTGACGAGAGCTTAAGCTCGAAACACGTGTCTACGGTTGCACAACATTTTGAGGGTTATACCCAATAACTTTTCTCCTTATATTTTCATATATTGCCCCTCGCTAAATCCATCCTTATTTGTATTTTCCTGGGTAGGATTGTCACGCTGGTAGCTATAACTGCCTCCGTGGCGACGTTAGTTGTTGTCTTGAAAGCTCAAGATCTTCTAACCGAAGCCACAAATGTGTGGTTGGCTTCCTGTTGTTGACTTCCTTTGTTTCTATTTTTACATCCAAGTGTTGTAAATCTTCGCACTTGCTTTTACCGTACTGACGAGAGCTTAAGCTCGAAACACGTGTCTACGGTTGCACAACATTTTGAGGGTTATACCCAATAACTTTTCTCCTTATATTTTTATATATACATATATATACACATATACACATATACACACATACACATATATACACACACATACACACACACACATACACATACATATACGCATACATACCATACATGCACAACAAACAGGTACAAAATAAATAATGAATTAAAAACAACATATTATGCGCAAAAGTAAATAAAATAGAATTGGTACGATATTTTCACCGTAATGGTCAACTACAAACAAGTAAAAATATAAAAATACCAGTACAAATTGAATAATAAATAAAAATACATCATAATTGGCACACAGGTAATTAGAATAAAAATTTATAGAAAATTTCCATCGTCAACAAAAAAATGTATAAATATAAGATTATGAAAAATATAAGAAAATATATACAAAAAATTAGGAAAATGTCAGTACAAAATAAACCTTAGAACAATTATCATAATATAAAATAGCTAAGAAGGGATGACGAAGTTGAATTTCACAGCACTAAAGCTTCTCACAGTAGAATTCATCTAATGAGTAGAAAGCCTTTGCCAGAAGAAGATTTTTTACGGAATTTTTAAATTTTCTTCTATTGTCTATGATTTTAATCTTGTTGGGTAGATGATTAAATAATTGTTTACCATTATAAATTATAGAATTTTTAACCTGTGTCAATGTTGGAATTGGTAATTTTATATTTAGTGGCTGTCTGGTGTTATAATGGGTAATCGTATGGATTTCGTTTTTAAAGTTACTGTGAATGAGACATACTGCTTCTAAAATAAAAATGCACGGTAGTGGTAAAATTTTATGTTTAATGAAAAGTGGCTTGCAAGAATCCTGGAATTTAGCTCTGCACATATACCTAACTGCTCTTTTTTGCAAAACAAAAACCGTATTAAAAAGATATTGACTACATGATCCCCAAAAACAAATTCCATATCTTAGATGTGAGTCAACTAATGCATAATACACACTCTTTGCCATATCTTCACCAAGTTCCCATGAAGTGGTTCTTACTGCAAAAAACATCCTGATGATAGTTTTCGTCTGAGTCTTTCAATGTGATCTTCAAATTTCAGTTTATCATCAATATGTAAACCCAGAAATTTTGTGTCTGACCTACAACTTATCACTTGATTTCCTAAATGAATTTCTGGAAGATTACATTTAAAAGTGAGAATGTTAGTTTTGGATATGTTGAAGGAGAGCTTATTAGCATCACACCAATTTTTCACTTCACCAATATCATTCTCCACCATTTGATACAATAAGTGTCTATATGGTGAAATTTTCTTAAAAATCTGAGTATCGCCAGCATATAGATAGAATTTACAGTGGTCTGTTTCAGAAAATATATGTGCCGTATCTAAAATTAATAAAAGTGGGCCCAGTATGGAACCCTGGGGTACTCTGTCAGTTACAATGAGAAACTGAGATTCTTGATTCTTTATGCAGACTTTCTGTTTTCTGTCGTTGAGGAACGTTTTGAAAATTAACATTGCTGTTTCGCTGAGACCATAATTTTCTATTTGGAAAGCAGTAGATAGTGCTTGATGGTGTCACATTTCACCTTGCTTCATAATAATAGGGTGAGGACTTTTCTTGTTCTTAAAAAATTATATTCCTTGCCGTTTTGTTGACATTACTGGAATTACCAATTATTTTTCGGTAGTATCATTTCTTTGAATCTCTTTATAAAACTTCATGTTCTTTTTTTAGCCTATTTTGTACTGGATGGTTGATTGAGGATAATATTTTTTAAGATGGTGTAAATCTTTCAATTTTATACTATACTTGATCTACACTTGCACACCCAAAAGACTGAGTTAAGAAATATGGGATATTGACATAAAAAGCAGTTTCTGAAACATAATGGATTTAGCATTTTTATTATTGAATCCCCAGCACAACTCATTTGTCAAAGTTCTCGTACTTAGCCTGAATCCTTGTAACGCACAAAACTCCATTCGTTGTCGGCAACCACAAACGCAACCAAAGTAAACAATACGTCAAACTGCATGAAAAGAAAGTTCTCGAGTACTAATTAAAGGCCCTTTGTTCAAACATTTAAGTGAATCCGATTGAAAACAATAACCAGTCGGAAGGAACACAAAGAGGCGAAAGAACTTCTCTGAAATGAAGCCGAGGACACTCGAAATCCATGAAGATTTCTTCGTTACAGAAGGTGCGGTCTATGTTTACTTCCTTCTTCTCCTGTAAGCGTCTTTGGCGCCCTTTGTTCGCATCTCAACGAAGTTGCAATATATTACTACAAAGCCGCTTATAACGGCAATAAAGATATTCAGTTGTTGTCTTCGGATGATTCGAACGAAAATAGCCGACATCAAAAATTGCATCTGAATGTTGACATAGTACTTACACTATTCGAAGAACATGCTAGAAAAATTTAGAGTTGCGATATAACAATTTGTTTGTGTATACAACTATTTCATCAATTATCATCAAAGAACCAGAGGTGAAACCTCTATAGTAATTATAATTTACTTTTAAGCACTTATTTTTAGTTATTTCCAACACTTAGTTCTAATATGACTTATTAGTGCACAAGTGACAATTCTTGTAGTTACCTCTTCAGTACCGTTTATTTACACATAGATTGAAATATCATGTAAAGTAGCTCAACTTCTACATCACAACTTCTACATCAACAAATGATTTGTTGCCAGTTTGCTCTCATGAAAAATGTATGTTATGAAGGGGAATACTATAATTTGATCTCACTGTATAATACAGGCGTCTATTATCACATTTTTTCTTAATGAATCTTGGAGTTCCACGAGGCTCTGATTTGGGTCCAGTTTTATTTGAGCTTCATGTTCATACTTCGATATATGAAATAAGGTTTAGTTACTCAAAATTTTAAACAGTCGAAGCAACCGTATGAAACACATTATGAAAGAAATTTAGCTACAAGAAAAATTATTAATGGTATAAAAATAACAATTGAGTTTAATAGAAAAATATTGAATAGTAGAGTTCACAATGTCCTTGTAAAGGGTTTGTCTAATAACATAGGAATCTCTTCAGGTTTTCCATAGTGCGGATACCCTGACCAAAAACTAGTGTTTTATTAAGTTAAGCAACAAACCATTTCAAATAGGAAAATATTTATGTATGGTGATATATCAGGTATTAGGTTGTAGTTCTCGAAATGTCTTTGAACAAGAAAAAATTCACGCCAAACAAACAAAATCAGAGATTAGTAGTAACATTTATTCACCTCGAAATAATCAGTTGGTACAAACATCAATTCATAACAATTGGTTTCTGGAGTTAAAAAAAAATTGTTAAACTTGTTACTTCCGTCAACCTGTTACACCCGTTGTAGCTCTACGCGCAACACTAACAAGTCTTCGAGAGACTTGTGCGAGCTAGAGAAGACGCAGCCCTTGCCTTTCAACGTGTGATGCCATGCAAGAGACCGATGACCATGCTGGGAATTGAACCCACGACCCTATGCTATCATCCTGTGATATTTTTAAGTTTTGTCAATTATTTTATGGAAAGAGGTATTCTTTTTCGGTAAAAAAACATTTTCGAGAAAAAAATTATTTGGGACAAAATTGTGGCATCCATCCAGGCTCCTTCGCCAAAATTTGAGCACCAGAGCAATGTCAACATTTACTTCCGAACTCATGAAACTATTAGTAATTTGCAAGTTTCCTATGCAAGTTCAATGCAAGATAGATAATTGCATGCTTATCGCCTTGCATCAGTATCGTACTTTGAAGCCAGTTTATTGCAATATTGGTAAATGAAGAGTTATTGCCAATTCTGAGAGTATAGGTGCTCATAATCTTATTCATCTAACGAAAATACTTATTCATTATCCCCTACATATCCTTAGATGGAATGTTGAAGTGACGATGTGACGTGGAAATACTAACAAAATTTCTATCAGATATCAACATTTTTCACGAAATATAATTAGTGTATATTATTTATTCATTCTGTTAAAATTTTGTTGTAACCTAAGGGCTGAAGAAGCTGGTACTTAACACGTTCGCGGACAATGACGTGATATCACGTCATTGACCTTGTTTATGTCAGGTCACATAAAAAATTTGGCATGTGTCAAAAATGACACACTGACAGCATACTTATTTTTTGACATAGAAACGTGAAACTTATAGCTATGAAATTGTAATAATCAAATTAACAATGTAGCTTTGGCTTAAGTTTATGCGTCATATGACGTCATGTCCCAATAAACGCTCGTTGATTTGTAATATGACACTTGACGGCATATGCCGCTGGTGAACGAATGTTTTTTCCAACTAACTATAAACACGAATTCGAAAAAAATATCGATATTTTTTATTAGGTACTAAAACTACACAATAATTATTGTCAAATTGTTAAAATATTTAACATAACTAAATAAAACAATATTATTCTTTGACGCGGAATAAAACTATCAACTTCTTCCATACTTTTCAATAAATTTTTCATGCGTGCCACTCTTGAAAGCAACTTCCTACACAAAGAGGTGGTTTTCCAATGCAATCTCGACATTGCCAGGCTGTTACTTTTCTTTTTTTTTCGAAGTAGCATTGCTTACATCGTTTGTAGAATTTTCCTTTCTTTTTAGATGTTTCTGGTACTGGTATAGATTCAAGAACATCGTGTCTATACCGTCTTAACTTTAAAACTTACGCAATGCAGGGCCAGAATCATTTTCGTTACTTCTGGGAACAAGACTTTTCTTTTGTCGTCGTGATGGACCAGCTTAACAAATATATAGTCAAATAAATGACGCAATTCAGATTTACGGGTTCCTTACGATTATTTTCACTCTCGTTAATTTCACACTCAGATATATCACTATTAGAACTACTTTGGATATATTCAGGGTCTCCTATGGAATCATCTGTACTGGAGGGATCATGTATACTTGATCTCTCATCACAGCTGCCATCCTCACTTTCAATTTCGTCATACCACTGAAGCAATTGTTTTCTCTGCTTCTCTTCCATTATTTTCGCGGTCAAAAAGCGTGAAACTGCCATACGTTTCTCTCAAGTTGCAAATAAGCACTGAATAAAAAGATCTACATTACCCCTCTGTCGATCCCATTCGCACCCCCACTACAACGGTTTTAGAAATATTCCCTTGATTTTTTAATATGTATGTGGTGTCTACTGGGACACCTCGTATCCCAATACAAGTGAATTTGTCGTGAAACAACGCAAAACACTTTTGTAGCGCGGAGTGCATTTGTCGGCAAATGCCGCTAGTGTCGAATTATGCACACAAGCTGTCACTGTCATTTTGGAAACTCACCATAAAAGTAAGTGTCCGCGAACGTGTTAAACAACAAGTATTACTAAAATTCAACTGCTACTGAAAATATGGCGAAGGTGCCGATGATTGTGTATCTATAATTTTTTCCAGAAAACAGTTCCTTTTTTCATGAAATTGTTTACAAAACGTAATAACATTAATAGACATCAAATTATTATATGAATGAAAAAAATTGAAGTAAATTTTTATAGTGGAGAGTATTCCATAGCTTCGAATACTCTTCGAATTTCATAACATTTGATCATATCGTTTGAAATTCATTACAAAAGAGTTATCTTAGGGCCGGTATTATAAAACTATTTTGACAGATAACTAGAAGTTAACTTGAGGAATAACGTCACATCTTACAGTTAACTTCAAGATGTAGGAGTTAACTTTATTGGTAGGAAGGGGTATCAGTTAAAGTTAACTTTCTAGAAAATAGTGGTTTTCGACAGTTCTTCTATCAATAATTTAGCATAAAACCTCAATTTGATTGTTTTTTTTTCTCGAAATAATGTTAACAAACGATATCCTGGTTATTTTCGAGGAACTTTTAAGGGACTATGAAGGAGATGCTGTGATTATTATTGAATGCCCTTGGCGTCGAAGGATATTTAGAAATCGGTTAAACCATTTTATCTTGTAGAACGAAATAGAATTTGAAAACAAATGAAAACGAATTTCGATCATCAAGAAAGTCTGTATATGCTTGTTAAAGGGGCATATTAGTGAGGCAAATTTGCAAAGACCAACTAATAAGTCAACATTTCTAGTTCTACTTACTGTGGAATTATAAGTATTTTCAATTTTAGAAATCATCTTCTATCGCCAGTAATACAAGTGTTAATTACACTCAGATTTCATACAACATGTTCATTCTTGGTAGTTGTTGGAGTTTTGGAGGATTCTCAAATCTATTGCTTGCAGTTTTATTATTTATTAGAATATTAGAAATGTCACAAGAGAAATTGCGATAAATTCTAGGTTACATATTTGCCTTCTTCTTCTTTTTATTTCAGAAATGAGACTTTTATAAAACTGCCATTTCAAAGCTTAAGTTAACTTGACCGTTAAAATTAAAGTTAACTTCGAGAGATGTTTATAATACTTAGAGAACAAAGATGCAAATCTCCTAGATTCAGCACCCTGCGGAGTTCAAACAGTAGATCTCTGCAGAGTGATAATTGCACTATAAAAAAATTCCTAGGCAATGACACCACAAACAACATCAAAAAATTTCAGATAAACTTCAAAAAGTGAAAAAATCTTGCGTGTCATGCACAATTGTATCTATAGTCTTAGTCAGTACTATAATATGTCTCACAAAAAAATTTCTTCAGTCGTGAAATATTCCAATGGAATAAACTCGTGTATAAATATGATCAGATCATTTAACATTCAAGCGTCTTATCTTATGAAAATTGCACTAGGTTATATTCATTATTCGTAAAATTTTCTCATCCTTTGGACTCGTGCTCTTTTGCCAAAATTTGAAAATAAACTAGATCAATTTTTAGATAACACGCTTTCTTTCAAAATTATCGCTAACTTTTATGCACTTGTGCAATTATAACCGAAAATTTCCAGTCATAAATGATTTTGAATCTTCATCTATAGTAACATTCATAGAGTACGCAACAAACGGAAAACTTGCGAAGAAGAATGTATTTTCAACAGGACGGTACTCTAGCACACTCTACAGTTAAAATGCGTGATTTTATTGATCATATCTTTCCTTGTTGATGGATCGGACGATATTCAGTGAATTCATGGCCTCCTAGATCTCCCGATCTAACCTCATGCGATTTCTTTCCATTGTGATATTTAAAATCTGAGGTTTATAAACAAAGACTTTTTAGAGAACAAGAACACCTTGAAAATACGATAACGTGACAATTATGTTGAGGAATGTTTCAAGGAAAATATATGGATGAACCATTCTGTGAAGTGAAAGGAGCGGAAGACACGTTGGGATTTTATGTTATTTTGTTTATTACTATTCATTTTATTTTCAGATTTCATTTCATGTGTTATTTTAATGAATTTATTGAAAAATATATCTTTTAAGATTTCGCAAATTTTGAAAAATGCGTTTTTTTTGTTGTTCCTTCAAAGTAAGGATCTTTGCACATATGTCTGACAGATATAATTCAATATCTGTCGAGGTATTAGCCAGAGAAGTAGTTGTTTTCTGTCGGACATATGCCATACAATCTATACAAAGGTATAGTATAGGTAGAGTTCCTAAAGGATTGTTTTCGACTGTTTTACAATCACTGGAACATTTGTTGCTCCTTGAAACAAGTATTCAGCATATATATATATATATATATATATATATATATATATATATATATGACACATATGAATACAGCAGAAATAAAACTTCCACAACTTACATAAAACGTTTCTGGTTTTGTAAGCGCAGAAAATATATTTAACAATTCAATCTGTTAAATTCAACTAAAAAATGTCTGCTCCGATTTTTTTTATCATTAGCCTAATTCGAAATTTAACTATGGCTCCAATTCCTGCTTCAATCAAGATGTAAAATTACTAAAAAATAGTGGTCACATGATTCGCATTATCCGTCAATTTTTTTTTCCGAAAATATCTAAAAGTGCGGTTATTTCTCAAAATATAGTTAAAACTTATTAGAAACAGTTTTTCTATAGCAATTTTTAGCACAAATGCAAAATTTCCAAGGAAAAGATAATTTTGATTTTTATCTGTTTTTTGTAAATTGCCCCACTGTTGCAAAATAAGACTCAAGGCCACCTACAAAAAACTTCTTAGTTTTGAAGGTGCTTTATTCCAGACACATTTTCTTTAAGGTAGCGGCATATTAAATGTGTTCTTCTACAAAATCCAAATAGGGCTATAAATATTAACACAAAATGGACACAAAAACAAAATTATCTTATGCAGCTCAAATTTTGCGTATGGGCTAAAAATTGCATTTAGAAAACTTCAAGAACTTTCATGGATACCTACTTCAATAACACCACTTTAGGAATTTTTCTGGAGAAAATTAAAATTTGACAGATAATGGGAATCACGTGGCTTCTATTTCTTCGGGTTATTTTTTATCTGGATCGAAATTGATTACATAGTTAAATTTAGAATAAAGCTATTAATAAAAAAAATCCCTTATAATGCATACTTTACTGGTCACACTGTATGTCAGTTATTCATACATTGGTATCCCAACTGAAAAATAAATAAATCAGTTTGCATTGAAAAAAGATAGACAATTATTAGATTTCGTGGAGTAAAAAATGTTTTTTGAACCCAATAAATTGTTTCATTTGGAAACTTGTCAAAACAAAAACCCTGCTTGAAATACCGAAGGAATGCATTTGCTGACCCTGTATATCCCAACTCGTCAAAGCGTTTTGCTACGTGACCCGAGCTTGAAAGTATCGCAACAAACGTATCATTAACCTAGGCCAACCGAAATAACAACAAACAAATTACCGACCCACCCCCGTACCGACGGCTAGACGCCATACGATGCAAAATATGCAAGTTCTATTCCTAGCGAGCGGATGCATCGGAAATAGACGACAGAAATAAACTACGGTATTTTGCGTTAACTACATGTGTCGACCGAATTTTTACCCCATCCACGACGAAGATGTAGATTCAAAACAAGCATTGAATCTGGGAGTAATCCTAAAATGGAGCCTGCATACTTCAATTTACTCACATCGTCGACTTTGACCCCGAGAAGTCGATTATCAACGTTTGTATTTATATGCGGCGTAAAATTAAACGATGGGAAACAATGGTTGTTTATAACTTGTGCCTTAGCAATTATGAAAAATACACACATCATTCAAGGACACAAATCACAAAAATCTTTGACAATTGTGCTATTGTTTCAGATTCACAAATTGTCTTTTGAGAAAACAGATAATCCACTCATACTAAGGCCCGGTTGTACAATCCAAGTTCAACTTAACCCATTAACGCCCAAATTATTTTTTGTCTAAAAAACTGTGTTTTGAATAAAATTTTCCATTTTAACTAGTGTAAATGACCCCTTAAAAATGTTTACAAAATTTTTTTTCTTTGGTTTTTGTAAAAAATGCTGATCTATAAATAGATCGCTGGGTATTGGAATGATACATCTACAGTAAATGAAATAAAGTTTTATTCAGAAAAAATCTACATAGGTTCTAGTTTTTGCGATGAAACTTACTGAAACAAGTAACACATAAAGTGACATCACATTTTTTGCAAAAGGTAAGAGGTCGACTTTTGCACATTGGAAACTGACATCGACGTTGATTTGATCTCTTTTCAAGAAAATGCCCTTTTTCATCTAGTCTCACACTGTCCAAAACATTTGCTCTCGATGAACATGGGACGCTGAGTGACCTTCCTTTCAAAACACTTCTTCCATGACCGATTTTTAAATAGGTAACTGCAATCTGTCTCCTAAAATCTTTAATTGAAATCGACTTTTGTCCATGAACCCTTCTATATAGTAAAAAAGAGTTAACAACAGCCATATCAATACATCTTTTGAATAGACACCAGTACCATTTCTTGCCTCTCATAGCTATTGAATGCTTTTCCAAGAGCCAGTCGTGATGATCCACTCCCACCATATATTTATTATAATTGTGTATTACCCTTGGCTCAGCAACCTGCACTTGTGACATTTGTTCTCTGTTCCATCTTTTCACGAACGCTTCTGGTTTTATGGTATCAAAATTTGTGGCCATAGAAACACATTTGTTGTCATTCCATTTTACCAGCAATATTTCATTTTCACTGTCAAATCTGTGATCATACGATCCACGAGGCAGCTTTTGTAGTTCCTTGGTTGGTTGCACCGGACACTTTGCAGTTCTGTTTTCTCTAATAGTACCAGTCGCACGGATATCCATTTCTTTGAGTTTATGAAATAGAGCATGACTACTAAAAAATTGTCAACAATAACTCTTCGGATTTTCCACGATAGTTAGCAATTTCAAAACTACTCTAGTACCGAGAGGTTCTGATTGTGCTTCGGTTTCCTTACCAGCATAAAGAGAAAAGGAATAGCAATATCCATCTTCACCACAAAGTGCCCACAGTTTGTAACCGAACCGAATTGGCTTACCTTTCATGAACTGTTTTAGTGAGTGGTGGCCATAATATCTTACAATCATCTCATCTATGGAAAGGTTTTCCTGGAAAATACCAAATTTTTGAAAGTTTTCATTCATTTTATCGAACAATGGTCTGAGTTTGAAGGATTTATCGGCCTTATTTTCATCAGCTTTGGTATTAACCTGAAAATGTATAACAGACTTTATTTCAAGATAGGCATTTCTGCTCAAAGCATTTTTGACGATGGGTAGTTCCAAATCGTCATCATCTGACCAATAATCGCGCTCAGATGGTAACGTGTGGTAGCCGCTGAATATGAGAAATCCAATAAAAATTCTGACCTCATCTTTTGTAATAAGGAAACCATGTTTATTTTTTTGTGCAGCATATCTCATAGTTTCTTTCTTCCACAATCATGTCATAAACACCATCATCAAAAAATTGTTCAAACATATCCACAACAGTCTTATGGCGTAAGGAAGTTTTCAAATTTTCATCATTTTCTAGATATTCATGTTCCGGTTCAAATGGTTTATAATTTGGATCTATTTTGGACCACTTTGCAATCAACTTCTTAGGAGTTACCTTTTTAGGTTTATTCAGTGCAGATACTAGACGTGCTAATGGCACATTATCTTCCTCACTACTTTCATCTGAATCTTGTGCTTGAAGCTCAACGAATCCAGGAATATCTACTGGCAACCCAGTATTCTCTTCGTCAAGTAGCTCCTCATCTGTTAGTTCATCTACTTCTGGTGGCAAAGCTATCAAGTCCGCTTCTATCTGCTCAGAATACAAGTACTCTACTGCATCTTGCAGATTTTTGAAAACGTCTCTTCTACTCATGCTGGAAAAATATAAAAAAAAAAATTTCAATACAACTGCCCAGCGATCTATACATAGACTGCACTTTTTTTTCAACAAAAACAAAATAGCTATGAATAATCGAAATCAGCCACACTTATAATTTGGTGCATATACTAGTTTTACAATAAAAATGAAAATATGGCTTACCTGCTTGAATCTATTATCATGTGACATACAAAAAACGTCTTTCAGTGCACGCACCGTGAGATTCAACAAATTCAAAAGCAAGCGATGTACTCTGTCACGTCAACAAATCGGTACTAACAGTAAGTTTGCATTCCTCTGACCCATGAGCAATGAAATATGGTGGGGGTGAACACCCTAGACGTCTCAACTTGTTTTTACCACGTGTTTCTTGTGCTGATCTATAAATAGATCGCTGGATGCTAATGGGTTAAGTTTAGTCTAAACTTGGATTGAACTGATTCAGCGTGTTGTACAATATGAGTTCAGTATGAAAACCTGGTTCAACATCGATTTCAATAAAGTTTCCAAATTCCGACACTTGATCCCAGTTTAAATTGGTAGTTTCCCAAAAAAAAACATAATATTCAGGAATAGCACCTCAATCTAAGTAGGTAACTGTAATATTTACTATTTCTGTTTTGACAAAAATTATTTATAAAATGGCCTAGGTGGAGGACATCACCGATGCTGAAAATTTTTAGAATCAGTCAATATTATTGTACGGTCAGATATATTGCACCCCTCATAAAATATTCCACAAGTAGCTTTGGCTGTAATAAATTCATCACCATTTCACAGAATTACTGTATGATTATAAATTTTGGAATCATGCCTTAACTCCCGAAGAGATGGTCCTCAAGGCATTTAGATTTTGCGCCACAGGCAGTTTTCTACAAGTCATTGTCGATTTTCTGGAGTAGACCATTTGGCATGTTACAACAGTCTAGGCTGGAATGTATGATCGCTACATAAAATTACCTTCCACAATTGATGAAATGAAAGCCTAATCCCAAAATTTCTACAACATTAGGAGGTTTTTGAAGTGTATTAGACTGTATACACATATTATGATTATATCCTAATGTGTGTAAAGTGTGACTTTCAGAATATGGAAAGGGAGACCTCCAATGCTATAGCATATGAAACTCGTCTAAATAAAAATTTCTTAACCTGTCAGTTTACGGGTTTTCTTCACTACATTAGTATATCCCACCTAAGAAACGAATCAATATGGATTCCAAGATTTTTCACCGATCTCTATAATGGGACATCCACATTGTTCAATGTGAGAGTATCGTTATGGGGTATATTATTTTCGTATGACATAAGTGGGACAACTTTAGTTTTCTCTACCTTTGCTGTTAGGACATTGCAGCTGAATCATTTGAAAATTAGATCGTTTTCAGCTGTTTCATGTAATTTTCGTTCTTGTTTTAAACATTTACCATTCCTATAACCAATGAAGAATGGCCGATTTTCCAAATTTGAAGGCAGCAAATTTTCATATTCTTTTTGATATCGCTCTTGAGTTATTTTCGGCAGTAAATCAACACTCGCTGCACATGATTCTCCCAATATTTCTAAATAAATTTGATTTTGTTCCTCATTTCTTTAATTTCATCCATCGTTGTTGAAGCGAACTTGCGAACACAAAAAACTGACGTTGTTTATAATATTGTTGTGATATTGTTAAGGTGTTCCATGACAACACGATGTTGGGATTTTTCTGTAGAATTACGAGGTACGTGGTTTGTTCTTTCCTCGGAATCAAAATGTAATCTTTCAGCGGAATTACGGAAAAGTCTTGAACGACACATGGCCGATACGCAAATAACGGATTCGGTTGTTATAATCCTCGGCTGCGCCTCGGATTACAATATTCATCCTCACCCGTTATTTGTTACATATCGGCCTTGTAACGTTAATAACTATGAAACCCAAATTTCCAGGACGACAATACCTATATTGAATTGGATATAATATGGATGTTAAGAGCCTTTTCTCAACTAACAGTTCAATTATTTTCTAAAGAGTTGACAGGTCTAAAGTTTGAAGATTCGTCGAGTTGACCACCTCAATGAAGGGGACCATCTTTACGCAGTTTTATAGCAAGTTGGTAATTTACCTGTCATAAATGATATGTTAATGCTAACACATGCAACGCAACATCAGACAAATTTTGTAATATTGTCAGTAGTAATACCACAAGTGATTTAATTTTCGCAATAAGTCTGTCGATTCATTTCTGAACGAAACTGAATTGCTTCGAGAAAACACCACGAGTGGTGTTTTCTCGATACAATTCAGTTGCGTTCAGAAATAAAAGACAGAATTATGAGATAAATTCAATCACGAGTGGAATTTTATTAGACTATTTCACGAAGCATTAATAGTTATTTATGTATCAAGGGCGTAAAGTAGGCGTTTATGGCCTGCGGCGTGGATGATGGCCCGATGGCGTTAGCCGAGGGCCATCACACGCCGAAGGCCTTAAACGCATTTTACGAACGTGATACATACAAAATTGTATGCACTAGCGGTTTTATAGCGCGAATCACAAATACTGACTTGAATTGCAATGGTCTACACGTTTCATACGTTATGCATACAATAATTAAGGGTAACATAATATGAGGAATGTGAAACTATAGTAGCTGAGTGCTATATTGGAGAATCTATTTCAAATAAATAGATCATCACCGAAAAAATTGCCAACGATTATGAACAAATGTTAGAAAGAGTATTGCTCTATTGAACTGAAATGATTCTAATTCGTGTTAGGAATTGCATGAAATGATGTGTGAGTATGGACAATTTGAGAATGTTGCCTACTTTACGGCCCGCCGGGCCATAATGCGCCCACGGGCGCCCACGGGCGGTAAAGTGCCACTAGTGCCACTAGTCCCGCTAGTGCATAAAAGTATTATTATAAACATGAACAATCAATTCATCATAACCATAATCAATCAACTATAATCACAAAAAATTTATTACTTATTTATAACTATCAATAATTTATTATATAGTTACGATGCGACTCATTTTGACGTTTTCACCTACAATTATGATGTGTCAAAATGTCAAACTTTGCTTTGTCATCTATGGTTACATCGTTGAAAACACCAACGCTGACAGACCAATCAGAATTGAGAGACAGCTGGTGTTTTCGCGATAATACAAGTTGTCTTTGATTTGTGATTGGTCAGATTACGTGAATATTTTGAGAAGAGTGGAATAGTCACTGATATTTCATCCCAACCACAAGATTTTTTATTTTTCAATTAATTCAAAATCGATTCGAGTTTCTTCGAGGAATAAAATCGTTTCAGTTTATTCCGCTAGTTTTTTTCCTTATCATTCCAGCATCAGAGCCTGTGATCTTCATATCCCAGCGCCCGCAAAGAATATCATATGAAATATTCCTGGCTCCGTCGTTAAATCTTTCGAGGAAGACATATATCATGCCGCGCGCACACTATACACTATTCCGTATTATTTCCTCAGGGTCGATGAACTACTTACTTAATTTGAAACCTTTTTATCGCATCAGTGAGAGAGACACATGCACATTCGAGCGACATACGTACATACACATACGCATTGCTCCGGTGGTAATAATAATATTGTGTCGAGCGAGTTCATTTTGTATTTACGAGTGCGCGCGTAATATCGTATGGATTCTTATCACCGTCGGTGGTTTTGAATGAAAACGGTCTGAAGTTTCACTGGCCTTGAAATGCAGGAATAGCGATTAAATTCATTCACTTTTCTTTTGCTATGCCATTTTGAAATCATTCATATTTTATCCTAATTTTTCAGTTGTTGGGAATCAGTAATAATTTGAGAATTTTGTTTTCAAAGTTTTGTATTTTGTTTCATAGATGAATATTGTGAATATTCTGATTTGACACAAGTCAGTCAGTTGAATTTTTTAAAATTAATCAGGAAGCACAGCAAAAATATCGATAAATCAGAAGCAAAAATTAAGGAAAAGGAAGAGAGAACACTGAAAATAATTCTAGGATGTAAGGCCTGTCTAGGATGTAAGGCCTGTCTAGGATGTAAGGCCTGTCCAGGACAAAAACTGCTTGTACCAATAAATAATATGCAACTGAATATGCAAATAGCTGTTTTAGCCTGTTCTTATTGGCAACTTTTTGGGAAAAATATTGTCAGGTCACTTTTTGGAAAACAAGAATTGTTTATAATTTACATTTTTAACAATGTTGCCAACCTTGTAAAATAGAAAATTTGTGCAAGTGATTTTTTTGCCATTCTTCCCCTATTTTTGATTTTAAATGCTAAAATGAATGGGCTATAGCTAACATTTTCATTCGTATCATTGCAAAATTTGGAAGATTGGTGAACAGAGTTGAAGGGGGTTTCTCCATAACACGCAACCATTTTCGATTCCTAATTCATTCCAGCGTTGAAAATAAGATTTGAGACTCTAATCCTCAATTCTTGATTTGACATAATGGCTTACATTAGAAATATTTTGGTCTGCTTTTGTATATCGTTGTACTTCTAAAACACTGAGAGGTATTGATAAAACTCTATCGACTCTCTCGTTATGTAAAGGAAATACATACATATTCTTGAGTGGTTGATGATCAGTATGTAGAACGAATTTCCTACCAAACAGATATTTATGAAAAGTGTTTACCGAAGAAATTATTATTAACGCTTTTTTCTGAATCTGTGAGTAATACTGTTGGACGTTCAACGCCATCTATCATGTGGCAACACCTACACCATATGGAGATGCATCGATAGTTACAATAAGTGGTAACCCGGGATCATAATGAGGAAGAACTTGACTTTCTATCACGAGACGTTTACTCTTATCGAAAGATAACTGACATTAATTTTTCCATTGAAATGTGAAATTTTTTTCCAGATCCAATAAAGGACGCAGGAGTGAAGACAACATTGATAATAGTTTAGTAAACATAAGTAATAGCTCCTGTGTCCACTTCCTTTTTAACTATCTTCCTGTTAATATACAGAATTTTGAATAAAGCATGACTAATGGAACGTACCAGAACATAAAAACAAAATTACAACACATGACAAAGACTTAACTCTCTTCAGCTTGCACATTTCCTGAACATGACAACCACAGCAATGACAGGACCAATTACTGACATTACACGTAACAGAACTATGCCAACGACCGCAGTGAAGGCAAGGTTTTTGTATGTTCTGTTTCGAATTTTGAAATCTTAAAAACACCTTGTTAACCATCGGTTCATTTTGACACTGAAGATTCCTTAACTCATTATCCTTAGATCTCCTTGATGATGCTCTTGACAAGCTGCTGTAAAGGTCAAATCTTCTTTGAAATATGCTTTTTTTGAATATCTTAATCTATTCAGTCCACATATGAATTTATCTCTTAGAGCGTCATCCAAAAATCTTTCAAATTGAAATTTCTTTGACGTAATTCGGTTTCTTACTATGAAAGTGGATACAGATTCATCTCCACTTTGCGGAATCGCATGAAACCTATCAAAAACCACAAGAGTAATGGGGACAAAATGCATCTGAAGAATCTGAGCGGCTTGGCAGCACCAAGTTCTTCAAAGCCGCATAGGCATTTCACCCATTGAAGTAACCAAATAACTTAACTTTCTTGCCTCAGGGAATTCATTAACATTGAATAAATGAGCTATACGTTATTTGTAGATATCAACATCGGTAGAATTGATATCCAATATTTTGATGAATCCGATTAAGGCAGCCACTCTTACTTGTGCGGAATGAATTGAACTCAAATCCTCGTCGCCATATTGTATCTTTGAAATTGGACAAGGAAAGTACCTCCTGATTTACTCATTTCATTATTATTATATAGCTAGAAATCGTGAAATTCATGTGAAAGAATTTGCCATTAGTACAAGAAAATGTAGTAATTACAGTACAGTAAATATTCGACAACAGGGTAAATGCAATCACTATTATTTTGGCTTTTTGATGGCATTCCAGTAAAAATCTGACAGCAGAATCGGATTCCTTGTTGAAAAGAATCTATAAGGAAACAAAATACTACAGAATTATTGCATTATTCGTATTAGAAATATAAAAATAAAAAAATCACAATCAATACTCGCACGAGTGAAAATGCAGGTGATCTATAAAATACAAAAAATTTTGAACTTGTATCCTGAAACCATTACATATAAAGGCAAGCATAAGTTTTTCAATACCAGTCAGCATGGATACATAAAAGACAGATTCGTGGAAACTGCAATTACACAGTTTACCGGAAAAATTCTTAATTCATTTGAAAATAATGAAATTGTGCTGGGTATTTTTCTAGACCTCTCCAAAGCATATATGACTGCTTGAATCATGACTACTTATTGATAAAACTTGAAAAATATGGCATTAGAGGAAATGCTTTGGATTGGTTTGAATCCTATCTAACACATCGTCAACAGAGAGTAAAAATTATGAATGATGGACAGGCAACTAAATCTAACTTAATATTAATTAATATAAGTTTATTCATCATAAATGTACAACAAAATTTCATCAAGTATAATTTTGATAAAGCACTGCTCAAGTGAGTAGTACTTGAGAGCTGGGTGAAATAAACAATGGCATCACTGAAGGAGCAATTCTAGAAAATTACTCCTTGTGCGTGATATAGCCTCTAAATCTAGATCTAATAAAATACGTAAGATTAAAATATAAAATAAAATAAAGTATAAAATATATGGGTTAAAGTTGCAGTCTTGCTGTGTATTTTTAGGTGAACACGTTTAAGTTGTTTGGAATGTCATAATAAGTAGTTTTCCCATGTATCACAGAAAATAAAATTTCACAATTGTTGGTAAAAGGGTCACATCCAGGTAGGTTTCACATAAAGTTAGTAGCATTATCGGGTTTAAGAGTCACATATACACATACATCACAGTCATATGATCTTGATCCCATGTGAGTGTTACACAAGATAAAATATTACAATTAGTAAAAGGGTCACATACAGGTAGGTCCCACATATGGTGAGTGTCATAATCGGGGTTTAGAGTCACATATACACATATATCACAGTCATTCGATTTTGAAGAACAATCCGTGCTAAATAAATAAATTAATTAAAATACATCAAGATAGAATTTCCTCAAGGTAGCATAACAGGGCCAACACTTTTTATAATTTTGATGAATGATATTTTGAAAATCTTAAATGTCTTTGATGCTTTTGCACATCTAACTAACTATGTAGATGACACTAATTTGTTGGTTTCAAGTTCAGATTATCCAGACCTAATACGAAAAACGCAGGGCATAACGAGAAACATTTATGATTGGTTTACAAAAAAATAAGTTGATACTAAATGTTGAGAAAACCAACGCTATATTTTTCAGGACCAAACAAGAAAGAATTGAAACACCTGAAAATATATACATACTCAACAATGAAATCAAAATTCAGAATAATACCAAATTTCTGGGAGTCTTTATAGAGGAACATTTACAATGGAAAGTCCATATCATAAGCTTAGGAGCAAAACTGAATCAGATATGCTATAGCAAGAGTCATAAGCAAATACCTTAATGAAAAATCCTTAAAAATTATATACTTCGCAAATTTTGAATCCTGTGCTAAAATTTGGAATTCTGGGGATCCCAAAATAATATTAATGACTTATTTTCAATTGGAAAGAGAGTGATTAGAGCTATGTACAAAATGAAATTTCGTGAAACTTTCAAAACATAATGACAATCTATGTATATATATCTATATATATATATATATATATATATATATATATATATATATATATATATATATATATAAGGATGGATTTGGCGAGGGGCAATATATGAAAATATAAGTAGAAAAGTTATTGGGTATAACCCTCAAAATGTTCTGCAACCGTAGACACGTGTTTCGAGCTTAAGCTCTCATCAGTACAGTAAAATCAAGTGCGAAGATGTACAACACTTGGATGTAAAAATAGAAACAAAGAAAGTCAACAACAGGAAGCCAACCACACATTTGTGGCTTCGGTTAGAAGACCTTGTGCTTACAAGGCAACAACTAACGACCGCTCACATGATCTACTGTGATTTTGTTTCTGACGCTTATTTTCATTTTTTGTTTTGTATTTATCCATGTTATACATATGAAATATTCCATGAAATAAATATTATTTATTATTATTATTATTATTATTATTATTATTATTATTAAAAGGGTTTCACTTTCAAAATTTTAGATAAAAACTGGAAAAATGCTTTATGCCTTATTACACTTGCCCCATAATTAAAATTACCGTACACTTACCCCACTTCACCCTAGCTTTCAATAAGAAATACTTTTTGAATTACAGATTGTTTCTCGCATATATTCATTCCTTTATCTTTCGTCGAAGAGGTTGTTTAGGACTAGTAGCGCTTTGTTACTAAAACTGGCCCGATGTCGAACGATTTGAATAAATGTTATATTTCCTCCAGCCAAATCAAAACATTACCATACTCGAATCCACAAACACTCTCCATTCAACCCAAAATCAAACAGAACGTCAAACTCAACGCATCGTTTCCGCAAGTAAGATCGTGTTATCGTTGAATATCAAAGTTCATCCGCATAAATTTGGCGACTATTCTTTTGAATCACCCCTCGTCATCCGTAGATATTTGGGGCAGCTATTTTGTGCTCCACAAATAATCTGAATTGGTAACAGGAAGTGAATTCTTTGAAGCTCTATCGAAAAACTGGTTCTCTCTTCGAGCATTATCGATAAATTTATTATGTTAAATCAGTGGCGTAACCGACCACCATAATTATTATCGGTTACATGCATGTTTTCATCATTATTATCGTTTATTTCCATTCGAGCAAATTTTTCCTACAATTTTATCGAGCAAGTGAAGAAAAGGGGAACCACACTTATGGATAATGATGTACCTACTAGGAACTCTCACAATTTGAGAAAATTAATAACACTGGGTTTTCCATCCTCAATTATAGATACCGGGGCACGTATTTTTCAAGATAAACAATTCATGGTTTTCATCAATCATATTTCCTGTAGCTAACAATCTTAGGCCTTATTACAACAGTTATTCAAACAAATTAGTTAACTTTGGAAGGTTCATAAATAAACACATTCAATCGTAATCACTAAATAATAATGATAATAATAAACGCCTTTTATTGCCATTCGAGAAATAAAAAACATTGGATGTTAAATAAACTGTTGGCGAAGTCTAGCTCAGAGCTATTCCACTTAACCAACAGAGGGCCAGAGCCCAAAAAAAAATATATAACCTTAACAAACAAATTGGCTGACAAGGAGATTTAACTTATAGGAAAGAAATGCAAAAAAAAGAAATATAATAAAAATATAAGTGCACACATAGATAATAATACAAATCACGATAAATTGAGGTATCTATAATAATAATAATGATGTTTATTTGCTCCAAATAGGACATCCTAATATACATAATTTTTTTTATAACTAGTTTAAACATTAATATACATCATCTGAATATAAATAATAATAAAAGTTTCATCAAAGAATTTAACAAAAAAAAAAAATAGATAAAAAATGCACACAAAATACTTTACCTACGAGACTTTATATGCTCTATTAGTTTCTTTTTAAATACAAAAATAGTTGTAGACTCTCTCAAAGCTTTATGCAGTTTATTGTATTCATTCACTCCCTTATAGAAAGAAGATTTCATCGTATTGGAGAGATGAGTCCTAGGCAGGTGAAATTGTACTTGCTCTTGTTAGATATTTATGAACTTGGTGTTTATATATACAAAATTCTCCAAGGTAGTATGGGAGCAAGTTGTGTGTCCATTTAAAAATGAAAATCATTGCTATTTCATAAAGGCGTTGAGAAACAGAGAGCCACCGTAATGTACTCAGCATAACCGCAATATTTGTATATCTATTAACTTGCAATATGATTCTCATCCCACGATTTTGTAGTTTCTGGAGGACACTTATCTTGTTTTGGTCAAATGAATATAGTAGACTGGCACAATAATCGAAATGGGGTTGTATTATACAGTTGTAAAGTGTAATCTTGGAAATGTTTGAGAGTTGGGTTGATATTCTGGAAAAAAAAATTTTTTTCGAGATTTTTTTGTGCATGAAATCAAAATGAGCTTGGAAAGATAAACAATTGTCCAGCATAAAACCTAAGTATTTAAATTCACTTACAAACTCAATTTTCTCGCCTGCAATTTGTAAGTTAAAACTGTTTCTGTTAATTGATGATATTTTATGACGGGTCGATAGAATCATATATTTTCTTTAGCAATATTAAGTTTGAGTTTATTTTGATTCAAGTATTCATACATATTTTCCAAGAAGATATTCATTTTCTCAATTGCTCTTTACAGATTGTCCGATGTAATTGATATAAGTGTGTCGTCTGCAAAAAGATTGATGAAATCACAGCCATTGACTGTATCAATATCGTTGACATAAATCAAAAACAAAATTGGTCCAAGGACACTTCCCTGAGGTACTCCAAAAACAGTTTCACGATAAGATGACATACACTCATTTATTTTAGTTACTTGTTTGCGTTCTGTTAAATAGTCAGTTAGCCATTGCAATACTGTTCCCCCAATACCAATAGCTTGTAACTTTTTCAATAGTATTTGGCGAGCAATTGTTTCGAAGGCCCGTTTTAAGTCGAGAAATACGGTAACAATATACTGACCATTATCAATAGATGCTTTCCATTTTGTAATTGTGACCTATAATAAAAATGAAGTGAAGTATTGGATAATCAAATATCAAGCCTGGTCAAATATGCTTACTGCTTATCAAGTAGATATTTCTTCGAATTATATTGGAATTTTGAACTTATTTATATTAAATATTTTGAATTCATCAGGCAAAATATTGTGTTAGGATGGAATTGAAAACAAAACATCTTTGAAAAAATGCAGTTTTGTGCTGAGGCATGGTCAGGGTAGACCTGTGTCTGATATTTTTTGAGTGTATTTCAAATTGAGGAATGAGTTTACTCACCAATGCTGGAGGGTTAGGGTTATTCAAAAGTTTATGAGTAAATGTGCATTCTAATGTTCATGTTGAGCCAGTTACCTTCTCTAGGTTAGGTTTGAACGTGAGTGGGCCCGTATCAGGCCCTCCACTGCGGCCAATGGTCTATTGTGGCATTGTGACATTCTCTCTTATGTGAAATATGTTCATATTTTCTGATCATAAATCAGTCTACCGCAGCTATTTTGCACTTTTTGAATTCCATCTTTGTCTTTGTAACAAAAGCATGGACCATAAAGGAAGTCACAATAGTTATAGTGACTCAATACAAGTGATTCGCACAACGTTAGCTTCATCTTGAAACTAAGCGTATGTCGATTACTGTAAATGAGTTTCAGGGAAGCGAAAGATTTACCAATATGATTTTTGATGTGCTTAGAAAAACGCATGTCGGTATCTAATACTAAACCAAGATTTTATGCTGAATCACAAATTTGTAATGAGGTATTATCTATTTGAAGGTTAACACTATTCTTCAAGAAGTTCTTATTAAATTTTTACTACCGAAATATAATACCTTGGATCTTTCAAAATTAAGTTTCAAGTTATGGTCATCTGAGGATATCTTGATTTTATTCAATTCGTTGTTCATAATTTTTTCTGCAGGATCATAATTTTCAGTACGAAAGCTGAGATACAGCTGGGTATCATCAGCAAAAGCCTGGACTTTACAGTGTTCTATTTAATTTACAAGCTCTGCTTTTGAGGGGTTTTCTCCGAAAACCTGGGAGTTTCGTAAAAACAAAAAAAAAATTAAAATATCAGCAGTATATATAATAAAAAGTGGTGGGCCCAGTATAGAACCTTGCGGGACACCTGAGAGAATATCAAGTTTGGATGAGTATGAACTATTAACCAAAATTCTCTGAGAACGCCTGAGGAAGTAATTCCCTATTATAAATGCTGATTTGTCATCAAAGTCGTAATATCTCAATTTAGCACAAAGCAGTTAATGACTAATGGTATCAAAAAAGTCAAGTGAAACCAAAACACTACATAAACTACATATCCAGTAAATGCAGTTAATAGACGACTATCGGAAATACGGATGCTTCGGAAATACGGAGGCTTCAGGAATATGGATAGAATAAACTGCCAGGAATACACAAACTAATAACCTTTGAATGAAACACAAATATTGTATGCCGAATGACATAATTTTATCACAATCAAACAATTATTTAATCCACACGTGATTCTCATTATACCGCGATACAAGATATCCCACGAAAAAAAAAAATGGTTCATACAATTTTCCAAGATAAATAAATGTGAACGCATGGCGCCACTTGTTTCAGTCTGAGATTTCATGATTATTCAGAAATATACACTTTGAGGTTTGAGGAAATTGAAGAATAGTTGAGCTATCTCAGATAACATAACCTTCTCGTTGCCAATTTTGCAATGAACATTGGAAAACGGTTTCAAGTTCTGAGAAAAGCAGTATTGGCGGAGCGCATTACTTTGATCTCACCTTGGTCTCTGAGAGATAATTAGAAAACAATACAGTCTTCACTAGAGGCTTTGGCAAGTTTATCTGCTCTTTTTCTCAGACAAGGACAAAAAGTTATTTTTCGAAAACTAACTAAACTAACAGAAAGAACTGGAATAGGAGTGTATAATAATAATAATAATAATAATAATAATAATAATAATAATAATAATAATAATAATAATAATAATAATAATAATAATAATAATAATAATAATAATAATAATAATAATAGACGTCCCTGACACCCGATGCAGGGAATGTCGTGGGGCACCTGAGACCGTAATGCATTTGCTATCAGCATGTCCAGCTTATGCGGTCTCAGCCTATATCCACAGGCATAACGCGGCGCTACGAGTGTTGTACTACCATCTAAGACACTCGTACGGTATAGACGAGACACCGGTGTTGCCTTATGTTCCGGGGGATATTGAGTCCGTGGTGGAGAATGGGAGGTGCCGAATCTATTGGAACTACACATTCCCCACCCTCAGGCAAATACAAGCCAATAAGCCTGATGTTGTCCTCCTCGACCGTCAAAGTAAAACGATATTCGTCGTGGAGTTTTCCGCTCCAGGCGAGATGAATATCGTTCGGAAAGAGGAGGAAAAACGGACTAAATATCGAGATCTTCTCTTTGAACTCCGCAGGTTGTATCCGGTTCATTCTGTCAAAATGGTGGTTCTGATTATAGGAGTCCTTGGTGGAATGATGGACACACTGCTCTCTAATTTGAAGTTGATACCGGCCTGCCGTAATATGGCACAAATCCTAGCCGCTCGAATGCAGAAGGCCGTCATCCTTGGTTCCCTTCGTCTGCTCAGAACACATGACTCTCGGACCCAATAATCACTCACCCTACGGACGTAGGGAGTGGTTATTGAGGTAAACGACACCAGCGCGTCCTCGGTTCCAAACAATCGGGGAAGAGGCCCCCACAACCGACCCCCTCGGATTAGGGGTCAAAGGCAAGGTGGTGGGGCCAACAACGATGATTTGCCAAATGACAACCGCAATGACAACGGACGCTTTGAGTGGACGAACGAATTGAGAGACGGACTTCTGTATATCTACGAGAGCAGTGAGCCCGCCCAGAGAGGATACATGGCAAGGATGCATGCTCTCTGGTGTGAAAGACACCCAGAGCAAGCCGCCGTTTCCGCCCAAAATCTCAGGGATTATGTTTCCTATCTCCGGGCTCGAGGCTATGTTAGAGCTCCTCCTCAGCCGATTAACGAAGTGCCAGATATGCCACGTGTCGGTCTGGCTGTAGAGGAGGCTCGCATCATACCACCAATGGAGGACATCAGAACCCGCAGGGCGCTTCACAATATGAAGCCCCTGAAGCCGCAAGAACTGTCACGAGTGGATGCAGAGATTGGCGATGTTCTTTCAGAAGAGGCTACCATCTGGCAGATCAATTCTGTCGTGTACGACGCCGCTCGTGCTCTATCCCAGACGGAGAGGAGGGAAACCACCGCTCTTGTTGGGAGGCATGAGCGACGCGTTCACAAGATGGAAGCTAAGATCAAGTCGGCGAGACAACACGCGTCTCGTATCCAGTGTGTGGTGGACTACATGTCGGCCAATAGGCCTTTTACGCCGGCAGTGCGGCGAATTGCTGCAAAGCTAAGACGAGCTCACCACACATTGAATCAAGGCGTGCTGTTTACCATAAAACAGCACTGTCTTGATAGGATACGAATGCTAGTGGCTGCAAAGAAGTCACTAGTGAGGCGGGCGAGAAGTATCGCGGAAAACATGAAGTTCCGCGATAAACCTTCTCGCTTATTCCAAGAGCCTCCACGTGTTGTCGATAACCCGCCGGCTGCTGATCGGGTAGAAACCTTCTGGAAGAACATCTATGAGTTTCCGCAACCACTCAATGTAGACACTCCAGCCCTAGCGCAGTTCGAAGCTTACTGCAGGACGCTTCGGCAGCATGAGCACAATGATCTGCGCAATCCGATAACCACGGAAGAAGTTCGAAGGGCCCTAAAAGGTTCTAAGAATTTCGCTGCTCCAGGCCCTGATGGGTTGAATAACTATTGGTGGAAAAAGTTTCCAACAACCCACCGCCATCTGGCTAGAGTTTTTAACTCATGGCTAGATGGGGAGCAGCAGATTCCGGAGTGGTTTGTCGAGGGGCGAACCGTGCTCATCCCCAAAAACGGAGATTTGTCTGATCCAAAGAATTACAGGCCGATAACATGCTTGAATGCGTGTTATAAGTTGTTTACACGCATCTTATACACGCGCATTCTCTCCGCAGTTGGTCCGGTGTATGAACGGATATATGAGCAAAGAGGGTCAAAGAAAGGGGTCGCCGGCTGCAAGGAGAACCTGCTCATCGATAGATGTATCACGCAGGACTCCGTGCAGTATAAGCGTAACCTTTCGATGGCCTGGATCGATTACCGCAAGGCATTTGATGCAACATCGCATGAGTTAATCATGCATTTGCTCAGATGTCTTGAGGTACCCGATCAAATAGTGGGATGTATTGGACAACTGATGCCACTCTGGAGGACTCGCTTCACCATAAGATCTGGTAGAGACACAGTCCAAACAGAGCAGGTCATCATTAGAAGAGGTGTGTTTCAGGGAGACTCCCTCAGCCCTCTTCTCTTCTGCATCTCACTATTGCCATTGTCCGTTGTACTCAGGAATACCCGTGGGTACAACTGCGGCACCCCCAGCAACCGGAGGCATAAAGTCACCCATTTGTTCTACATGGATGACCTAAAATTATATGCCTCTGGAGAAAGGGACCTACATCAGTCTCTTAGGGTGGTGGAAGAGTACACGCATGCTATCGGAATGGAATTTGGGATCGACAAATGTGCCACGGTTCATCTTAAAAGAGGACGATGCGAGGAATACGGAGAGGATGTCCAGCTCGTAGACGGAAGCATCCTACATCATCTGGATGCCGGAGAGACGTATACTTACCTAGGGGTGGAGCAACGCCACTCCCAAGAGGTATTCACAGTTAAGAACTCTCTCCGCGGCAAGTATCAGCATAAACTCCGACAGATCTGGTCATCAGAACTGTCGGGGAAGAACAAAGTTGCTGCAACCAATATGCTTGCCGTTCCGATCCTTCTTTACTCTTTCGGAGTAATGAAGTGGACTAAGGAAGAGCTGCGACAACTCGACGTTAAAACTCGCAAAATGATGCATCTCAATAGGTGCTTGCATCCTAAATCGTCCGTTCCACGGTTATACTTTTCCAGACAACGGGGAGGCCGTGGACTTTTGAGTTTGGAGTGTCTGCATAACAGAATGGTTCTGGATGGGGCCTGTAAAGTCATCCGGAGTTCAGATCCCCTTCTCTGCATGGTCCGCGACCATGAAAAAGCAGGGATTGGAGCATTTCTTTTTAAGGCAGCAACCCGTGCGGCCGATGAACTCGGTCTCGTATTCGACACTGAACGGGCTAACCCAAACTCTGTCACCGAGTTGGGACCCGTTCAGCGAAAAGCTCACATCAAAGCTGCGGAGACAGAGGTCCTGCTACAGCTACATATGGATAAGCCAATGCATGGTGTCTTCTTTCACAACATCGAAGACATTGGCTTATCCAAAAGCTTGACCTTTGCCTTCCTCAGGTCGAGTGAGCTAAAGTCGGAGACCGAGGGATTCATAATGGCTTGCCAGGATGGTGTCTTCAACACCCTTGTCTACCGTAGTCGCGTGATGGGTATAGACGTCCCTGACACCCGATGCAGGGCATGTCGTGGGGCACCTGAGACCGTAATGCATCTGCTTTCAGCATGCCCATGTTATGCGGTCTCAGCCTATATCCACAGGCATAACGCGGCTCTACGAGTGTTGTACTACCATCTACGACACTCGTACGGTATAGACGAGACACCAGTGTTGCCTTATGTTCCGGGGGATATTGAGTCCGTGGTGGAGAATGAGAGGTGCCGAATCTATTGGAACTACTCATTCCCCACCCTCAGGCAAATACAAGCCAATAAGCCTGATGTTGTCCTCCTCGACCACCAAAGTAAAACGATATTCGTCGTGGAGTTTTCCGCTCCAGGCGAAATGAATATCGTTCGAAAAGAGGAGGAAAAACGGACTAAATATCGAGATCTTCTCTTTGAACTCCGCAGGTTGTATCCGGACCATTCTGTCAAAATGGTGGTTCTGATCATAGGAGTCCTTGGTGGAATGATGGATACACTGCTCTCCAATTTGAAAATAATACCTGCTTGCCGTAATATGGCAGAAATCTTAGCAGCACGAATGCAGAAGGCCGTTATTCTTGGTTCGCTCCGTCTACTCAGGGCACATGATTCTCGGACCCAATAATCACTCACCCTACGGACGTAGGGAGTGGTTGTTGGGGTTAACGACACCAGCGCGCCCTCCGGATGGGTCGTAGCACCGGAGACAGGGCCTGACTGGTACACTCCTAAGAAGATAATAATAATAATAATAATAATAATAATAATAATAATAATAATAATAATAATAATAATAATAATAATAATAATAATAATAATAATAATAATAATAATAATAATAATAATAATAATAATAATAATAATAATAATAATAATAATAATAATAATAATAATAATAATAATAATAATAATAATAATAATAATAATAATAATAATAATAATAACACGGTTATACTTTCCCAGACAACGGGGAGGCCGTGGACTTTTGAGTTTGGAGTGTCTGCATAACAGAATGGTTCTGGATGGAGCCTGTAAAGTCATCAGGAGTTCAGATCCCCTTCTCTGCATGGTCCGCGACCATGAAAAAGCAGGGATTGGAGCATTTCTCTTTAAGGCAGCAACCCGTGCAGCCGATGAACTTGGTCTCGTATTCGACACTGAACGGGCTAACCCAAACTCTGTCACCGAGTACGGACCCGTTCAGCTAAAAGCTCACATTAAAGCTGCGGAGACAGAGGTCCTCCTACAGCTGCATATGGATAAGCCAATGCATGGTGTTTTCTTCAACAACATCGAAGACCTTGGCTTATCCAAAAGCTTGACCTTTACCTTCCTCAGTTCGAGTGAGCTAAAATCGGAGACCGAGGGATTCATAATGGCCTGCCAGGATGGTGTCTTCAACACCCTCGTCTACCGTAGTCGCGTGATGGGTATAGACGTCCCTGACACCCGATGCAGGGAATGTCGTGGGGCACCTGAGACCGTAATGCATTTGCTATCAGCATGTCCAGCTTATGCGGTCTCAGCCTATATCCACAGGCATAACGCGGCGCTACGAGTGTTGTACTACCATCTAAGACACTCGTACGGTATAGACGAGACACCGGTGTTGCCTTATGTTCCGGGGGATATTGAGTCCGTGGTGGAGAATGAGAGGTGCCGAATCTATTGGAACTACACATTCCCCACCCTCAGGCAAATACAAGCCAATAAGCCTGATGTTGTCCTCCTCGACCGTCAAAGTAAAACGATATTCGTCGTGGAGTTTTCCGCTCCAGGCGAGATGAATATCGTTCGGAAAGAGGAGGAAAAACGGACTAAATATCGAGATCTTCTCTTTGAACTCCGCAGGTTGTATCCGGACCATTCTGTCAAAATGGTGGTTCTGATTATAGGAGTCCTTGGTGGAATGATGGACACACTGCTCTCTAATTTGAAGTTGATACCGGCCTGCCGTAATATGGCACAAATCCTAGCCGCTCGAATGCAGAAGGCCGTCATCCTTGGTTCCCTTCGTCTGCTCAGAACACATGACTCTCGGACCCAATAATCACTCACCCTACGGACGTAGGGAGTGGTTATTGAGGTAAACGACACCAGCGCGTCCTCCGGATGGTCGGAGCACCGGAGACAGGACCTGACTGGTACACTCTTAAAGGAAATAATAATAATAATAATAATAATAATAATAATAATAATAATAATAATAATAATAATAATAATAATAATAATAATAATAATAATAATAATAATAATAATAATAATAATAATAATAATAATAATAATAAAGGCTTTTATTGACAAGACATATTTTTGTTATTACATGATTTCTAGATATAGAATTGTGTCTCGTCAAATGGCAGAGTTCAAACTACTTGTTGACACAAGTGTTTGCTCTTCCACTCAACCGTGGAACCAAATATTTCGAAAGTCTAGGCAAATTACCTGGCATTTTCCAAGCGGAAATCTACGAAATCGGAAAATGTAATAAACTCCAAGATGGCGTGGGAGTGCCTAGAGAAACCAAACGTACTAGGTAAGAACAACACTGGGTTCCGAAACAACATGAATCACTTTCAAGAGAGGTTATCTTGAACGATGGAAAATAGCGATTAAAGTATATCTTTCAGTCGCAGATGATTCCACAACTGACTTTATGAACATCCTGTTTTCAATAAAATCGATATTCGTGAGATATTTTACAATTGTTGTGTTACAGAGTGCCTCACAAAACATCATCACACTAGGCATGAAAACCTGTCTTGTGATTTCTGTTATGTATGGCACCCCAAGCTTAAAGTAAGATTTTTGTTGAAGCAATTATTAGTTGCTTACTACTTGAGCGAAATTGATAAATTTGTCTATTTATAAAAAAGATGATCCGTTATCCATTGACAACTATAGGCAGATAACTGTTTCCTGTGTATTTGCCAAAGTGATTGAGAAAGCCATGCATAAAAGGATAATAAAATTTCTAGATAAATATCAAATAATATCAAAATGTCAGAATGGTTTCTATCCCGGCAGGTCGACAGAAACTGTAGAATTTGTAGAATACTTATATAAATATATATCTATCTATCTATAAGAAATTTGTTGGAGCTCTTTTCTTCGACCTCACTAAAGCTTTTGATTGTCTGAATCTGAGCTTTGTTGAAACGAAACTATATGGTATAGGATTTCGTGGGAACACACTTGCTTGGATTTTGTCATAGCTAACTCACCGTAAAATTATTGTTAAATTAGGCCACACCCATTCAGTGGAATCTGAAATCAATTTAGAGGTTCCTCAGGGTTCAGTATTGGGGCCACTTATATTCTTAATGTTTATCAACGATTTGCCATCTTTTATGAGCACGGACTGCATTGTTTTATACGCAGATGATGTGTCATTGGCAACCCACGGAAATACCTCTGAAGAACTCTCATCTAAATTGATCCACCTGTACAATAAATTCAATGAATGGTGTACATGTAATTACTTAATATTAAATTGTAGGAAAACTGTTTTGATGAAATTCTTCATCGTATCCAATCCCAACATGAATCTGGAAATGGTATCAGAAAATCTTGATGTCACTGTGTCCGAATCCACAAAATTTCTTGGCACCTTTCTTGATGCATCACTATCGTTTCACGAGTGTATAAGTCAAAGTTGCAAAAAAGTTAGTAGTGGATACTTTGCTATTTAACAATTAAAAAATATACTCCCCCAAACACAGCTGCTGAATATATATTACGCAGTGGTATACCCTCATCTAACATACAACATAATAATTTGGGGCAATTCCACTTCAGTTAATAGACTATTCCTTCTACAAAAAAGGGTTACAACGCAGGGATACCTGTAAACCTTACTTTCAAAACCATGAAATTTTAACATTGCCCTGTATACTGTTCATTAGACAGATAATCTCCAGCTACATCAAAAATTCTGACATCCACAGTTACCCAACAAGACATGGTAACAGTCTTAAACCTCCCTACCACAGGACTACTTTTTATGAAAAAGCTCTCTCGTATACAGGCATAAAGTTCTATAATAGATTGCCAAATAGTATCAAAGATGAGCAAAGCATCATTACTTTCAAAAAATATGTGTAGAAATATTTAATAACGAAGTCCTTCTATACTGTTCAAGAGTTTTTAATATGTGACATTGTTCATTGAAATAACTGTATTTTTCTAAATCTGTTCCTATTATGTGATTTATTAGTTATTTAAGTAACAAGGAATGTAAAGACGTGTTAACATTCGAGGTGAGCGAGTACGAGCCGAGGCAAAGCCGAGGCTTGTCGCTTGCCGAGGATGATAACAGTCGATACATTCCGTGTTACTTATTACGTTTTTCCCGCTGCTTGTTGACATTTATCAAAATTTGCCTGAATTGAAGTTTGTTTTCTTACCCTTCCTTCATGATTATTCGTTCGCTATTTCATTCTAAGTTGCTTGTGCGTGTAACTAAGTTACCGAATAAGCAGACAACAATAATATTCAAAAGGTCTCACAACCTAAAAATTGATATGAATGAAGCTGAAGGTATTACTTGTCAAAGTCAAAGTCATTATTACCCTAGGCATGTAAATGACACTATTAAGTTCCGTTGTCAAGATGAATTAGTAAACGAATGATATAGGCCATTTACCTGTTGTGTTGCTAAGCATGCATGGACTATTTACAGTGTCGGCAGCGGAAATTTTTTTTTATTTTTTTTTTATCTTATACAGTGTATATATGTGTGTATGTGAATTTTTGTATATAGGCCTATATACGTATATATATATATATATATATATATATATATATGCCTATATTTTTACTAGTTGAAAAACTGATATTTGTATATTTCTATATATTACCACTCTCTGTTGAACTTTCCAATTTCATGTAAAAATTATCCTACTGGAGTAAATTTTATTATTATTATTTTTTCTTTGGTGTCTTGGCATCGACTGCTGTGGTCATTAGCCACATGTTCTGGATAGGCCTTGTTACTAACTCCATGCGCCACCTTAGGAGCAGCACTGTTAATTGGAACTGGGGCTCGAACTCCGGACCTTTCGACCCAAAGTCGGACGCTCTAACCACTGCGCCACGCCCCGACATTATTATTATTATTATTATTGTTCAGTAATATTCATGGTAAGGAAGGAAAATTTGACGAAAGTTTATAGGCGGGTTGATCATTAACTCTTTATATGAAAATATAAAATTGTATAAGTATGTTTTTGTTTATTTTTTGAAATTATAATATTTTTTTCAATTCTTTGAGATGTTTTGGGAGATTATTATACATTTTTGGTCCATGGTAAAAAAATGAATTTTGCGTAACAGTTTTTTTTATGAGTTTTTTTTTTAATATTCAACTTTAATATGTGAGTTTGTTACTGATGGAGTGAGTCTCTTGAGTGTTGTTTAGTAAATTTGTGTTGTTCTTGAAAGATTCGTTTTAAGCATTGATGAGCACAGATTGAGCGAATGTTTAATATTTTCAATTCTAGATATAGCTGATTTGTCGAAATAAGTCTAGGTTTCTCAAAAACAATTTTTAATAATAAATTTTGTGCAATTTGTAATGAGCTGAGATGTGCTTTGAATGTTGCTCCCCAAGCAAGGTTACAATATTGTATTAGTTAGTCTACAGGTGAGGTATACAGTATGGTAAGTTTTTTTTGATAGTATGTCACGTAATTCATAAAATGTATGCATAAGACCTAGTAGTCGTTTTGTAACGTAGTCGATGTGTGTGGTCCATTTTAAATGCTGGTCTAGAAAAATGCCAAGGTATTTTATACAACTAAGCCTTTTCTATAGAATAGCATTTACATTTATCTGTATTATTACAAGAAATGATATGCAGTTGTAGTTTTAAGTCTTCTGGTTGATCTCGAAGTGTAGGAGAGAAAGTTATAAACTTTGTTTTTGTAATGTTTAGGGACAACATGTTGCTATTTAGCCCTGCGTGGATTCATTTTAGATCTCTACCGTGATTTAAATCATGTATTTCAATCAATTGGTTTGAATCATTTCAACACTGCACTAGGGATTTTATGAACTTTTTTTTTCAAATATGTCTACACAAAGAATTGAAATCCATTTTCACATGTTGAGCAGGTTAAGATCCTCATTTAGGACTTGGAGTTCTTTAGGATTTCTATGTTTATCTCTGGCTTTGGCTTATAGCATGATATTTTGATTTTTATTCTTGATTGATTCTGACGCTGGCTGAAACGAACTTTGTCTGCCCATCGCCATACGGTTCCAAAACCCAAATAACTAACTAAGCACATAGAAAATAACAGAGGCAATGACCTCATCGTGACTGGATCATCCGATATCCTGAACTTCTTGAAAGTCATAGGACTGGAGGAACTACTATAGTCGTTCAGACATCCTAAAGGGCTGAGCAACAGAAGGGGACATAATAGAGCTTATAGGTCGCACTAAACATAAATGTTAAGTAAATGTGATGTTGAATGAATGTGATCTTTACATTTTGCAGATGTTAAAACAGCTGATTACTTCAATTATTAATTATTTTATTCCACTTAATTACTTTTTGCACCAGTGTGAAAAGTAACTCATTTTTCCCACTTGTGCTTTAAAGTGACATTTTTTACATTGAAATGACAACAGAAAAATAGTCCATTTCAGTTTTCAGTGTCAAAAACATTATTTAGGCAGGTACCCAGTAAACACACATATGTCTGCCATATAGCAACTAGAGCTTGTTTGGGTTTCAGGAGTAACATTTCCTTGCAACATATTTGTTATATAGCTGTTATATTTCCTGAAATATACTTTTTTGTATAAAAGGTGACATAAATGCCATAAAGAAACTGTTTCAATTGAATTATATATGACATAGGAAAACAAAATCGCATGTTTCACTTACGTTTTTCTTGTGTAACTGAAATGTATATATTTTGAGGTTAGTTCAGATAATTTCAGCTTTGAATGGTGTGTTTTCGTAATTCGAATGTAACAGATATACTTTTACCAGCTGAGTGAAAGTTAGAGGCGGAATAAAATAAATGAAACTGATGTTCCCATTGTCTTTAAATCTGATGATAACCCTGCTGATGTATGGCTTTATCTACGCCATCACCAGACGTCTTCAATACAAACGAATCTGAAGAAGATGTACACATAGATGTAATAGAAATGGATGATGTAAATGTGGCTTTCAGGAACAATTCAGAAAAGGTAGGTGTTTCAGAAATAATAAAAAAGTTTTTTAGATATCCCAGATATGTCCATCAATAGGAATTGTTAATAATATTGACCTTAATGTAAACAGTGACATCATTATTATAGCATGCCTTCACCAGCAAGTGAATCCTTACAAATTTCATTCACTGCAGAGATTGAGTTGGAATATTAGGTAGGTATGTGGTATTCCCAATCAAAATAGTTCCACAGCTGGTGTTTGGTTCAATACTTGATTCACTACAGGATTTTTGTTTCAGGCAATTACAAGAAGTCAACTTGAATATTATATGGTTGTATTCCATCAAAGACTGGAAGAAATAGAGGCAGGCTAGTCTTAAAAGTTCAGGAGGCACATTCTCATGCATGAGGGTGTAGAGGCCATGTTGAATTTGTTTCCATCCAACTCTTGGGAAGACATTAAGGCATTTGAAGAATTATTGGGCGTTGATAATACCAAGCGTACTTGGTTTCAAATTAATTTGAATTCAAGTATATTTACTCACGAGAATAAAGTTAAAAACGTCAAAAATTATTTCCAGTAGTTAGTGAATCCAGAGACTATGATTCTTCTAGTAATATTAAGAACAATCAAGAACATGTCGTTCTACAAACAAGGTTTCTGAAATGAACTAGTGTTAGTGTCATTATTAATTCATTATATGTATCAATTTGTAACGTTCATTAAAGTATCTGTTCAGCAACAATGTGTCTGTCTGAACCATGGATGCAGTGTTTTACTTTGGAAACACTAAACATATGTCAGACATATCCAAGGAGGCAGAAATTTGACGTTACATGCAAGATACATTAACTATATAACTTACATGTCTGCAACATCGGATGTGAACAAGAAAATGTATTTGTCATGTATCAGACATGTATTTGTGATTGCTGGGTACAGTGGTTTTATTTTCTTGATATAGTAAAGTATTTACTAAAACTCAAAATTTTTATTTTCTCTTAATTATAACTTACAAGAAATTTTGATTTTTATCACGATTTAAATTTAAAAAGAAATACGATTTAAATCACGTATTTGAATCAATTGATTTAAACCCTGCACTCGGTATTTTATAAACTGTTTCTTGAAGTGTGTCTACACAAAAAATTCAGAGATTCTATTGAAATCCACATTCACTTGTTGAGCAGGTTATGATCCTCATTTAGGACTCGGAATTCTCTAGGATTTCTGAGTTTATCTCCGGTTTTAACTCAGTATAGGATTTTTTGGTATGCTTTCACAAAAAAAGTTTTTGATTGATTCTAACGCTACAACGAACTCCGCCAAACGGATCTGAAACCCAAATAACCCAAAAAAAATCAGCGGAACTAGCGACAACCGCCAACTCCCACCATATCCCCATTTGCATACGCCCATGCTAGCTAAGCACATAGAAAATAACAGAGGCAATGACCTCATCGTGACTGGATACATTCTATGAATGGAAATCTTTGTTTCAAGGTGAAACATGTTTACTACCGCTTTCGGCATTCTCGGACATAATCGACATGCGAGACAGAAGACAGAAAGAGGCAGAGGATGCAACTAGAACTAGGCGAAGAAGAAAACAAGCCAATAAAAATCGCCCGGTAATTTTATCAACAATCGCTCGCCAAACGCGGCGTAGAATTTGTTAAACAATTGCGTATGGGATAATTACAAGTTTGCAAACACTTACAACGGCTGCCTGGACAACATGAAGGCGGTTTCGGGGCACGTGAGAAATCCGAACGACGAAAAACCGCTGACCTGCGGGCAATATTTGCGAAAATCCGAACGAAAACCGTGCAAAAAATATATCAACGTGAACGAATCGCACTCGTCGACACTCTCGACTGGTACGTCAGCGACTGGTGGAAGTGACAGCGGGTCGGCTTCGAGCGAGACAGAAAGAGACGGCGATAATTTCGCGTTATACGCGAACGAAGCAGATTCCTTCGGTAGCAACACTGAATCGTCGTCGAATGAAACTCGCCCGGCTTTTTCGAGTGTCGCACGGGGTCGATTTTCTTCTTCTTCGCCGATTATTCAACCCTGCGGAAACGCTCCCCGCGCGAAAGCACTTGTGGCACAACGGGTGCAGTTTTCTTCAAGCTTTTAAACTATGGAGTAAGTCACTAAGACTTTAGTTCTCGACGACCGTGTGTAATTTGCAGGAAAAAACCTGTATCGGCTTATTTGGACCATGAACTAAAGCATTTATGGCACACTTCAAGAAAAACTAGTACATAATTTTGTACACATTTATTAAATTAATCAATTAAATACCCCTTATTTAAAGAAAATCCTATAGTAAATATAGATCCCAAACGTAAACAGTGACAGAATTGTCCACAAGATTATTAAATTCGGAAATTCCGACTTTACAGTCGGAATTTCGTTTTTCCAACTTTAAACTCGGAAATTCCGACTTTAAAGTCGGAAATTCCGACTTCAAAGTCGGAATTTTGTTTTTCCGACTTCAAACTCGGAAATTCTGTCTTCAAACTCGGAAATTCTTATATCGCAGGTATAATTGCAAATTCCGCGTGCAACCTGGACATGTACCCACCTACCAGGAATGGCTTTGTGTTGATCACTAGAGACATAATGTCATCTCTAAGAATCTTAGTAGTTGATGAAATCAATTCAGACAGATTTAGGTTCCCCATTTTTGCATACAATAGGGTTGAATAGTACATCGATGTTGAGTAAAATGGAGGGAAATTTACGAGTGGCTCCTGGGGAGAACATATGGAAAATTCGATTTTCTAGAACAGAAATAAATGGAGGATGTTGCCTATATTTTCACGCCAGCCATTATATTTTTCGGACTAGTGACGATGTAAGTTTTCTTACTTTCGGTGAGCTAGTGTGGGAAAATCTGTCAAAATCTCGATTTTTTCTAACGAGATTATACCCTCATTTTGACCATTTAGCCATCTGTAACAGTAAGGCCTTTGGTATTCCGAAGCCAGGTTCTATTAATTAATAATTAGGTGAACACGGCTCGCGTAAAAATATGGGCAATATACTCCTTTTATTTCTGTTCTGGAAAATCGAATTTTCCATATGTTCTCTCCAGGAGCCACTCGTAAATTTCCCTCCATTTTACTCATTATCGATGTACTTTTCAACCCTATTCGAGGCTTGTATGGGGCCCCTAAATCTGTCACTATCTGACGATCTATAATTTCCTCACACAAATAAACTGATGAAAAAATTAGTTTGTTGCCGTCCTGAAGAATAACATTGTCCTGTATGTTACCTGGATCCATATGACATCAATCAATGAATTATATCAAACGTTCAATAAGACCAAAGGAAGTGTAACGCCGAGAGGAGTGACAGCTAGCCGTTTCATACTTTTTGGGCTTTATTACAAGTCGAATAAAAATTAAATTCTTTCATTTCTTTACTCTACTGTAATTCAACAAAATATTTTTCGAATAAATATCATTTGAATTGTTGTGACTCATACCAAATACCCAAGCAATACCTCCTTTAAAAATTTCGTGAAACAAATTTTAGTTATGATATTATATTAGTCAATTTTGATGAGGTGATTTTACTTCTGACTGTAACTTTCAAAAAATACTTGAAAAATAAGACAATAGTTACTTACGAGACCAGTGGGATATAGACATTATTAACGCACGCATGTGAGGATTGCACGACGAAGCCGTAGGCTGAGTCGTGTAATCACATGAGTGCGTTAACAATGTAGTATCCCACGCATTGCGTACAAAATTATATCTACAACTGTCAACGTTTTCATAACTATCTTTAAATGTACCTCATGTATATTCCACTTCGACGTACCTACTCATGACAGCTTTCAGATAATTGAAAACACAAGTTGCCTGTGATCATTTTTGTAACCGTAGCAACGGTAGGTATAAATAAAGCCGTTTATAGATGTTAAATTGAATTGTCCGATCGATATCCGTTCCATCATTAAGTTTCTTGAGTGAAAATGTCTTCAAGTGAAGATGATCTACCATCCGATATTAAAAATGCGGCGACAAGTGTTATTTCAAATCTCGTGCCCAAGAAATCCCGAGAAAAATACCGTTTAGTGTATAATAGGTATGAAAAATGGTGCAGAGAAAGGAAGGTTGTTAACTTGACGCATGAAAAGGAATTGCTAGTTTACTTCAATGAACTAAGCAAATTACAGAAGCCTTCATCAAGTTTTCACGTAATTCTTGAGAGAAAAATAACGTTTTGTTGAATTTTTATCGTTTTCTATTTTAATTTTCCTTGTATTCATTCAAAAAACGATTTATTTTGGTTAAAATTTATTTCTTATCTCATTACCGCAGACAAGATTTACCAACTAGATTTAGTTATATTTTCGGAATGGAACCGACGATCAGATGCACCAATGAAATAAAAGAAAGTCGCAATTTTTACTAGGTGTATTAATTAAAAGTATCCAGATCATTACAAAATTAGTGGTTTGAGTAAAGAAACCCACAATAACACATATAATATGTAGTTTCATCTCAATTCAAATCACCAAATGAGTATAAAAAAGGTACTCTCTGTAGAAGTCCATTTCAGTAAGTGTAGTGGTGACACGGATCATCGGACTATGTACTAGTTAACAAATTCAAATATTTTCTTTTTGAATCAACTAAGTTTAACCATGTTTCGGCATTGGACATAGTATCAATATTTGATTTCAAGTTTTCCACAATTTTTCACATGTGTATGAAAAAAGACGTTTTTTCTACTTAACTTGTAGAAGGCCGAAGATGGATTCTTGCTGAATCCGAAACTTGTAACCCCTACTTTGAAATTTGTTTATAATTAAAGTTGTGTGATACTTCTTTCCGATCCATAAAAATAGGTATTCCCAAAATTATGAATGACATACTTAGCTGAATTGATTTTATTTACTACAAAGATTCTTAAAGATGAAATTGTTTTCATTAATAAAAAGGAATATTCTAGAAGCTTTGTCCAACACATTGACAACACATGGACTGCCTTAATAAATTTTTGTGTTGCAATATGATAGGAAATCCGACTTGAACTGTATTTCATTGAGTATCAGGATGTATTACAGTATCCCATATGCTTATGCTGCGTGTCTTTTGGAGCGCATGGATTATATCAACCATGGAAATTGATGTACTGAACAAGGGCTGTGTTAATACATTTTTTTTCAATATAGTTTTTCCTTTGCAAAAATTTTGAGAAAATTGTACTTCACAGAACAAAAAAGTAGGAAAACGATGAAGTGAAATTATGGAATACAAATTTGAAAGATTTAAATATCTTGAGAAATGAGTATCCTGAAACCCTTGCAGATACTTACTAAAAAAACAAAAAGAAACATGGTACATTAGTAAGAGCTTCAAAAAAACATTTTATCAGAACAGCACGGAATCGAATTTTCCATATGTTCTCTCCAGGAGCCACTCGTAAATTTCCCTCCATTTTACTCATTATCGATGTACTTTTCAACCCTATTCGAGGCTTGTATGGGGCCCCTAAATCTGTCACTATCTGACGATCTATAATTTCCTCACACAAATAAACTGATGAAAAAATTAGTTTGTTGCCGTCCTGAAGAATAACATTGTCCTGTATGTTACCTGGATCCATATGACATCAATCAATGAATTATATCAAACGTTCAATAAGACCAAAGGAAGTGTAACGCCGAGAGGAGTGACAGCTAGCCGTTTCATACTTTTTGGGCTTTATTACAAGTCGAATAAAAATTAAATTCTTTCATTTCTTTACTCTACTGTAATTCAACAAAATATTTTTCGAATAAATATCATTTGAATTGTTGTGACTCATACCAAATACCCAAGCAATACCTCCTTTAAAAATTTCGTGAAACAAATTTTAGTTATGATATTATATTAGTCAATTTTGATGAGGTGATTTTACTTCTGACTGTAACTTTCAAAAAATACTTGAAAAATAAGACAATAGTTACTTACGAGACCAGTGGGATATAGACATTATTAACGCACGCATGTGAGGATTGCACGACGAAGCCGTAGGCTGAGTCGTGTAATCACATGAGTGCGTTAACAATGTAGTATCCCACGCATTGCGTACAAAATTATATCTACAACTGTCAACGTTTTCATAACTATCTTTAAATGTACCTCATGTATATTCCACTTCGACGTACCTACTCATGACAGCTTTCAGATAATTGAAAACACAAGTTGCCTGTGATCATTTTTGTAACCGTAGCAACGGTAGGTATAAATAAAGCCGTTTATAGATGTTAAATTGAATTGTCCGATCGATATCCGTTCCATCATTAAGTTTCTTGAGTGAAAATGTCTTCAAGTGAAGATGATCTACCATCCGATATTAAAAATGCGGCGACAAGTGTTATTTCAAATCTCGTGCCCAAGAAATCCCGAGAAAAATACCGTTTAGTGTATAATAGGTATGAAAAATGGTGCAGAGAAAGGAAGGTTGTTAACTTGACGCATGAAAAGGAATTGCTAGTTTACTTCAATGAACTAAGCAAATTACAGAAGCCTTCATCAAGTTTTCACGTAATTCTTGAGAGAAAAATAACGTTTTGTTGAATTTTTATCGTTTTCTATTTTAATTTTCCTTGTATTCATTCAAAAAACGATTTATTTTGGTTAAAATTTATTTCTTATCTCATTACCGCAGACAAGATTTACCAACTAGATTTAGTTATATTTTCGGAATGGAACCGACGATCAGATGCACCAATGAAATAAAAGAAAGTCGCAATTTTTACTAGGTGTATTAATTAAAAGTATCCAGATCATTCCAAAATTAGTGGTTTGAGTAAAGAAACCCACAATAACACATATAATATGTAGTTTCATCTCAATTCAAATCACCAAATGAGTATAAAAAAGGTACTCTCTGTAGAAGTCCATTTCAGTAAGTGTAGTGGTGACACGGATCATCGGACTATGTACTAGTTAACAAATTCAAATATTTTCTTTTTGAATCAACTAAGTTTAACCATGTTTCGGCATTGGACATAGTATCAATATTTGATTTCAAGTTTTCCACAATTTTTCACATGTGTATGAAAAAAGACGTTTTTTCTACTTAACTTGTAGAAGGCCGAAGATGGATTCTTGCTGAATCCGAAACTTGTAACCCCTACTTTGAAATTTGTTTATAATTAAAGTTGTGTGATACTTCTTTCCGATCCATAAAAATAGGTATTCCCAAAATTATGAATGACATACTTAGCTGAATTGATTTTATTTACTACAAAGATTCTTAAAGATGAAATTGTTTTCATTAATAAAAAGGAATATTCTAGAAGCTTTGTCCAACACATTGACAACACATGGACTGCCTTAATAAATTTTTGTGTTGCAATATGATAGGAAATCCGACTTGAACTGTATTTCATTGAGTATCAGGATGTATTACAGTATCCCATATGCTTATGCTGCGTGTCTTTTGGAGCGCATGGATTATATCAACCATGGAAATTGATGTACTGAACAAAGGCTGTGTTAATACATTTTTTTTCAATATAGTTTTTCCTTTGCAAAAATTTTGAGAAAATTGTACTTCACAGAACAAAAAAGTAGGAAAACGATGAAGTGAAATTATGGAATACAAATTTGAAAGATTTAAATATCTTGAGAAATGAGTATCCTGAAACCCTTGCAGATACTTACTAAAAAAACAAAAAGAAACATGGTACATTAGTAAGAGCTTCAAAAAAACATTTTATCAGAACAGCACGGAAAGTAATATCCGAAAGTTCAATTAGGAAAAAATAAGAAAAAACAAATCAAATTATGAATGACGATACTTTGCAAAATAACCCAGGTGATTTATTTAATTTATTCAATAAATTGTTCATTGATTCTCCTTCAGGAATAATAAACAAAATAAAAGTCGATTTTGAACTTAACCACCATCCCATAAATATGATTAAGCATTCCATTTTTCTAGAATTATTTTCGTTGCTCAGCATCAAAATCAATAACAAATACTCATCCGGCCCTGGTGAAGTTCCATTATTTCTTATCAAGAAATCTCTACTCTTCATTATAATGCCAGTCACCTCTCTCGTCAACTTGTCAGTCCTATATGGGTCATTTCAAAAAATACCGAAAGTCGGCAAAGTTGTCCAAAGTTTTAAAATACAGGATTCCGGAAAAATAGAAAACTTCTAGCCGATTACAATAAGTATATTTTTGAAAATTTTGGGACCCAAAATCGATCATCACAAAAATTCGACGTCTCCTATATGCTTAATTTTGTGCTCCTTCATTTTGTTATGGTATTTCTATCGGAAAAATCCGAGTGGAAGACTTTTTTCTGAGTTCAATCTCAAGATTCCAAATTTCGCACGGAGATTTTTCAGGAGCCAGAAA
Source organism: Chrysolina oricalcia (assembly GCA_944452925.2). Classification (NCBI taxonomy): domain Eukaryota; kingdom Metazoa; phylum Arthropoda; class Insecta; order Coleoptera; family Chrysomelidae; genus Chrysolina; species Chrysolina oricalcia. The sequence goes on from OX101821.2 coordinate 51,349,537, forward strand.
ACCTAAATTTCCAAAGGGAAGATTCATTGGCCATTTTTTCACCACTTCCCACCCGTTTGAATTTCCTCTATTTTCTCTTATTTTCTGGTAATCTGTTTCGTTTGAAAAAATGTTTCATCGACAATTCAGTGGATTATTTGAGTCGGCGGGGGCGAACAGCCCTTACATTGGGGTTGAAATGTAATCCTGTTATCATTAGCTACTAGTTGAGGTTAGTTTATTAAACTTTACACGATGAATTATCAATGAGAAAAATTTTCAAACGAAAAACATTACCAGGAATAATAGAGAAAATATAAGAAATTCAAAGGAAATTAGGTTTTGAAGAAGCTTCATGCAAAATTTGAAAGGTTAAGATAAGATTGAACCCAAGTGCAGTTTTCGATTCTTCAACTTGGCCGCTCCCGCGAGTTTTTCAATTTGTTTATTTGGTCAACTCTGAAGCCGGGCACTACTAAAAATCATCCACTTAGATTTTCCCGATGTAAAGACCATAACAAAGTGAACGAAATTAAAATTAAGCACATAGTAGACGTCGAATTTTTGCGATGATCGATTAAGGGGTACAAAATTTTCAAAGACAGGTTTGTCAGATGATTACTAGTCACTTTCGGAAGACATATACCAGCTACACGTTTTCATGTTCAGATTTTCTATCCGACGTTTCGTCTTCTGGCATTCATCATCAACTTTTTTTTCTGTTAAATAAAAACGAAAATCCCTATTTTCAGTTTTTTCCCGATATTTCCGGAAATACTCGGAATTTTCCAAGTTTCAAAACAGTATTTTGTTAAGCACCAGAATACGCAACTTTGCCCCAATTTAAGCTTCGACGTATCTCCTGTAGTTTAGGAGATCCCAATGGTGGGGGTCGAATTTGAATTGCCCTGTAGAAATCATCGGAAGAGTCGACGGACATTTTCGCTTCGTACAAGAGTGGGCCCTGCCCAATTTCGAAAAAATTTGGAATTTGGGGTTTTCGAGGGATGGACTTTCAACGGCTTCTCATCGCGGTTCTAGACCCGCAGCTTTCTAACTATTACGTGTTTATATTTTTCCAATAATAAAAGTTCTTTATTTTGCATTAGGTTCCATAAATGCAGGGATTCTTGTTTCATAATGTATATTCTCGAAATAAGTATTATTATTAATAGGAAAACTATGAAGGCCTCTAGCATCGCATTCACCAAACCTTGTCCACCCTGTAAGAAACAATTTTCTAGCCAACTGCGACTAGACCTTCACCAAACCCACCACGATCCGAACGAAGAAGAGAGGGTGGTAGCACTGGTAGCCGAATACCGACCGACAAAATAACAACCCACAACCCACCCGATAGACAAGAGGGTACGGAATTCTCGGAATCATATAACTGCCGAAATTTCGAATCCCGTTGCCAAGGAACCCCGGCAGGCCGGTACGTACACCCTTCCATAACATTTATTTCGGGGTAGGTCCCTCTCTCTTTCTCTCTCCCCCGTTTCTTTCTCCGCGCTCCGTACTCTTCTAACGAGAGTACGCGAGTTCAAGGTCAAGTCACCCCTACACATACCCACCATCCTCTGACCGTCTCTTTTCAGCCACGGTGACTTCAAGGAGATCGGACAGAGACAAGAGATCGTTTAATTGGTGTGTGTGCCTTGGCTATGGGTGAAGACACAGGGTGATTCAGAACAGCACCGGCACACTCCGTGGGCTGATTTTTCATATAAAATTAATACGAAACTTCATACCCAGTACTCTAAAACAGGTATTAGTATTTAAATCCGGAAATTTTTGTCCTTGGTTCACTGGAAATATTTGACATTTATAAATAAGATGTCATTTATATTCAACTTCAGATTATATCGAATTTATTCTATCATAGTTAATAAGTAAAAATCCTTTATTAACAATATACCACATATGTATTAAAAATTAAGAGTTTACAAAAACACCTTTTATTACTACGTTAGTTTTTATATTTTTACATAAACAAACCTAACCTAACTAAAGCGTTCAATTGTTGTTGAAATTCCTTAGCAACGTCTTTTTTTTAATATTCAGGGTGTTTCATAATAAATGCGCAGGACTTCCGGATGTGATAGCTCGTTCAAAAATATGAGAAAAAGTTCCTATTAACTTACCCTCTAAAATTCAACATTTTCGAGATACAGGGTGTTGAAATTTAAAAAAAAATTATAGTTTTTTGCGAATATCTCTGGAACCGTTTATCGCACAAAAAAACAGATTTTGAATGCATTTTCTACTCATAATAAGCTATGTTTTGTGCAGATCTTTTATTTTTTTAAATTCATAATTGTGAAGATTTTGAAGGGGTAGTGGGTGTTTTTTCTCCAACTTCAATGCCACTGAAAAAAGGATGATTTTGAGCCGCCTACTTGAACCGCCAATGTTTTCTTCACAAAAAAGGTACTCTTGGTCATAAGCTCTAAAGTTGATCGTTTTCAAGAAAAAACAACTTTCATGTTGAAAAACATGGTAAATTTTTTTAAATAATTTTTTTCCTAATTATACAAAAATTATTTGAACGTTAAAACAAGTAACAAAACCAAACGTTGACTTCTTAATTGCAAAAAAAAAAAAAACAATAACAATCATACTCAGTTGAATTGTTGGAAATGTCCGCCGTTAGCTTCAATGCACGCAGCAATTTTTCAAGGAAAAAACATTATTTAAACAACATGAAAGTTGATTTTTCTTGAAAACGGTCAACTTTAGAGCTTATGACCAGGAATACCTTTTTTGTGTAGAAAACAATGGCGGTTCATAGACAGTACTTTTTCCAGTGGCGTAGAAGTTGGAGAAAAAAAACACCCACTACCCCTTCAAAATTTTCACCATCATGAATTTGAAAAAATAAAAAATCCGCACAAAACATAGCTTGCTATGAGTAGAAAATGCCTACGAAATCCGTTTTCTGTGCGATAAACGGTTCCAGAGATATTTGCAAAAAACGATTATTTTTTTTAAATTTCAACACCCTGTATTTCGAAAAATGGTGCACTTTAGAGGGTAAGTTAATAGAAACTTTTTTTCATATTTTTGGACGAGCTATCACATCCTGAAGTCCTGCGCATTTATTATGAAACACCCTGTAGAATAAACAAGCACACATTCACTAAAATTTATAAATTGTCTATGTTTCATAAAATATATGTAGTACTTTGAAACAATCTTATTCTGCTGTGATCCACGAAGAGCTCAATATTTCTTACACACCAGAAGCAAATGATGTTCAAAAATCCCAAACAAATTTGGTAAATATATTTTAGGCCCGCATTCTTGTAATAAGAAGGCATGAATACTTCTATTACTCTACCAGGCATGCTCTGACTTTAAAACCATTTCGCATGGGGTACCTCATGTATCCGTTCTTGGCCCGTCACTCTTTATTATCTACATGAAAGACCTCTTTCACTATATGACTCATAATAAATGCATTGCATTCACCGACGATACGACCGAAACACTTCTACTTATGCGGAGAGTGTTTCGAATACCTTGGCTGATTCTTTAATAGGGCACAGGATTAGGTTAATGCTAACAACCTCAAATTAAATAACAACAAAACCCAAAAACTGGTTTGCTAATGGAATTGCTGGCAGTGAAAAGAGTGTCAAGCTTCTAGGAGTAGTTATCGATGATAGACTATTATGGTCATCGCACATGATGAGCAACATGAAAAATCAACTCTGCGAGAAAATGTGCTGTTATTTCTCTTTCTTCCACCCACTCATAAATTACGGCATGCCGTTATGGGAAAACTTAAAATTTTCAAAATGCAGAAAAGCGCGATAAGAATTATTGCTGGTGCTGGTTACAAGCATCATTGTCAACAAATCTCCAAAGATCTCTATTATCCCTGTTCCTTCTCCATTTATTTATATTACTCTCCTAGAGATTCACAGAAATAAAAGTATTTTTCTGAAATCGTCCAAGAATGCCCACTTTTTTGGAGCAACTTCAGGCCTCAAAATACGCTAATCTAGTATTTTAGACCGTTGCTAAGCAACGAACTTTCCCGGACCGTTTTCGGACCTAAACGGTACGGGAAAGTACTTTCCCGTATCGAAAACGATACGAGAAAATTTTTGCCGGCTTGTTTAAATTTTAGACAGTTATTGAATTCACGCAAACAATATGTAGAATTCCTTAGTTTTTGATAATGCTGATTGTGATTTCAGAAAAAATTGTATGTGTACCTCGTAGTAAAAGCTCATTCCCAGACTTCAATGCTTGTTGGCCTCGGCTTAACGCCTCGGCCAACAATTTACATTGTCGTCCGGGAATGTATTGCTTTTACTACTAGATACACAATATACTATTTTTGTACCAACTCCGATTTTCACGATTATCAAACTCGTAGAGCGAACGACTTAAGGTCTTTCCCATATAGGCTCAGCAAATCTCAGATGAATGAACTGAATATTGGTCTTTACAATTTCTTGCCTCAAGAACTCAAGTTGCTCAATTACAGTTGTTTCAAATTAAAACTAAAACGACACATACTGTTCTACTGTTTTTGCCCTATCGACGAATATCTGAGAGCGCCCCCACATCTCAATAATGTATCTTGACAATTCATGTTCTTGTATTGATTGTGAACATTGTATAGGTCTGTTTATGATTTTTAAGCGTATATTTTAATGAATATTAATTAACATTTTGTACCTTATTGACTTGCCAAAAACATTATTGGAACTTGGTCAAATAAATTCTATTCTATTCTAATACGTTAAAAATTTTAAGTTCCAATAATATATTTTAATTTCACTAACTTTTTTACAAAACTCGCATAAATAGTAGCGGAAAATAAGATAGTTCATACGAGTGTGACGAAATGATAAACTACGACCCATAGGCGAGTTATCATCTTATCACACGAATCTTTTTTAGAAAATTAGTGTGTTCAGAAAAATTTCCAGTAATAATGAAAGTTCTAGTAATATCATGACAATTTAATATAAAAAAAATACCCTCAAAGCGCATCCTAACATCACAGGATTCCCTTTTCCAATAAATCAAATAGAAAACATATATTTGCTCTCCATGTGGACTCAATGCACCAGGAAAATTTTCTGCTTCATGTATGTATGTGGCTAAGATCGAAAATAAATATTTTAAATATACATATTTGTATTTTATCCAGTTGGATAACTAAATGATTGAATAATCACAGATTTACAATCTGTATTTAATCCGAACTTTTAAAAACGTTACCGTGGCAACTCTATTTTTGAAATAAATCACTGTAGCAATTTCTAGTGAGAAATAAAAAAGTACTGTCGAAACTTTTGGTGTTATCAGCCCTGAATGTCTAACTTTCATCTATGAAATTGGAAGGAGATTTGGCCACGCTCTTTTAAGCTCTTATTAAGTAGAAAGAATTAGTATAGTAATTAAAAAGGGCAATGCTTCTTCTATAATGGGTACAATCCATCCATCGCATGCACTGGATAAACCATTTTATCTTCCCAATTTTCGCACTAAACACGATCAGTCTTCAAAGATGATAGCTTCGAACATCTGAACAAATCAATAACAGTTTCTGCATCACCTTCTTTGAATTACAGGAACAATGAACACTTGGATTCTTCGATAGACAGGAGTGTACATGAACAATCCATGAGAGACACCATTTTCTCATTTGAACTAAGAGGATTGAAGAATGTAGGAAATTCCTGCTTTATGAATAGAATGATCCATTCATTTCCTTTCGAATTCTTTAATAATGATTTTTATAGAGGATTTAAACACTACTACATCAATAATGAGAGGAGATCTAGTAAAACCTTTTTCTGCTTTTGTTGAAAGTATTTGGTGTGCTGATTCTTCCGATAAAGTGGTGGATACTACATTTTGTCCGCCATTTCTACCATTTACTTCATTCGATGTTAACGCCACACCAGATACGGAAGAGTTTTTTGGTGGTTTACATGCAAATTTGAATAGGGGAAGAGTGGAGAATCATCCACCACCTAAAGGACCTGTTTTCTTGAATGATAATCAAAAGTCTTTCAGTCTTGGATAAGATATATATCTACTGATAATTCAAAAATTGTGGATACTTTTGCCAGTCAGCTTCAAGTCTTCATTAAGATGTACTTTCTGCAACTATTCATTATTTACTGTTCAGTTACTTTTGATCCTTACTGGGTTCTCTCAGTGCCTATTCCAGGCTTGACGATCGAAATTTTGGATTTACCAAATGACTTGAAATGTCCATATGGTTCGATTTGTGGAACAAATAGAGTAGGTATTGAAAATACGGTATACAAAAATGTCCACAAAATTTTGTTATACATTTGAAACGTGTTCCTTCAACTAATGGTACTAGAGTGACACTGAATAATTTTCAAATATACAATTTGAATTTGGACCAATATGCAGCTTAGAATGTTTTATTCACCGATGAAGCCACATTTACTTCCAATTGACATATTAGCTCCCAAAATTGTAGGTAGTGGGCAAATGAAAATCCCCATTTCGTTGTATAATGCAAAGACCAATATTATTTGCCGGTTTCATTGAGCCATTTTTTTAGACAAAACCTTAATACCCAAAGTTATTTAAATTATTTTAAAACAGAATTTTCGGAGTTCTTAGATAATCTTCCACTATTTCAGCGACTGAAACTGTTTTACCAACAGGAAGGCGCTTCAATCCACTAACCCTAGAGCTTAGGGAGTGAATTTGGTGAAACATGGAGAGTGCGCTTTCAGTCAATCCTTGGCCAACTAGGTCACCTGACCTCACCCCTCTAGACTATTTTTGTGTGGATATTCAAAAAATTGTGTTTACAAATGCAGGCCCTTCAGACATACAAATCATTTGGAAATGTAAGAGAGATTGCTTAGCATAAATTATTTATTTCGTTTTTATCTTTTTTAAAAAAATTATTTGGCGGAAACAAAAATTACAATATTTTTTGAGGAAATAATAAAAATGAAGTAGGTAAAGTAGAAAAAATCAAGTTGCCACGTTGTACTGCGGAATACATATTGTTTTCATTTTTTTCCACAAAACTTGATTGCGGCCGAGAAAATTGGTGCATATTGACTCTTCATATTCAAAAGTTATAAAAAAATCGAAAGAAGTTGGAAGATGAACCATTGCAACAGCAAGAGTTGAAGTAAAGACTAGTTTTTAAAATTTTGCACCACCATTTGAGAACAAACCTAAAAAGTTCCACTTTATTGATTACATAAGTTTATAATGACCCCTAAAAATTATTTAAGCCCAAAAAAGCTGCGTTTATTAGTCAATTAAAAATTGCAACTTTCAATTTTTTCAAATAGATGTTTCAAATTTCGAATTTGGGCCTTAAATTGAATTATAAACAACTTTTTCAAATAACTCTTTTTGCTATCTTTACAACTAACCCCATTTTTGCCCATTCGTAATGAATTTTTGCCGTCATATTGGTGGTGCAGAAACGATCACCTATAATGGTATATTAAAGTATATGTGGATAAAATGGTCTTTCAAGCACGCGCGAATTTTAAAGCACGACGGCGCAGCCGCAGTGCTCGAAATAGAGCAAGTGTTTGAAAGACCAGTTATCCACAGTACTTTGCGCTATTTTTTTTTTCATTGGTGCAATTTGAAATCATAAATACTGGTATTATTACTTTTAAAAAAATGTTAATATGTACTAATAATGTAAAGTGGTTGAATTCGTGATGTGACATAAGTATACCTTTCGTTGTCATGGAAATGAGAAAAACAGAAATACATTTTCAATTTGTCATCAGAGGTCAATTGTTGTCACTGTAGTGCCTAAAAATTAATTCTAAATATCGATTCTTTGAATGGTTAAGCAGAATCGCGGTTAATATGGCAAAAATCTAATGATGCGCATAAAAAAGAAAACGAAAAGTTCATCAAATGGACGGAAAAGCAGAAGGTAACTAATATAAATGAACGAGTTGTTTATTTAACGTTACAAGGTACTGTTGTCAGATCAATAATCAAAAAGTTGTTATTTAGACTTCACGTTTCTCGAGTTGTTGATGTTACCATGGTAACTTTTTTTAAAGTTTGATTTAAACACGCTGAGGCGTGCTTTTAATAGGTAAAATGGGCACCAATGAAAAAAAGCATTTTATTTTAACTCTGATAATAATTTTCCCCCATATCTGCAAACATTATGGCCCACACTGCATATATAAGTAATAGTACAATTTATCTTACCATTTATCCCGAATAATATAATTACGTATTTAAAATTGTTAGTTTGAAAATTGATGCTCTATTAAATAAAAAATAATCCTTGCCATTATCGTATTTTAAAAATGTCAAAGGACCACGCACAGACCTTATGGTAAATGGCTTTCGGTGAATTCTGCTGATTTTTTGGTATGATGAATATCCTAATCAAAAGTCTCCGTGGGCACAACGAAAAGAAATGGACAGTTTTTGAGGAAAAAATTGCTCAAAGTAGACAAAATGGGGAATTTGGTAGTAAAACGGGAGAAATAGACCGTGTTATTTTGCAACTTCATGCCTCTTGGAAATTGTAGCATGCGCTTCAGCAATTCTTTTATGGTTCTTGTGTATTTACAACACCGTTTGCCAATAATTTCAGTTTATACAGGGTGACGCATAAAGACATAATGCGAGGAATGAAAAAATTATTTTTAGAACATTATGAAAACAATTAATAGATTGTGTGAATATTACTGAATGGTTATGGATATGGTTATAAACAAGATGATTCAATTGATATATAGGGGCTGATTCATGAATAAATAATGGAGTCAATTGTATTACAGATGGAAGTTGAAATGGGCTTATGAATAAACTTTATAACACTATAAAAATGTACGAAAAAACGTGTTGCAAGATTTGTTAAAGAATAACAAAGGTGAGACGTACTTTTCAACGTCCTGATCGAATGTCTCGATGGGCACAACGGAAAATAAGAAATAACGGCTTAAAGTCAGCAAAATAGCTTCTGAGGAAATGAACACTAGAACCTGTCCTACAAAAAGCATTGTTTCATTATTCTCATTCTTTCAATCATCCTATCATTCCTTTACGGAATAATGTATTTGACATAATCCTATAAATTAATTCTTAATTTCAACTGGTATTATGTTTTTTTGATCAAGTTACCAGTTATCTAGTGGTTGTCATGATGACATATCATTAGTTGTCTGTTCTCATTTAATGTATATAATGGCAAGTGAAAGATTTTTCTAAAGTTTGAATCTTTTGCCTGTTTGTCTGATATTTCATACCTCTGATGACTTTTATTCAAAATCAAAGACATTGTTTCATGAGCAAAAATATTTTCCATATACAATGAATGGCAAAATTAGATGGTGTGAACAAAGAAGAAAAACGGACGATTACTATTCAACAAAGGAAAGAATCAGGACTACTAGATATTCCCATTGACAACTTTACAAGACTGTACCTCAATTGGAATAGAGCAGTAATGGAAGAGATAACCGCTTTAGAAAGACGACTGGCCGTTTTTCAAGCTGAATAGTTTGAAACAAACTTCGAGCGAATCGTGCGCAGTATGTAACGCTAGGCTCAATCTGAATCGGTTAACTCTGAAATACCGAGTCAGTGTTTTAGTTTAAAAAAACACATATATCAGAGATAATGCTATTTCTTGCATACATCATTGGAATGAGAACGGTTTTTTCCTGAGACAAATTCTTCCTTAGCTGCAGTTCAATTTTCGATCATGAAAAAGGAAAAAAAAAACATTGGTGGCTTTCTTGTTTATTTGTGTAGTTTTCATTTCCTCACACGCTATTTTGCCGACTTTGAGCCGTTTTTTCTCGAAGGCTGCCCATTATTTTCCGTTGTGACCATCGAGACATTCGATCAGGACGTTGAAAAGTACGTCTCATCAATGTTATTCTCCAATAAATTTTGAGACACGTTTTTTTGTACATATTCTGTAATACAAATGCATCCATTATCGTCCCCTGTATCACTCCCTATATATCAATTGAATCATCTTCCTTATCACCATTTCCATATCCATTGACTAACTTTTTCACAATCTATTGTTTTCATAATGTTCTAAAAATTATTTTTTCATTCGTAGCATTATGTCACCCTGTATAGACTGCAATTATGGGAAAACGGTGCTGTAAAGACATAAAAAGTATGAAATATTTGCTAAAGAATGCTACAAAGAATGCTACATTTTCCAAGAGGCATGAAGTTGCAAAATAGCACGGTCTATTTCTCCCGTTTCACTACTAAATTCCCCATTTTGCCTACGCTGAGCAATTTTTTTTCCAAAAAATTCTCCATTATTTTTCGTTGTGCCCATGGAGACTTGATCAGGATATTGAAAAGTTCAACATACCAAGATATCAGCAGAATTCACCGAAAGCCATTTCCCATAAGGTTTGTGCGTGGTCCTTTGGAAGTGACGTTTGGTTGGGCGGCCGTTGCTATGAGTAACAGACGCATAATTGAATTTCAAAATACTCACGATTGCACGAAATAGTTTTGTTTTTGAAAATTTTTATGATATATGACATCAAACGCTTTTTGTAAGTCAACAAACAACGTAAGGAAGCAATTCAAGGGATTTCTTCATAAGAATTTTTCCTATTATTCTCAAGCGAAGAATCAGCCCACGGAGCGTATCAATCTCATTCTGAATCACCCTGTACACCTATTCTCCTTATGGGAGCAGCTGCGAGGTGGGCCAGAACACATTCATCAGCCAGAAAAGCGGCAGCGGTTCTTCGGACACACGCCACCAGTCACCTGCCGCCCGGGCACGGGCTATGCGTACCACGTCAAATAAAACAACCCCATTAAAACCAAAAAGTAATAATCTCTTCTGAATGTCTTATGTGTGTGTGTACGCCTCATACAATTCGGCCGTCGACGACCGGCGGTGCAGTTTTACATGTCGGAATTGTCGGATCTTCTTTTAATACCTACTCGAACGGACAAAGAGTTCGGGTTCCCTTTTTCCAACGTGCGCGATGTTTCTTCTTTTATCTCGTCTTTTTGTTGCGAGCGTATACACACACAACGCGTTGCGTTGGCTCATCTTCCAAGAGCGATAACCGATTTGATTTGGTGTTAATTCCCCTTATTATTGTCACACTCCGTATGTAGATCGAGCTGTTTTTGCTACACGCACAGTTACTAATGGCTGGTTCACAGATCAAACTTTTACTTTTGCTTCATCTTTTACCTTTTCTTTAACTTTAAGCAGTGAAATCGACCTTTCATACATCTTTCTTAAAGAAGAAGTGACCCATTGATAAATTTGAGGTGTTTTGATTTCAAACATTTCTGTTTTCCTCATTATTCCATTTTTATTTATTCCTTCTATTGAACAGCCAATGGAACTGCTGAACATTCTCAATTATTAAAGATATACCTACATTCATTAAAAGATTTAAAAACTATATTAAACTACAAAATACAACACTTGACAAATAACAAGAATGAATATGGATATGTTGGAGCCTTGACTCATCCGAAGAAGGTAAAATTTATTTAACTTTAACGATTCCTTAAGTCAAAATTTGAGGCCTACGAAGTTAAACGTAAAAGTAAAGGTAAAAGTAAAGGTAAAAGTAAAGGTAAAAGTAAAGGTAAAAGTAAAGGTAAAAGTAAAGGTAAAAGTAAAGGTAAAAGTAAAGGTAAAAGTAAAGGTAAAAGTAAAGGTAAAAGTAAAGGTAAAAGTAAAGGTAAAAGTAAAGGTAAAGTAAAGGTAAAAGTAAAGGTAAAAGTAAAGGTAAAAGTAAAGGTAAAAGTAAATGTAAAAGTAAAGGTAAAAGTAAAGGTAAAAGTAAAAGTAAAGGTAAAAGTAAAGGTCAAAGTAAAGGTAAAAGTAAAGGTAAAAGTAAAGGTAAAAGTAAAGGTAAAGGTAAAAGTAAAGGTAAAAGTAAAAGTAAAGGTAAAAGTAAAAGTAAAACTTAAGGTAAAGGTAAAAGTAAAAATAAAGGTAAAAATAAAGGTAAAAGTATGTTGTATGAACACTGTTACTGAAACCTATTGCGTCAACTTTCTTGAAGTAGAAGTAAAAGTTTGGTCTATAAACCAGCCATGAGAATGTAATGATGCTGAGTTCAGTTACAAAAAAACACCGTGGCTAATTAAATGTTCAAGCCCAGGGTTAATTGACCATAATCACCGTTGCCATATTATTGTCATGCGATAATACCAACCACCCAGGGTTCTCGACTTAAAAATAAACGAAATTCACCCAATCCATACAATCGCAAAAGTTTAAAATGAGAAAATCTCAATTCATCATTTTCAATCACAACCCAACGTTAGTATCAGCCAAAATATCCCTATGTAGACTGGGAGATGGTGACTGATTTCAGTTCCGTTGAGACCAGTGAAAGATATTAATATTGCAACGAGAAGCAAAATATATACCCTCATCCGCCGGCCTCTGCTGGTATATGGCCACCTCCTCTTTCTCATCAGTAAAAAAGGAGCCAGAAAGGTAGTGCAGGTTGCAGAGACCACATTGCTAAGAAAAATTACAAAAATAAGGCACCCAATCAACCCTGCTCACAGTGCTCACATAAAACCGCAACTGAACTATTATATGAAACCACCAAAGGCGTACCTTGACACCAGATTAGATGAACTTGCAAGAAGATTCGCTAAAAAAACTCAAAATGTGGAAGTGATCCAAAATCTTGCATTAGCAAGACTTCCTCAGAATTGAAATATTCAAACACTACTTGAAAAATTACAGATAACAGCTAGTTTATAGTAATAGTAAGATGTTATACTATACTGAACTAGACTTATTTTTGTTTTGTTTATGTACCAAAGTACATTCAAAGGCTGTAGGACCTCGGTCAATTGCCTTCTGCTTATAATTCAATAAAGAACAGTTATTATTAATATTATTATTATAATTGGAAAGCGCATTCCTTTCAGTAGAAAACATTTTGGAATCTGAAAAACATTTAAAGATAACAATTTGAAATAGAAAGAGAAGTCTACAGAAGCCAATCTTAAAAATCACCTTCTTGCTTACCGCATGTATAAGCCAAAGAAAATTGAAAATGTTATGCTGTTCTACTGCCAACGGTGTCATTATTAAAGCTCAGTTGAAAGCTGACCTGATAATGTTGAAAAAATGTTTTGTTATTTCCGTCTTCCGATTGCACCCCAACGCGCAACCCTCAGAAGTCTCCGAGAAACTTGTGTGGGCTAGGAAAAACGTAGCCCTTACCTTTCAACATGTGTTGCCATGAAACACGCACATAAAATAACACTGCCTTCTGTAGACTTCGATTGGTATATCAGAGTATAATCTTCTTCAAATGCTTTTGGAAATTTCAAAAGATTGTCTCCACGGTCCCTATGGAAGACTCGTAACCATGGAAATAAATTATTTCTATGCTCATAACTATTACTTCTAATCGAAAAACTAAATCAACTTAATAGTCAACTTACTCCCATACTACTAGAATTTATTGAGTTACGAATGTTGACTTCAAAGTAATGCGCTTTCCAAATAGATGTTCTAATTTTAAAATTTCGCGGTCGAATGGAATGAGAAAATTTCGTTATTCTTAGTTGGGAAGCCTGGTTAGTTGGTATTTAGCATAAAATTATAGCGACGGTGAATATGGTCAATCAGTTATTTAGTCACAGGGAGTTCAAATAACCACACTAGAGAAAATTCAATACTGGGACTACTTACGCAAGATAGATTTTGTAGTAAATACTTTCATGTTAACCGCGTGTCAGTTTGACTTTTTAGAAATATTTTATTCGTCCTTTCCTATTCTTATTTTATCATATATTATTTCACAAGACCTATGAATTTAATAGATTAACCTCTCAAAATATTATGAAAATGATTTTGCTTGGAAAATATTTGAATTTACAATAATTTTATGAAGACCTGAGACTGCGAAGCAGCCGAGGGTTTTTTATTTTGAAATTATTGTGCATGAAAATAAAAGCCAAAATCAAAATCACGCAAAAAATATTCTGAGAGTAAATGCATTTAAAATTATAGGTCGAGTGGTATAAGGCTAGATTATTTTCTGAATAAAAAGATGAAGTTTGAAGATTTTTAAAGATACTAGTACAAACTCAAAATTTTTCAAAGAAATCGTAATTTCAGGGTGATTGTTCCATTTAAAATGAGGGAAGTTTGTGGCCGCTTCCGGTTAAACCGGAAATGCTACGCCACTGACGATATTTCAAATCGATTGTTTATGTTGACTTATGAGATGTTCAAAAATTTCAGAATTTTATTCCGATGGGAACATTGAAAACTTCTAATGAATGGGTTCCGTGGTAAACCATTTGTACTAGATTAGATTAGATTGAGGACTTCCGTGCTTCTACACCGCGACCTTTTCGTCTATAGTTCCTTATTATTAGAAGCTTTTATTCAACTTGCACCATATTATTTATTACCTTATTTCTTGTTCATAACTTGCAATAAATTTTTCAAACATTTGCATTCGATTGACATGAAATTTGGGAAATATATGAGGAACCAATAACAATTCAATAATTAAAAAAATTCCCTCTTACCTCACGAAGGCTGGACGTCGGTAGAAATATCCGTCCGGGAGGCTCGAAAAAAGTTGTTAAAACTCGCGAAAATTAAATTGAAAAAATTCTTAAAATGGTGAAAAAACATCGGACCATGAATAATTTAATTTCGAAAAAAATTGCCCCCTGCCCCCATGAAAGCTAGATAGAAATCGCGTAGGAATTCTGAAATATTCCCGACGGTTTCGGATGTGGAAAATGAAGACTTAAAAACAAATGTCAGGCGGGGGGCTTGGACCCTCTTTTCTTCAAAAAAAGTAATGAAAACTTGCGAAAATAAAATAAGAAAACATGGGAAATACATCATCAACATATCTCCCCCATACCCTGGGACTATTCTGATGGTTCTGAAGTTTCAACGAAGCATTACTCAAAATGTTCCATGAGATTTTCAAAATGTGGATGGTTGGAATACCCAAAAGTCCCTGTCAAGAAGCGAATTTCCTCCACATAATCAATCTCTCAATCAATGTTCAAATGAATGTATCAGGCAAGTTGATAAGAAAATTTGGTTTAATTCAGTACATGAACCTGATCGAAGCATCAGTTTTGTTTTATTTTTTGAAAGAAAAAATGGAACCGCGTAAGGATGTTGTGAAGTCCATAACAAAGAAAAATTCTATATTAATACTTTTCTCCAGTCCATGTTCTTTCTTGAAGTTGTCATAAGTTCCATTCAGATTATATTAGTTCATTTGTTTTTTACCATGAACTGTCGTTTTTGAACATATTTTCAGGTAAATTTTGGAAAATATTTCTAAAACGATTTCATAAAAATACATGATTTTAACATCACGAACATAATATGTTCCTCCGTAAAGCTACCTTTTTGGAATGTTCGATCCGTTTTGCCATTAGTGTGTGCTAATTAATTACCATATTGAAAATTTGTTTGTTCTTCAATTGTGGGAGATATCGCGGGATCTTTTTATGCTCACGTTTGAACCTATTACCGATTTTTCTGATATACGTTTTTTGCTATAGCTTTACCGTAAACCTTGCAAATTTCTATATAAATTTTTCAATGTATTGCCATCTAATCTAAGAACTATCAATAGCCTACCATATAGTATAAGAAATCACTCACATGTTTTATAAATGAATATAAAAACTCACTCAACATCTTCTGAACTGCAACAAAAAAAAACAATTATTCAACAAACATTTTTCGTCATAATCTCTCTATTACTCTACAAACATTCACATTTATTGAAAATCAGGAGCATATTTATTTTTACTGTGCCTACTACTCCTGATATCATTTACTAATCCTATATTCTAGATACTTCCAGATTCCGTTATGCAACAACACAAGCACCATGGAAAATTTAGGTGTATGGGTGAGTTGATTTTGGAAGTGGAATAACACAGGTACAATTGTCATATTTTGTAAATCACTTCAAAGGACCCCGCAAACTCCTTATGGAATTTGGGTCCCGGTGGATTTTTTGAATTTTTGGTATGATGTAGTCCATGTAATTCTCAACCAATGTTACCATTGCGCCAACCCAAAAAAATGAACAGTTTTGCTGCTAGAGGGCGTTGAAATCACCCCTTGCGCAGATTAGACTATTTATTTTTGAACCCGGTAACAATATTTTCACTTCTTTCATTGTTGCTAATGTTGCACAATACTCCTATTACGGAACGCAAAAAAAATATTTCTCGAGTGCCTTCAAATGTATCGTCGAATGTTTAAATATGCCTAAATAAGGGAAATAGCAGTTTTTTATGATTATCCCCCCACCCCCCAAATGACACAAAACGAAAAAAATTCGGTGGATTTTTCTGAATTTTTGATATGATGCAGTTCAAGTTATTTTGAATAGAAATAAACCGGGTGACAAACTTCAAAAATGAATAGTTTTGATGCTAGGGGGCGTTGTAATCATACCTTGCTCAGAATGGACTATTCATTATTATAGGCGGAAATGATAGCTCTACATGAAATGAAAATCTAAAACCTCCCCCTTACCCCCTACCCTTAATTTAAAACACGAAAAAATGTATTCCCGACTACTTGTAAATGCTTTATCAAAATAAATGTTTTAATCAGCTCAAATTGAGGAAATCGTACAGTTGTTTAATATCACCTTTCCCTCCCTTCAGAAAAATATTGATGAAGTTTGCTGACTCCTTAGTAGGGCGTAGTTCATGATTTTTGAATATCAATCAAATGGGCGAATATCTTGAAAATAAATAAAAATTAGACATCCACAATTTGAATTTGAGGTGGTGCCTGAATAATTTTTTTTCGTGTTTTGAAATAGGGGTTGGGGGTAAGGGGGAGGTTTTTAGAAAGTTTACAATTGTTCGGCATAAAATAAAACAAAAATACGTAGAGATATTGTTTCCGCCTATAATAATGAATAGTCTATTCTGAGCAAGGTATGATTTCAACGCCCCGTAGAATCAAAACTGTTCATTTTTGGGGTTTGTCACCCGATTTATTTCTATTCAAAATAACTTGAACTGCATCATATCAAAAATTCAGAAAAATACACCGAACTTTTTTCGTTTTGTGTCATTTGGGGGGTAGGGGGATAATCA
Organism: Chrysolina oricalcia; assembly: GCA_944452925.2. Classification (NCBI taxonomy): domain Eukaryota; kingdom Metazoa; phylum Arthropoda; class Insecta; order Coleoptera; family Chrysomelidae; genus Chrysolina; species Chrysolina oricalcia. The sequence continues at coordinate 51,366,631 of OX101821.2, forward strand.
TAAAAAACTGCTATTTTCCTTATTTAGGCATATTTAAACATTCGACGATACATTTGAAGGAACTCGAGAAATATATTTTTTGCGTTCCGTAATAGGAGTTGGGGGGAAAAGGGGAGGGGGTAAGAATTTTTTTTATAAAACAGCACAACATTGTGCAACATTATCAATAATGAAACAAGTGAAAATGTTGTTACCGGGCTCAAAAATAAATAGTCTAATCTGCGCAAGGGGTGATTTCAACGCCCCCTAGCTGCAGAACTGTCTATTTTTTGGGGTTGGCGCAATGGTAACATTGGTTAAGAATTACATGGACTACATCATACCAAAAATTCAAAAAAATCCACCGGGACCCAAATTCCATAAGGAGTTTGCGGGGTCCTTTGAAGAGTACTCTTCAATTGATCATTCAATCATGCTCAAAATATTACATGGCCGATTCGGCAAAGTCGTGAAGTCATCAAATTTAGACTCTCACAACTGATTTTTCAATTCAGTGGTAACATTGTTTGACAAAAATTTTGGGTCAAACTAGTTCAGACTAATCAGACAGACCCAAAAGAATGCGGGATCCTAAAAAATAGCAAATAGCGACTTGAAGGACAGTATAACATACGAAGTGTAAACTTGTAGGTAATCTAGTTGCACAGGATAGCTAACATAACATTTATACACTGAGAAAAATTTAGAGAACATACATCTTCAAAAAATTATGATAAAAATAACAACAATTTTAGGTAACGCTGAAGACTTGGATTGCAAGAGGTTAAATACTGATAAAAAGTCAAAATATTTTTGAAATCGGTATATATTACTGCTGTCATATATAGTACCAGAAATTATTGTAAATATTACCATACATTTTTCTACGTGTACCTTATACAATTCGTAGAGCATAAGATTGAACACAACCCTTATAAGCAAGCTCCTCAAAATGCTATACCCTACCTAATGTCAAATTCCACGCGAGCAAAAGCTGGTCTTGCAGTATCGACAACAATCTTATTTCGAATGACTTCAAGTGCATACCAACCAATAATAATTTTTTTTCACAGGCATAAACCGGTTGTAACTGGGTCATATGCCTCTCTTGCAACTATTGAATCGGTTGATAGATTCATTCAAGTTTTGATCGAATATACTAGAGTCTATTTTGGAAATTCTAACATGAAACGAAATGATCGACTTCTGATTTCACCGGAACTCATGTGAAAATGGAAATTCAGTGCGTAAAGTGATACGTTCTATTGCGTAAAAAAATCAAATGTGCGTAAAGTGAGGTTTTGCATAAAGTAAAACATTTTTCAAAAACACAGTTTTCTGCGTCAGATTTGCTACAATTTGTCAATATAATACCTGTCATACGAGCCCTAACAACTATATGTTGGAACAAGCAGTTACTTTAGAAATAAAATGCCAGTTTACCGAAATTCTTTTATTCTGATTGGTTTTAATTGTAAATATGAAATTAGCATATAATAAACATTTTTTATCATATATGGAAGCATTTTTACGGTTTAATTATATATTGCATATATTTTATGTTGATCACTATTTAACTAATTGTTTGATAATCAAACAATGCTGACAACTAAATATTGGAACAAACATCGCCCTTAGCTCGAATAACAGCCTGAACTCTATTAGGCATTGTATTAACTAGGCCTTCACTGAGTTCAGGGGTGAAACTATCCCATATTTCTTGCAATTTAGCACGTAGTTGTGGTAAACTACGCTGAGGATTACTTTTTAGGCATTGTTTCATTTTATGCCAAACATCCATTACTTTTGAGTGGTTTGACATGGTCATCAAATTTTAAATTTTTATCAATTAGCACACCCAGAAATTTAGTGCAATCTTTATTTCCTATGACACCTTGACCAAACGAAGGTTCATCAATTGCGCATCTAAACGATATTAAATGGGCATTGAAAGATAATTTATTTACATCGCACTACTCTTTCACAGATTTCAAGTCTTCTGTTATTACATCATGCAAATCCCTGGTGTTCTTGCTTTTCCACAGTATAGTGGTATCATCTGCAAAGAGAGTGAATTTACCAGAGATCTTGGTACTATGGTACAGATGATTTTCACATAAAGAGTGTTTACAAGATCTTCACCACTTGAAGAAGCTTTTGTAAAGCGAAACCATTGTCGTGGTTTTGTAAACCCTCTTTATGTGAAAATCATCTGAACCATAGTTTCATTATATCGAGTTTCTTGACTATTTTTTCTATGATGTAAAGAATTCTAATACTCAATAAAATACAGTTCACGTCGGATTTCGTATCATAACGCAACACAAAAATGTATTAACACAGCGCACTTTTCAAAATATTAAATTCCATGGTTGATATTGTCCATGAGAAACTGAAGACAGGCAGTAGAAGCGTGTGGGATACTGTAAAGAATTCTAATACTCGGTGAAATACAAATCACAAAAAAAAACCCACAACACAAATATTTATTAACACAACCCACCCTTCACAATTCCAATTTATATTGTTGATATAATCCATTCGCTCAAAAAAATGCAGCAGAAGTTTGTGAGACACTGTAATAAATTTTGAAACTCGATGAAATTAGGCTTGTCACGGATTTTTATGCGCTGTGTGGGGTTCCCAACCCCATGGAAATCATCATTCTGAAATTTTCAACACGTTGGTGTCAATAGATTGTAATCATTTTCGAATAGTTTTGTGGACAATATTAGCAATACGCGCAATACCGCATTAGATAATGTAGTAGGAATTTTGAGAAATTCATTCATTCTGTAATTCTTAACACTTCGATAGTTTGTACAAAAATTATAAACCATCTTGTGAACAATTCTGGCACCGACCACGTTGGGATCTATTTACTAGGGAATTTTCTATCTATAAGGGTTATTCAACCCCTAGGGGATGAAAATTTGGGAATTTTCAATACGTCAATGATTTGTAATAAATGTGTATGAAATGTTAGCAGCTATTTGATCATCAATAATTGCGTGTATTTTCAAAATACAGAATGTGTGGTGCAGCTTTACCTAAAAGTTAGCCCACGCCCATTTCCTGGAAAACGGGGACTGTAAAAAATTTTTTGGCTGGGACGCAAATTTGTAATAAATGGGTACAAAATTATATAATGGTTTTTTTTGGAGTGTGCAATAAATGCTGGTGTAGCTTTTAGTTCATTAAAATGAGGGCGTAATCTTGTAAGGAAATATCGAGATTTCAACAGATTTTTCCACACAAGCCCATCGAAACTATGAAAACCTTCATCGTCACTAGACCAAAAAACGTAATGACTTGAGTGGCGCGAAGGAACAAGTAGATTTTGTCGTCGGATAATTTAACGTAAATTCTTGGGGCACCTAAATCTGTACTATCTGACGGTCTATATTATAACTGAAGATGTCCATCAGTTTTTCTAAGACATATTATTTGTCGAAATTCGTTAAATGTACACAATTCCGACAGACAAGAGGTGATCGACATGTCTTTATCAGACAAGAAAAAACCATACAAACACACCACTGAAAAGGATCAACAACTGCTTTATTACATTACATTATCGTAATTCGATTATAATGTTATATTTGCGTCGTTACAAAGTCCCAAACATTTTGTCACACTATCATCGTTACGAAAGCCGGAAGAAGGCGTCGCCGAAAAAAGATAACAAGGTCCCTTTTAATGAAATCAACAGTTCTTATATTATATACCTACTTCCACTCGACGACGGTCTTCCTGCGTTTCCGAAAGACGATTTTCCTTTCAAATTGCCCGTCACGTGTTATATCATCGACGACCGACGAAACCCTATTTTTCGGCTAATACCTTTTCCTCGTTTTTTTTGGTGGCTTCCTTTCACCGATAGTCCAAAGAAATTAGTCATTTTGTGTAACACACAGCCAAACAAACAAAATTGAAATGTTGAATTTTTAAAGAAATAGTGGACTAAGAAAGTTATTTTTTTGGTACAAACTGTCAAAAAACTTGAGTTTTGCATCTCTACTGATGCGTAAACGTTTATTGTTTTTTTCACCGAGAAGAAAAAGTTATTTATTACACAAGGGAAAAAAGTTATTTATTACACAAGGGAAAAAAGTTTTAGATTCTAGCTCGATGCCGAGAGCTAAGATCTAATATTTTTCCCTTGTATAATTCACAATTTTTTTCTGTAATGATTCAATATTGAAAAAACATATTATTACAACATATTGTAATAAATTCGCACAAATTCACTCTAAAATAATTTATTTGACGAAATTCAGTGCTTCAATAATTTCAATTCAATTTATGTACGACTTCCAATCTCAGATCAATAAGTAAACATAGATGGGCCCGATGCTACGTAAACATCATATTCACTGAACCGAAGACAACTTTGTTTATTTACGTTCGTACACCTCTCATCCCTAATGTTTTCAAACATTGACGCCCTGTTGTCAAATTGGTAAAAAAATATGATTTTGGTAGGAACCTACCAATAAATGCACAATCAATCATATTTTATACTCGGAAGTATTATTCTAAAAATTCTAGAGAAATGTTTATGTCCAGAAAGATGTGAAAAAATTACCAAAATGGGAAGATATATGTCGTTTTGAACTGATGAAATTTTAGGCACTCTGAAAATTTCGAGCGGTTACTAGAATTATTTTACTCTTGGCAAAACCGCTTGTGACACCGGCCGTGGCGGCCATTGTACCTTGTCGTTTTGTGTTGAAGAAGTGTTGTTAGAAAATTTCCTGTGTGTTTTCGTGGTTTTTGTCCTGCTTGAACAACTTAAAGTTACATTTGGAATATTTTTCAAAATAGTGCAGTGGTTCAGTGAGGCACAATGTCGAAATACTGCTTTGTTTGCAAAACAAATGATAGTAAACAAACATTCCACAGGTGAGGTTCCAGTGGCGTCGAATGCACGATGCAAATCATACAATCAAACGTATTCGTCAAATATAATATTGGAGGACAAAGAAACTTATTCAAAATTACAGATACGAAAAGCCTAAGGCAAAGTGGTGAATTCCTCAATGTTATAAATATCTGTAAGCAGGGAGAAAAAACATTGAGGCTTATGAAAGGAAAATTGAATTTATTTTCCAATAATATTGACATTGTTAAAAATCCAACAGTGAGGACAATTAATGAAATACCAAAGGACTTGCTTAAAATTTTCCTGTCATAAGCCTCAATGTTTTCCCCCTGATTACAGATATTTATAACAAACATTGAGGCATTCACCATTTTGCCATAGGCTTTTCTTATCAGTAATTTTGAATGAGTTTCTTTGTTCTCCAATATTATATTTGACGAATACGTTTGATTGCATGATTTGCATCGTGCATTTGACGCCACTGGAACCGCACCTGTGGAATATTTGTTTACTATCATTTGTTTTGCAAACAAAGCAGTATTTCGACATTGTGTCTCACTAAACCACTGCACTATTTTGAAAAATATTTCAAATGTAACTTTAAGTTGTTTAAGCAGGACAAAAACCACGAAAACACACAGGAAAATTTTAACAACACTTCATCAACACAAAACACTTGCACTTGCGTCCTCTGATCCTTTGAGGAACGTTGCACAAGTATCTGTTAGATTTAATTCAATCCCCGTCGTGGTATTAACCAGGAGAGTAGTTGTTTTCTGACAGGTACTTGCCATATGAATGAACTGGTTCAAAATTTAGGAAGGATAATACTCAACAGAATGAACAATTTTTACAAAAAAAGGAAATGGGTTCTGAAAAAATAGATGTTGGAAAAGCTTTCTTAACTCATAGGGCCAGTTGCATAAAGAATTTAATAGACAAATAAATATTTGATTTGATGATTACTATGGCAACGCATGTTTAAGCTCACCAGTTATGTTACCTACGTTAACAGAAGGCTTTATGCAACTGGTCCATATTTATTCAAAAATTCGTATTGATTCGTTGAAACTTGATCTACACAACATGAACTCCCAGACTCCAAACTTGAAATATAGTCAAGGAACTTGTTACCTCTCTCGAATTAATTACTTTAGACCATAAATAATGCTTTATTTTTGATAGCTGAAAACTCCTAGAGTCCAACTAAGGAAAGAAGATTATCATAAATCACAAAACTTATCCGCTATCTTGAATCTCCAAATTTTGATAAAAAGTTATTTGCTGCTAACCCCCGGCTTTCTATTGAGCCTAGGAATTTTAAGACAAAACCGCGACATAACTTGTTGCAGCTCACAGGTACTGCATTTGCGTAATTTTGACCCACTTAAAAAAGCACGGCACTGTGCTAAAGGTGTTTTGTTTTGGTTCGAATGTCAAAAACCCGAAACAAAACAGTTTCCGCAAGAATTAACTTCGGTTCAGTGAATATGATGTTTACGTAGCATCGGGCCCATCTATGTTTACTTATTGATCTGAGCTTCCATTACTAATGGCCGATTTCACCAACTGATTCCTGAAGTAGGGAAATACCTAAATCACATTTAGGAATGCCGAAGTGCAATTTGCGTTTTACCAAGCGTTAAGTAATGCTTAAAAGTGATATAAAATACCTAACGTAGGTATTTTCTATCACTCTAGGTATTTCTAAATCCAATTTAGGTATTTCCTAACTTTAGGAATCATTTGGTGAAATCGGCGTGGTTCATTTTATATCCACAGTTCATTTCGCCGAACGCTCTAGATATTTTTAGTAAGCCTTAGGAACGTTCTCCGATTCGACGAGATTCTTCTCGACACAGCGCCTCGAAAGTCATTTGCGCTCACACGCTGTTTGCATGAGGATTCAGGTTCGGCTTCGCCCGCAGCATCGCCACAATATTAAAGTCAGAAAATTATTTTGTGAAATTTGAATTTTTAAACTGGTAGGCTGTTGTACATATAGCAACAATTAGACCTGCGTTGCTAAGGAAACCTTTAAATGTCTGTCAATTCAAATCTGTAATTTGATTCAAAAACTGCTTTAGTACAAGTAGTTATTTGGAATAATATAAAGTTAAAAAATGCCAGTTTCCGAGTATTCTCTGACCACCGGAGTTAGTTGAAGCAGCGATAGAAGCGTCACAAAAATTATTTCCAGCTAAATCGCGGAAAATCTACGAAACTACGTATTCAAGATTTATGGAATGAAAAATGAAAAAGATATGCAGTTCTTTCTCTGAGACTGTCATTGGCTCATTTTTCGGAAATAGCACAAACAACAAGAGCCATTCACAATGATTAAAAGTCCAATAATAAGGTAGATATTTAAAAAAATTTCAAACTGATTACATTTCTGAAACAAAATGTTATATAAGGTACCTGAAACGTTAGCTCATTTTCTTCAGTATTTCAAAGATCATCTGCTACACTTTTAGTTGAATCTGGAGGACACTTTATGACGGGGGACACTTGATGACACTAAATAAACATGGTGGTTAGAAGTCATCAACGGTCGCTCATAAAAGTTAAGAAAAAACTCATAAAAATATTATTCAGTAAAGACAGAACCTACTCCTCAAACAATTTCTACAGAAAAACTGGAATATTCGACCCCAGAAAATTATTTCTACTTAATAATAATATACAACAAAACTCTGAACAGAATTGAAAATAATTGAAAACAACCATAATACTCGAATTAGGAATTCCAACTACCTACCACCCATGATCAATAAAAGATTGGACAAAGAAACTTTTCCTTCCTAGGTCCTAAACTGTACAGATTTATACCGTCAGATAAGCGTGAAATCATAAATGTTCATCGACTAAACAATGAGGTGAAAAGTCCACCAAATTATTGATAATTCATGTATGCAGTAGAATGTACTATGTTTCTGTTGTGTCACCGTTCCAAGCCTGATTCAATTCATCACAATCACTTGACATTTAAGGATTGTCTCCCTTAGTTCCATTACTCTCCGATAATGACTGTGATTGCATTTTTTCTAGTCCTAATCAAAAGTATTTTGTACAGATGTATCCTTGTTATAATTATGTCCTATTTTTATGTTCCACATCAAAATATATTTTATTTTTTAACGTTAATTTTATATCTTCCCCAATATTTCTCTCATCTTATTCTGAATTGCCACTTTTACCCTCCAACAAATATTTTATTAATAACATTTTCACTTATAATATTGAAGTGGGGATAGCTCGAACGGAGAGCGCCGGTTCACCGATATAGCAACACACGCTGGAAGAATAAGCTGGAGAAGCTGAATGTTCGTGACAACTCGCTGTGGCGCATGGCCAAACGTATATCAAAACGTTTTGTGCCGGTACCCGCCATGGAGAGGGGTGACGAGCGTGCAGTGACGGACCCTCAGAAGGCCAAGTTAATGGCAGAATATTTCGCAGAAGTCCATAAAAAGGCGCCTGACGTTAGTGAGGGACAGACAGCGAAAACAGTTTTAACTGATATATTTCGCGAAACTCCGTCCCTCACTATTGGCCCTCATCGATTGGCCAAGATATTGACCAACTATGAGGAGCTGAAGGAAGTCATAAAAAGACTTCCGACGAATAAGGCGCCTGGGCCAGACGGACTGGACACCATCCTTATTAAAAACCTACCGAGAAAGGTCCTCACTCAGCTAATCCACTTGATCAATGCCGTCATAAGGTGGCAAGTGTACCCAGATTGTCTGAAGAAAGCTGTTGTGGTACCAATATTGAAACCTGGTAAGGATGGTCACAAACTCGAGAGCTATAGGCCAATTTCACTGCTGAGCGTGATCGCCAAGATCGTGGATAAGATCCTGCTGAGACGAATGTTGAGCCTTGAGGGGAGGCTCAAAATGATCCCTGATGTTCAGTTCGGCTTCCGGGCAGGTCACAACACGACCTCTCAGGTGGTCAGAATTGCGCATGCGGTGAAAGAGTCCTTCCACCATGGTCTCAACACGGTCATGGTTTTGTTGGATATGAAAAAAGCCTTTGATACCGTCTGGGTTGAAGGTCTGATCGCCAAACTGTTACAAGCAGACATGCCAGTATATATGGTGAGACTCATTAATTCATATCTCGTTGGATGGACTTTTGAGGTTAGAGTGAATAGCACGCTCTCGTCAGCGTATTCAATCGAAGCAGGTGTTCCGCAGTGCTCGAGTTTCTCGCCACACTTGTATTCCCTTTATACGCATGATCTTCCTCAACACGAGAGTGTGGAAACGGCAATGTATGCGGACGACACTGCCTTATACTGCCACTCCTTCTCAAGCGCTGTTGCCATGACACGGATCCAGTGGAGACTGGATAGGGAGATCTTGCCGTACTTTGCGGAGAACAAGATCGTGGTGAACCCTGATAAGACCGAGGTCATCAACTTCACGAGGAAATATAAGTTCACCAAAATCTACCGTAAGTTGAGGATCTCGGACAAAATCATAAAAGAGTCGAGTTCTGTGAAATACCTGGGAGTCCAGATGGACAGGCGGCTGACAATGAATGCCCACCTAACCCTGGCGATTATGCGGGCTGCTGCTGCAGTTAAGCGGATATACCCACTAATCTACAGAACATCGCATCTGTCTCTGGACAATAAGATGCTGATGTATAAAACAATGGTGCGACCGGCATTGTTATACGCCTGTCCAGTGTTCTGTAACCTGTACAAGACTCAATTTCAGAGGCTTGACAGGATGCAGGACAAGGTTCTTCGTATTGTCACCAATAGTGACAGTTACATTCGTTTGGATGCGTTGCGAGAGCTTGCGGGCGTCGACTCCATCCCGACATACATAAAGCAACTTGCTTATAAGTTTTATAAGTACTTTCTCCCCAGAAGCCCGCTAACTGCGGGTCTTACCAGGCTAAGAGTGCATGACAACCTACCCCGCAAACATGGTGGGGTGTTATATGAGTCGCTGGATATCTTCCAGGAGCGCTGGGTAGAACCGGCGCCGTAGGAAATCCAAGTTGAGAATCTAAAACGTCAAGTACTTCAACCCGGTTTTTTGCTTCTAGCCTTTTCCGGGGCAACATCCAAATTATGGTCCTCACAAACTACCAACCCTCAATTTTTTACATTGAATGTGACGACAACACGCGCATAAGCTTTGCAGGAGGCGCGAATACTCCAGCTACCACCATTATTTCTGCCAAAGGCCGACATTTCCGTGTGTCAGCGGAGGCAGTGACCAGCGCCCTCTCTATATGGGGACACTTGGCACTGTCAAAAAGCATCGTGCACGTTACCTGAGCTGGCAACAGCTGAATAGCGTGAAGCACACTTGCCGCCCTCTCCTTCCTTTCATCCTATCCCCCCGCCGGGCGAAGATGGACCGAAGAAAGGGTAGATGCTTCGGGTAGAAAAATGATATGTTAAAGATAACTTTGATTGAATAAACTTTTATTTATTTATTTATTATTTATTTATTAGGTTCACCGATATCTGAAGCCAAGCAATGCTATGCGTGGCCGTGGTTTGGATGGGTGACCTACGGACCTCCAATCGATATTCTCTTCGGATCGTGCTAGGAATCGCACGTAAAAAGGTAAGACCTCGTTAATCCTTGGCTCGCACAAGTTTCGACTTTTAAGGGCTGCCGTTCGTAAGAGGACGACAGCTGGTTAACGGAAAAAACAATTTTAACAACAATTTTTTAACAATTTTTTTAAAAATTTTTAAGTGTTTTGTATTGTTGCGTCATTTTTATGTCTATATTCCAAATCAAATTGTCTATTGTAAATAATTTTCCCAAACTTCCTGTCACCTCATTCTAAGTTGACACATTTTAAAGTGTATAGCTTTTGTTAGTTCCAACTGTTCTATATGTTACTATTTTAGTTTTATACAATTATAAAATTATTGTGATTAATTAGTTTTAAACTGCACAAGAATATTTTAAATTCTTACTTATTGTACAATTTCTTTATTTCCATCAAAAATAAACTACCACCCACTACTATCCGGGTGATTTATTTATTTTAAGTTTGAAAATAATTTCTTCAACTTCTTTTTCGCTGCATTCTTCTAAGTATAACGAATGACATTTTTTTTCACGAAAATTTGTGAGTTGACCTCAATTGATGGCTTTTGAAAAAGAGCTCCTATTTCAGAGAAGTATTGAACATTTTGTTCGGCTATATCTTGGTGTTTGGAAATTATATATCTTATATCTTACGGAAAAGTTGAAAAACAGCATTAAGCTGAAACTTCACCATTTCATGTACTTCTTGCGATGAAAAAGGCGATTCATCATTATTATTATAATATTGCCGTCCACTATTTTCAACTGCTTTACTTCATTTGAATTGGATTTTGGTTAATTTGTCTTCAGTGATTTCCAACAATCATTAGGATCATTCTGGTGTTCCTTTATTTTGTAGAATAATAATTCTGCTCTTTCCATCATTATTCAACATTTACTCTTGGTGAGTTCGTGGAAAATCAAGACAGAAAAATGTAAAATAAATAAAAAATGTAACATCTAGTAATTTTAGTTCAGCAGTTTTGATCACACAAAATAAAAGACGCAAACGACCTAAGGTAAAAGGTCCAAAAGATGACGACAGTTAGGCGACCGAAGTGATAAAACCACTTACTTTGTTCTTTGTGTATACAAAAAAATACTGTGTCAAGTATAATGTATCTAGTTCTGATCCATGTCTTGATTTTCATTATATATACAGGGTATCCGGTAAACCTTGTACAATATTGAAACTGGTGATAGACCAGGTCATGACTGTTCAGAATATCGGAATTTCACCTTAGTAAAAATATCACCGTTTTCGAGAAAATGAGCATTTTTAAATTTCTGGAAAATCACTACCTAACCTTGGATTTTTGAGTGCTATGTATACAAATTGAGACGAATTCAAATATCTTTGCTGCTGAAGATTACTGATGAGTGATGCTTTTAGATGTACGAAACAGTTTTTCAGAAAGTGAAAATTGTTTTCAAGAAATGAGGGTAAAATGACAGATTTGAGTTTCACCAATTTTTTTAACAACAGTTTGACATTATTGTCTGAAAGAAACATAACCAATTGGAAGTGGACATTCATTTCAGAAGTATGCTCATTTTGTCCAGACTCTACCATGGTATAAAACAAACTATAATTATTTTTGGAGGTAGTGATTTCCATTGAATTAGGCTTGGTTTTATTCTATCAACTTCCATCAACTTTTATACTTACGCGCAAAAATTATTTTATTTCGATTTAATCAGGATAAAATGTGGAAATGATTATTAATAATAAAGAATAGACTGCTTGGTAGCATTAAATAGTATGTCAATAAAATTAACTTTTCATGTAATTAAGCCTAATGAAATTATCGAAATGAAATGTCGATTATCCGACATGGCACCGATTAATACGAATACTTGTGATAAATGTCGCAATTGTTCCATATCCAGATTTCAACGAAGTTTCAGAGACCGGCAGATATACAGGGTGTAACCAAATAAGTGCAATTTTTTTTAGGAGGTGATTTATTGTCGAAAATTAAAAACTTTTCCAATTCCTGTGTTGTGTCCCGTAGAAGCAATAGTTTCCTATTGAAAAAATGAAATACAACATTGTGCATGAACGGATCTTCTGTAAATAGAATTGAAAAAATCTAGTAGGTGGCTGTCACATTTTGTTTGAACAACTTGTGATTTCTATCGTAGTTTTTTGAAATTATTCCGCTTGTTTCATTCACTGGTATTTATTTCTTTGTCATGCCGTACACACGTTATACTCCCCGAGAATATGCGCATATGCACTTCATTTATGGTGAATGTGGAGGTAGTGCTACTGCTGCAGCAGCGCTTTATGCAGAAAGAAATCCGATTGCACAATGCCGCTCAGAGAATCGCTGATCTGGGGGCTATAACCTATAACGCATTTGAAAAGGTTCTTCTTGAAAAAATGTTGTCTCTGCGTACGAGTGGATGGAAAATAACATTTTTGTAATATTATTCAGTGCGATTTTGAATAATCGTTATTGTGGTTTATAGTGTATACTTATTCAAAAAAAACGTTGAATTAGTATTTACTTCTTTACATCTCATTGAATGCTTCGAAGCAGTTGATTCGTTATTACTCATGATTATTTAATCATTTCATCTTGATAGGATAAAAATAAAAGACATTACTGACAAAGTCTAATGGAGTTGATTTTAGCTCAGAATAACATCACACTATAATATAATCGAAATTCTACTCCTTCTAAAAATAATTATCGTATGTTTTATACCATGGTAGAGTCTGAACAAAATGGGCATTATTTTGTAATGAATATTCACTTCCACTTAGTTATGTTTTTTTCAAACAATAATGTCAAACTGTTGTTAAAAAAATTGGTGAAACTCATATACGGCATTTTACCCTCATTTCTTGAAAAAATTGTATCGATTTCTGAAAAACTGTTTTGTACATCTAGAAGCATCACTCATCAGTAATCTTCAGCTGCAAAGATATTCGAATTGGTCACATCTCGTAGACAGGGCACTCAAAAATCCAAGATGAGGTAGTGATTTTCCCGAAATTAAAAAAATGCTCATTATCTCGAAAACGGTGAGATTTTTACTAAGGTGAAATTCCGATATTCTGAATAGTCGTGACCTGGTCTATCAGCAGTCCCAATATTGTACAAGGTTTACCGGACACCCTGTATAACGGAAGTTCGGTATTAGTATTGTTTGTACGTATGGGAAAATGATGAGCAAATACATTAGGCGAAAGAAGAAAGGGGTAAAAGAAGAAGCGAAAACATGAAGTTCACTTCCAAAGATTTGATCTATCAGTTTCTGCAATATTTTTTGTCCAGCTTCAGATTTATAAATTAAAAAATTATAAATTTTTGAAATATGGTGTCTTTTTCGAGGGGTCCATTTTTTAGGATTTATAAATCTCTACAAAAGTTCTGTTGATTAGTTTAGTTTAGTTTATTTATTTCACTACGTTACATAATAAAACGTTGCTACAAAAAATAGCATCAGTTATAAAATTTAAGAAAGTAAATAAAAACAATAAAAACAAACAAAAACAAGCAAGAGAACACAAATACAAGGTGTAAAAATTTGAAAACAAAAATGGATGAGTGTGTTGACATTATAAACATTTGAAATGGTTCACGTATTCTTTGACTGAATAGAAGCAAAACCTCAAAAGATAATTTTTTGTTTTTTCGAATTTGGACATTCTATGAACTTTAAAATTAAAGGGAAGACAGTTGTAGAGGTTAAAATCCAGAGTGTTCTTTTGTGATTTACTCAAACGATATCGATTTGTACGAATTTTATTTTGTCTGGTATTATGATCATGGAGGTCTGATTGCTTAATTAATGAAGTTGATTTTTTATGAATTTCTGTGAGAACATTGTACAAAAATAAAGTGGGTAACGGCATTTTCTAAGTTTCAAGAAAAGAGGTTGAGAATGGTCTCTGTAACCAGAGTTCGTTATTATTCTGAAAGCTTTTTTCAGCAAATTAAAAATCTTTAAAGCTCCATTTGAGTTGCCCCAGAGTATAACACCATAGCTAATGTGAGAATGAAAGAGGGAGAAATACGTTATTTTCAGTGTATCGATACTAGTAACATTTTTCAACTGACGCAATAAGAAAAGTGTTCTAGGTAGTTTATTGCTCAGCTGGTCAATATGACAGTGCCAAGTGAGAGTACTATCGGCAACTAACCCAAGTAATTTAACGCTGTCTGCATTTGATGCAGCAGAACTTGTTGATAACTGTAACGGTTGCGTTTTATCCGTATTCAGTTTGAGACGATTTGTCACGAACCAAGTTTCTGCCTTCTCATTGACTTCATCTGATATTCTAGATAGATCAGTTGCATTTTTGTCCGAGTAAATAAAAGTAGTGTCATCGGCAAACAAAACAGATTTGTATGGATGCATGAAATTACTGATGTCATTAACATAAATTATGAACAGAAGTGGTCCCAAAACTGATCCTCGCGGAACACCATGTTCGAAATGCAATTCGAATTATTGCTACGGACTGCTTGATACCTATTCAACAAATACGATTTAATGAGGGATAGGGATACTCCCCTGATGCCATGATAATATAGTTTCTCCAATAATATGTCGTGAGAGACGCAGTCGAACGCCTTGGAGAGGTCGCAGAACATAATGGCCTTGCTCGAGATTGTCGACTACCTCGCTCACCACATTGAGAACAGCCTCTGTCGTAGAGCGGCCCTTACGAAAACCAAACTGAGATTCGTTGAATAATTTGTATTTTTCAAAATATGCGTAAAGACGTTTAATAATTTTCTAAATTATTTTGCTAAAAATTGATATTATTGAAATGGGACGATAATTGTTAACAAGAGAAATGTCACCGTTTTTGAATAAGGGAATAACTTTTAATAGCTTAAATGCGTAAGGAAAAATACCACTTGTGAATATTAAATTTATCAATTCAGACAGAGGCTGCAACAATATATCGGAGGTCTCTTTAATGATATCACTATTTAGTTCATTGGTGTCTAAACATTTGGAATTTTTGAGTGACTTTATTGCACTTTGAACATCTTCTTCAGTCACTGGAGCCAGGAAAAAAGAGCTGCTGGGTGCTGGAAAATTCCTGATATTCAGTAGATCAGCTTTGCCTACCGTTGGAAGAGATTGGATTATATTGCCAGCAATATTGACAAAAAAGTCATTGTAATGTTCAGGAGATATATCCGTATGAGTTCTATTATTATTGTTTTTGTTTCGCTCAAAATTTATTATTTGCCAACATGCATTTGCATTATTTCTTGCCGAATGAATATAGTTGTCTAATTTTTTTGAATTTTTTAGCTGGGCAGTATAGTTTTTTTTCAAAGTTCTGTATGTTATATAATCTATAGGTTCTTTAGTTATATCGGCTACAAGTTTCGAATTTGACAAAGACTTCCTCATACTTTTTAGGGATTCATCATACCACAAGGCTGGTGCCTTTCTGTTCTTTCAGTAATGTGTGTTCTGATTGGAAATATTTTTTTGACTAAATCACTATAAGTATTTACAAGATGGGAAGATAAAAATTCAACATCAATACTTGTATTGTTGAAACCCCACTCTACATTTGATAGAGCTTCTTTTGACTTCTTCAATCCATTTTGAGTAACTTTTCGAAAAATTGATTTTTCATTCGAGCTCTCTGGTGTGTTCTCAATTATTTTAACCTGGGCGCGATGATCGGACAGACAAGGTTCAAAAACTCTACTTTTTGTATTGCTTTCTTCCAAATTGGTGAATATATTATCGATACAGCTGGATGAGGTAGCTGTGATTCTTGTATGTTCATGAATAATAGAAACCAAACCAAATGATAACATTAAATCCTGTAAATCTTTTAAAGCAGATGAATTCACTTTTAAATCTACGTTGAAGTCACCTGTGATTACCACTACATTATCAGAATTAACTACATGGTTCAGGAGGTTCTCTAAATTTTGTAAAAACGTATCAAAATCTCCTCTTCCAGATCTGTACACAGCTATAACAATAATTTTTGTATTCAATAATTCTATGCCACAAAATTCGAAATTCAGTTCACTATTGAATTGTTGTAAATCTAAAGGCTTCGCTTTAATGAATTTTGCAAAATGAACTAGCAAGAAAATATCCATCGAGGTTTATACTTTTGAGATTTGGCTCTCTCTGCCAATGTTCTGAGATACGTACTATATGAAATTGACAATCAAACAAAAGTGTTTGAAGTATCTCAATTTTGTTAGATATACTTTGAATGTTTACATGGAACACACTCACCGATCTATCACAATTGATTAAATCATAAAAATTTTGTTCACATTCCATATAACATTTTGGAAAAACTAAGGATTTTCTGTTGAGACACTGATTTTCAGAAAATTTTCTTCAAATCTGAATCGTCTGATAGCAGCACCTCATGGCCATATATCTGGTTGGTAAACATCGTTTATTTTATCCAGAGGAAATGACACTTTGTAGGTTGATGCACGATCAGATGTAAAACGATTCTTTGAATAATCTTGATATTTCCAAAAAAAAACAAAAAAGTTGTAATTTTTTTTACTATTGCTTGTTCATAAAATTCCACAAAGCGATTTTGCTGGGGCGAGAACTGGGGTTTCAACTTATCTTATAAAATTTAGTATCGGCCATTTGCGTCTTTTATTTTGTGGGGGAAACATCTCTGTGGCTTGGTTTATTCTGTTGTTTTCAAGTCTGACTCAAAGCCATTGTCATTTTTCTAGAGACGAATAAACAAGATATTGAAAATTTATCAAAAATAGCAAACCAGATATTGCAAATATTCCATTTCCTTCGCCAATTTTCATAATGAATACAGGGTCTGTCAAAAATCTGTTACAGAACTCTTTCCAAAATTTCGTCTACTTTTTCCGGAGCACGGCCCCTCTTATACGGCGGCACATACATGTGTCACATTTCATTCTAACATACAGAGAACGGCGGAATGTCGCGGGGGGTGAGGCGCGGAGGGCGAGCAACGAATTTCGACCGGACACGGCTATGCTCGAGGAATGCAGTTTTGTGTTATGTGTGTGTGTGTGTGTGCTTTTACCGGCGTCACAATTCGGCTCTCACTTCGGGACAAGCTTCACTTTTCTACACGGACGCGGAGAGAACGAAAGAGAGAGAGACTCCCGCGCTTTCGGGTGGGTGTAGCCGCGTTCAAAGTCTGCTTAATGATCGGTTTCTAATTGAGTGATTATCCTACTATACGCGGTGTTGTTGAAATACATGTCACAATCTTCGGGGCTATTCTATAGAAAAAGTTTGAATGGACGACTTGTAGTTGTCCAAGCCGCCAAAATTATGTTTTTGCAACAGACTATTAGAGTATCCAATTGTTTATTGACACGTTCTGATGTCTAAAACTAAACGAACAATATTATGATGGTTTCAAAGCGATAAATACTGGCATTTTCCAATATTGTTTTCTACAAATAAGTAAAATGTAATTATAATGTACGAGGATATATTAAAAAATTCTTAGAACCAAACAAAATTTCAATTTCAAAATATTTTATTACTCAACATATTCTCGTTGGATACGTTTATTACAGCGAACCTGCAACGTCTCTAGACCTTTAAAAAAAATTTTTTTTCTTTTTTTCAGTTGAGGAAAGAGATGATAGTCGGACGGAGCCAAATCTGGTGAATAAGGGGAGTGTTCTAGTAATTCAAACCCTAAATCACGAATTTTTTGCATGGCAACATGAGATTTGTGTGCAGGCGCGTTGTCCTGCAAAAACAAAACACCTTTGGATAGCTTCCGCGTCTTTTCTCTTCAACTTTTTCCAGTAGAGTGGTCAGTACTGTCGAATAGTAATCTCCAGTTATTGTTCTACCCTTATCCAAGAAATCAATTATGATTACTCCATGGCAATCCCAAAAAACTGAAGCAAGAACTTTTCCAGCAGATTTTTGGACACGAAACTTCTTAGGTCTTGGAGGAACGGAGTGTCGCCATTCCATCGATTGTTGCTATGTTTCTGGATCGTAGCAATGTACCCAAGTCTCATCCATAGTAACAATTCGGTTTAAGAAGTCTACATCGTTTTCAAATCGAGCACAGATCGAACGCGATGCTACTACCCTTGCACGCTTTTGGTCAATATTCAAACATTTGGGGATCCATTTTGCAGCAATTTTTCTCATGTCCAAATTGACGTGAACTATATGCTGAACGCGTTCATATGAAATATTCAGTGCTTCAGATATCCGTTTTAGCCCAATTCGACGGTCTGTTAAAATCATGTCATGAACTGCATCGATATTTTCGGGGACTGATACAGAAACTAGCCTTCCCGATTGGTCTTCAATGGAAAATTTACCTCTTTTGAAGCTTGCAGTCCAATTTTTCACGGTCGCATACGAAGGACATTGATCACCAAGTGTATTAAGCATATCTTCGTAAATCTGCTTACCTCTTAACCCTTTTAAATACAGGTACTTGATGATGGCTCGATACTCCAATTTTTCGATTTTCACAATTTCGGTAGATATATTTTTTCTTTTAATTTATTGTGTAACTCTGGTTTACTTTTTTGACGTCAAACTTTACACTGATACTTCTAATAAGTTATTGTTCGTTGCTATGGTAACGCAATATTTTGTTCATGCAGGAAACTGGTCTAGGCTAACTAGATATCAATACATCCTCGTAGCTATATTATTAATAAGAGGTAACTTGTGACATCTACCGTCACTAGTTGAAACATAATTTGGCACGAACCAAGAAATCCAAAGGCAGATGATTATCAGCTCATTGACAGGCAGCCAACAATTTTGTTGTTCTGACCAACCCAAGGTTCAATCAAGCTTCTAATACGTTATGAGGAACGCAAGCAAAACGTGAAGTGAAGAGAGTGTATTTCTATTTAATTCCAAGAGTTCCACCAGTCGCAGACAGCTGTTTCGAATTTTCATACACATCAGGACGACTTTATGGAACTCTATATTAAAACGAATCCACTCTGAAATTAATACCGGACGGCAACGAAAGTATATTACAAAAGCTAACTTGTGACATCTACAGTCACTAGTTGAAACTTAATTTGACAAGAACCAAGAAATCCAAAGGCAGATGATTATCTGCTCATTAACGGCAGCCAACAATTTTGTCATTCTGACTAACCCAACTCTAACCTTTTTCTGTGATCACCATCACGAACTTCTTGCACTTTGTCCAAATGAAATGGATGAAGTTGCTGTTCCTTATGTATCCTGTAAACGCACGATTTCGATAAATTTTCTGCCAAACCAGTTCCTCGAACTCTCATTATAGTTAGGAAGCAGCCAGTGAAAAAATCCACCAAACAGCTATACTCCTTCCGAGCTCAGGAATGGAAGAACTCACCTCGATGATACCAAATCCAAAATATTTTTGATTTTGAGTAGGGCCCAGCCGAGAAACAAGAGAACATAATTATTACGTCTTCTATTTTCCTTCCGTTGAGATGTGTTGATCAAAAATGATCAGTTATCATCTGACGAAGTGGACGGAAATTTGGTTGGGGCCAGGGCTGGACATTTTTTTAAAAAAGTTCCTCCCGAAACTGTCTCAGGTCAAAAATTAGCCGGTCTCCTATCACTTTTTAGTTCATTAGTTTCATTTTGGCCCTAAAATAGAGGTGGAAGGAATTTTTAGCAGAGCCGGGTCACAGTGGGGAACAAAAGGAAGCACTTGAAAAACTCGCGGGACCGGCTATGTTCAAAAATTGGAAAAATGGACTTGGAATTATGTTTAAGCTATGAGACTTTAGGTGGCACTTCTTTAGGGACCAAGAAAAGCAACCCCCAAGGGAAGGGGTTTTCGTCCAGTTTTCGTCCCATACCATCCCTAGCTATCTAAGGGTCAAAATGAAACTAATGAACTAAAAAGTGAGAGCATAGGAGACCGGCTAATTTTAAACCAGAGACATTTCCGCGACGAAAATTTTCTAACATTTTTTTCCAGCCCCGGCCCCGGCCCCGGCCCCGGCCCCGGCCCCGGCCCCAACCAAATTTCCTTCCGCTTTGTAAGATGATAACGGAAGGAATATAGAAGACGGCTGAAATTTATCAAAATATTTTCCTGTGCAAGAAGTTCGTGATGGTGATCACAGAAAAAGGTTAGAGTTCTGTAATTGGGTTATCCAGAAATAAGAAGATGATGCTAGAGTCATTAACAAAATATTGTTCACGGATGAAACAACATTTACCAGGAAAGGTATTTTTAATCAGCGAAACACATATGTATATGCAGAAGAGAATCCACTTGAAACTATAGAGCACAATGGAATATAGGAAGTGCCTATATTCATTGAAAATACATATTTAATAAGGAGTAGCAGCCGATAACCTATTGGGATTCTTTGAAATCGAAGGAGCACTAAATGGATCTGATCTCAAATTCTTGAATGATAATTTTCCAGAATTCTTGGAAGACATAAATTAACAAGATCGTCCACAATGGTTCATGCATGATGGTTCACCTCCTTATAACACACTGCCAGTGAGGGAATGGCTACATTTTAATTACATGTGGATTGGTCGCGGCAGAGATGTACCTCATAGCTGGTCTCCCCTAGACCCAGACTTGAATCCACTAGATTTTTATGCTTGGGTAGAATAAAAACAGAAAGTTTATTCACGAACCATACACACAATTCAGAAATTGCAAGAGATAATTCAAGAAAACATGGAAAAGATGAAGTTGAATGAAAATGATCTATCGAAAACAATGGTGGACACTTTGAACAGTTTATCAGATGAAAGATGAAGACATTTTTTAATGAATAGCTTCTATAGGTAGTCCTCTTATTATCAAGAAATTGCCATGACGTGATGTACGACTTTATGGCAACTGATTTTGTTTCAAAATAGAGCACCACCTATTGAAGGAAAGCATGCCCTCTAATTTGATTGTTTTTTTTTTTCAAATCTATGAAAGTTACAAAACGCCTTTAAATTTTCTTCCCAAAATGAATAACGATTTCGAAATAAGCGAATTTATTTGATTTCACCAGTGGCGTAAAAAATAGGGGAGAAAAGTATCCATTATACCCTTCTTGTACGTCACTGGTGACATCACCAGTGCATAGGGAGATGATGGCGTTAGTGAATGGATTTAATTCACATACCTTCAAAGCAGTTTCCGGTGTCCCGCAGGGTAGCCACCTTGGTACATTATTTTTTATCATCTACATAAATAATATAAAGAACTGTTTTGAACATTGTCGAATACTACTATACGCTGACAACTTTAAAATATATTTCCCGGTAAAAGATTTCGACGACTGCTTGAAAATTCAAAGTGACCTTGACAGATTTCCTGAATATTGAGAAAATAATAGTCTCTTTTTGAACCCAACCAAATGTTTTGCCATAACATATTCAAGAAATAGAAATCTCATCCAGCATACCTAACAAATCAACAATTCCAACCTTGAATATATCAGTGAAATTAAAGATCATATCAACGGTTCAAACAGGATGGTTGGGTTCATATAAGAAACGGAAGATATTTACATAATTCTGACACTCTCTATATTATGCATTCGTCAACAGCAAGCTTTCTTTTGCGTCAGCAATTTATAACCCTCAATATGCAATACACTCAAGAAGGATAGAAAGTGTTCAAAATAAATTGTTAAGATTCCTAGCCTTTCAAAACAAGATTCGCTTTCAGGACCACAATTATCAGCCGATTGGAAAATAATTTAAAATTGTGCCACTCAGTAAAAGACGTACTATGTCAGACTTATCTATTCATTTCAAAATTGAGATGACATGAAGTCGATTGCCCATATCTACTTCCAAAAATAAATTTCAATGTTTCCAGTAGAAACAATCTTCGATATTATACTCCATTCAATATCCCTTACTGTAGAACCAATCTAGGACAAAACTCTCAACTAGCTCGTATGCAAAAAGCATGCAACACACAGTGTCACGATCCCAATTCATCTCTACACATTTTCTCGATGTCTCTGCCTTGATTCAAACTGTCTTTGAAAAAAATATTTCTCAATTAAAAACATTTCACACCATATTTTCAAATCACGTATTTGTATTACTGCCAGATAATTTTATACCGATAAGTAAAGTTTATGTATAATTTTGGAAATAGCTTAGAATAATTCTTATATAGTGGATGCTGTTTTCTGGAACTTTGTTCTGTTAGCAACCTAAAATGGTAAATAGATAAAGAAATCATTAAATGTATTTTTTCACAAAATAAAGCACTGAATGAACAAAAAAATGTCTTCCAATTAAACTGAAAATTTTTCAAAACTGTGGAACTTATGAATAAAAAATATTAATTTTTCATATTCAATACCCTGTAACTCTGCAAAGAACGACTTTTGAGAAAAAAGATGCTGGGAAAATCCTATTTATGTTTCGAGGAGAATCATCCGTTTCAATTTGACACCATAGTTTCGGTACACCTGGTATACTTTTTGTTCATTTCAGCTGGAAATTTGAGTTCTACCTTCATTCTTATTATCGCCACAGTTTTTTCGCTCTCCTGAAAATTTATAATCATTATAGTTAACACGGGTTTTGAAAATAGTCGACTCAGTTATTTATAATAGTGTTTTGAAGCATCAATGGAGTCCAAATAATTTTCCAAAAATTGGTGAACCTGTCAATGTCAAAATTAAAATGAATAAATACCAAAAAGTAAGTAGAGTAAGCAGGAGGAAACACTATGACCGCAATATGACTCCAGTGCTAAAGCAGCAAGTAAACACAAATTTTGGCGAAGTTGCCGGTAGTACAAAATTGCCAACCCCTTTATGGTAGTTACAAGATGCGAATACAAACTAATTACATAACAATTTTGCTTTACTCAGTAAATTCAACATTATCATGAATTTCCTAGAGAGGGTATGAATAATAACAGGGCATTCACAGCAAAGTTCTGCAATCTACAGACGACAAACAACAAAAACTTGGGTTCGTTCGACTCATTTCAATGCAACCCGTATTAATAAACGGTACAAAAGAAGTAAGAAAGATTTATTATCGTCAATGCCATTATACCATGCCAAATCCGTGCGGGTCGACTCGTCTAAAGTACTACCCCTGTCCCTTCCACCATGCCGAACTACCCTATTCTTTTGGAAACTCTTCTATCCTAGATTACCGAGTCACGTTGGCAATCACGTTTATTGTGCAGCAATTCCGACGAAGAGAAATGAAAAGAACAAACACACACAAACACACATGAGGTGGGGTACGTTTATATGGGTTTACTGCGCTGCCTGATAGACCTACTCGAAACGTATTCGATCATCGAATATCGATTAATCATCTTATCGTCGGAATGAAGGTCTGGTACATTACTTCTTCTTGTGAGTCACGCTCATTTCTCAGGAGTGTTGAGTGATTCGGATGGTGTACATTCTACGCAGGGCCGGATTAACAACCACAGGGCATTTGGTCAAAAAGTATCATGATATAATAAATATCATTCATTAGGGTTGAGAATTACTTCGAATCCTATGAATTTCTTGGAAAAAAAATATGAAAATGCTCGATATATGAAGATGAAAAGACAGAAATTATCAAACTACCTAGTGTTGAAACGAGGCAAAATGCCGTCGAATTTACAGGTGCAAATAACATGAATGTGTTTTTTCTACAGTGTGACCTATTTTAATGGAAATACCCCCCTAAAATTTGAAATTGTAAACCGATTTCAATCATTTTTTTTTAATGTAAAGTACTAAAAGGTCTACCTTGGGACAAAATTTGAAATATTCATTCCAATTTTCAGGGCATACTACGATATTTTTTCTTAGTCGAAAATCGGGATTTTTTATTAGCGATTTTTTTATTGAAAAAATCACTACGCCACTGGATTCAGAGTGCCTCTAAACAGATGTGACCAAAATTTCATGAAAAAATATTCATTAATAACAAAGTTATGACAACTCAAAAATTCGAAAACTCACACACAGCTAACAGTCACAAAAACACCCTATATCAACAGATATAGCCATGAAAATATTTTATTTATGATTTCAACAATAAAGTGCCGCCAGATTCAACAGTTGGCTCTTTATTATTCTCATCTAAGATGTTTTTAATATTGTGTTTCGTATGAACATTATTGCATGAAGACCTAATTAAACTCTAGTTTTCTCGGAATCATTTTTATTAACATCAAATTGATTTTTATAGTATTCAACTTTGACTTTATTAGCAATTTTTGTAAGAGCTTTGTGGTATTGTCTATATCTACAGTGTCCTTCATAAAGTCCGCATCATAAGGGAATAACTTTTATTGATGATTTATTTTGAAATTCGACTTGGGCGTTAAGTTGTACTTTGAAAAATATGAAAAATGACCTACTCGGAAGTGGTCACGTGACTTTCGCTACCTGTCAAAAGTAATATTTTTTCAAAGTAATCGCTGAGAATAGGCTTATTTATTCGAATTTCAAAAAATTTCAAAGGAAAAAGTTGTTTCTTTTTCGATTTTACACGTACATCTCGAATTTGAACGTTCTATTGCAACTTTCACTTTTTGCAATATTTTTGATAATTACAAAATTTCTGGAACATTAAAAAATTCGTAACTTCGACAAAACTGTTTTATACCAGTAGCTCTAATATGCGACTAACTTTCAATCACGAATCATCAAAAAAAAAAAAATGTTTTTCTCAAGAAAATGAGAATTACTGGTTAACATTTCTGTTATGTTTGATGCAAAGTTGACGTATCTTCAAGAATATAGGATAAGCATTCATTTAAGTGGATTTTTTCAGTATTAAAATGATACCAACGTCATAATTCAAAACATCATAAAACTTCTTTACTTATCTAACCAAAGTTTATGACTTTTCACGGTGCAAATCTCAAATTAAATTCTTACTAATTCCGCTATGAAACTTTCATCAATTTTGTGAAGCAGGTTTGTAGACAATTGAAAAGGGTAATCTATGATGAAAATTAAATATATTTGAACAATTTAACAAAAAAAATATTGTCAACCTCACTCAATTAAGAATTCTAGAGTGTAAAGTCAAACAAAAAAAATTTAAAATTAATTTAATAAAAAACACAAATTACGAGTTAGAATTTTCTGAGCCTCACTCATCTTTACATTTCTGTATGTTGTCCGTCTCTTTCAATACATAACATAGTGCTTCTGTGTACATCTTTTACTGCATTTCTGATGAACTGTGGCTGTATATTCGCTACACACTCCATTCGTCTGCTCCAAAAGGTCAATATCGTTAAATGGCCGGTGCTTGTAATCTTGCTGCTTCAGATAACCCCACATGAAAAAATCCAGTGGGGTTAAGTCAGGAGAACGAGGTAGCCAATGATGTTCCCATTTATTGTCAATTATTTTACCTCTAAACAGTTCACCAAGAAAATTTCTAACTTCTGTGGAATTGTGAGCAGGTGCACCATCCAACTGAAACCACAAATCTTGAGTAATTTGAAGGAGCATATTGTCTACAATTTCACCCAGTACATTTCTTAAAAAATTAAAGAATCGCGCGGCGTTTAAGTTTCCTCTGAAAAAATATGGTCCGATAACTTGATTGTTCAATATACCACAAAAAACATTCGTTTTAAACGAG
Source organism: Chrysolina oricalcia (assembly GCA_944452925.2). Taxonomy (NCBI): domain Eukaryota; kingdom Metazoa; phylum Arthropoda; class Insecta; order Coleoptera; family Chrysomelidae; genus Chrysolina; species Chrysolina oricalcia. The sequence continues at coordinate 51,392,638 of OX101821.2, forward strand.
TACTGATCGCGACATTCAATAACAAAATTAGGGTTTTCCTGAGACCACCATCTGCAATTTTGTGAACTAACAGTTCCGTTTGAAGTGAACGTTGCTTCATCGGTCCACAATATTTTATATTGAAATCTGTAATCTTCGTCACATTTTCCCTGATATCAAGCTGAAAATCAAAGTCCCTTTCCTACAGGGTATTAATGAATTTCGGCTTGTAAGGCTTGAATCTATTTTTCTTAAAAATTTTTAAACACTGCTCTAGCTTACATTCGTTCTTCTGCTAATTTGAGAAATACTGGACATTCCTTGCTGTATAACATCCAAACAAACATTTAGTTGAACTTCCTCAATGTTTTTCGAAGGATTATTTGGTTTTTTGAAATCAGGTTAAACTGAACAAGTACGTTTGAATTTTGTCAAAATTCTACTAACAGTAGACTGCTGTATATTTTTTCCTGGGTGTCGTATATTAAAATCTTCAGAGACTTGTCGATGGGGTGTACATTCTCCACATATTAAAACAATCTCAATTTTTTCTTGTACAGATAACATTATTACGTTTTTCTGATTCAAACGTATTGAACCGCGTATTTAACTGTCAAACAATGCTCAATATGAAATTATTTCCGTTGACTACCTTTTTCATTTGTTTCCAAAGCATACTTCACAAAATTGATGAAAGTTTCATAGCCGGAGTAGTAAGAATTTAATTTGAGATTTGTACCGTGAAAAGTCGTAAACTTTGGTTAGATAAAAGTAAAGAAGTTTGACGATGTTTTGAATTATGACGTTGGTATCATTTTAATACTGAAAAAATCCCCTTAGATGAATTCTTATCCTAAATGCTTGAAGATACGTCAACTTTGCATCAAATATAACAGAAATGTTAACCAGTAATTCTCTTTTTCTTGAGAAAAACATTTTTTTTTTATGATTCGTGATTGAAAATTAGTCGCATATTAGAGCTACTGGTATAAAACAGTTTTGTCGAAGTTACGAATTTTTTAATGTTCCAGAAATTTTGTAATTATCAAAAAAATGGCAAAAAGTGAAAGTTGCAATAGAACGTTCAAATTCGAGATGTAGGTGTAAAATCGAAAAAGAAACAACTTTTTTCTTTGAATTTTTTTGAAATTCGAATAAATAAGCCTATTTTCAGCAATTACTTTGAAAAAATATTACTTTTGACAGGTAGCGAAAGTCACGTGACCACATCCGAGTAGGTCATTTTTCATATTTTTTAAAGCACAACTTAACGCCCAAGTCGAATTTCAAAATAAATCATTAATAAAAGTTTTACCCATATGATGCGGACTTTATGAAGGACACTGTATATGAGTTCATCATTATTTGGATTTTCTGTAACGTCTATCTATGAATAAATTAGTACAAACTATAAAAAATGTTTTACAAAAGTAAAACTGGTCTAAATTACCACAGCTTTATTGGCACATCAAAGTTGCAAAATTTATAAATATGACAAATTACTGACAAATCTCAACAAATCTATGATTTTTCTTCAGGAAACTTTTCAGGACTGATAAACTATTTTTTATTCTTCTACAATAGTAAATATTTTATTATACATGAGGTTGGAAATTCTCGGATTTGCGGTCTGTTAACTCATAAAACTCATTTGTTTCTCAGGTAACTGAGGATTCAAAGTTACTTGATTTTAATTCTGAAATATCAACAAATCACTATTAAAAATTTGGCGATTTCGGCCTTTTAGGACCGTATCACCTATTTTGTATTTTTCATGGGTAACTTTTGACTGCTATGGCAAAGCCGAAAACTTGAGGTAACGTTTGGTAAATCTCTTTATTGAAATAACGATGAATCTCAGCCGAGGCACTATGTAGCTGTGACTTTTTGTTTCTAACTGAAAAATCCCAGAACAAACTTTTCAGCAAAGAAGGTTTTCCTTTCGACTTGAAATTCGTAAATACTAATTGCCGAAAGATTATCCTAGGGATTTCCAATCAATTACAATTTGGGAAGACCGGCCAAGCTTAGTTAATCGTAGGGTACCTATTAAAACGGATTTTAGGAATGAAATTTGTTTACTGGTGAAATGTTATGAGTTGTGATACCTCGGTTTGTTTTTATGATAGACCTTGGCTGGATTACATTGAAATATATACAGGAGATACAAAATAATAGATGAAATTGAAATTTGTTAAATATTGACCTAATTTGAATAATTCACATGAAGGAAGTATAATATCAAATTGGGATAATTCCACATAAAAATATCAACTTTGATGTTAATTTTTGGATACCTTTGACAAAAAAATCTCAATTCCTGTCGATGAATAAAAAACTTTCCTACAGGGCAAAAGTGCCTTCTAGCGTTGAATATACAGCTTTTTAAGAATGAAGTAATATATTCTGTTCATCTGAACAGTCAGTGAAGTCACCACTATTCCACATTTATTTCTGAGAGAAAGAACTTCATCAAAATAAAGTGTGAACGTCCAACGAACACATCTCGGGGCACATGCACAAAGTTAATTGGAACGGATAAACGAATCTTTTGTATTTATTCAGAACAAAATTACAATTTTCGCGAACCAGTGGTCGAGCAGGATCGCCTGAGGATGAACCACAAATACGGCTCATTACCTGCGCCTTTCGACGCCTCGGGCTGACGCGGCTTATTACTTATATTACAGGTAAAAAAATGAGGAAATGAATATTTATGAATCGGGCCTCTCCGGTACACCTCCGAGTCTGTCAAATTGAATATATTCCCAACCAAAGGAACAGGAAACTGATTTTAATCATAGAGTGGATTATTGGCGAAAGAAAAAAAAATAAGTGGCGCCCTCTCTGGCAATAATCTGAACTACGTAGTGGAGCTAGACAATGGCTTCGATTATATTTGGCTTTTTTATCGATTTGAGATTTCTGTTTTTTTTGGTTTATTTGGAGTGTTTTGAATTTGTTTTAAAGTATTCGGAGGATGAAACTTATTTGTAAACAGACTAACGTAGAAAGGTTGTCTCGATTTGAAGCAAACAAATTATATCAAACTTTATTATCACAGTGCTCTTTAAAATACTACAATATAAGCAGAGTTGAAAATGTTAATATATAAAAAAAATAAATATAAAGACATAGAACTTATACTAATAGCGTCATATTTTAGGATGAGAAAACAAATAAATAGATTGCTATCACTGGGTAATTTACAATTTTCTCCTTCATCAATTAATAATTTTCTTTCTCGAATAACACACACGAATTTTCAAAGCTATCCAGTGATGCACTTCTTTTTATTCTACAAGGCAAATTGTTGTACAAGACTAGACCTCTTAACGTATTCAGAATTCATATAATAGTTATTTGTTTTACTAGGCATAAAAGCACAAGATTTAATGCCGCGGCTGGTGTTTCATAGCCGAGCGTAGCGAGGCTATGAAACCAGCCAAGACATTAAATCTGTTTTTCTGCCGTGTGAAACATATAATTTCTTCTTCAAATTTGTTCCAATTCCACGCAAAATCGACTTTTTCATATTTAAATTGCGTTTCATTATCAATATCCAAATAACTAAATTATTTTATGAAAGTTAACTGGGCCCTGCGTTACTATGTTTACCGCTGATGACGTTTGTTGAATATGTTTGTTTACTGTTTACTTTGTCATTGTCAATTTTGAAAAGTTGTCATGTTAGAAATGGATTTACTACAAAGTGAGGATGAATTGATGCAATTAACACCACTTGAGATAAGAGACCAGGCGCGAGATGTGGAATTTAACCTTTTACCGGAACTTTTTCTGCATAGGCAGTAAAAGTGGACTTTTTCTGCCTAGGCATTAAAAGTACAACTTCTAAGCCTGCCAAGTGTCATTAAAAGGCCGCTTTTAATGTCATTTGGAGAAAAAAGTCATTTGCTGCTTGCCTTCTAGTATTGTGACAATGTACCTACATTTTCAACATAACTCAGCTCACTTGATAAATAGGAAGGCAACATGTTATTTTTCAATTTAATTACAAATATCAGTGTATTATATAAAAATGTAATGTTTATTAATTGCATTGTGCTCAGCATTGTGTTATTGGTGTACGCCGTTGAAAATTCAAAATCGCTCTCATTGCACGATGATTTTGGACTTTTCCCTTAAAAAACTTATTATGGTCTTCAGGCATGTGCATGAAACCTATTTTTCGAACCATTTACTTTTTGATATAGTCACGATGACTGTTAAAATTGAGTTGGTTATCAATGACCACTTCAAATACTTGAACATTCTCACTTCTTCATTGCTTTCTTCGTTTATTGAATTTTAATTTATTTTCCTTGATAATTTTCGTATTTGCTTTTGAGGATTTAATCATGAATATTGATTTGGAACATTAATTTTGTGTCAAGTTTTGAAAAGGACTATCATCCAGTCTCCTCAACTATATTACTCCACTTTGAGCTAAAGTGGACTGCCACTTACAATTTTTCATCCTATTAGAAGCAGAAGGATAAAACAATTTATTTTCATCAAAATAGTGAGAACAGATGAAGAACGTGTTGCTGGATGAAATGTTCGAAGATAGTTGTTTGACATACGCCATCTTTTTTTACTCTTTTACTATACTAACGTAAAAATGGTTCATTAAGTAAACAAGTCGATCATATTTATAACACAGGATGTAAAGAAAAAACTCAAGAGTTACCCAATATGCTCAAAACTATTGTACAGCGTGTTTTGTTTTTCTTGCTCCTGAATTAATTAATATAGCTCCAATTGAAATCTAGAATCTTAACTCATTACCCGTATTCAAGCAAGAAGCTAAGAAATGGATTAACGAAAAAACAAGTCTGAAGATACACCGTTTGATATTAATGTGTTTTCATTTTAACTTTGTCACAATTATAGTCCGTAAAATAGAGGAATGGAAAAACCGTAATTTCTCTGACAGGGTAGGGGTACGAAACTGGTAGGCACTGATAGAAGGATATAAGAATTGGTTACATGGTTACAAGCAAGAATTGTATTAGTAGGTAGGTACTCGGTATCGCTGGTATACAGGGTGTTTCATAATAAATGCGCAGGACTTCTGGATGTGATAGCTCGTTCAAAAATATGAAAAAAAGTTTCTGTTAACTTACCCTCTAAAATTCAACATTTTCGAGATACAGGGTGTTAAAATTTAACAAAAAAATTTAGTTTTTCGCGAATATCTCTGGAACCGTTTATCGCACAAAAAACAGATTTTGAATACCTACATTTTCTACTCATAATAAGCTATGTTTTGTGCAGATTTTTTATTTTTTTCTCCAACTTCTACGCCACTGAAAAAAGTATGATTTTGAGCCTCCTACTTGAACCGCCAATGTTTTCTACACAAAATAGGTGCTCTTGGTCATAAGCTCTAAAGTTGACCGTTTTCAAGAAAAATCAACTTTCATGTTCAAAAACATGGTAAATTTTTTTAAATAATTTCTTTCCTAATTATACAAAATTTATTTAAACAAGTTAGAAAAAGTAACAAAACCAAACGTTGACTTCTTGATTGCAAAATGAAAAAAAAAACAAAAAACAATCATACTCAGTTGAATTGTTGGAAATGTCCGCCGTTAGCTTCAATGCACGCAGCAATTTTTCGAGGAAAAAACATTATTTAAACAACATGAAAGTTGATTTTTCTTGAAAACGGTCAACTTTAGAGCTTATGACCAAGAATACCTTTTTTATGTAGAAAACATTGGCGGTTCATATAGGAGGCTCAAAACTGTACTTTTTCCAGGGGCGTAGAAGTTGGAGAAAAAACACCCACTACCCCTTCAAAATTTTCACAAATTATGAATTTGAAAAAATAAAAAATCCGCACAAAACATAGCTTATTATGAGTAGAAAATGCCTACGAAATCTGTTATCTGTGCGATAAACGGTTCAAGAGATATTCGCAAAAAACGATTATTTTTTTTAAATTTCAACACCCTGTATCTCGAAAATGGTGCATTTTAGAGGGTAAGTTAATAAAAACCTTTTTTCATATTTTTGGACAAACTATCACATCCTGAAGTCCTGCGCATTTATTATGAAACACCCTGTATATCGTGCTTTCTGAAAATGATTTGTGTGTGCTTGTGTTTAGCTTGTGTATATAAAATACGATTCAAGTATTATGGATGCTGAACAAGGGCCATCAAAACAGCTAAAATTGGGACCATTATATTGAAATGAAAAAAAAATGAATTTTAAACTTTCAAGTTCTTTATGAAATAACAACAAAAGTATATTCCATTTTGCACATAGCGAAGTCCTCCATCTATAAATTAATGAGAAGAGCTCCTCAACCAACAGAAACATCTCCGGATCGACCACAGATCAAGATAGACGAATCGTTGGAAAGATGGGAATTGGGTACCGTTAATTACCTTTATACCTGGTGCCGTAAAGGGTCATATACGAGTTGGGTGCGACGGATTTCTTGAATAATGTCGTTAAGGGTGATTTGAGAAAGTATTATCACACGTTCTTGGATACTGCAGAAAGGGTTGTTTGCTTCGGAATGAGAGGCATCATCGTGTAAGAACACTTGTTGCAGATGGATTGAGAAAAATGAATATGGAAGTTTATGAGGTCAGCCAAGTTTATGAGGGCGCCAAAAAAAAAATCTACTGATCATAATTATTATCATAAATCCATTTTGAGTGTAGTATTTTATTAGTCTGATCTAACCTGACCGAACTAACCTAGCTCGCAAGTTGGGAGCTTGGAAGTTGAATGAAAATTAATTTTAAGTGTAGTATATAAAGAAAAATGAAATAACAAAATTTGAATTTGTAAATGTAAATCTTTATTAATGACTGTGGCTTACTGGCACCCAACTCCCAAGTATCTGGCACCCAACTCGCATGATAGGTTTTGCTACCTGGCTCAGCCGGCACCCAATTCGCAAGCTTCGGAATCGTTAAAGCAGAGGTTAGCCATAAAGTCCATGCGTTTTACCTAAAAGGTGAAATTCCCACACTGGATAAAATTATGTCTGCAGTTCAAGCTGATCCGGATTACCCAACTTTCTCTAAAATTACATTTTCGAGCATTTTAAAACAAATCGGCTTCAACTATACCAAACCGAAGAGACAATCTATACTAATAGATAAACTAGATATTGCGATGTGGAGAAGAGCCTATTTATGCAATACCAACCAATCCCGAAACAAAGATCGACGCATTTATTACATGAAAGAAAAGTAGATAAACGAAGGATACACTTTATCTCAGGATTGGCAAGACAACAATATTAAGAGCAGAAGGCAAGCCTTCATCCAAGGATTGTCAACGGGTTTGAATCCACCATCAGGCAAGGGTAAAATATTAATAATCCTTCATAAAGGTCGTTCAGAAGGGTTCAGAAGCGGACTTTTGACTTTTGTATCGAAACGAACCGGTGACTATCACGAAGATGTGAATGGTGAGGTTTTTGAAGAATGGATTGAACAAATGATCGATTTTATTCTGCAGGGATCTACTATTGTTATGGACAAAAAAATAACTTCAATTGCTTATGACATCATACAAATCACTTTTTGTAATAATTTAAGTCGGCTACATCATTCTTCTTTGATCTCATTATTTTTTAGTTATTTTTGTGTAACTAAAGACTTCTGCATTCCACGTTTTTAACTTCCCAAATAGTATAATCGGTGAAAATACATATATTACTATTATTTTTTCAAGTTGATTACCAACTAATTAACATTCTATAGCAATGTTTGACGTAAACCTACATAAGTATTTTCATAAAACATTTACCATCATTATATTTTCAAAAAGAAATTATACCCCAAGATATACCACTGAAAGGTGGCTGGTCTGAATTTTAAATCCCCCAACAATGGCCTTACAATGACCTAATCCGACGAATGAAGAAAATAGTTATTTGCTGTTTTTATTAACGTTCTACATAAAAATTTGCACGAGCCGCCCTGTATAGAATTTGCATACTAAATGAGAATTCATTACTCGGTATCTTTAATTTACGGACTATACCTTTGACGATTCATCAAAATATATTGTAATTTTTTATTAATGAAGACGAAGGAGAAAAATCCACAACCGAATTCACAGTCCATCAATCAATATACTTTTTCTACAAACGCTTAACAAAGTAGCCTTTGACGCTTTCAGATTTCGACGCAAAGTTGACGTTTTCCGTGAAATGTCATTTTATGACAGCATTTGCGCTCTAGAGCGGAAATATCTCGAAAACGCTCGCTTCTCCAACGTATTTCTGCATGATGATTGATGATAGTGACAGCGAATTATCAAACACTCCTCCTGATGTAGCAGAAAGTGCAAAAATAGTTACTTTGAATCTCCTACCAGAGAAATCAAGGAAGAAATATGAATTACAATACGGTAAATTCATGACGTGGTGCCAGTCAAAACATTCACCACTGAAGATATTCACAAATTTTTACAAGAAGCGCCCGATGGAGAATATCTACTAAAAAATGTAAATTTTAATATTTCATGCTTTTAGTGGTTTGAGAAGCGATTAGTATTTTTTGAATTTAGTGCAATTTGGTTAGCATATACATTATGAAAGTTTGTTATAATGTGATGTACTTTTATTGAATAAAGCATCTGGTGTTTCTTTTTCTGAAAACAGCGTTTGTAGAAAAAAATTTGTGTGAGCACAAAGTGTCATTGTCGCTCTCCAAAGATTACCGCGCTCCGCTTCGCGTCGCGCGGTAACCTTTGTCAAGCGACAATATATCACTTTGCGTTCTTAATACACAAATAGCCATTTCCACAAAAGTCTCTCTTTTTCCATTAAAAATTAATTTCGTCCTCGAATGGCTATTCCGATTTTTGCAAACGAAAATTACGTACGTTGAAATCTTTCAAACGAGCCACCCTCTATACACCGAAGAACATTTCTGTCAGGGTCAGTTCTGTAAAAATCCGAATGTTTTTGTACCTGCTTCCCTTCAAGAATATTGAATGGCATTGACCCTTCTCTTTATGAAATATAACACAGAAACGGCAAGTAACCATTGAAGTAGCACAATAAATACTGAATTCCTTTATGAGTGTGCCATAAAACTCATTTTGTATGTTCGCGAGATCATCTCTCAGACCAAAACTTAGACTGGTGCCTATAATTTTTGTGAAAAAGAAAAAAGTAACAGGCAAGGCCTGGTGGAAAACTTTGAGGAATACAAATATTTAAACACAAAAACACTCAAAATGGTGAAATGGCGATGCAGTTTAGTGGTTGAATACGGTTTTTGAGGAAAACGTTCAATAGAAAAGTTGTAGATAATGAAAAAATCGAAAACATTTGTATTTAACACTTTTTGTCATATTAACCGTCGAATAGGCATGATTTTTTCGCAATTCAAAATTCTACTAGTTTTCGAGTTGTGTATATTTTTCCAAAAAAAAACACCCTTATCTTCCACGAAGAATTGTCTTGATATTTTTTTGTTTTTTGAAGGCGTATAAGCGATCATTTCAATTGTTGAAATGTCTACTTCAAAATGGTCTATGTAACTTTGTGGTTCATTGATGGTTAAACCGCATAAAATTTAGTTTAGTGTAGTTTACTTATTTCACTACGTTACATAATAAAACGTTTGTACCATTCAAAAATAGCATAAAAGGGTCAGTTAAACAATTTTAGAAGTTAAATAAAAACAATAAAAACTAACAAAAACAAACATAAACAAGCAAAAGAACAAAAAGATAAAATACAAAAACAAGAATGGATGAGTGTGTTGACATTATAAACATTTAAAATGATTCACGTATTCTTTGACACAACAGATTTAGACTAAACCTCAAAAGATAATTTTTTATTGTGTTTTTGAATTTGGACTTACTGAGAACTTTGAAATTATCGGGAAGATAGTTGTAGAGGTTGAAATCCAGAGTGTTCTTTTGTTATTTACTCAAACGATACCGATTTGTACGAATTTTGTTACATTGTCTGTTATTATGATCATGTAGGTCTGATTGCTTCTAACGAAGTTGATTTTTTATGAATTTCTATGAGAACATAGTACAAAAATAAAGTGGGTAGGCAATTTTTCTTAGTTTCAAAAAAAGAGGTTGACAATGATCTCTAACCAGAGTTCGTTCTTATTCTGCAATATAAATTTTTTCTATTGGAGAGCATAATAAACACTATGACAAATGTTAGAATGATAGAGGAAAATATACGTTATTTTTAGTGAATCGATACTAGTTACACTTTTCAACTGACGCAATAAGAAAAGTGTTCAAGGAGGTTGCTCAGTTGGTCAATATGACAGGACCAAGTGAGAGTTAGGTTAGGTTTGAACGTGAGTGGGCCCATATCAGGCCCTCCACTGTGGCCAATGGCCTATTGTGGCTCACCCTACGGTTATATTTCTCCCAGTATATCCAATCTCTTGACGAAATTGAGGAATGCATTGGGAGAACAATTTACCAGCTATTCTGGCCTTACTGTCGTATCGCCAAATATTGAGAATCTGGTTCTGGCCGCTGCAGGGCATGTACACAGAATGTGTTTAGCCGTTTCATCATCCTATATGCATAGCCGGCACTCTGCATCTTGTGCAAGTCCGATTTTATGCATGTGATGTTTGAGTTTGCAGTACCCAGTAAGCAAACCTACTATAACTCTGAGATGCACTCTACTGAGGTCTAGCAGTTTGTCAGAGTCCTGTTTGTTCCTTGTACAAGCAATAAATGCTTTGGAATGGGCTAGGCCCGGTAGACTACGCCAGTACTCGAGTCTTTTATTGTCTGCCCAAGCTGTTATGACATTCTTGGCAGTGCTATATGCTAAACCGATTACCGGTTCTGGTCCAGTGAACATTGTTTCGGCCCCCCCTTTTGCTAGGGCGTCCGCCATTTCGTTTCCTTCTAGGCCTGTGTGACCTGGTGTCCAGACTAGGGTAACGTTGTTGCGTTGCACTAGTCGGTTTAAGGTGTCTCTGCAGTTCTATACTGCCCTAGATTTAAAGCAGTTGGATTCAAGCGCTTTAAGTGCTGCTTGACTATCTGAAAATATTTTTGTTTTTCGTGTGTGGTGTCGATTTTCCAGCTCCCTGGCAGACATTTCAATGGCATATACCTCTGCCTGAAATATCGTAGCTAGTTTACCCATACTGAACGAGCGTTTCACTACTGGGTTCATCCCATATATTCCGGCTCCGACGCCTTCCAGAGTTTTGGAATCATCGGTGAACCAACGCTCATTTGCCCTACATAGGTTGGTTTCATTCCGGACCCAGTCTTCTCTTTCGGGAAAGACCACAGTGTAGGACGTGTGAAGGTTGATAGTTTTAGGCATGATGTCTGAGGGCATTCCTAGAATGTTGTGCTGCCTCTCATGACACATGCCTGCGGTAGACTAATGGCCGCTTGGTAGAGTCTGTATGTTGCCCATCTAGCCTCTCTCTACAGAACTATATGGAGAGGAAGTAATCCAAGGAGGGCTTCCATTGCTGCCGTTGGCGTGGAGCGAATGCTTCCAGTAATCGCCAGGCACGCTTGTCTCTGTAGTCCGTTAAGTGGAATGGAATTGAAATTTTAAGTGTTGGTTCAGTTCCAATGACAATACATTAATATCGAAGGAATTGTCCCCCCTGCCCCCTGAAAGCTAGATAGAGAAAGCGTAGGTTTTCGGAAGTTTTCTTGACGGATTTGGAAGTCAAAAATTACAAAAAAGTTGGAAAACTCGCGAAATTAAAATCGGAAAATCCTTAAAAATAGTGAAAAATATCTGACCGTCGAATATTATGGTTTAAAAAACTTCCACCCCCTGTTCCCCTTCAAAAACTATATAGAGAAAGCAAAGGAATTCGGTAAATGTTTCAACAGTTTCGGACATGGAAAATAATGATGACAAAAAATCAATCGGGGGGCTCGTCCCCTATCCTGTCACGAAAAAAATTAGGAAAACTCGCGAAATAGAAATCGAAAAAAACCGTAAACAATAATCTTAAATAAAAAATTTTAGAGAAAGCTTTTATTTATGCACTAAAAATAAGAAAATAAATTTTAACGTGAATTAGGTAAACCCTTCATTTTGTTACAATATAAAATTATAAATTATATAAAAGCTTGTCACGAGAATAAATCTTGACGTAATTTTAAATTCAATGTACAATAAGAAACTCATAGATACTTCTTGCGACAAGCTTTTATATTATTTAAAATTTTATAATGAAACAAAATGGTGGGTTTAATTCACTTTAAAATCTATTTTCTTCTTTTTAGTGCATTTAAATAAAAGCTGTTCTCTAAAAAGTTAAAATTCGTTTTGGTCCCCTAAACTGCCGAACTACTACTGCACTGTACTGTCGAATTTCTAGCCTGAAAATGCAGCGAAGTCATGAATTCCAGAGCAGGCTACTGACCTTCCAGGAAGGTTCATTAGGTAAACTTGGTTTACAAAGCGGCGATACGTGGTTTGACCCAAATACCAATGGACTGCATAAGCAATAGACTTCTGTAAATACCGGTCTCATCAGAATGCTTGGAGAAATGCTACAACGCGAACGACAAATACGCGCAGTCGATATATGGACGTCAGAGCTGAAATCTGATCGAAAATTGCAGATTATTGAAATTTCAGAGCGTTAAAACAGAAAAAAGTAACAAAAATTGTAATACGAGTGTTCAAGACGGTTTTCTGTTGTAATGGCACAAGAGCATAAAAATTACCGATAATTTTGCAAGAAAGCTGTTATCCAAAAATTGCACGAGTTGATTCTCATATTTGGCGAAAGAGCCAATCCGAATAGACCGGGATCCCTTGCCTATTTTCAAAAATGATTAATAACAGGCTGAATCTTCCTGAGTACCTTCATTTTGCCGAGACGCCCAACTTTTTCCACTACGAAAATTATCGATAGTTGTAGCTAATAAAATGCGCAGGCGTCAATCATGTCGATTTGGTGAGAGCAAGAAAGTCATTATTAACTGTTAGTTTTTCAGTTGAACCTAGAGGTAATTCGATGATGTACTCGAAAAAACGTTTGTCCTACAAAATGGATGGTAGGACTGAAGAGTCCCCCACTCCCAACATATACCAATGACATGATCCTAAAAAATCATTAGTAACCAGAGGATTTTTTTACCTTTGCTTGGTTAATATTTGTATGATTGAATGTTGTTTTACAGATTGAATGGTAGGTGTTCCCAGTCCTACGCTCCGAAATTGTCAATACCATGGTAAAAAAAAATTGTATTAGTAACTGTAGGACAATGATCACACATGGAAGGTTAGTGTATTCTTCACCTAAATAATACAGTGTCCTACAAAAAACGGGTATGTATCGCTAGTCCTACAAAAATTATTCAAAATAACGAATCATTTTGAAATTGTGGTTTAGCTAATTTAATATACTTTTATTAGTAAACTAATGTTACTTTCAATTTATAATTGTTTGTACATTTAAAAAATATCGTAATTTACGTGAAAAGTTTATAAAAAAAGTAGGAAATTTTGTTTAGCGTTCATAATTTTTATAAACATATTAGAAACAACAATAACAAAGTAAAAACATTGAAATAATCAATCTGCCCTCCGGGCCAGCTTAAATGATGGCGCATTCGCTTTCACAGATGTAGGGAAACCCGGAAAAACCTGCAACAGCACCAAATTTATAATTGAAAACTTCAGACGTCAGACGAATTGTGAAAATCTGCTCTACGGTAAAATAGGATGTATGGTGTCTCCAGAAGCCTCAAAAGAATATATTATATTTTACGGGGGTCAAGTGGCCAAGTAGTCAAAGTACCGATCTTTCATCCACTCTGGTCGCCGGTCGTGGGTTCGAAGCCCGGCGACTGCAGATATTTTTCTGATAGCCCGAGTAAGTGGAATAGCACGTAAAAAGTAAGAATTCGCCAATCCTTGGCTCGCACAAGTTTCTTCTTTTGAGGGCTGTCGTTCGTAAGGGAATGACATCTGGTTAACGGAAAAATCTATTTTAAACAACAATGTATGCAACTATCATCAAAGGACCCCGCACACGTTTAATGAAAAAAAGTCTTTCGGTGAAAATGGCTGAATTGGAATTGAATTTGGTATGTTGTAGCTGAAGCTATTCCGAGTAAAAGTCTCCATTGGCCCTACTCCATCGTATGACCAGATTCGGCCCTAGAGGGCGACACATCATGAATTTTGGGATTTTTGGAAAAATTCGACTGTCAAAATAAATATCAATATACCATTCATATCCAATGTTGAACTAGTCAGCGACTGGGCATTACTGATATTCGTGAGAAATATGTTTCATAATACAGAAAAAAACGAAACTGTTTTTCTACAAGGAAGTCAATAATATACCAATTCTGACATCGAATCATATTCTCGATGTATCATGATGAAAAAAAAGTTCTTTTAGCGAGATGTATCACATACTCAGATTTTGTGAAGTTCTGAGCAACTTCATCAGAAATTAGCAGATCTCTCAAAGACGGTTGCACCTAGCGTTTTTCAACAACCATACCTTTTTTTGCTGAAAAAAAGTGTGGGATTAAGATTTCGATATAAAAGGTCCCTTAAGTTCACTGTAAGAAAAGTTAGGGAAAATTACAATAAATAATGACAGCGTATGCAGCGCCCTCTGAGTTCTACATAAAAATTGATGGCAAATTTCGATTTCCACCTCAAATAAACCCAGTTCACCAAATTTTATTCAAAAAGTTATTCACGATAATTGAATTTAACATTTCAACTTCAATACCCTGTATCTCCTAAACGAAATACTTGCGGACACATGTTCATAAAAACTTTTCATCCAGTATTTAGTCAAAGATTCACCATTTGAAGTTTGTACAAGAACATAATGGAGCACCCTGTATACTACGGCTTTCGCACGTAGGACTGTGAAAAATTTACCTAAGACAATGTGACCATTTAATTATACAAATATAAAGCAAGCAACGGTAGAAAAATCAACTGGGTACTGATGATTTCTTATGACCACGTCATTGGTACATGTTAGGAGTGGAGGACTCTTCTGTCCCACCATCCATTTTGTAGGACAAAAGTTTTTTCGAGTACTTTATCGAATTATCTCGAGGATCAACTGAAAAACTAACTGTTAATAATGAGTTTTTTGCACTCACCAAATCGACATGATTGACGCCTGCGCATTTTATTAGCTACCACTATCAAGAATTTTCGTAGTGGAAAAAGTTGGGCGCCTCGGCAAAATAAAGCTACTCAGGAAGTTTCAGCCTGTTATTAATCATTTTTGAAAATAGGCGTGGGATCCCGGTCTATTTACAAAATATGAAAATAACTGACTGCCATTTTTATTGTGTTTGATAATAAATACATTCTGATATTAAAAAAAAAAAAATTATATGACAACACGCTAGAATGTAAAATTATCTGGTCATGTTTATGCACGATTTTTATTAATTGGATTATTTTCACTTATTGTCTTTCGCGAAGTATGCCCAATTTCACATGTGAAATATTCATTCATTTCACATGATGAAATCATTGGAATATTTCACGAAAAAAGACATATTGATTTTTTTCTGAGAATGTTCATAGTATCGACAACGACTATAAATAAAATTTCGATAGACACGCCACATTTTTTCACTTTTTCAAGTTTATCTGACAATTTTCTTTGCTTTAAAAATTACCGATAATTCTGAAAAAAAACGTGTATTTTAAAAATAGTTTATTTTTTTCGTTGTTTCAAAGTGTAAATTCTTTGAAACAACGAAAAAAATAACCGAAGTCCGAAGGAGTCGGGCAATATTTTGAAATAACGAAACAAATTACCGAGAGCAGTTTTTTCAAAAAATACGTTTTTTCCAGAATGATGAATACACAAAAAACAAACTAGTCACTAAGTTTTTCAAGTTTATCATTTCGTATTTTGTGATTCAATTTAAAATATGTGAGAATTTATATATCATTGTGTTTGTGAATGTTTATACACAAATACATTTGCGCGAAACAAATACATTTTATTGTTTGTATACAGGGTGTTCCAAATTAAGTCGGCACCATTGCCAACTCCGTTATTATTGATGCTAAGAATTCGGTTAAATGGACAAACTAGTAGCATTTTTAATGGCCTTCTCGATGCCGAAAACAAATCAAAAATTGACAGTCGCGTTTTCAGAATATTACATAAAATGATATTTTTTTCAATGGAACACCCTATATTTTTTCGTGCATTTCGATTCGTAATAACATTCTCAACAACAAAGCTCATTTCACCTTTCTTCCTAAAGTGGAAAATGAGCGACTTATGTGGAAATATTTAATTCTTTCACTATAGTACAAATAATTTCTTTGTTTTGGCGAATAAAACCTCATGATTGTCCAAACACCCAATTTTGGTACTTATACGAATGACAATATTTTGTTACTAATAGCAAAATAAGACAGTAAAAAAGAAAAAAATTGCGCTGGGATGTGAACTCGTGAAACCCGTGACCATGTTGCACCAATCAATTGACACCACTGAGCTAAATTGTGAAAGGCTTTCGCGGCCATCGTCACCTACATGATGGTTCTTCGGGTTGTAAGGCCGACGTATGTTCTGAGAAGGTCTAGACGTTTCGCCAACACGAGTGGTTAGCATTTTCAAGAGTTATTTTGCAAATTTCTGCTTTCTTAAGTTGCTGTCAAATGTTTGACATTTGTTATACGTTGTCTCAATAAATACCTGTGATTTGAATCAGATGTAAGAACGTATTATATGGAGCTAATTTTTCAAATCGTGGGATGTATAATAGAAATAATTTTCATTATTGGAGTAGACATAATCCATTTCTAGTCCTTCCCCACAATCCGCAAAGACGATTTAGTATTAATGTTTGGTGTGGTTTATTTAGGGGCAGAATTATCGGTACATTTTTCTACCATGGTTCTTTGAACGGACCCCGTTACATTCATTTATTAACAAGAGTGTTGGAAGAGTTTTTCGATGATCTTGATCTGGAGGCTCGTCAGATGATCTATTTTCAGCAGGATGGAGCACCGGCACATTATGTCAGTGGCGTAAAAAGAATGCTGCGAGGCTGTTTTGGAAACAGATGAATTGCTACAAATGGTCCTGTTAAGTGGCCCCCTCGTTCACCAGACATGACACCTCTAGATTTTTATTTTTGGAGATTTCTGAAAAATGAGGTGTACAAAATAAAACATAATAATGTAGATGAACTGAAAAATTATATTGAAACTATAATTAATAGAATTGAATGCCACACGTAGTGTCAATAAAAGGGCCCAAATATGTGTTAAACAAGAAGGCTGTGTTTTTGAACATTTACTCGATATTTTATAGCGCTTTATCAAATCCGTTGGTTATAAATGTTTCCTATTAATAAAACTGTCTTATTTTCACATTTACGAAAAAAACTCAAATGAGCTTTGTTGTTGAGAATGTTATTACGAATCGAAATGCATAGAAAAATAAAGGATGTTCCATTGAAAAAAATATCATTTTATGCAATATTCTGAAAAGGCGACTGTTAATTTTTTTTTTCGCCATCGAGAAGGCCATTAAAAATGCTACTAGTTTGCCCATTTAACCGAATTTGTAGCATCAATAATAACGGAGTTGGCAATGGTACCGACTTAATTTGGAACACCCTGTATACTGAGTTCATGAAACATTTTTCACCATATTAGTTAATTTCTAAACAGTGTCCTTCAAAAAGTTGGATTCATATGGGAAAAACTTTGAATAATAATTATTTGTTTTGAAATTCGACTTTGGCGTAAAGTATTCAAAAATAATAAAAAATGGTCTAGTCGGAAGAAGTCACTTGGTTTTGATTACCTGTCAACATTTTTTTCAATACAATCGCTTAAAATTTGATGTGGAAATCCTAAAATATGGTTATATAATTAATGAGTAATGACATCATTTTAGTACTTACAAAAATAGATTTATAGTCCATTGTATTCCTAGTAGAAAAAGCTGGACATTCGGACCCCATATTGCCAGTCTCGGCTTGCGCCTCGACATCAGGCAATCTTTACGGTCATCCGGGAATGTGGCTTTTCCTACGAAGTAGGTACACTTAACTATTTTTCCGAAAATCGAAAACTATTAAAAGAGCATAAATTATTATAAAAAACTTGAAAACTTAAAAATCTCATCCACAAATAAAGTCAGCCATGAAATATTTGGAAACAAAGTAATATTGAATTGCCAAACTTGACGCATGAAAAGTCTAGTTTTTGACGTATTTCCATAGTGTTTTCCGCATTTTCGATCGTTTTAAAAACCAAAAGTATTAAATCATGAGTAATGATGACTGTTGTTCCATTTATGAAAAACTCGCAGAACTCACAGAGGTAATAAATACCGGTAAATACCGCTTATTTGAAATAATTATTTAGTTTGGTTTGAAATAATATTTCCTGACGTTGCTTAGCAACTACTAATTTCAAGAAAATATCGACATTTTCTTTAAAAAATACTACCAAAAATTTCAATATTTCTGATCGATTTTCGAAAAAACAAGTTTTCTTTTCAAAGGCTCAAAACAGGACTTTTATACGATTTTCTCAATTTTGATCGATAATCAGTACTTAAAAGTTAGCATAGAAAAACTATGGTATAAAACAGTTTCGTTGAAGTTACAAATGTTTGAA
This sequence comes from Chrysolina oricalcia, assembly GCA_944452925.2. NCBI lineage: Eukaryota > Metazoa > Arthropoda > Insecta > Coleoptera > Chrysomelidae > Chrysolina > Chrysolina oricalcia. The sequence goes on from OX101821.2 coordinate 51,411,230, forward strand.
TAAATCAGAAATTTCGTAGATATTAAAAAAAACAACAGAAATTGAAAGTTGCAATAGAACATTCAAATTTTGGTTGTGCACTAGTAGTGCTGTATTCATGTGCTCAACACGAGTTGTTTCAATTTTCCATAAATCTTCTCTCCGGCAAGCTCTTATACTATTATAACAGTTTGCAACTGTATGCGACGTAATATTGGTTGCAGATAAAAGCTCTTTGATTTGCTGAGATGTCAAATCTTCAATTTCACTTTCGTTTGTATTAATTTTCAATAAGGTATTTTGAGATAGGTAAATAGGAATAAATTGAACAATCCCATTGCCAACATTAAATTCGAAAATGACTGAAGACTACTACTTACTTTTCAAATACAGAAATCAAATAGTAATCAAACTTTTTTTAAATTTTCCTTTAAACACTGTTCGTAAATATGTCGATTATTTAGCGCATTGTTAATAAAAGTTGTTACCATATGATGCCATATTTTTAAATTGAATACCTCTATATTTATTGGAATTGTGGACACGGTATAAGATTTTAGTAGGTAAGTATATCATTATATTCAATATAAGTAATAATGACAATTTTTGAGGAGTATTAAATAAATAAATAAAAACTTTTGAGCAAAGCAAATTTTTATACTAATATTTATTTTTGCTATGCAAGTATTTCCTTGAAAACTGATACAATTTTCATTTGAAACAATGTGACTTCACAATTTTCATCATGTTTTGTCAAAATCAATTAAAGTATTTGGACATCAGTAAAAGATATTTTGATTAATGAATTGACTGATCCCTAAATTGACTTGAATAAGTGAAGATTACAAATCTGGTTCAATAGATCTATCGACGTTGGTTTTACCTGGATTTTCACAAAATTCCTTAGACTTGATTGATTTTCTTGAAAAAACTCTCAATAATCCCCAAAAGTTCTTTTAATTTACTATATAATCCTTCCTGTGAACACAATGATATATTTATTTATTCATTGTTTCAGATATACAAAACAGGCGAACTCAAAGTATATAATCACCGTTTAACAATATAGTGACAACAGTGTTTATGAATATTCAAATATTCAAATTACGTAGAAAAAAAGAACTGGAGAATAACGTGGGAAAACTCGAATGTATATAGTATATACATATAGAACTGATTTTTTTTTTCAAAGTGTTCAAGATGTTTATCAAGGAATTAAAAAGAGATAAATTATAATCGGTATACCTATTTGAATATGAGTCTGAGGAAAGCAACTTAAGTTACATATTTTTTACCAGTACAGCAAAAATTAATATTTAAAAAAAACATAACGATTCTAAGGAATGGTTTGATAACAGTCAGATTTTTTTGAAAAATTTCCTCCTCACTGTCCCAGATAAAAACTATCAACTCTCGGCACTTCGCTTATAAACTCCAGAATTTTCCATTGATATTGAAAAAAAAAGATAACCTGGTATGCGGCCTGAATGCTACTTCTACATTGTTCTTTCCAAAGACTCCCGCAATATTGTGTTCTTTTCCATCGTATGTTACCGTTACAAATTTCTTAGTTTCTAGTAGTAGTTTTTAGTATATTAATTTGTAATTATACTATTTTATACAGAGGTATTACTAGGTCTAAAAAAGTTTAGATAACGAACGTAGCATTTTGTAGACAAACTTCTGAACAAATATTATTTTCTAGTCATAATATAAGTATGTACTTGTAAATATTCAGCTTTAACTAAATACCTGGTAAGCAGTAATTTTAATAAAGATATGAAAATGTGGAAGTAACATTCTTTCAACTCAATATAAAGATAATGCTTTGGTAATTATCAAAGAAGGTATCTTGATTACTTTGCTGTAGCTGTGATTCGTTTGTGCAGGTAATAATCTGAAATATATTCAGATCGTCAATAGTACACACATGAAAGTTCAAAAGCAAGGGTCCCACATGGGAACTTTGCGGAACTCTTGAAGTTGATGTTTCGAAGGAAAAAGAGAAAAAAGCAATTATCATGAACTGAGGCTGATATCATATCTCTACTTGTCTCGCATAATTGTTTGTAACAGATTGGACTAGATCAATGAGTTAGTTAATTGAAGATATACCTAATTATCTACCGAGTGAATATTTGTGACTGGAACATGTTAAAATGTTAAAGAAGAGGATAAAATGAAAAATATTATTAAGTGAAAAGATTAATTCCACCGCTTCTTTTTGGAATTTTTTATGTGATTGTATTTGATTTCCTTTCAATACTACGAAACATAAAATTGCAAAATTCCCAATCAGGCAATTTTATTATCTTTTGTTTATGACGAAAAGAAAAATTTTTTAAGTTCAGAATCCAAGGAAAAGTAGGAAGAAATCGATGATATATTTGAATTTCTGAATAATGTACTCTCTAGGCAACGAATTCCAAGCTTTTTCTTGGTTGAAAGAGCGACCTCTAGGGAAAAGACCCTCGGAAAGTCTCCAAAGTGACGACAAAAACGGGGAAACTTTAAGTGAAATGGTTGAAGTGAATGCAAATGACATTTCTCACGTTTTTTGTTTGAAACATCCGTATTTCTCTCGATGAAATATGAGAAAAATTATTCTACTTACAGTGAAAGCTATTCAACCAAAAATTAATCAATAACAAAAGATGAATGTTTTTAAACTTTCGGTTAAAAGCAATTTTTTAAAGACATGAATGTGGGATAAAAGCATAGAAGTTAAACAAATATCGATACTATAATAAAATATGAAGATTTTGTGTTAACAATTCGTTTAGTTTTTGTCAGTGTGCGTTGCATTTTTTTCCTGAAGTTGAGTTTATCTAAATTCCAATTTTTAGAACCGTAATGGGTAAAATGGAAATTACTTTCCAAACGATATATTCAGTAGGTATTTTCACAAGTTTCAATGGATTAGACCTAGAGATATACTGAAGGTTACCCTCGAAACATAACAAAGACAACTGAAGAATACCCAGTGAATATCCCAGTGTCTTCAGAGGGGAAAGTTTCTCTTTATAATATAACAAATCTAAGAATCGAAGGGCATCCATTCACCTTCTACAAGAAAAAGTTCCATATTTGGTATGTGAAGTTATCGAAAAGTAGTTTATTGTGAACACAGAGTGACAGAATCATCGCAAAAAATAGACAATAAGTATGATGAAGAGACAAAATTTGTAAAAAGCGATTCTCACCTCGGTTCAGGTTCTTCAACCTCAAACACTTGATCCTGATCATCGTCCGGTTGTTCCTGGAACTTCTCCATTTCGACCGATCGAGAAGAAAAATTCCTCTACCAACAACCACAACAATTAAACAACAAACCACTAAACGCACTTAAGATTAGTCAGTCTTGGATTAAAAAGTACGAACTTTCACTCACACACCTACCTATCGAAAAACTCAACGAGAGAACAAATCAAAAAACAACGTCGATTTGTTCGACAACCGAAAAAAAACTCGGACGAGGGAAATTAAAACGAAAAGAAAAACAAACGCCGACCAAACCAAGGATCCGTAAGAGTACCGGAGCGGCCGAAAAGCGTTCGAAATAGCCGAAAAGGGTCACTTTTGAAAGCGAAACCAAAATTTGTTTTTCTGTATAATGACGTAACACAACATATCACTCTAGATACGAGCTAAATGCGTACTAAACCCCGAATTGCCGACGTGCTGCGATCGCGTATGTGAGCGCGCACCGCGACCACGCCCACCCCCCGTCCATTCGAATTTCGCCTCCCTTCGATGTCACCACCCTGCGCGCCGCGGGGTAACGCACCCCTATTTCTGAGCGGGCGCACCGGCCGACTACACGAAATGCGCGTATATTTTTATGAGGTAGCATTTTGATTATATTGCAATAAATTTTTATTCATTTGTCAGAAAAAACAAACGATTTATGCGATAAAATCGATTCGAGTTTATTTATCGGTGGAGTGACAGTGAGTCGGCCATATTTGAAAGGAATGCGAGGGTAAAACTACAACTACATATTTTAAAGAGAAACATTCTCAATTGAAAATTGAATCAATACATGACTCCTCTGGAAATGGAAAAACCCTACGATAAAATTGAAGTTACTTTTTGTAATATCTAACAGAAAACAACTACTTCCCCGGCTAAAGCCACGCTGGACATTGAACTACATCTGATAGATATTGAGAAAGACCCTATGTAACTTGAGAGAAAAAATCTGAAAATGAAAATTTGCATTTTCATTCAGATAGTTGATTATTTATTAAATGTCCAGTTTCCATTGGAGATTCTTATCTATGAATGAGATAAGGGAGAATGTTATTCAGAAGTATCACTCACAAAAAATCGCTCATTCCATTGATGCGTGAATTGCATCTCTTTCGCTAGGCCTCCTTTACATTTTGGTCGACAAAAATCTATTTCACTCTTCTAAGATCATCAGGGAGGTCGGAAGAATTGGAAAACATAACTCTTCAGAAGCAATTTCACACTGTTATGAGGAATTGTTGGACTATTTCTTGTGCGGTGAAAATTTGAAAATATTTTTCTGACATAAAACCTGTCATGGGTATGGCATGTTGATTTCATTGAAAATATGAACACAATGTTCATAAAGTCAGTTGTGGAATCATCTGCGACTGAAAGTTGGAATTTAGTCGCTATTTTCCATCGTACAAGATAACCTCTCTTGGAATGGAAATATTGTTTGTCCAGCTTCAGATTTAGAAAAATTATAAATTTTTGAAAAATGGTCTATTTTTCGAGATTTTACCGGATTTTCTCAGTGAAAAATGCACCGATCTGGTCGTATTTTGAAAGTTGTATAATTATCTACAAAAGTTCTATTGTCTGTAAAACGTTTCCTCCAATACTTTTTGAGATATTCGCACAAAAACAAAAAAGTTGTAATTTTTTTAACAACTTGTTTAAAAAATTCCACTAAGCGATTTTGCTATGGCGAAAACCGGGGTTTTCACTTACGAAATATCTTATAAAAAGTAGTATAGGCTGATGGCGTCTTTAATTTTGTGTGAAAAATGCCTCTTATAACCATCAATAACTTTTCTGTAAAAGTTTCACATAACTAAAGAGGGTAACTGAGATTTTCTGACAACTTTAGTAAAATAAATTTCTAGAAAACAGAGATTGAGCTACTGTCCCCTTATTTTTCATTATTTTGTGTAACTAAAGTCGGTTAATCGTATTTTATTAATATTTTACGCATGCGAGTTTCATTGATACTAGTTACAGCTTCGAGTTCTTTCTAAAAAAAATATATTTCTACCAACTTCAGTAAAATGAATTTGTAGAAAACTGAGAAACTGAATTACATCGATTATTTCTTTCGTCTATTAAATATCAGTCATCAACCAATCATACATTTGTTTCCTGTTTGACAGGACCAATCAACACGCTCTATTAGCGACTATTTACATGATGCACAATAGTCACCGACTATTCAGCATGATACTCATATCAAGGAGCCTGAGCATCTGACAGTACTCTAAATAAATACATATTAAACGTCAAATAAAATCAATCGTGTTGAAGCTGTATAAGAGAATGAATGTGGACCTTCTACGGTTAATACTGCAAGTTCTTCAAAAGCTGAACAAATGTCACAAATTACGCATGGTGGAAATGTCACATACAATAATTGTGTTTTTAATTTCAATTGATAAATTATAAAGATGGTGCTGTTTTTGTTTAGATTTTGTGCTTTGTTCTTGATATTTTGAATAAATTATTCCAAATTGTTTAATTTTCATTCATTCATATGACTGATATAAAGAAGTAGATTCAAGAAATAATCTTCACAAATATAACACGACCTTGATTAATTGTCGACTATTTTATTGCTGCTAAATTTCTCTTGTATTTATTAATTTTACTCGACATTATTTTGGCATTAATAATCAGAGATGAAAGCCCTCGAGCTTCGCTCTCGGGCTCTCATCAGATTATTAATGCCAAAATAATGTCTCGTTAAATTATTATAAAATACAGTCGAAATTTAGATGCAATAAAAATAGTCGACTATTTATCAAGGTCTTGTTATATTACCCTTGACTATTTTTTATTATTTTAAAGGCGACTTATTGTATTTCATTTAACCTAATAATTAAAAAAGATACATCAAAATATTTTTGATAGATATTTATTCATAACTTAATTATAGGTACATGTTATTATCTGTTACAAATTTGAAATTTATTAGAAATTCCTTTTCCACGTTTTTTCTCCTCAATGGCGAGTAAGGTAAGGATCCGTTGTTTTTTTTCCGTTAAATCTCTATGCTTCATGAAATAATAGTAATACTTCGACACCATTTTGCCCTTGTTTCTAGTAGTATAAAATTAGGAAAAGTATAAAGACTAACATTTATTTTAGATTATCATTTAAAACTTTTTTTACTAGAGCATAGGGAAATTACAATATTTGACATCAAATCAGAGGTTAATAAATGAAGGTGTCGCCGATGTAATTCATTAGCGTCCGATGGAAGTAGACCTTAATTTTTTGTCCCTTTCCTCTAGTACTATAAAATTATGTGATTTTGGTAGAATATTTGCTCCTTTATTTAATTATTTAAACCACATTTTAATACAGCTTGAGGTAATTACAATATTTGACAACAAATCCGAGATTAATAAATGAAGGTGCCTCCGATGTAATAATAATAATAAATAATAAATAGAACTTTATTATACTGCACACTACATTTAGGAACATAAGTAAATAAAATTGCGATAATAATGCGATTGGTAAATAATAAAGTCGTGTAGAACGATAAGTACATCAATATGTACTTGTTTCGTAAAGTGATAATGTGGAACAAATAACATGTTAAATATGATTACAAAATATTATGGCTAAAACATATAAAATATAACTATTCAAAAATTCAAAAATGATCACATACACACAATAAAATATTATTAAAAAAATCATTTTGAATTAATTTCCCGTTAAAACTAAAACTAACAACAACAGCAACAACCAAGTATATGACAAGTATACGTAACAATTATTATAGTAACAGTTTTCTCAGATCCCGCTACTCGAATATTTTCAATAAATCGATTCTTTGACTCTGTAGCAAATATTTTCTCAATTGTTTTTTGAAAAATTTGATGTTTGTAATTAATTTGATTCCTTCAGGAATAGAGTTGTAAAGTTTTGGAGCGAAGTAGAGATAGGAACGTTGGGTAATTCATTAGCGTCCGATAGAAGAAGACCTTAACTTTTTTTCCCTTTCCTCTAGTACTATAAAATTATGTGATTTTGGTAGAATATTTGCTCCTTTATTTAATTATTTAAACCACATTTCACTAGAGCATAGGGAAATTAAAATATTTGATATCAAATCCGCGATACTACCTACCTACTTAAATTTTATTCCCTTTCCTCTAGTTCTATAAAATTGTGTGATATGGGTAGAATATTATATATATTATTTAAACCACATTTTACTTGAGCACAGGGAACCCAAAAAAAAATTGGTAATAAAACTATTTTCATTGCTTTTCATATATTGACATTTTGGAAAGTTGATTGAATTTGTTTCTTTTAATCTTATCGTAACGTAGTATGCATAGATCAGTATGTTAGCTATAACTCTTTTTCTTCTGGTAATTCAAAATTAAGTCGTATAAGCACCTTATCGTGATTTTTATGTAATTTTTTTAACGTAACCACCTTACTAAAGCACAGGGGAAAAAGTAGAACTATAAAAATATATACAAATAAAAACAAATTATTGAAAAGGTACTTTATTTAACAATACAAATTAGGAACATTGAACTTACACGAAACAAACTTAAGTTTAATTTTTATTTTCATTATTGTAAAAATTATTTGTATTAAATACACAGCTATTATAAACAATATTACTAGGTTGCATGGGTGTCTGTTGGCACTGGTTAATTTCTGACGTTATTACTGACGTATTTTGGTTGTTTTCCACTGAATGACCACCTCTCATGGCCTGAATTATATTTTTATGGTGCCCAACATCCATTTGAAGATATGGTTTTATCGACTGGGGATTACTGTGTCCGGCAATCTTAATAAGTTGCTGTTCCTGTACACCATTTTTTGCCAAGTTTGATACTGCTGCCCTTGCTGAATGATTTGTGATCTTGTTTTTTTTAATCAATTCCTATTTTAGAGGCGGATTCCTTTAAGCAAGAATATATTGTGTTTTTACCTACAGGACTATTATTATACCATCTGTTTAAAAGCTGTGCGTTCCATTTCGGATTGGGAGTTACAAACAATCTATCTATTATTAGGTCCCCACGATTTTCCATATATTTGTTAAATATTCGTATGAGACACTCGTCAATATTTGTAATGTTTGTTACTTGCCACTTACCGTCAGCCAGTTTCTTTGAGTGGTTTTCGTAAAAACGGGATTGTATTCAATCCTTCCAGTAAAATTTCCATCGTGGTCATTCACGAACAAAATGGTCTACCGTCTACCTTTAAAGCTGTAACCCCTTCACCGCCTCTCCAGGCTATTTCGCGTGAAATAATGTGATACAATTTTTGCTTTAGACCCACAGGTTCATTTTCATTCCATATTTTAACTATTTTTGTGTATTCATCATTGGTAAGGGCAGCTGCACTAGACTTCCTTTTTGTTGGGTCTCTTTGTAGGCTTCTTCGTTTCGCACCCCGTGCAGCTCTTGCTGCTACAAATTCGACATCGGAAAATGGGTTAAATTTGAGTCGAAATTTGGAAAAGCACATTTCTTGGAGCTGCTTGGCTGCAGAATTCCACATAACCTGAAATAATAACAAACTTTCTTGCTTAAAATAAATAGTAATCTCCAGGAAAATTTCTCCTACCTTCAGAACAAACTCTTTATAATCTTCCGAATTTCGTTTTTTCATGTTGAAGCCCCAATCTTCTAAAATTCTATTCAACTCTCCGACAGAAGTTGATGCCTCGATGTTGTATTTTCTTTCTTTGTAAAATTCAAGAAATTGGTTTTGATTTTTTTGTATTATCCGGAATTAATTTATCCACCTCTTTTCTTATCGTCTCACAATTTTCTTTACCAAAACGCGACATTTTAATTTTGTATCTGTTGTACATAACCGATAAAACGCGACTACAAGCGACTATGCTTTTGAACACAAAACACATACCTAACTTTGAAACTTGTCATGCAAAACGTCAAAAGCTCCATTTTATGCAACGCTCATTGGTTGAAAATACACAAAATGTTACTTTTTGTGTATTTTCAACCGATGATATCAAATCCGCAAAAAAAAATTCGCAATTCGCTGTTGTGAGTGAGACAAAGCCTTAACAACGGCCTACTATGATGTCCGAGAATGATATGTCACCTAATTATGTCACCAATTTAATTTCTATTTTTAAGTTTTGGTATAAAATTTTCTTACCGCATCTCCCGCGAGCATGAATTAATATTCCGGAAATTTTCCTCAGTTGCGAATTTTTTAAGAAAATTTCCGGAAATAATTCATGCTCTAGGGAGATTATAAGTGAAAATTCTTCCTCGTCTTCTACTCGGAAGAATTTTCAAAATATTCGTACAAACAACAATGTACATCAATGAAATCAGAATGAGAATCACTATTTTTCTGTATAAAAAAAACAATATGGCGCCCATAACAGAAAAAAAAGTTGATGATGAATGCCAGAAGACGAAACGTCGGATAGTAAATCTGAACATGAAAACGTGTAGCTGAAAAAAAGTATCAGTGAAAATGTACTTTTGGTTTTGAGCAATGTTGTCAAATAACGATAGAAAAAAATAAAAACGAAAATTCCGATTTTCAGTTTTTTCCCGATATTTCCGGAAGTACTCGGAATTTTCCAAGTTTCAAAACAGCATTTTGTTAAGCACCAGAATACGCAACTTTGCCCCAATTTAAGCTTCGACGTATCTCCTGTAGTTTAGGAGATCCCAATGGTGGGGGTCGAATTTGAATTGCCCTGTATATTCACTTTGATATATTTACGATGGCGACGATTGTAAAGACATCAGACATGAAAAATGAGCGAACTTAGAAACAACGGGTACAGAACACTTGATTTAGTTAGGCCCAAGATAAATTGGAAATGAACGTTATATCTGATTTGTTCAAATTTGACTTACTGAATCTTTGAACAAACTCAGTCTGTCGAGCTGATTCGATAGGAAAACGTAAAAAAATTGTAAAATTACATTGTTTATTTATCAAAGATCCTTATTTCACCTTCGAATATCAAATGCAATCACTTCCGCCGACACATGCCAGATATATATGATAATTGTTGAAGGATTTCCCTTCAAAACACCGTTTAGTTTATGAATTTTTGACCAATAAAAAGGGAAATAAAAAAAATTAGTCGAGCGTCGGGGTAATTCTTATAAAATCCCGAGTTGTTCGCGCGGAAATCAGAAAATATCAATTACAGCTCATTATCTCTCATAAGAAGCAATTTTTCTACAAGTTTGTTTCTATACATTATATCAAAATTTTCAAGCTCTTCCAAGTTATTGATGGAATACCGATTTTTTTTTCTCAAAGTACTCCTCAAAACCTGCCTGTGTGCCAAAAATCATTTGTACTGGATTTAGTGCCAGGTTAAAACCCCTGGATATTGGACTATTTCACTTGGTTCCTATGATGTTCTCTCAGCATTAACAGTCTCCAGAAGAACACCCAGTCTTACCCATTTTCCCTTTTCTGATCTTATATATACAGTGCGACGCTAAATTATGGAACAAATTCATTATTTCTGAATATAAAGATATTTTGGAAAAATCCTCGGACAGGTCGATTTTCTTTTCCGATGGGCCAATTTTTGAACCCCACCCAAAATATATAGGGTTATCCGCAATTGAGTAAAAATTACTTTGGTGATATTTTCAAATAGGACACCCAGTATATTTTTCCATATTTGGTTAGGGATCGTCATTACGAATGCAGTGATACCAAGTTTGATGGGATTATGTCAAACGGCTGCGGAGATATGGCCAAAAAACTTCCTCGTATGTCTAATGAGTATGACTGCGAGACTCCACACGATTCAGAAGGTTAAAGTCTCTGTCGCACTCATTGGGTATATGGACAAGTTTTTTGGCATATCTCCGCAGCCGTTTTACATAATCCCATCAAACTTGGTATCACTGGATTTGTAATGACGATCCCTAACCAAATATGGACAAATATACTGGGTGTCCCATTTAAAAACATCACCAAAGTCGCTTTTCCTCAAATGCTGATAACCCTATATATTTTGGGTGAGGTTCAAAAATTGGCCCATCGGAAAAGAAAATCGACCTGTCCGAGGATTTTTCCGATATATCTTTATATTCAGAAATAATGAATTTGTTCCATAATTTAGCGTCGCACTGTATGATGTTCTCTGGGCATTACTGGATTTTTCTTCGCGAGTGAACCAAAAGATAAAAATAGAACATGAAAGTCTATCTCATCGAATATAACAAGAAGAATACTACTCATCGCCACTTCTATTTCTATTGAATATTTTAGAGTTAGCAACATACAAAAAATTGCTACCTACGCCTTTGACAAAGGCCTTCAACAAACCATGATCTTTACCTGAACGGGACAGTTATAATGCACAGGGTATACCTGACAATGGCGTCCGTCCCTTTTTATGCATCACCAATTTTTCTATTTCAACGTACAGTTCGGCATTTTTACACTTCCATCACGATGGTGAATACCTGATTGATGCGCATCATTACCTTTGAAGATAGTTGGAAATATAACTTGAATTTAAAGATTGAGCATATTTCATTCACTGATGGATTTAGCTGTATTTCTATGATTCGCTGCTTTTTTCCTTAATGTTTTAACTAATAGAAGAGTGCTGATGGACGACAAAAAATATAAAGGCGGGAAAAATTATTAACAGCTTGAGTAGACCAGCCTTTAAAAATGGTAAAAAGTGAAGAAAAATAATAGTAGGATGAAACCCATATGAACAGGAGGGGAATATAATAAAAATGAAAGGAAGAATAAATTGCGGGCGATCTGAGTTTGGGAAGTGGGAGGGTTTTTAAGGGTAAAAAATGGTTTATCTCGATTTCCGGCAAAACTGCAAGTCCTATGAAAAAAGGCAAATGGCAAAGTTGTTGGTAATAAAAATGTCTACAACTTTTGTATTCCCAACTTTTTCACATAACCTCGTAGTTTTGCCGGAAATCGAGATAAACCATTTTTTACCCATTAAAACTCATCCCCTCCCACTTCCCGAACTCAGATCGCCCGTAATTTATTTTTCCTTTAATTTTTCCTTCCTTATTTATGTCCTCGTTTATTCTTTGTACCCATTAAGGTAACATGAAATTAATATTGTCGAAAGATTTTAACTGTTAATTTCAATAATTTTAATAAACAAACATGAGTATAGAACAAAAATTTAAAAAGTTAATATTTTAAATCTATTTTTTAATTTTTCCCGTTTTCTGGAAAAAAATTCCACAGTACTGGTACTCTGTATTCCGCTACAAAAAAATTACAGCTCACTTGAATCATACGTTATATGTCCATCAAATTTCTTGTAAAAAAAATGATTTTCAAGCCAGAAAAAAATCAATAACAGAAAAATTGGTTTTTCCGATTTTCCCGATAAATTTGAGATTGTGTGAAAACATGTTAAAAACAAAAGTTCCAGATCTTTTTATTATCAACAACTTTGCCATTCATCTTTTTTCGATAGGTCAACTTTCGTTTCAAATCTCGAAATCCCGTGAAATATCGCTTTCAACCCCTAAAAGTTCACCCCGTTCCATATTGTTAAATTGGAGATATTTAACAATATTTTGCTCCACTTCCAGTAGGTCTCAAGGCTATTCCACATAAAAGCAGTAGCAATGGTACTAGTGGCAGTGACTCCGCCCCTTTTGACGCTGTTATCTGAATGAATTACATTGTAATAGAACTTTTCAACTAATTGTTTGTTAAAAGCAGTTGAAAGGAATCATAATATCTATCTCAATTCCAAGATATTTTTGAAGTTAGAAATGCGAACACTGCTAGATTTTACTGCAAAAAGTTAAAATTAATCAAACTTTCAGCAGCGTGACCTTGAATTTTCAGCTTCGTCTAAACATGTTTGCCATTGGTTATCTTATCAATAGAGGGGGCTGACGCCACTGCTACTGCCATTATGTGAAGCAGCCTTCATGCTGTTAATAATTTTTTTATCTCAAAAATGCATCAGCACTATAAGTCCGTACTTCCATTTCGTCATACTATGAACAAAAAAGAAAAAAGTGCTGCTTTTTATAGCCCCACCCCGGATAATTTTTGAACGGTTCAACGTTAAAACCTGGGACAAAAACCGTTTTGAATGGTATCACTGATGCTTTTTTTGAAATCAAAGACAAGGTTGCTCGAAAAAGGGCGCGGGAGGCACATCAACTTAAAAATATCTATAATATAAATAAGTTCAAATATAAATTGAGGAAACATTTACTTGATGAGCAGTAAGTATATTTGACCAGCCTTGATATTTACTTATCCAATAAATAATATTTTCCTCCTACCCCTATAGAAAGTACACACTTTCCTCCCTCAAACCAAGGAGGAAACTCATACTTTTCCTCCCTAGGGAGGAAAGTACTTTTCTTCCCTAGGAAAAGTAAAATACCGTTCTTGAAAAAAAAAAAGTTGTAATTGCCAGGAGATGAACCCGGTACCTTCGGATTACAAGCCCAAGACGCTAGCCATTGCACCACCGCAGATTCTCAGATACACATGACTGTATTGTATATAGTTTCCATCAAGTAAGAATAGGTCTATTTGCAAACAAAGTCACAAAAAGGTTTTATTGAGTGGGTAGGAGGAAAAATCATATGTATTACATGGCCTTGGATGTTTACTGCCCTCCGCTTCGCGTCGGGCAGTAAACTACATCCTGCGGGAGGAAAAGTGGCACTTTCCTCCCTAGTAATACAAATAGCTATTGTTGTAAGCTCATACCTAAAATTATCGTGATTTGAACTATTGGCTATTTATGCAGCATGCAACCATATTTTTATTGTATTTCTTTCTTTGTTTTGCATTTTTTCCCACAAGTTAAACCTTCTTGTCAGCCAATTTGTTAAGGCTATTATTTTTTTTTTGGGGCACTGGCCCTCTGTTGGTTCAGTGGAATAGCTTTGAGCTAAACTTCGCCAACAATCTATGTAACATCCATTATACAGTGAGCACGTAAAAGTTGGAACGAATTCGTTAAAATCTTGATAAGGACATTTGGGTAAAAAGCTCAGACACAACGATTTCTTTTTTCACTTGAGCATTTTTTGACCAACTTTTATTTTTGATGACGTCATCACTGTTCAAGTCATGATGTCATTATAGTTTTTTTCAAATGGCGATACCCTATATTGATAGTACCTTAAAAAATCGCATTTTTCTGTGTATGGATGTTACATTTTACATGTTACATAACCGTATGTTCGAGAAATAAAAGATATTTCATTATTGATAATAATGTTATATTAGGTCTGTGAACTTCCCGACAAAAAAATCTAGTGTAGTTAGATCAGGAGATCTAGCTGATCACTCTAAAAATCCTGATCTGTAATCGAAATCATCTTCATTAAGTTCATGAATTACTTTCACTTTATATGGGTGCCACTTAATCTCTTTTAGTCATTTCGAAACATATGTTTGACACAATGATTGCTCCAATGCAACTTGACACTGACTGTAAATTTATTTTTAAAATTAGACTTATCAATAATATTAGCTATCAAATAATTGTGGTATAAATAAGTTATCGACACCATGCAAAAGCGAAAAGCAAAGCAAAGAGATTTTAATGATGTTTGGTTATGGAAATAAGACCCGTACGCAAGCTAAGGTTTGTGAATTACTTAACAATAAATATCCTGATAGACCTATTACACGTTCAACGGCGAGCAAAGTCGAAGCAAAATTTAGAAATTTTGACAATGTCGGTGATAATTATAAAAAATGTCATCCAGGCGTTACGGAAGATCAACAATTGGATGTATTACTATCATTTCAAGAAAATGATTCATGAACTTAATGAAGATGGTTTCGATCGTAGTCGAGGATTTTTAGAGTGGCCAGCTAGATCTCCTGATCCAACCTCACTAGATTTTTTTGTCGGGAAGTTTACGTTAACAGACTCAATATTACATTATTATGAATAATGAAATATCTTTTATTTCTCGAACATACGGTTATGTGACATAGGGAAAAATATGACATCCATACACAAAAAAATACGTTATTTTTGAAAGGTTTCTCAAAATAGGGTTTTGCCATTTAAAAAAATATATAATGACGTCATAACTCGAACAGTGAAGATGTCTCAAAAATATGATTAGACCGAAAAATGCGCAACTGAAAAATAAAATCGATATGTCTGAGCTTATTTTCCTTATGGGAACGAATTTGTTCCAACCTTTACGTGCTAACTGCATAATTAACTCTTCACGAATGGCAATAAAAGGCGTTTATTATTTCCGTCAACCCACTGCATCCTTACGGAGTCTTCGAGAGAATTTTGCGAGCAAGGGAAGACGTAGGCCTTACCTTTCAACGTGTGATGCCATGCACGGGTCCTGTGACAGCGCTGTGATTCGAACCCACGGACCTACCGATGAATGGGTTAAGAAGTGAACCCAAATGTTATCAAATTTATCAATGTTTTTGTATTTATTCCACATTGTTTCAACCGCTTTTTGGCTTTTTCTGATGGCCCAATATAAAAGTGCTAGGAATCGCACGTAAAATGGTAAGATCTCGTTAATCCTTAGCTCGAACAAGTTTCGACTTCTGAGGGCTGCCGTTCGTAAGGGGACGACAGCTGGTTAATGGAAAAAACAATTTTAACAATTTAAAAAAATATATGTGGCGCTGGAGTCATTTTCCTCAACAACAAATATATCAACTTCCTTTACTCACGAGTTTGGCAAAGACTGAAAGAACAATATTGTACCTACGCCTCTGGACAACAGTTGCGAGCATCAGTATTTTGACTGTTTCACATTTTTTTCGCAAAATTCTCCCTGAGGACTAGGACATCTTCTCGTCGTGAATCTGTCATGCATCCTTGAATATTAATAGGGGTAATTTTTTACCGGACTTCGTCCTTTTGACATCGAATTTTTTTCGGTTATTAATGGCCGTTGACCTCCCTTATAAACGCCTCAAATTTTATGTATATATCGAGTGGACCGAAACTAACCCCTCGTTCAATATGATCGGGTTCTTTTGTCAATCCATCCTGCTCTCTTTGTTACTCCCGTAAAACGACACGGCAAGGTATTTTCGGTTCTACAGGTGATACTCTCTCTCGCATATATACAGAGCACGAGTTCTCTTTTTTTTTCATTCATGATAATTATGCTATATAAGGGCTATTTATCATGCACAATGATGCTTCCAGTAATATTAGACATAATTTTATATCGTTTATTGCTATGAAAGAAGATCCGGAGATTCTCAACCTGGCCGGCCGGCGTGACTGTTTGGACGTTTTTTTAAACTGGCTACGGTATTGGTATCTGGTCAGTGTGCAAATGTTCGAAATTATTGAAAAATCCTCATAAAGGCGCGTATAGACCTGCGAGCCGAGCGGCTCATGAGCCGCTCACATGAAAAGTGTCGCAAGTGTGTACGGGGTTGTGAGCGGACTTTGAGCCGATCTTGAGCCTGTCGCTGCGAGTCACTTGGAGTCGGTTTTTTCGGCGAGCACAAAGGGATGGCTCAGTGTCAATTTGTACGGCATAAAGACGTGCTCGCAAGTGTGGACGTGATCATGGCGGCATGGACGGATGAAGACGTAATCTCGCTCATAGTTAGTAGTACAGATATAGTTCATATTCTGTTCTATGGGACCCCAAAAATGAAAACCACTTCAAAAAAAAAATGTAAAAGAGGATGATTGGAGAGAGATTGGTACTGCAATGGACAGGTACGCGGAAGAATGTAAAATAAGAATGATTGATCTGTTGGGATCGTATCGGAGAGAAAAAAGCAAGGAAAACAAAAGTTGCACTACTGGCAATGGTAGGTTTTCGTTAGTAAATGAAAGAAACTTTCATTTTAATTTTTACTATATTTGTTGAATTTTCGTGTTGAAAAACAGATAGTATATATACAGGGTGACCCAGTCTCAAAACACCATCTGTTCAGGATTGCTTTTTTATGTAAAAATTAGTTTTCTTTTTTCGATAATGATTTGAAATTTAAATCCTAGATTGCTTCATTTCCGAAATACAAGGTGTCAAAGTTCATGGTAAAATTCAACGTTTTATTGATTACTCAAAAACCTTTTGGCTGATGATTTTGATAAAACTTGGCATCTTATTGAAAAAAAATAATTTCAGTGTACTTGGAATAAAATTATTATTTCCAGTGGCGTCCCGACAGTAATACTAGAACAATTCATTGTACACCGCATTTTTGTATAAGTTTATTTTTTTCAGATTAAGAAATTGACAATAAAATTTGTTTGAATCCTAAATTTTTATCGTTTCTCGATTTAGTTTTGAGAAACAATTTAAAAGCCGTCTTTCTGTATTTTTCAATAAAAATCAGATCAAAGTCAGTCGGGTACAATCTTGACCACAATTCAGAGTCTTTATCAAAGTTTGACAGCCTGTGACATGTTAATTAATTAATTCGAGTCTTATTAATGAAAACACCCTATATTTTGAAAAAGAGGCAAGTTAGGACACATGCTTGTGAGAAAAAAAACTTATTTTCAACTAAAAACGTTTGGAGGTTTAACCCTGGGTCACCCTGTATATAAGGTATATAGATCAGTGCACCAACACCGGCGATTTTTTAAAATTCAAATTGGCCATTAGAATACAAGCGCAACCTGCTATCATAACAGCAAACAGAGTTTCTTGTTCGAACATCTTCAATAAACTGAATTCGCGCTGTGAATGTGCTCGCGAGCACTGTCGGCTCGCATGGTGCTCGCATGAGGCTCAGGCATTCAACTTTTCCGCGAGCGGCTCATGATCGGCTCATGAGCCGCTCGGCTCGCAGGTCTATACGCGCCTTAAGAATCAACTTTCTCTGGGAATAGTCTCTCGTGGACAGTTTCTGAAAGGAGCCCGCACTTTTTATAGGTAAAATGGTTCTCGGTGAAATTGTCTGAACTTTTAGTATATTGTAGTATTCGATGTACTGATTGAACCTGCAGAATCGCAAAGTTCGTTGATGGATAGATTGTGAAATACAGGGCGTTCAAGTTACAAATCAGTCCTTTTTATTTAATTATTGTCTCGAGATTTGAAAGTGCCAACTTCATTTCTTTTCGCTCTCATCACCAACGTGCGTTCATATTACTAAATATCTTAAGATGGTGCAGATTATATCATTATGTACAGAGTGAAAAATAAAAACATTTTAGTAATGTCTGAAAATTCGATGTAATAATGAAATATTGATAAAATTGCAATTTATTCACGACCTTTCTGATGATGACTGTAGAGTAGTTTTTGGGATTCAGGTCTCAGATTGAAGAAAACAATATTTCTCAAAAGCCGACGTTTCGTCAATTCATTTTGACATCTTCAGGGCAATAAGAGTTTTCCGTGTTAAAAAATAATAAGGTTTTCCACCATGACCTACCATCTGTAGAAAAACGTTGGTATCTAATTCTGAACCAAGATTTTTTGCGGAATCACTGATTTGCACTAGGATATTATCTATTTCTTCAAGAAGTTTGTATCATTTTTACTACCAAAATATAATACCTTGGATTTTTCAGAATTAAGTTTCAAGTTATGTTCATCTGAGGATTTATTGATTTTATTCAATTACTTGTTCATGATTTCTTCTGCAATACCCAAATTTTCAGTACGACAGCTGACATACAGCTGGGTTTCATCTGCAAAGACCTGGACTTCGCAGTGTTCTATTTTATTTAAAATGTCAGCAGTATGTACGAGGATATATTGAAAAATTCCTGGCCTACTATAGAACCAAACAAAATTTC
Organism: Chrysolina oricalcia; assembly: GCA_944452925.2. Lineage (NCBI taxonomy): Eukaryota > Metazoa > Arthropoda > Insecta > Coleoptera > Chrysomelidae > Chrysolina > Chrysolina oricalcia. The sequence continues at coordinate 51,430,182 of OX101821.2, forward strand.
AATGTCAGAATATTTTATTACTCAACATATTCTCCTCTTAATTGGATAAATTTATTACAGCGAACCTGCAACGTCTCTAGACCTTTCAAAAAAATGTTTCTTCTTGCTCTGCAAACCAGACCTCCACTGCTTTTATACCTCCTCGTTGGAAGAAAATTTACGACCTTTTAAACTTTTTTCAGTTGAGGAAAGAGATAATAGTCGGGTGTTCTAGTAATTCAAACCCTAAATCACGAATTTTTTGCATGGCAACATGAGATTTGTGTGCAGGGGCGTTGTCCTGCAAAAACAAAACACCTTTGGATAGCTTTCCGCGTCTTTTCTCTTTAATTTTTTCCCGTAGAGTGGTCAGTAATGTCGAATAGTAATCTCCAGTTATTGTTCTACCCTTATCCAAAAAATCAATCATGATTACTCCATGGCAATCCCAAAAAACTGAAGCAAGAACTTTTCCAGCAGATTTTTGGACACGAAACTTTTTAGGTCTTGGAGAACCGGAGTGTCGCCATTCCATCGATTGTTGCTTTGTTTCTGGATAGTAGAAATGTACCCAAGTCTCATCCAGAGTAACAATTCGGTTTAAGAAGTCTACATCGTTTTCAAATCGAGCACATATCGAACGCGATGCTACTACCCTTGCACGCTTTTGATCAACATTCAAACATTTGGGGACCCATTTTGCAGCAATTTTTCTCATGTCCAAATTGACGTGAACTATATGATGAACAACGCGTTCGTATAAAATATTCAGTGCTTCAGATATCCGTTTTAGCCCAAATCGACGGTCTGTTAAAATCATGTCATGAACTGCATCGATATTTTCGGGGACTGACACAGAAACTGGCTTTCCCGATCGGTCATCATCTTCAATGGAAAATTTACCTCTTTTGAAGCTTGCAGTCCAATTTTTCACTGATCTAGGCTAACTAGATATCAATACATCCTCGTATAATGAAAAGTAGTGGACACAGTGTGGACCCTTGCGGTACACCTGAGAGAATAGCCAGTTTGGATGAGTATGAACCATCGAAGAGAAGTGAAAAAACTTATATACTTATAAAAAAAATATACTTTTTTAATGTGTCTATTTTGTAGGAACAATTTCCTGGAGTTTCTTTAGAAGGGATAAACAACTTACGTCAAAAATGTCAAATGATGAAAACGGGAGAAAGGTATTTTTTCAAATAGAATCCCAATTCAAAAACACAGAAAACTACCCACTCACCAAAACTATGTTAATTTCACTCGATGTGCCTTTGTTTCACAACGCTGGCGTCATCAGAAATTATCAGTTTCACCCTCCAACCAAATTACAACAAATTCATTGTATTCAAACAAGTCAATATTCTATATAGGTACTTCAAACGACAATCAAGCCGAATAAAAATGATGGACAGGCAGAAATATTGGTTATGAATGAATATCAAATGTAATTGTAAATCAAAATAAAAAAGACAAACGATTTCAAATTTGACAGCACCTGACGGCATTGCCTCACCCTCCCGGTGAAATATGACCACCAGAGAGAATATTGCTATGAACTCTGATTAGGTTTGTTTGTTGGAAGAACAATTTGACCATTTCAATTTATACGTTAATCACGAACAAAACAATTTTAAATTGGAGATGATATATAATATTTGGATGAGAATAAATCCGAATAGTGGAACCAATCAAGATTCAAACCATGGATCTAGTGATTTACAGTCTACATATGAATTCTCTGATCGACTCTGGCTGAAGGGCAGATAGTCTCGCCTGTTTGATTCCATCATCGGAGATCAGTATAGTGGGTTGAATTGAAAACAAGAATGGGTGAATTTTAGTTCGGCTAGTGACCCGACAATGTTGTAGTGCAATTGACAGGTCCCGAGTTCGAATTTTGGTCGAACCACATTTTCAATTTACATTTATTCGTTCATTTACAGAATCAATCAATTTATTTTTATTTTTGTTATTAGTCAGTCACCGTAGTTCCCCTGATCATTCCATATCCACCCACTTCTTATAACACCAATGGATATATAGGAAACTTTGTAGTGAATACGATTAAAAAACATAATCTCGGCCATTTTCTTCAGTCTCTAATTATGATGTAAGTATAATGAAGTATGTTTGTAAAATTTAAAAGGTTTTAATTTTCTTTCAAATACTTTGAGGGGCATTTGAATAAAATTACATTCTGATCACGATTTGATCAATGAGCAATTTTGTGATGACTTAATTTAATATTTTTTAAATTTAGAACTTCTTATTCTGCAGCGGTCCTTGAAGTCTAATCCCTTACTAAGGGCCGGTATTATAAACATCTCTCGAAGTTAACTTTAATTTTAACAGTCAAGTTAACTTCAGTTCGGAAATGGATGTTTTATAAAAGTCTCATTTCTGAAATAAAAAGAAGAAGAAGACAAAAAATATGTAGGTAACCTAGAATTTTTCGCAATTTCTCTTGTGACATTTCTAATTTTCCAATGAATTATAAAACTGCCAACAATAGATTTCAGAATCCTCCAAAATCTACAAAATCTCCAACAACTACCAAGAATGAACATGTTGGATGGAATCTGAGTGTAATTAACACTTGAATTACTGGCGATGGAAGGTGATTTCTAAAATTGAAAATAACTTTATAATTCCACAGTAATTAGAACTAGAAATGTTGACTCATTAGTTGGTCTTTGCAAATTTGCCCCAATATGTGCCCCCTTTCTTGATGATCTAAATCCGTTTTCATTTGTTTTCAAATTCTATTTCGTTCCACAAGATAAAATGGTTTAACCGATTTCTAAATATCCTTCGACTCCGAGGGCCTTCAATAATAATCACAGCATCTCCTTCATAGTCGCTCAACAGATCCTCGAAAATAACAAAGATATTGTTTGCTAACATTATTGCGGAAAAAAAGACATTCAAATTGAGGTTTTATGCTAAATTACTGATAGAAGACCTGTCGAAAACTACTAGACTACAAGCCCATATAACGATTTTGGGGGGTCATTTTATACAGCATGAAACATATTCAGAACGATGCTGCTATATGAAAAAATAACTTCAGGCACTATGCCGTCAATTCTTGGTGGGACAAATGACTGTAATATTAATAATAGTAATTTTTCATCGGAAGATGTGCTCTTCCGACAAAATATTCTTGTACGGCATTCCTCACGTTGGTGGATTATGAAATAATAATCTCCTAGAACCTACTGCCGTACAAAAATAATGGAACCGAAAGCCAGGAAAATTTTTCAATTTCCGAAAAATAAAAAAAAATTCCTGGATTTTGGTTTCATTATTTTTGTACGGCAGTAGGTTCTATGAGATTATTATTTCATAATCCACCAACGTGAGGAATGCCCTACAAGAATATTTTGTCGGTAGAGCACATCTTCAGTTGAAAAATTACTATTATTATTATTACAGTCATTTGTCCCACCAAGAATTGACGGCATAGTGCCTAAAGTTATTTTTTCATATAGCAGCATCGTTCTGAATATGTTTCATGCTGTATAAAATGACCCCCCAAAATCGTTATATGGGCTTGTAGTCTATACGATTTTCTACAAAGTTAACTTTAACTGATACCCCTTCCTACCAATAAAGTTAACTCCTACAATTTGAAGTTAACTGTAAGATGTGATCATTCCTCAAGTTAACTTCTAGTTGTCTGTCAAAATAGTTTTATAATACCGGCCCTAAGACAAGTGTTACTTAACCACAAACTATGCTTTTGGCTGTGAAGTTCACATGAACAGATTTAGTCTCGTTTAGTTTAATTCCTCACCGTTTTATCCAGTTATTAATCTAATTAACATAATTTTGCAGCTTTTGGCAGCTTCATCGTGATCTTCGTGATAGTCAAAATTGCAGTATCATCTGCAAACGCTGCAACTGCATCGTGTTTTAAATGAGGAATGTTGCCGATATTAGGTAAAGGACTGGTCCCAATACACTAACTTGTGGCACTCTTGCATTAATTTCGTGTATATCGGAATCAGCATCTTCTTGTTCAATTCTGAAGGCTTTGTCTGAATTAGTGTACGAAAGTGAAAAACAAAAAAGTGTGTTGTCATTCTTGGATGTATTGGTAATGAGGAATGACCAAAACTTTAAGTTCTTCAAACATATGAAACATATGAAAATAATCTGCCCTCTCATACACGTTTCTAGGCATGCCATATAATTTAAAAGTCATCTATTTTTTTTTTGGTGTCTTGGCATCGACTGCTATGGTCATTAGCCACGTGTTCTGGATAGGCCTTGTTACTGACTCCATGCGTCACCTTAGGAGCAGCACTGTTAATTGGAACGCAACAGTGAATCGTGCAGGACTCACCCCAGTCCAGCCACTGGGGCTCGAACTCCGGACCTTTCGACCCAAAGTCGGACGCTCTAACCACTGCGCCACGCCCCGACATAACAGTCATCTATTCTACACATTACAGGGATATTAAATTTCAGCCTCAATCAGGTTTAGTATATAGAAAGCTGTAGGTTTGTTCACTCTAAATCGACGGAAAAAATGTAAGTTCGTCAAACATTTGAAAATAATCTGCCCTCCATACACTTCTCTAGGCATAACAGGTCGCCATTTATTTTACACCTTACAGGGATATCCAATTTCAGCCTCAATCAGGTTTATATTTTAGAGAGCTGTAGGTTTGGTAACACTTAAATCGCCGGAAAAATGTAAGTTCGGCAAACATTTGAAAATAAACCGTAAAAAATTTAATTTAATTCATCTCGGTCGTCATCATCTATTATACACATTACAGGAATATTCAATTTCAGGTTTAGTGTTATAGAAAGCTGTAGGTTTGGTCACACTAAACTACCGAAGTTCGTCATACATATGAAAGTAATCTGCCTCTCATAGACTTGTTCGGGCATACTATTAAACATTGAATTTAACTCATCTAGGTCGTCGTCATCTTTTCTACAAATTATAGGGATATTCAATTTCAGCTGCAATCAGGTTTAGGATAAGAAAAGCTGTAGGTTTGGTCACATAAAATGTCCGAAAAAAATGTAAGTTCGTCAAACATATGTAAATAATCTGCCCTCTCCAATTGTCTAGGCATTACCATAAAAAAAATCTTAACTAGGTCGTCATCTATTCTACGTGCCATTTTTTTGCAAAACTGATCAACCCAGATAACCACAAAAATACATCACGTACGCAAAGTCCTGAAAATGTACTAGAAATACATTAAATCATCACAATAGAGAACTTCGTGAGGGACTGTCAATGCCACATATCAAAAGTGGAATTAAATAAATCTAATGGTGGATTTTGAATTTTGGACAAACACTTGGCTGAGTACGGTGCGTTTCAAAAACCAAGAATGAAATATGGAAGCAGAATGGAACAAACTATTAGACGTAACTTATTAGCCGAGGTAAAATAATTGTTCATTCCATATTCGAAGAAGTATAATTATTTTTGGTACTTTTTTAGATAAATGCAGATCCTTCCAAATCAACACATCAAGTCTCGGCAGAAATGGATGTGCCACAGACTAGCGTTTGGAGGGAATTCAAAAAAAGTGGTTTGAAATGTTATAAGATACATATTTCACAAAAATTACATCCATGTGATCCTGAGAGAAGGATGGAATTTTGTAGCTGGCTCTCGAATAGGGTAGACCCTACAAACTTCTTGAAAAACATTATTTGGACCGACGAAAGTACTTTTTCAAACTGTGGTGTTTTTAATAGAAATAATGAGCACATTTGGAGTGAAAATAATCCACGAAACTTCAGAGAAGTCAGACCACAAGTTCGGTTTCATTTGAATGTGTGGGCTGGAATTTATGACGACCGAATACTTGGACCTCATTTCTTCTCTAATACTTTGAACGGGGAAACCTATCTTCGGTTCTTCAGAAACGAATTCGAAGAATATATGGATACGTTTCCCCTTGTTAATTATAACAGCTGCTGGTTTCAGCATGACGGGGCTCCTCCACACAATAAAAGAGCAGTTTGCGAATATTTACACCAAAGATTTCCTAACAGATGGTTAGGATATTCTGAACCAGTGAGGTGGCCGGCAAGGTCACCTGACCTTACAGCTTTGGATACTTTCTTGTGGGGCACTTTAAAGAACAGAATCTATGGAGAGCAATAATATGACACAGTAGATGAACTTAGAGACAATATCATCACGCACTTCAGGTCTATCAGAAGAAGGGATATTGTTAGGGCTGTTCTTAATTTGAGACGACGAGATCGGTTATGTATTCAAGAGGAAGGCCATCATTTCGAACACTTGTTGTAATACTTTTTGTGCATTTTTTAACAAGCTCATGATTTCATTCTTGTTTTTTGAAACGCACTGTACTCAGCCAAGTGTTTGCCAAAAATTCCGAATAATGTTCTATCCGGCTGTTGTCTTTCCGGATATAATTCAAAATAAATTTGTGTTGTTTTCGTACTATTCCTATCAAATTTATAATAAAGTTTCAACATATCTCGTTTTTCTTCATTTGATAATGAGGACATTTCGACTGAAGTATTTGTGCAAACTTATGATGTTTAATGAGTTCTGACAACTAGTGTTTATTAAACAACATTTCTCGATGGAGTTTTTTTTTTAATATCTGCGGTTTGAGAAGTGCAAATCATAACAAATTATACATCAATGAAATAAAAAAGCAATATGGCGCCCATAACAGAAAAAAAGTTGATGAATGCCAGAAGACGAAACGTCGGATAGTAAATCTGAACATGAAAACGTGTAGCTGAAAAAAAGTATCGATGAAAATGTACTTTTGGTTTTGCGCTATGTTGTCAAATACCGATAGAAAAAAATAAAAACGAAAATTCCGATTTTCAGTTTTTTCCCGATATTTCCGGAAATACTCAGAATTTTCCAAGTTTCAAAATAGTATTTTGTTACGCACCAGAATACGCAACTTTGCCCCAATTTAAGCTTCGACGTATCTCCTGTAGTTTAGGAGATCCCAATGGTGGGGGTCGAATTTGAATTGCCCTGTAGAGAACTTCGTGAGGGACTGTCAGTGCCACATATCAAAAGCAGAATTAAATAAATCTAATGGTGGATTTATAGACTCAAATGAACTAAGAATTAAATTACTCAGAATTGAGAATGATGAATACAAGGAAACACCATAAAGGGTTTATATACTTTCATCTGTCAATCAAATTAATAATCAGCAACTAAGAAGTTGGCCATCTTTAATTTTTTCAACTGAGAATTACAAATAAGCTATTAAAAGCATGGGCACACGATATTTATATTATATTTCAAAAAATTTAAATAGATTATGTTCTGTCTTGTGCAGTGTTGTTCCTGGCTGTACAATTATACATTTTATCGCCATTTTGACTCATGTGTGCACATTTTCAAATTTTATTATTTTCTCAAATTCCCTGTCAATAATCTTGAAAACCTTAAATTCTTAGGACACTTTTCTTCTACTAGTTCTGCTCTGAACGTCATAACATAGTCAAGCCCATCATAGGTACCTAATTCTTAATTTTTTAGTTGAAGTTTATAAATAGACCAGATAGCCTCCACGATTCAAAGAACATTAGAGGCTTCAAATATTAAAGGAAAATGACAGAATTTTGCTAACGAAGAACTTTCTAAGCAAATTAATAAACTATGTACAAGCGGATTCAAAAATTTCTAAGACACATTAGCAATGATTACGTTAATAAAACACAGGAACTCGCCAAAAACTTGTGCAGTGGCTTTGGAGTTTTTAGAGACTGTCTTGAAATAGATAAGAAAGAATTCATAAATATTCTGGATTACTGTGATGATTTTAATTATAAAAAAAGTAAACCTTCTTTATTGCTAATTGTTAATTCCTAATAATTGTTAATTCTAAATATAGGCTGATGCCAAAACGAATTTTAAACGCTGAAAATAAGTAAAAAAGTAACAGGCATGGACCAGGTGGAAAATATTGTTGAGGTTTCAACTTTAAAGAATGAAAAATATTTTTTCTCCAAATGACATTAAAAGCGGCCTTTTAATGACACTTGACAGGCTTAGAAGTTGTACTTTTAATGCCTAGGCAGAAAAAGTCCACTTTTACTGCCTAGGCAGAAAAAGTTCGTTGCTAGGCAACCTTCCAAGTAATAATTTAAATCAAACTGGCTATTAAAATTGACAATGACATAGACAATCAGCACATTTTCAGAGAAAGATCCTATATTTGTCTTCTGTCTATATTCCATGAATCTGCTGTATGTGAGTTCATATACAGTTCTTGATTTTTCCGGTAAAAGGTTAAATTCCACATCTCGCGCCTGGTCTCTTATCTCAGGTGGTGTTAATTGCATCAATTCATCCTCACTTTGCAGTAAATCCATTTCTAACATGACAACTTTTCAAAATTGACAATGACAAAGTAAACAGTAAACAAACATATCCAACAAACGTCATCAGCGGTAAACATAGTAACGCAGGGCCCAGTTACCTTTGATAAAATAATTTAGTTATTTGGATATTGATAATGAAACGCAATTTAAATATGAAAAAGTCGATTTTGCGTGGAATTGGAACAAATTTGAAGAAAAAATTATATGTTTCACACGGCAGAAAAGCAGATTTAATGCCTTGGCTGGTTTCATAGCCTCGCTACGCTCGGCTATGAAGCACCAGCCGCGGCATTAAATCTTGTGCTTTTATGCCTAGTAAAACAAATAACTATAAACTCGAAAACACTCAAATTGGAATGCAGTTTAGGGGTAGAAAACGGTTTTTTGCCTTTTGCGGCGAAATGTGATCTCCTAGCGAAAAATATTCAAGAGAAAAGTTGTAGATAATGAAAAATCTAACACTTTTTGATATAACCTCAAATTAACTGTCAAAATGGCGGACTGTAGATTTATCAGTATTTTTTCTTCGCGTATAAATAATTTAATTTACACGAAAATTTGTAGAAAAATATGTTTTTTGATGTCGAATGAGCATGATTTTTTCGCGATTCAGAAGACTACTAGTTTTCGAAAAAATACATCTTCCACGAACAATTGTCTTGATATTTTTTTAAATTTCGAAGTTCTATAAGTGATCATTTTAATTGTTGAAATGTCTAATTTGAAATGATCTACGTAACTTGGTAGTTTATTGATCGTTAAACAGCTTAAAATTGAGAAAAAAAGTCTTTCTGAATTATGATTTTCTCAATATTTTCAGTAATTTTCGACTTCATCTTCTGCATTATTTTTATAACAAAAGGTAGTTTTTATTCAATTATTTATAATAAAATATTCGAATACATAAATACCCACACTACAAAATTAATTTATTAAAATCGTTTTATTCTTTTTTACAACTATTGAAAATCATTGAAAATATTGAGAAAATCATGATTCAGAGAGACGTGTCGGTTTTTCTCAATTTTAACGATCATTGAACCAACAAGTAGACATTTCAACAATTACAATGTTCACTTATAGACCTTCGAAATACAAAAAAATACCAGAACAATTGTTCGTGGGAGATAAGGGTATTTTCGTCGAAAAATGTACCTAACTGAAAACCTAGTCGTTTTCTGAATTGCGAAAAAATCATGCTTATTCCACACCAAAAAAGACATACTTCTACAAATTTTCTTCTAGATTAAATAATTTATAAGCGAGAAAAATATTAGAAACTAAAAAATCGGTTTTTTGCCATTTTGACAATTAATTTGAGGTTATGTTGAAAAGTGTTGAATACAAAAGTTTTCGATTTTTTTATTATCTACAACTTTTCCACTGAACATTTTCCGCTAAGAGGTAACTTTTCGCCGACAATCGCAAAAACCCGTTTTCGACCCCTAAACTGCATCCCCATTTCACCATTTTGAGTGTTTTTGCCTAATTCTTAGTTTAGCTGAGTTTATAAATTCACCATAAGCTTGACAAATCTGAGGCTTATCTTGACTTGACTTGACAGTTGTTATAGTCGGTGACTTTAATGTTCATTTTAATACGCTACAAGAACGTAACTTACAATTCAATGACCTCATAAATAGTTTTAATATAACTGCAACAATAACACAACCCACTAGAAACGGAAAATCCTGTCTTGATGACGTACTAATGAACGAGAACCAGAAAAATTATCTGCCATTTATTACAAATATGAAACTATCTGACCATTTTGGTGTGGGGGTTACACTAAGCAATATTCTTAATAATTTTAATGCTGATACACCACATACTGTTCAACCGATTACAAAGATAGGATTAACCAGATTAAATATATATGTCAGAGAAATAAATTGGGAGTTTTTGAGTAACGATGAGTATGACGTAAACACAAAAGTAGAAATATTTATTTCTTTGATACAAAAAGGAATTGAGGAAGCATTTCCTGTATACATGAAACAGAACAAAAAATATAACAAAATAAAATGGTTTAATGAAAGCCTCAACACCTGAACTTCTTACACGATGTTACAAAAACACACCCTGAATGTAAAATACATTACAATAAATTTAGAGAAAAATACAGACATGCAATAAAAAATTCGAAATACTTAGCAAATGAAAAATATATATTAAATTCTGATAACAAAGTAAAAGCAATGTGGAGTGTAATAAAAGGCAGTTCCTCTTCCAGAACCCCATTGAAAACAAATTTAACACCTGAGGAAATCAATACATACTTCATCAATATTCCTCAAAATATCACAAATGATATACCACAAAACGAACATAATCATATGGATCTGCTACAAAATTTTGCCTGCAATATCGATCAGCATCTAATGTTTAGGGAAATTTCTATCTTTGAAACTAGAGATATAATCCACAACTTAAAAAATTCACATTGTCGTGATATTTACAATATAAATTCACAAATTATGAAATGCATAGGTAATTTATTAGCTATTCCATTGACAAAACTCTTCAATCTGTGCTTAAAAGAATGTGTGTTCCCAAAGTCATTTAAAGAAATCTATAATAATTCCTTTACATAAAAAGGGTTCTCGAAATATATGCAATAACTTCAGGCCAATTACTATAATTCCTGCACCTAGCAAAATTTTTGAAAAAGCTTTAAAAACTAGAATGGTAGAACATTTAGAAAATTTTAATATATTGAACAAAGCTCAGTATGGGTTCAGAAAATCTCTATCTACTACTGACGCTATTAACAAAATGATATCATACATAGAAAATGGATTTAATAACAAAGAATGTACTGGTAGCGTATTCTGCGATCTTACTAAAGCATTCGACTGCGTGTATTTTAATATTCTCTTGGATAAACTCGCCTACTACAAATTTGATAACAATAGCTTGAGATTGATGAAATCATACCTAGAAAATAGACAACATTGTGTTTTCCTAAATGGCAAATACTCTTCACTTCAATCTGTTAAACAAGGGGTACCTCAGGGCTCTGTCTTAGGACCAGTGTTATTCTTGATATACGTTAATGATGTTACAGTTTGCAGCCCTACAACAGAATTCATCCTATATGCAGACGATACTAATCTGTTGTATAAACATGAAAATATAACTAATGTTTTTGAAACACTGAAAGAAGCACATGCAAATGTTACAAGATGGTTCAATATTAATCAACTAAGCTTGAACGAGGAAAAAACTGAACAAATGTATTTCACTCTATCGAAATATGGAGATAATACCACTAAATATGTAAAATTTCTAGGTGTATCAATATGGTATCAATATGGTATGGTCAATGTGGTACCATCACACTGACGCAATTGGTAATAAAATTGCATCTTCCATATATCTTTTGAGAAATCTCAAAATGATCGCTTCCATGAAAGTACTGCTCACCGCAAACTTCTCTCTTATACAGTGTCACATAAACTATGCCATCATAAGTTGGGGACACTCGACTGCTGCAGACAGAATTTTCTGCCTTCAGCGTAAAGCAATTAGAATAATTGGAAATCTTAAATATGATGAAGATTGTAAATCAACATTCATTGAACTAAATATTTTGACGTTACCTTCTTTATACATTTATCAATGTCTGGTATATGTGAAAAACAACATATCAAACTATACTACCCACAAAGAAACTCATAATTATGACAAAAGAAATTGTAACGGAATAAAGACACAATTCAACAGACTAAAAAAAACCCAAACTGGACCTTTATACTTGGCACCAAAAATGTTCAATAAAATTCCCTCCACCGTGAAGAGTTTGGAGATCAAAAGTTTTAAACAAATAATAAAAAAGTTTTTAATAAAGAAATGTTTTTACAGCATTGACGAATTCATGAACACTAATATTATAGTATAGTATTATTGTTAGTTTTTATACAATGCAAACAGGTGTATGTGTATATGTATTAGTATTTTTTATATATAGGTATACTGTATACCCTCTTTTAAGTCATGTGTTTGTTATATTTTTTATATTTATATTTAAAATATTTAATTATTGACGAGTGTAAACTTTTGTAATGACACAATAAAGAAATGAAATGAAATGAAATAGTAGTGCAAAACAAAATCGTAATGTAAGATCCACTTAAGTCTTAAGGTAATCTTGATTAACACCCGTGCAAATAGCTGTAAATCAAAAACATTCAAACCCACCCCTGTATAACCTTAAATAATGAAAAGTATGTGGGTTCGCTTCTTATTCTTCTAATACATGGTATGGCCGGCGTTCTCTTCCAATTTTCTAAATCCGTTACGAATCGTTTGGGCGAGCGAATTAGAAGGGACGCCGAAGGGAAGAGGGGCCTTCCTCTTGCTCGGTATACGCCATGGCCCAGCGTTTTATCTAAATACCTAAACCTCCTGTTCCTAAACTACTTCCTGTTGTGTCGAGTCAGTGGCGTGCAGCACGATCCGTTTAGGGTTTCTACGAACGGCGATATAAAAGAACAATTGCAGCATTCTGTCTACGTTAACATGTTCATAAGTAATTTTAAAACAAAGTTTGATAATTTGCTACAAGATCTAGGAAAAAAGTGTTTCGAAACCGACAAATTTTCGTGCAATATCCTGCGCACCAAAATCATCGCTGTTATTATAAAAAACTTCTGACAATCGATTTGAAATATCTTCAGTGTGTGAAACTCCCGGTTAGACCGGAAGTGAACACAAACTTTCTTATTTTAAATGGATTTTGGTATTTTATTACATTTTTGAAATTCACTTGTTATTTTGAAACAATTTGCATTTTAGATTTTTTTCGGCCGAGTTATCAACAAAAGTATGAATAAATAATTTATTTACTCTGCTGCTGAACTTGAAAATGGTCGCAGAATTGGAGACTCTTTTGCATATTTTCTCTACAAAATAACTAGGATTGTTTATGATTTACATTTTCAGCAATGTTGCCGACCTTGTACGCGAAGACGAAAATTTTTATAGTTTCATTGCACACTAAAATAGAACATTTGTCAAAGTTTGCATTGTTTTGCTATTTATTCCCCATTTTTGATTTTGAATGCTAAAATGACTGGCCTATATGAACCAACTTGTGATATCTGTAAAGTCCGGCTAATAGCATAGAAATATAATACATAGAACGCCAATTAGTTCAGAATAACGTGGTCCCCCTACGGCAGATACACCAACCTATGAGTATGCGCAATAGAGAGGATTTTTGACTTCCTGTTCCTTAATCTGGTAAAAGTTGTCGGTAATAGCATTTGCAATATAACAGAGTTTTCCATTAATACATAATGCAGTAAATCAATAATTGACTTCTTGAAAATAGAAATATTGAGTGTAGGTCTTCTATTTTGTGCTTTCTCGCGACCAAGTAGGGAGAAATTATTGTGATTATCAAAAATTTCAAATTTGATATTTTGATGGGAATTGATTCCACTCAGTCTGTGAATCAGAAAAAAACTCAATTTGTGTGTCCATCGGCTTCACGCCTAAACCGTTGAGCCTATTATATATAGTCGAAATCCATATCAGAATGCGAGGAAACACTTTCTTTATGTAGTCGTATTTTTGATTTTCGAAATTCTGGATATTGAAGTTGGTTTTCTACTTCTACAAATCGATTGATTAATGAATTAGTTATTAACACAAAAAGTATGTAATAACAATAATAACAAAGGCGTTTATTGACAAGACATTACAAATTTTTTTTACAGGAGTTCAAACTACTTGTTGACTCTTGTTATCACTTCTACACCATTTTTGTTGGAAAACAAAAATGTCATCATTGATTGGAGATATAAAATTGGGAAAAAATCTGTGAAACATAGTTTCTCGGGTAAGAAACTACATTAGTGCATTTGGTCAGAGGTTCTCATTTATGTAATGTAATATAAATGTTATTGAGTCGTATTAAATTCAAATGGAATTTTTTGTAATAAGAAATAGATTACCGAATGTTGAGAGAAATAAATATAAAAAGCCAAAAATTCAAATTGTTACAGGATATTTGTATCATTTTGTTTTAAATTAGGAGAAATGGTAGGATTGGAAGAAAAAGGACTATAATAATTCTCAACACATTTTATTTTGTAATGTTACAACTAATTTGTATCAAACGAAAATTTTGTTTCAAAATCTATTGATGGAAAAATATCACAAATTTTGTAAGTGTTCTTCACTTCAATTCACCTCTAATTTTCTCTCAGTTTGCGACATTGCAATATTGAAAAATCTAATTCTGGTGTAAATTCTTGTTATTGCTTTTATCATTTTCAATTTGTGACTAACTTCATATGGAGATATATCGTCAATGTGGTTTATTATAGAGCTGAATAGTTTTTCATCCTGAAATAATATTGATGAGGTTTGGTGAATGAAAGTTTCCAAAAACTTCGTTTCATTTGGCATAAAATTAACAGTAATTGTAAGAACCTGCCGGATTTTTCTTTCATGGAAAATACAAATATCTATAATAGTTTGTGATGGCCTTATGAGACCAGCTTTTTTTCTATTCAATAATTTAAAGTTTTCTGCATCTGCAGAAGATTCTGTAATGTCTTCAAAAGTAGACAAACATACTCTACATTTGATAAATTTTTTTATAGATTTAACAACAAATCCTGATATATAGGAGTAACCACATTTTCAGTCAGAGTACTCAGAGAAAAGAGAAATGAAATTGAATGATAAAATTTCCCATCTTCGATTAACATGTAGTTGACATCAATGTCATATTTTTTTATAATGGATATATCATCCAATTTCAAGTCCGCATAATTTTTTTTTTGCCTCTGTGTCGTTGCCAATATATTGGTGTTAAACAAATTCACACAGTTTCCCTGAACAACTGCTAAAACCTAACAATGCCAAAACTCAGAAGCCAACACTGTTATCTTTCTTCGCTTGATACGCCACGATAGAATTTTAAGGCGGTGTTGCCAAGTTTACTGGACTTCCCACAATTACATGCCCTAACCACAGTTGATATTCCGAACCGCATTTGGAACACGAAAAAAAAAAGAAAACTTGGCAACGACGTGACCAGAAATAGCAATAACGCGCAAGTGCAAAGGTTGGTCATCATTCCCTGTAAGAGGTCATTTAACTGAATCTCGGACAGCGAGTTTGGCGTTCTAGTGGTTATTAAATGTCTATGGCTAAACACTCAAACTTACAATGTCTTACGTTTCAAATCGAAAGAGACCCATTCAACATATCCCATAATTTACAAGAAATGTTAGACTATAGTAATATTAAAAAAATCATACCATTTTTGTATGCTTTGGATATACCAGGAATGTTTTTTCGTCATTTTGAGTTTAATTTTTGTTTAGTTGAAACAAGAACTCATATCCTTCAAGGGCTATATTTATTTTAGGACAGCGGTTTTTGAAAACACTAAAACTTCATTTTTATTTTGGTCAGTGCCATCATCTTCAAAATAACAAGACATTTCATTTTCAAAATGAATTTCGAGAAAAAAACTACTTGGGCGTTAATGGGTTAACCTTCCAATATTTTATTCAAGTCAACTTATCGGGTCAAATTGATTAATTGCTCTTCCATACTTGTATAAATTTCCTTGAATTGATATTTTTTCATCTTCTGTGAAAGTTTTTTTTTTAAACCTTGTCTAGACATCAAAACAAATTAAAACAAAGTGTATTTTGATTTTGAATAATTTTTTTTGAAATTCAAATCAAAATAATCATTTATGTAATACGCATCTTACACAATATTACAATATTACCTGATATAGGAAGGAAAAGGATCTACAATCATAAAACGTTTAGAAAAGACTTTGACAGTATAACACAAAGAACAGTGCTATTAATAAGAAATATGAAAAATTTGGGATATGGTTAATCTGAACGTCTCCTCTTGCCTATATAAAATCGGTTGGGGGCATTTCCCGAAAACAACAGGACTGCAAAATTCCCTCAACCAAATACAGCTTAAAATTTCCGAGTTTGAAAAAAATTGATAAATTTTAAAAAGTTGTAATTATTTGGTCTACAGAGACAGTTTTGGGATCAAATTGTAGAAAACTTAGTCTGCTTTGAAAACGTATGACGTAATAGTTATAATCGTAAAACTGATGGTCCTTCAGGGTTAAAATCGCCAAAAACTGAAGAAGGGTAGAATATATTATGTTTTTTTTTATGTTTGGCCAAGTAGCGCTCGAAGTCGAAAATTTGGATTATTCATTGGGCCAACATCATGAACAACTCAGCATAAAATCAAAACCACCGGATCTCCCATAAACATTTGGGACTGTCCGACAACTAGAAAATTTTTGTTGGGCAATGCTACTACTAAATTTTATATTTTTCTAAAAAGCGATTCTGATAAAATCAGATGTGAGGGTCTGAATCTCCGAGCAATAAAAGATATAGAGGTGCCATTTCTATATAAACAACACATATTGATGTGAAAGCTGCATACCGCTATCCTTTGTTATGATTTGTAGGTGAGGGGGAGATTTGTTATTGTTTTGAAAACTGGAGCTAAGCTTAGAACCAGTGGCGTGCTAATACATTTTTTTATATATTATCAATTAGACCACGGTCGGTGCAGACAAATTTGTTATCGCATGTATCGGCATCGATAGACGATCACATGCCTGGTTGGAAAGCAAGTTTGTTATTTAGTTGCAATCCTGACGTCTAATGTTCGGAATGCACACCAACCTCCAGCAGTAGTGCTGTAGGTCTCCCTATACTGATGAAAAGTGAATGCGCTTCCAATGAAAACAAAGTCGCCCTGGAGCGCCACAGCAAATAAAAGCTGCCATGTACCCGCACAGGCTATGCCTTTGAGTACACTCTACGAGTGTTGTCAAAAAATAGTAACATGTTCTTACGTTAATACAATGAATTTTTGGATTAAACTCTTCCTATCATACAAATGGCAACATTTCCTAAATGGTTGCCTAAATAACTCATTCATAAAGAGAATTCATAATGAATGAGTAGTGGACAAATAGTTATTTATGTAACAGGTGCAAAAATAAGTGATTGTTTATTGTACATTATTTTACATGTGATAATTGTCAACACGCTACGTGTACTAATACGGCATACACTAATTCTTTTACGATCATTAAAAAAATAGACTTTTATCTGTCAATTTTGAATATGAAAATGTAGTGCTTATTGCTGTGGGGCAATAGAAATCAAATTGCAAGTCGTTATCAAGTTATCATACACTTGATAACGACTGTAGATTTTAACAGTTGAAACGTCGTTAATAAAATTGCAGAGAATTGAATTTTTCTTTTAGGACAATGTAAGTCCAGAATAACCTTACTCGAAGTGAAACATTATCAACCACTTTCAATAAAACGATAGCAATGTTGTTGCCAATAGACGAGGAAAGTGTGTCGTCACAAATGTCATACTTGTCAAAAACTGATTCCAAACAAAGAATTTTAGGTGACATTCTTTTTTGATGATTTGCTGCTTTGCTTATTAGTTTGTGTTTAGTGGTTTGGATTTTGTTTTCTCAGGCAAAAGAGGTTGAAAAACGTTAACGGAAACAATATCGGATTATCGGACAAGCTGATTTAAATTCGACGGAAGTTTGTTTGGAATCAGTTTTTGACAAGAATGACATTAGTGACGTCATCACTTTCCTCGTCTATTCTTGCGCGTTCACGTGGCAAAGTCTTGTTCATAGCCTCACAAATTTCGCAATTTTTCTGCGAATAAAATGGCTGCATCAACAATTGGTCTGGCATGACTGGCAGCCATTTTATTCGCAGAAAAAATGCGAAATTCGTGAGAATATAAAAAAGACTTCACGTGAACGCGCGAGAACTGGCAACAACTTTGCTGTCGTTCGTTGTTCGCCTGTTGTCGCCGTCTACGATAAATTTGTTCTACGATAATTTTGTATTTCGAGTAATGATTCTGTCATCGTAGAAGACGAAGATGCTTCAAACTTTGGGGACAGTGCCAGTTGCAGAGCTATCATCCTTAATATCTTTCAACGCTGGAAGGAGTTGGAATCCACTAAATGAACGAAATTGTTAGAAAACTTCATGTTTGCTGTTGTTTTGCGAAAAAAAATACTTTATATGGGTCAATAAACATGAAATATTGAATAAATACGATTAATCAGATACGTGCTGGAAACATTTGATTTGATAATCAGTACGAATTTTGCACTCTGGAAACCCTTAAACTGCGCTCAAATTCTTACTGGTAAGAAAAATATTTTGAAGAAAACTGAAAAATATTACCTTATCATCGCATCAGATGAAGATTCATCATAAAATGCCAAGACTGGTAATGTTCCTTTAATGATTATAATTCTACAACCTGACCGAAAAATATGGTGAGGCCAAAAGTGGTTAGAACAGATAACTGAGGATTTCTAAGAGAGTGATGCACACCACAACTGGGCAATTGCTCTATTACTTGGTAACCTGAAAATATAATCTGAACTAATGTCAGAGTATCATAAGGAATATGAGAGAATGGAATCATTGTCTTGACAATCATTACACCTACGTAACTCGTTCATTAGATTTTAAACTTGTGATGATATACAGTGATTCGTTTACAATCAAGAAGTTCATGTCCACGTACGGTTTAACCGGAAGCAACATTTTTATTCAAATGGAAACATCGAAAACTTCTGATGAACGGGTTTTGTGATAATCCCTGTATATGAACAAAATATTCCAGTGCCCAGCAGATTGGGTCAATAGCTAGTGACTTATTATTTGAATTCGGTTTTGAAGAGTTGAGTTTGCTTACTTACTTATTTTTCAGTGTACCTACTGCAACAAGTATTTTCCTATTTATGAATAGGTGATCATTTTTCAAAGTACAAAGTTTCTTTAAAGCTATTTCAACAAAAAGTGTATTTTTGTCTCACAATCGGGAATCAATAAAAATCAACTTTAATAATAGTACTAAAACTAAAAGTAGGGTATGCCCCTCAGACATGGTATATGCCATGCTGCGACGCCCATGGTTACTTACTTGTGGAATGTTTGTTTAGTGCTTGATAACTTTTTCAGCCCACAAACTTCACACGTTTTCGCCATTTCGCAGAGATGGTCTCTAATATAACAATTCAACTATCCAACACAACACTTCTACCACTTATTAAAATTAAAACAATTATACAAATAGGCTCAAATCCAAACTGAACTGACAAGACGATAAATAAGTTGTCAACGCATGTAAACAAACTAGATCGCCAAGTTAAGAGTGAATAACAATACGGAATTCCAACCTGATTAATGAGTGGAAACGGAAATATCCGATAATGTTCTTTTTTAACATGATCCGAGCATAGATATTTATAAACAACGTCGGATATGTTGCTCTCAAGAAAGAGACAGGAAAGCCCTCTTTTATTGCTCGGAGGTCTGAATTTTATGACGTCAAAACTTTGTCCAAACTGAAAATTCAAAGATTAAAATTTTTAATATTTTTTGAGAATTATCTGAATGAAATCAAAATCGAACAATATTTCGTCTTTTTCCGATCCATGTTCATGATCAGACAAACTAACAAAATCTTATCAACAAACTGTGTTTCATGTACAGTACGAAAACTCTGAATACAAAACTTACTTCAAAGGTATAAGAGATTCTACATCTAACGTTGCATTACACGTGCATAGTTCGTTGCATAATACACAATATTACTGCAGTTCACAAATTCAAAGTACTCAGAAGTTGGGACAAACACAGGGATTAATTATCATGTAACCCGTTTATCAGAAGTTTTCAATGTTCCCATATCAATCAAATTATGAAAATTTCCACATTTCCACATAAATAATCGATAAGAAATATCGTCATTGGCGTAGCAGGTCAAACCAGAAGTGGACACAAACTTCCTTATTTTAAATGGAACACCCTGTATTATTTTATTTAAATCCATGTATTATTTTGAAACACTTCGTATAATATGACCGTATTGTAAGTCTCAACCGTTATTACGATTTTTGGGAAACTGTATTAAATCAAAAGAAGAGTATGTTGAATAATAACTCATTTTGACTTTCAAATATTGTTTGGTTCTATTACAGTAGGCCAAGCATTTTTCATTACATTCTCATATACACAACCCCTGTCTACCATTCCATTTTGTATTGGTATGAGATCGTCAATGCTGTAAAATGTACATTTCCGAATGCAAAAATTAGTGGCTGTTTTTTTTCATCTTTTCCAAAAATTTATGGAGAAAAATTCAACAATTCATACTTACCACAATGTACAGGTTGGATGAAAGTTGTAGAATTAGCTCCAATATGCTTCTAGCAGTAAGTTTTGTTACTGAAGATGATGTCGATCGAGCATTTCATGCAATTGCACACAATCAAGATTCCTCAACCTCAGAAGAATTGGCTCAATTGGTGGAATATTGGGAGAAAAACTACGTGTGAAGAAAACTGATGAAATTGGAACCTCGTTTTCCTATTTCTACTTGGAATTTGTTCGAACGCATAAAAAATTGCTTGCCATGAACGAATAACTCTTTAGAAGCTTGGCACAATTCTTTCGAACATTCAATAGATTGCCAACATGAACCTCTTCATAAATTTATCATCTATTTAAAAAAGAAACAGTATCAGGCTGAACTTTTTATCACATGCTTCAAATGCGAATATGTGTAACTGAACAAACGATTTTTAGGCTGGTGCCAAAACGAAGCCAAGCCAGGCAAGGACCAGATGAAGAATGTTGTAAAGGTTTCAACTTCAAGGAAAAAATGGGGATTCAGTTTAGAGGTTGAAAACGGTTTTTTACGATTTGCGGCGAAACGTGACCTTCTATTGAAAAGTTGTAGGTGCTAAAAAAAACTGAAAACTTTTGGATCGTACACTTTTTGACATAACCTCAAATTAACCGACAAAATGGCGAAAAAACAATTTTTCAATATTTAATTATTGTCTCGCGTATAAATGATTCAATTTTCATGAAAAATTGTGAAGATATATGTCTTGTTTGGTGTCGAATGAGCATGATTTTTTCGGAATTCAGAAGACGACTAGTTTTCAAGTTGTGTACATTTTTCGAAAAAAATACCCTTATCTTCCACGAACAATTGTCTTGATATTTTTGGTATTTTGAAGGTCTATAAGTGATCATTTTAATTTTTGAAATGTCTACTTTCAAATGGTCTATGTGGTTTGATCGTCAAACCTCGAAAAATTGAGAAAAAAAGTCTCTCTAAATCATGATCTTCTCAATATTTTCAATGATTTTTGAAACTATAGTTCAAATGATTTTCACATAAAGCGGGTTTACAAAACCACGACAATTGTTTCGCTTTACAGAAGCTTCTTCAAGTGGTGAAGATATACTAAATTACATATTTGCTATGTTACTTTAAATACTTATCCAAAATTAATTAGGCTTCGGTTGTATACCTAACTCCCAATCAATTCCCGATAGGTACTTTTACATTTCTATTATTTAAATCTAACCTTTCCAGGAAAACAAATTGATTAGTGGTGACAAATTTGATTCGATTTGGTCATTGAGCAAGTACTGAGCATTTTTCCATTCATTAATCTCCATATTTTCTAAAAGATTTAGCTTCTTACCTTTGTTTTCGACATGAAGGATTTCAAAATCATGGTCGAAAGTATGGTTTTCAATTAATAAATGGTTAGCATAAGTGGAATTTGTTTTCCCGTTTACAAAACTACTTCTGTGCTCGGCTAGGCGTTGTTTGAAGGTTCTACCAGTTTGGCCAAGATAAAACTTGAGGCAACTACCACAGTTTAATTTATAGACTCCACATTTTTCTTGTTTATCCACCCTATCTTTGTTATTTTTAATATGTCTGCCTAAACTATTGTCTGTCTTAAATGCAATATTTAAACCATGCCTTTTCAAGAAATTACCTATTTTATTGCTTGGTTCACCGATATATGTAATTGTTTTGAACCTTTGGTGGTCTTTTGTAGTAGGATAAACTTCTTGAATAGCTTTTTTGTATTTCTTCTAAGTACTTCAAATTTTAATAAAGAACTTAATATTATTAAACAAATTGCAGTTAACAATGGCTATAAATCATCTTTGATAGACAACCTTCTGACCAAGAAGAAATACAAAAAAGCCATTCAAGAAGTTTATCCTACTACAAAAGACCACCAAAGGTTCAAAACAATTACAAATATCGGTGAACCAAGCAATAAAATAGGTAATTTCTTGAAAAAGCATGGTTTAAATATTGCATTTAAGACAGACAATAGTTTAGGCAGACATATTAAAAGTAACAAAGATAGGGTGGATAAACAAGAAAAATGTGGAGTCTATAAATTAAACTGTGGTAGTTGCCACAAGTTTTATCTTAGCCAAACTGGTAGAACCTTAAAACAACGCCTAGCCGAGCACAGAAGTAGTTTTGTAAACGGGAAAACAAATTCCACTTATGCTAACCATTTATTAATTGAAAACCATACTTTCGACCATGATTTTGAAATCCTTCATGTCGAAAACAAAGGTAAGAAGCTAAATCTTTTAGAAAGTATGGAGATTAATGAATGGAAAAATGCTCAGTACTTGCTCAATGACCAAATCGAATCAAATTTGTCACCACTAATCAATTTGTTTTCCTGGAAAGGTTAGATTTAAATAATAGAAATGTAAAAGTACCTATCGGGAATTGATTGGGAGTTAGGTATACAACCGAAGCCTAATTAATTTTGGATAATTATTTAAAGTAACATAGCAAATATGTAATTTAGTATATCTTCACCACTTGAAGAAGCTTTTGTAAAGCGAAACAATTGTCGTGGTTTTGTAAACCCTCTTTATGTGAAAATCATTTGAACTATAGTTTCATTATATAGAGTATAATGGATTTTCATCAAGTATCGGCTATATCAATTCAAAAAATTATGTTTGAGTTTCTTCATTATTTTTATAACAAAAAGTAGTTTATATCAAATACATTATTTATAATAAAATATTTGAATACATAATTACACTACAAAATTAATTTATTATTATCTATAATTTTTATTCTTTTTTACAACTTTTGAAAATATTGAGAAAATCATGATTCGGAGAGACTTGTTGCAGGTTTTTCTCAATTTTAAGCGCGGTTTAACGTTAATGTAATTCCCTATTGTACATGGTCCAAGACCGCTGGATTGGGATGGCTTTACTGAAACTAATGAAACAATACATGTGAGTGAAATCAGGATCTTCAATAATTGTTCCCTGTCAACAGTGGGTCAGCTATCACACTTTCCTCGCAAAATCACCAAACGAAGACAACAAAAAAAACCGCAGGAGCAAACATGAAAGTAAAAATCCGAAAAAAATCAACCATATCCACGGCAGGTGTGGTCCATATGGCCCTTCCCTATGCACACGAGCCGCGTCGAACATGCGAAAGCAATAGAATAAAAGAATAGACACGGGAGACCGAAATAGCGGTAATTAGCGAATCCGTTTCCAAGAAATGACTCCCTAAATACAGGGTCCTGCGCGCATATACGCATTATTTATTATTAGTATTGGTCGACGTCTGTTGTCGCAACTAAAATGCCACCAAAAACGGCGCGTTTCCGGGTGGTATGTCGTGACCGGGTCCGGCTCGATAAGTGCTGGGTGGTGCCGGCGGGGTAGGAATTACCTCGTTGCCGTTCTTTGTCCCAATTCGTTAACAATCGAGTTTTTCGAATTTTCACGTCTCACAAAAGCATATACATATCTTCGCAATCTATATTTACATCAACAGGACTCCAGAGCCTACTTTCCCTAAAAAAAGTATGGGCAATGGAGAGCGTTGTCATCAGACATCTCAGAATAATGAGAAAGTGAGCATTGTTCTACATCAGAACACTTCAGTCTAACTCCACCAAAAATAAATAATTGTAGATGCCATGTAGTCTAACATCAAGCAGATACCATGTAGTTGGAAGACTTACATCAAGGACATGTTTTGAAGGATTAATCATTCATCTTCAGTAAAATAGGGGTTGGTTACAAGTTGATCTAAAGAAAAGCAAAAAGGGTTACGAAAGAGTTGAGAATTACATTAAATTATGTGACCTACCATATTATGGTGGAAAACTAACCTTAAAAAGGCAAAAATACATAAAATCATATGGTTCTAATGATTCTCCTTATGATGCGCATCTAGTGTTAGTATTGAAAAATTCATATCCTACAATAGATGCAAACAAAATTTGAAAGTAAAAATATTCTATTATTGAACATCCTCTCTTCTTAATTTAATACATTTCTTACAACGAACCTAAAATTCTCCTTAACTTTTTCTCGTAAAGTGGTCAGTAACGTCGAATAGGAATAATTTCCAATTATTGTTCTACTTTTATCCATTCAATCAGTGATTACTCCATGGCAATCCCAAAAATCTGAAGCAAGAAGTTTTCCCTAGATTTTGGAACACACAACTTCTTAGACCTTGCAGAACCAAAGATATTTAAAATTTTATTGACTCTTTGACGTAAAACTTTACACTGACACTTCTAATAAGTTATGGATCGTTGCTATGGTAACTCAATATTTTTTTATCGATAATGAATCTAAATTAATGATTTTAACTAAAATGTTTACAAAACTATGACGATAGTTTCGCTGTACAACAGCTTCTTCAAGTGCAGAAGATAATCTAGATTATTACAGATTATCTTTTCCACTTGAAGAAGCTGTTGTACATAGTTTTGTAAACGTTTTTAGTGAAAATCACTCATTTAGTTTCATTATTGATATTGAGATGGATTTTCATCAAGTATCGGCTACATCAATTAAAAAGCAATATTTTTTGTTTATACGCTAACTAGATTTCAATGCATCCCCGTATGAATGTCATGCTAGAAAATAAATAAATTATAGTTTACTTTTACTATTACATTTTTATTTTAATAATCTTGTATTGTCATCGGTCCTCACTGTGTGTGCCAACTTTCAAATTATTTGGACGATAGGAAGTGGGTGAAAATTGACTTCCATGATTTTATTACACTATTTGTTAATTAGTTTGTTAGTTAGTTACAAGTGAAGCTAATAATAACGCGGTAAGTAATCCCTTCAAACTAGAGACCTCAGAAGGTTTCGTTCGGAAGGCAGGCAAAAATAAAATTGCTACGAACATTAGTAAGGTCAAACAAGGCAAACAAAGAAAAAAATTTATCAAAAGATTTAAGAAAAAGGACATTTTTCAATTGAAAGTAGACAAACGCAATAAGTGGTGATTATTGATGAATCCGATTACCAAGACTAGATAGACAATCTTATTGAAATCGGTCCATACAAACAGTGAACTAGAAACTCACTGCCCAAGATGTTTTCAGATGTGAAAACCTCCCTAAATGAATGCAAGACACCGAATTTGAAAAGAACATTAAAACTCTAGAATTCCAATAGTTATTTTTGTATCTAGTGCGCGAAATGCTACTTTGGTGATCGAGAACTGATTTTTTTTAACGAGGCGCAGCCGAGTTAAAAAAAATAGTCGAGATTACCAAAGTATTTCGCGCATGAGATGAAAACAAAATTTTTTCTACAAACGTCAAAAATATTGTTCTAAAATAAGTAATAACTATGAAAAATAGTATTGAACTGGCTTAAATAATTTTTCCAAATCAAGTAATTACTGTAACTATGGAAATAAAATGGCATTTGTTGACAATTATTTCAAAGTGACAGTTCTTGATAATTATTTTGGAGTGACTTTTTATTCGCGTCAATTTCGTGCGTGATATTTATTATTGTAAAAGAATGGAAATTTCGAGCGACGATGAACTAAGCAGTACCCCACCTAACTTGATGGATGCGGCCAATTCCGTAATTTCCAACCTTTTACCGGAGAAATCGAGGCGGCAGTATGAAAATGCATATCAGCAATTTTATCTGGTTTAGGAATAAATATTGGTTCGTGCACTGGCTGCACCATTAATGTTAACATTGTAAATAATAAATAAAATTAGGTAGTGTAAAATTTTCTCACAATTTGAAAGCCTTAATTATTGTTCTACATTAATAAATAAACGATTTCTTGTTTTTTGCTTGATTGAGGAGTTGAGGACCATATGGGTTAGAATATGAAAATCCCATATAGTTTACATGCAGTGTGCGAAATATATTTCGCACATTACTTCGCATACTGTTGTCAATGCGCGAACCTTGTCATTTTTTGACGTTTGTAGAAAAAAATATATTGTCTACCCAAAATTCACAAACCTTGGCAGTCGGGCTCACAGAAGAGTGTGAGAATTGGTGTGAAAAATCGACCAGATTAGGAACGTAAAAATGGAAGGAGAAATCTTGATCTTGAATCTGTTACTCACAGAATAACCCACGTCACACATCTAAAGAACTTTAAAAATATTTTTTTAACTAATTTAATTTTCTACGTACAATTCTTCTAGGTACCCATTATTATGGTCACGGGTTGGTGTAATATTATTATTAAGTTGACACAGGAAATATTCTCCATTGAAAATTGAACCAAACATGACTCCTCTGGAAATGGAAAAATGGAAAAAACTATTGAGTTTTTTAGCTATGGAACAGAAGTAATTAGTCTTAAATTCCGGTTTTAAGATCAGATGTGTTGGAATTGATTTAGCATCTTTTCCCATGAGTTTATTAATCATTTCCAGCTTTCTTTACCTTGTTGTCAGATTCGGCAATTTTTTTATTATGCAAGGATTGCTACTTAAATTTTGAGATATGCCAACACTAATGAGAATATGTCAAATCTGACATTGTAATCGTAAAGTTTGAAATTGTTAATCGTGAACATACTCAGAACGTGTTGTCATACGAGTGTTATTTATGTTGTTTACAGATACTTGAAACATTCATCTTGAATTAAATCGTGAACATTTTCGTGCGATGATTTTCTATGACTTTCGACGTGGATTAAACCATCAGCAGTATGCCGATCAACCCGCTTCGACTTTTGGTTATGAAGCACTATCTCCAGCCACCAGGTTTTTTCTGGTTTTCCGACATTGCATGTTGTACCAGAAAATATCGATGCTGAGCGTGAACTGATATTGAAAAACGTCATGTGACAAACCGGAAATCGGGGCATCTTGGGTATTAGTTCCACTAGCATACATTCAATATTGCATGAAAAAAGTGTTGAACAAATTCAATTGTGGTGGTTCAGAAGACGTGTATAACATCATGACAAGCGACGAATCATGGATCTATCCATACGAACCCGAAAAAACAACAATCGACTATATGGATCTTTCAAGACGAGCCAAATCCAACAAAAGTTATTAGCGCAAGAAGATACAGAAAACCAGATGACATCAACATCACCTAAGCTTCAATAGCTTGTATTGCGATTTGATATCCTTCGATTTTTTTCAATACATGGGAATTCATATCTACTTGTTTACAGTCTTATTTATTTCATATGATGAATATATCTTCACTGTCTAGTAATTATTATTTTATAATTATTATTATTATTAGGATGATAGAGTTTGTAACAAATTTACTCAATTTACCTTTTGAAATTATTTATAAATAGGTGAGTGATAATTGACCAGGTGTGATTACTATTCGAATATTGTATCAAACATATTTTTATTTCGTCCCATCATATCCTTGATAGCACGTTTGTAGTTGTTCTATGAATTTATTTTCTTGAGTTTTATTGGAAGTATGTTGTATCATTGTTTAAATAGAAGTGAGATAGTCAATGCCTATGGAAAAGGTATTGGACCCAAACGCAAGTGTCATCTAGCGTGATTAGTTACAAACATGATTATTTGACGTCATTTTAATGCAGATTTCTACAAAATACTCTGATTTTAATGCTGTCCCATTGTTTCAATCAAGTTACGACATGACTTGGAGGCCAAATCACTGAAGTTACAACATGTCGCATCCATTTGAATCCAATATAAATCCCATAAGGTTGGCTAACTATCTTACTTCTATATAAACAATGGTTGTATACTTTGGGCTCATAGAAAAATTTATTTCTTTTGGGAATGATTTTATCTCAGAAAGGGTACTGATAGATTTTCAGTGAATCTGGTGGATCGTGTAAGGTTTATGGAGAAATTGTTTTTTTGCTTAAATATCCAGATCAAGCACTGGTAAGCGTAAATGTTTCTGATCATAAGAATATTGGATTCTTGATACAGAGACTGCGTTGAATAACGTCTGTTTGTCCTTGGCATAATTTTTAGAATTGAGTTTTGAGCAAGCTGAATATTTTTTAGAACAAATGGTCGCCTCTTTTTTCGGAATAACTGGACATGTCGCCATGCACAGTTCCATTAGAGCAACGTAGAATGGTCAATTCTGAACGGCACACCAGCATTTGTTTGCCAGAAGTTTACGAAAAAATCCAACAGCAAAAGACGAATCATTCTCCATCACGACAATGCAAGCAAGCTCTAACACATCAGCTCAAACAAAAACGTTTTTGGGCAGTCGAACTGATGGGTCATCCGCCGTACAGTCCTTGGCACCCAATGATTTCTTCTTATTCCGCAGATCAAAATTAAATTGCGAGGTCAATGTTTGTTGACTCCTGAAGATGTTGATACGTTCAAATCATATGTTTTGGAAGTTCCTCAATCGGAATGGAAAAAGTGCATCGAAAATTGGTTCAAGCATGCAAAAGTGTATTGATCTCAATGGAGAATATTTTGAAAAATAGTGAAGCCATTTCTGATTATAAATATTTGTTTTTATAAGTCTCACAACTGAAAAAAATATGAGTATTTTAAAATTCATTCAATAGATAGAAAACATATTTTGACTTATATTTCCAATTAGAATTATTTAAAGCATAACTAACAGACTATTCTCATGAAGATGCGCGTGATTGCCATCAATCAATGTCGTATTTTTGATCGTCAGGGGATCGTTCCAAATAATTCCAGTCTTTGATAAATAATAATAATAATAGCACGCTGCACACGGAATATTCCGCTTTCTCACAATTTCCCACAACGATACAGCGTATTCCCCAAACACGACTCACTCGCTCTCCCCCACGCGAGCATAATCCCAAGGAAAAGTAACAAGTTAGAAAACGTCCTCGGAATACCAAAAGCCAGGACATTATTCAATCAGTATCAAAGACAATTCCACGATGGAGGGGCTTTAAAATACGAAACAGAGCGAACTTCAAGAAGGGGGACTCAAAAGGAGGGTTTCAAGGAGTCGTTAGCCAGTGTAAATGAGGCACCGAAGTACCTTAAGTATGCCTTTCTTGGGCTCGATTGAATTTCAACAGCTCAGTAGTGGGGTTTTGCCTCGAAAATCCAAAGTGAGAAAAGAAAACTCTGCGCTGGTAACGGTCGATGTCTACTATATGAAAAATCAATTTTTGAGGCTTCAATGTAATATTATTATATGGCTCGCTGAAAATCTATCAACGAGTGGATAAAAAATACAAAAAAATTTTTTTTTGCAAGCTTTTATTTAACTTGCCTAGTTTACTAAGTTCGGGTAAAATCCTAATAGGTAGGTAAATTTTAATCCACTTCTAGTCAAATTATTGTTAATTAGAGAAAACCCAAAACTGTGGTTCCAAGATGCGGACAAGTTTTGCTATTATAGATGGATCCAGAACAACAGAAGGAACTGAAATAGGAGTATATGGGCCTGGAACCAAATATTCCGAAAGTCCAGACAAAGAATTTTCCAAGCTGAATTTTACGACATCGGAAAATGCGTCCAGTTCAATATAAACTTGGAAACGGAATAATAGTCATTGAAGTCAGTCGCTAGTTCAGAAATGACCCAATAAGAGCGACTGAGATTGCTCTCCCTCTTTCCTAGCCCCGCTTGGGCACCCTAAAGCCTAGAATACGTCACTGACTATTATTTCCGTCTCGGAATATAGAAAGGAATTTTCGCAGACAAGAAATTATCTAAGTTAATCTACCTATATGTTTGCTTTGTTAACTCTATATAATTATCTCTGAATTTTCACAATTATTTGTTGCTGTTTTTTCGTTGTCGGCTGACAAATTATTTTTAATGTTTTTAGTATCAGTATTAGGAAACTTATATATTGTTATGATACGTTGGATTAAAAATATTGTAGTGTATGAAATTATTATTAAAAAAAAGTTTGTAAAAAATTTTGTGCAAATATTTTATTTTATCTTAGTAAAACTTGAAATCAGCAATGTTGATATAGTTTCGAATATGATGATTTTTTTTTTTCCTTGGTGTTTTGGCTTCGACTGCTATGGTCATTAGCCGTGTGTTCTGGGTAGGCCTTGTTACTAACTCCATACCACCATACCATCTTAGGAGCAGCACTGTTAATTGGAACGCAACAGTGAATCGTGCAGGACTCACCCCAGTCGAGCCACGATATTTTAATAATTTAATCTGTCAAATCAAATTTAAAAAATCCCAGCCGCAACTGGGGCTCGAACTCCGGACCTTTCGACTCGAAGTCGGACGCTCTAACCACTGCGCCACGCCCCGACATTATGATGATTATTATCATGATTATTATTATCATTATTTTGTTTAAAAGTTGAGATTCCGCATAAAACTAACAATTTTTTGATTTCTTTGTACAAAACAAATTATTAAGTTAAAAACATATAATATAAAATTTGGAGGAACACTTTGAGAGAACTGTCAGAGAAGTGTAACAGAGAAAGAAATTTAGAAATTGAAATGATAACAAATGCAAATGCGTTTCTGTCAAGAAATTCAGAATAAAAAGAACAATTATATTAAATAGATTAAGGAAAGCAGGAACTATTTCTGGTAATAATTATTTATAAGGTGGACAGTGAAAGGGTAAAATAAAAAGTGTAGTGATTGGTTCGTTTGGAAAAGTACGAAGAAAAAGGCAAGATTGGTTTCTTAGGGAGGAGAAAAACAAGTTGAAAATGAATTACAAAAATTGATTTTTGATCAACAAAAATCAAAGATTATTAAAAAAAACAAGAATTATAACACTAACAAGGTATTATCTGCAAAGAAATAACCAAAGTACACAAATTAGAACAAAGATTTGAAGACAACAGCCATTCCAAGTCGATTTTTTTTACCAGAATCATCATTTGTCACAATGATGATTCAGGAGACTGATTTCCAGTTCTACTTCATCTACTTTAGCCTTTTGTTAAAAAATCTGAAGATATCAGTTATACAGAAAATTTCTATATCAAAATTTGAAAACATAAATTTTATTTACTATAATTTTTCTATGGTGATATTATAACTATCAATTTTAAAACACAATATTATAATAATAATTATTATACCGTTGGCCCATTACACCAGGGGGTCGATTATCTACGAAGGTATACTCTTCAAGGATCATGAAGATTAAGTTAGATCATCGGGAAAAAAATAGTTTGTTGGATCGGTACCAGGTCGCTCCCCTCCCTGACGTCAATGACGTCACCTTTCCTTCGAATACGGCTAAATTTGCCAACCCAAATTGTATGCAAATGTTATAACACTGAATGATGGGTCAAAATGAAGGGTTTAACCAAAGGGCATTCCTTCGTTAATAATCTGAGGTCCGTATGCCGCTCTTGGGGACCAACCTAGACGTTTTCAAATCGGCTGGAGTCCGGTTAATTTAGCTAGTCCTGACTATTCCAATACATTTGTACAGCTGCTTCTATAATAACATTTTCAACATTGCTTTCAATCGGAAGTTGATTGAACAGGGAGTTGGGCGACCGAGTACCGATCCAACAAACCCCTTTTTCCGATAATCCAACTTAATCTTCATATCCCTTGAAGGGCATACCTTCGTAGATAATCTTCACTTCTAGTGTCATGGGCCAACGGTCTCTATGTTCATTTTCCCATTTTATATTTTGACTGTTAGTTCTATGAAACTATCTCTGACTTATGACAATAAAATTATTTGCTGTTTTTTTTGTAGTCTCACGAAAATTTTTCAGTTTTTTATTTGTTTATATTTATTGTATACCCCTCTCCCGAGATTTGTTAGTACTCCTGTTTCCTGGACATTGAACCATATTTTGATTTGACTTTTCAAGTTTCAAAATGTAACTTTTTCCCCTCGAGGCTTCATTGAAAAAGCACACGCGTCGTAATCACTGAATAGATCCTCCGAAGAAACCCGAAAGGATCTCTCACTCTCATTCCTCGAACTACACACGCAATCGATCCCTCACTTACGCCGACTAACGTTCATAGAGGGTTCCACACATCGGCGAAGAAGGGACTCGTCGACGGGGAGAAAAGGGGGAAAGGGGGACGGGAAGGCGATCGATATGATACAGCCTCGCCCTCGTCGCACCGTCTCCAAGGCCGATGACACAGATCGCGACCGAATTTTCTCAAGACCAAAGCTCGAACTGAATTATTTCCAGAAAGGATAAGTTATTTACACTTTCCTGGCATTTTCATCAGCCGCGTTCCGCACTTATCGGCTTATAACGTCAATGAATAAAATATAAAAACGCTTTGTTAGAGTGGATACGAGAATTAGGCCCCCGTCAAGTATAGAGGGGCCATGGCAATTGGTTCTCTCCAGGTAACTGGAAATTACCAATTCATAAAAATACTTGAGTAAAATACTAACAATGCCACAGTTGAAAACCGTGTACTATGCTCTAATCGAAAGCCGCATAAGATACGGTTTGGTTGTTTGGGGAAGTGCCTTAAAAATCATTTTATAAAAAATCAAATATCACAGAAATATCACCTTAAAATTATTTACAAGAAAAAAAGAACATTTTCATCAAATGAACTTATTCGGAAAAGCGAGGTGTTGGATAGAAGTCAACCGTATTATTTCAAAGCTGTTGAGATGTATCACAAAACAAAAAGTTCTCATATCCCTAACACATTTACAACGCTCGACAAAAGCAGTCACAGATTATACCTCTGGCACATAAAGCAATTGGACAACGCGCTTACTCATTCCTAGCTCCAATATGTTACAACACCATTCATTCCACTCAACATCAAATACACAAATAATCTATATCCATTCAAAAAATTAGTAAAATCTCATATTTTTGAATTGGGACGAGAATACCTCACCAAATTAATAGAAATAACGAATTACAATATCCTGAAAATTCGAACAAGTTCGAATGTTTTGCCGGAGAGTACAAATAATTGATAAGAATAAAATCGACTAAGTCCAAGTACCCTTCTCTCCAAATATTTCCACAAAGTAGAAAATATGAGGCAAAAATCTGACAGAAAACAACTACTTCCCAGGCTGACGCCACGACGGATTTTGAACTACATCTGACAGATATTTGTGCAACGTTCTCTCAAGAAGACTCAATTGCAAGTGCTTATTGTAGACTGTGAGTCGCTGCTTCATCCTTAGGGAATTATTAGATAAACGATAGATTGTAATTCATTTGGCAGGGACAAGACAATTCAAAGTTGTCGGACCTACCCTTGCACTGATGCAATCTCGAAACATGTCGGCGTGTGGTCATCCCCAGCCAAATTAAGGATAATCTTTTGTTTGTCTACAATAAGCACTTGCAATTGTGCCTTCTTGGAAGAACGTGGCACAAATATCTGTCAGATGTAGTTCAATATCCGTTGTGGCATTAGCCACGAAAGTAGTTGTACTTCGACTTAGTCAATTTTATTCTTATCATTTAAAATATCCTGAAAAAAATATGCTACTATAGGTATACACAGTATGAATACAACTCATTTGATTCATAGTCTAGAACTCACCCTTAACAGTAACAAAGTAAATTTTCCCAAAAATCATCTATTGTTTCTCATACAATTAAATTATCTATTAACATGTTTTTTTACTTTATTATATTGTTTTATTAATTATATGAAACAAGCACGATTTGCTTTACTTTATTCAGCTATATTATAATTATTAGTGTTGTAAAGTTTATTTTCATTTTATGGATATACTTATGCACAAGATTTCCTTTTGTGGGTTTTTCCTTGTTTATTTAGAGAAATAGTTTTAACGTGTAATTTTATAATTCATAACTGTTATCCATTTATACATTTCATACTATTGTTGATTTCCAGAATAAATATTATTATTATTATATTATTATCATAATATGGAATTATGAAGCTCGAAGTCTACACCTTTTCAAGATGTAAATCAGAATGTATGAACTGAAATTCAGAATAGTGAATTGAATTTCAGAATGTGTTCATAGTAATTCAGAAAGGTGAATTGAATTTCAGAATGCGTGAAGTTTATTTCAGAAAGGTAACTTGAATTTCAGAGTCTGTAAATTGAAATTCGGCACTGTGAATTGAAATTCAGAATACGTGAATTTATTTTCAGAAAGTGTAACTTGTAAATCAGAGGAGGCAATCTGTGAATTATGTACATAAAAGCTTCATCAACATGATGAAAATTGCCAATCCATGACTTGAGATGAAAGTGGGTAATTATGAGACCAAAAATTTTCCAACGAATTTTTAATCGAAGTATGCCTATCCGCACACCAAACTTCGTTACTATCGATATGTATGCATTTATTTACAAAGTACGCAAAGAAAGAACGCAGTAAATACAATGAGAAGAAATTTATGATGTAAACAACGTCGTTTAAGATAATTTTTTCGTGAAAAATAAAATCTCGTATGCACCATGAACGTAACTAGATCCTAACGCCCATCGGGCAAGATTCATCCCACGGGCCAAAGGCCCTCGGGTGAATCTATATAACGCACTTGGTACATAAATAGCTATTGCATCGACGATATTAATTGACCATATTCATCGTCACCATATTCATCGTCGCCATTTTGTCATATTGTTGTCGCCATAATGTCATACCCAGGGTATACCCAACTAAGAATAATTAAATTCATTAAAAAATTGTTGACTAAAGTAGACACGACGGAGTATTTTCTAACCGCATGCAAGTAGCCCGTCAGAAGCTGGTGTGCAGCAGGACCAGATATCAATCCTAGCAAAACAGTGTTTCACAAGAAGGCAAAAATACAAACTTAAAACCCCAATTCTGAATGGAACCCAGCTAACATTTTCCAAAGTGGTTTCTGGGCATTATAATTGACCAAAATCTGACATGGAACAGCACAATCAACGACTATCTTCCCAGGGCTATTATAGAGGTGAGCTGGACGTGCTGCAGAGTCTTTGGTAAGACATGGGATCTGAAACCAAAAAATGATTCACTGGTCATACCAAACGATCATCAAACCCATGGTCACCTTTGCTTCACTGACATGATGGCCAATGGTGCATCAAACTTCGGCACAAGTAAGCTGCAGAAAGTGCAGCGGCTAGATTGTCTGGGAATCACAGGGGCGATATTTACAAGCCCTACTGCAGCATTAGAGGTTATGCTAAACCTTCCACCATTGTTCATAAGTGTGATGAAGGAAACAGGATATCTGATTGAACATCTGAAGGGTTTGGGACATATTTCCCTAGAAGCTATGTCTATACCGACAGATAACATGCCGGTTAGATAAGCAGTTTGACATGTTCTAGGGATGCACCAGTGTGGATTCAAGATGGATGAAAGGGTTAGAATGGGCCAGAGCCAAGTTTCAGGTCCTGTTTTTTGACTTCTTGTCAAAGTGTCTGCCAGGCTAACCTGACTGTTGGAGGAAAATATAATGTTTATTGGCCTATTGTTAGACTTACCAAAAGAATGAAAAATATGAGTTACCATGCAATTAAATTAACAGATGCTTCAGGTGACTGTTTGATTCTTCAACAAAAAGATTTGTTTTTATCAGGTCGATAAGTATGGATTTAGTGAAATAATATAAATAACAATGAAGAAATTAATATATTTTCTGACACCGATGATGACGCTGATGAAGATTTGGAGGATTTTAGACATAAAATGTTTCGTCCAGTATATCATATAAAATAGGACAACGTCTATTTCACTTTGATATAGTCAAAATCGGTCTTAACGTGCGGGTGTGAGACTTAATCACCGACTAACTTTCTAGTTTTATCTTTTTCCATTGTGTTAAATCATCCACTTTCAAATAAAATCCCAACGATAAATAATGAAATAAAAACTTGGGTTTTCGCTTTAAAAAAGATTGTAACCGAATATATTTATGTGAAATGCCTCAAACTGTAACTCAACGTGTTCTATTTTTGAAAAAATATAGAGAAAATTACAACTCAAAATTAAGACAAATTGTGTTTTTAGACGAATCGTGGATATTTTCGAATGGGAGTGGGTCAAAATCGTGGCAGGATGAGTCCGTAAATAGCGTTAAAAGAAAAAGAGGATGCTGTCCGGGAAAACGGTACATTATATTACATGCCGGTTCTTCAAAAGGCTTCGTTCCAGAAGCAAGTTTGATTTTTTCTTCAAAGTCAAAAAGTTTGGATCATCATGATAACATGAATTGTGACATTTTCGAAAAATTGCTTAGAGAACGGTTGATACCAAATTTAGAAGAACCATCTTTAATTATTTTGGACAATGCCTCCTATCCTTCAAGAATATTAAATAATCAGCCCAATTCTTCTTGGAGCAAAAGTGACATTTATGAGTGGTTAGAATCATACATAAGCAAAATGTGTTACAAAATATGTTGAAATCAGAACTTTTGTCGATTGCAAAATCCATAAAAACCTACAATGTATGCCGTGGATGAGATATTACGTGAGCATGGCCATGAGGTATTACGGCTACCACCATACCAATGCCAGTTCATAGTTCAATGCAATAAAACTAACATGGGATGGGGCTAAATCATACCATGAGAAACATGTAGGTAATGGCCTTAAATCCGATGAGGTGGAGATGGTTTGGGAAGCTGTACTGGACCACATTACGGAGGAATATTGGAAGAAATCGGTTGAACATACCGAAAAATTAATAAGGGATTGGTGGGATCGAGATTCGCAAATCGCAAAAAAATCGCCGCATGGACGTTCATATTCATACGGCGAAAAAATTGCGGTAAATGATGAATCATAACATGCCATTTTTGGTATTTGAGGTTAGACATTGTTGTTTGTTTTTATTCTCCTTTTTCTGAAATATCAGTTGCAAATGAAGGAAATTGGCTCTAAAGGAGAATTGCTCACAGGCTCACTCACTGTTTCCCAAATGACATTACCTACTTGTTTCAATTATAATTTGTAATAAGGAGAATTTTTCAATTTGGCATGTTGTCTCCAGAAGATAAGTACCTTTAACAACAAATTTAATAAGAAACACATTTTACAAGTATAACTAGTATCAAGAATCTAAACGGTGTCCTTAAAAAGACAGATCCAAAGTTCTGCAACCCGCTTTATTTGAGAGGCCCTGCAAGATGCTTAGGAGTTCTTTGGCCACCTGCTAGGTATATGGTCTGCATATAGATGTTAACAGATCATTGCAGAAGCGAGATTTGATATCAATAAAAATATTTGTGAACAACAGTTCGTCGAACTAAAGCAAGTCACCCAAAATCTATTGGGATGATAGATCCGTATCTCCCGACAATAATTATGATCTCCCTGAACATTTTCATCATGGAATATTTTACAAAAACTACATGTAAATAATTTCATATAATTTGAAAAGATCTTCCATAATGAATTTACAAAATCTTATAAATGCAATTAAAATTGTTTTGTGATAAAAACTAAACATAAACAGCTTTGTCTAAAGATATATTTCAAGGTAGTTGAATGAAAATGGCGAAGATAGTGAAGGTACAGAACAGAATAATTTGCTCCGTGATTTATGCGAATTCGCAAAAAGATAAAATTTTTGAACTTTATTGCGGCATGTCTGTCAGCCAGTTTGTTCGCTGAAAAATTGCGAAATTCGCACGACTATGTTTTCGCCTTTACTCGATGTCGAAGTAGCACCTGTGATAATAGTTCCATTTGAAAACGATTCCGAAAGTGATGATTTTATTAGTTACATTGACTGTTTCTGAGTTTATCTTTATGTAAAACGAATTCTATTAATATTTTTTCTCTTCATTGAACAATTATTCTCATCCACATAGTTTTTTAGAAAGGTGCTAGTAACTGCTTTCGCAACTGTACACTATTGGAAATTAGTTGCTGAATTAACAAAAAAATGTAGTCCCAGTAGGTCCACAACTATTTTATAGTTGAAATGTCAAAAGCATTTGAAGTTAATTTTTACTAAAATGGATATTGCTTCTCTCAACAATATCATATTCATATCTCTGATAATCGCTATTGTCAAAACTTCAAGATGTAATTCCAAAATGAACATACCTTCATTGTCACTTCAACGAATTATCAATACCTAATCTTGAATTGAACATGTTTCAAAGAATAAATCGACAACAGCCTATTGTATGGCTACTATATCTTAATGGTAAAGTTGATACAGTGAGTTATCAATTTTACTGCAAATAATCGTATCTTTGGCAATATATTCCATATGAAGTTACTAGTAGAAGTTGTCATCTTCGAAATAGCCTGTTGTTGAGAGTGTATTATTTCTTAATGATGAAATAGCTATACAAAATTGCTAATTCTACTGCAACTGTATTTCATTTAACATCCTGTTTCTAGATTAACTATTCGAAATCATCTTATCATCAAAACCTCATTGTTGTTATTCGCAGTAACTTACTGTTGTTCGCAGTATATTCTGAAGTTATTTCAACTATAATGAATTGTAACTTTCACTTCAACTAATTGTTATGAGCACTACCTCCTAATATTATACTATCTACAATAAACTGTCATTGTACTACAACTTCTTGTACTTTTACCAATATTTTCATGTCGTTATGAAACAAATTATCCGAATATATGATGGGTTTCATTTGACAATTAAAAATGAGATTATCATTCATCACATTTTATTTCATGAAAAAAAAAATTCCATCTTTAATGAAAAACACAACACAGTAATAACGAAAATTGTAAATTTGTTGATTTGCAGAAATTTGAAGAGTTTATGCCAGACATTATTCACTGTCTCCCTCTTCACAGAACGCTTCTTCATGATGGTGGTTGGTGGAAAAAGCAAGGCAAATGAAAACGACAAATCTGAAAAAAAAACATTCAATAGCTGATGAAAGTGGTCAAATAAATAATGCAATTTACTGAGGATAACTTGGTTATTGAAATGTGCATTTATGAGATATCAGTGATAAACACTAATATAAAATTCGAATGTGAAATAAGGTAAATAATAATTGATTATTATGTTATTTTGAAATAACATTTATTGAAATTATAGAGTATATTTGATTAGAGTCAATTTGGAAGTAGATATTTTATATACTTCTTGAATTTTGACCCCAAAAATCTTCACAAAAATGCGTTTATCCTTTCCGGTCTTGAGGAAGAATTCACAAGATGTCTAGAATCGATTGTAATAGATGAAATATAGCTGATATTATTCTTTTGCAGTCAACTACCAATCAATCAGTTTCTAAAAGTGTTGGATACACTAGGCTGTCAGTCCTCTCATGAAATGAAATGGTATGAGTTTTTGACGGATGCTCAATTTGACCTCTACGGAGGGTTCTGATCCTGTTTGTCAAAAAACATCCGTTTTTAGAAGCTGGGTCAAAAATGGCTACTATGAAAGACAAAAATCTAATTGAAAACGATTTCAAGGAAAAAAATTAGACTTACAAATCTGGCCTTTGTTATATTATCCTTTAAATCAGGAAATGGGTGCACCATTGCTGAGGCATATGCTGCTTTCGTTGTTTAAATAGATGGCAGAAAATCAGCCCTGCTGCATGTGATTCACCACAATGTGAACCAACCTCTTCCTGTGTTTGTCATCCAGAGTCTTATTAGTCCTGTAGAAGAAGACAACTTCTCCTCCTGGATCATCAAGTATATATCTACTCGCTCAATTCCTGAAACGATGAGAAGGTAAAAAGTATTTTTCATTTCAAAATCACTTCCTTTTGAAAATTTCAGAAGAACATTTTGAAATGATGCTGAAATCACGAAAATTCAGTTCAATAGACGATAAAAATTACTAGGATGTACGAACTCAAAAATCAGAATATTATTGGAACGAATCTTACCTGTACTTTTATTTCTCTACAACTCTACTTAGATATTTTTCTTGGAAGTTTTTCGTTACTTATATCAGATAAGCAGCTCAAACTTCGGTCAAAACTTCTGAAACTTTCAGTACTACAAAACTGTTCTGATGTTTTCATTTATAACTGGGAGGAACAGCTACAGGTAGGCCTGTTGCGATTTAAAGCCTGTAAATGGCAAACAAATATTATTCCTCAAACGATTTGAAAATTAAAGAATAAAGCTTTTCATCAATATTCTTGTAAAGATAATCAATAGGAGCTTCTGAAGTAGAATGAACATAAAATCAAGTAAAAATCTGCATAAAAATGAAAACACAGCAAGGTAGTTATATTTTTGCAAAATGTGTAATTCGTGTTACAGTAGGTATACGTAAGTACACACCACTCGCAAAACAAAGTGAAAAAATGTTTGTCTAGTAGGTACTTGCCTTCATTGTATTTGTCTTACAACACATTAACACACCCTCAATCAGCGTAACAACCACTACGTCCACGATACAAATAGGCAAAGAACTGATCATATCAGTAGAAACATTTTCGCTGGAAAACAAACGGAAAATTACGACTATACACGAAGGGTTCAGAAATGCATGGAATCTGAACGTAACACGAAAATGTTTGTAACAGAGCATAAACTGTTGTGAATTGAGAAACAAAGTGATGGTAATTCGTCAACACAAATCGACAAATTCGCAACTTACTAATCGTCCTTCAACAGTAAGATGTTGTTCTACCTAATCTAATTCTCTACGTTTTAATTTCATTTTCGACAATTCCTAATGGTTATATTATCCAGTTAAATTAAATGAATTGTAAAATAACAGTTTAAGATTTATCGACTGAAGTTGATTCACGGAGTGTTCTTTTATTTTACTAGGTACCTACCTACACTTGGGCTCGATCCCAAAGGGCTTCTGGGTATCTACCAATTTTATTTACTTTCTATTTTATACAAATAAATAGGTACCTACCTATATGATCCTCAAGATACCAATATAATGATGTAAGTATGTAATGCTTCTAATGTAACTTCAAATTATCGGTAAGTCAGATTGCAAATTGCTTCCAACCGAGGAAACTCAGAATTTCATGTTGAAAATCATTGTACACACTGTGGACACATATAATGAATCAATTGCGAAGAATGACATATATTATGACAAGGAAATTTTCAATGTTTACTCAATTGCCTATACCCACAGCAGTGTATGTCCCCAGACCATCAGTGGGGCAGTCCTTATTGTTCTTAACGTAAGATTGTTAACAACAATATGATATTATCTCCATCACATGTTGAAGTTTGCATACACCACAATTTTTGTTTCAATAACAACGCGATGGAAATGAATTCAAGATTGTGTATTGTTCTTCAAGAAATGTGTCAAACAATAAAAGTACTACATTCTTGCAATTTCAGATACAATACGTTGTTGTCAGTTTCCAATTGATATTTAGTTATTTTGTTGAAAACATCATGTAGTCGTTTGATGCAGACTTGTGGCTGCTGTATTGACAGTATTAGTAGTGAATTCAATAACTCAGCGAGTTAACAACTACATCCGAAATATCGGTAGTGAAAATAATACATAATAGTTGTTGAATCCGACTACAATTTTTCAACAATATGGGAAGTTGTTGAAAGTAACAACTAATTTCCAACAGTGTACTGTTTATTCCAATAACACTGCACAAACGATTTACGTGCTAAACATGAATGATATCGTGAAAATATACCTTAATAAATAATTACAAAACCTTTTGGTAACCACTAGGTTTTTCAATTTGATTCATATGTACGCTGACCTTTGAACCCGCACGATAAGACCGATTTTGATTATAACTGGGATAATGAACATTTCAAAATTAGGTTTCGGTTCGATTGTTTTAATATGATTTTGAGAAAGGTTTCTCATTGAAAGAATAACTATAAATATTTTTTTCTAGAGCTTTATCACTCGATCTAATCCAACGGCTGTTTTACGTTTTTATGCAAGTGGAAGCAATTTGATCACTGTAGGCGACTTTGGACTCCACCTCAAAAAAAGCGATGTTACTTACCTAGTTTTATATCCTGAACACGAACACAAAGAAAAAATGAGGGGTCCCCAATATTTTTCGAGTTATTCCTTTTGAATCTTCAAAATCGATAATTTTTTTAGTGAAAAATCGCGCGATGCCTCCTTCTATTTGTCGACACTTTTTTTCAGACTCTAATGAACTCGTATTTCTTACAATTGCAATTTATTTTATATTTTTTAGTTTTTCCATGTTTTAGATTTACGGGGCCGAAACTCGCACAAAATAACAATAGACAACTTGAAAAGATGTCATCCCGCCACAAAACACAAACTAATTCTCTATTTAAATGACACAAAACTCGATTTGACAATAAAAAAAAACAATCATTTTGGCCATTTCACACAAAACATTTTGTAAGATAACATCCATATAAAATTTAGTCGAAATACCCAAATGAAACTTACAAACGAATAATTTCGAAAAACACACATTAACAAGAGTTAAAAAACGGCAGAATTGAGGCAGACCTACTATGCGCGGAATGTGGTGAGGAGGAGGACTCCTTCCACTTCCTATGCGAATGTGGTATTTATGGCAGGCTCAGACAAAACGTCTTCAGAGTTGCCACTATTGCACTCATTGCAATGGAAGGACATTTCCACTTTCATAAGAAGGTCGAGCAGGTATCCGCCATGGGATGAGTGAAGATGCCAGGGTTTGCGAAAAGGGCCCACTAGGGCCTAGGCGCTGACGCTTGCGTCCCCACCCATTACCATTACTATTGTACATTAGGTGCAAAAAAATTTGCATTCATTTTATTTCATGTTGCAACTACGACAGAACTGTCGGAAATTCGTAGTAATAAGCAAAAAACAAATATAGTTACTGTGCATTTTTGTTAAAATACAAATTGTATCAAAGCAAAATATTATACATAATTGTGAATCTTCCTACAACTTAGTAATAGTACTTACATCCAGCCATTCCCAACTTGCATAGGAGGAGTGTCAGGATAACCAGGGATGGATCTAAAACAACATGAAAGAAAATTATTGATTGTTTATTCAACTGCAATTTATGACTTTTTTAACAAATCTTGAAATGAAATAGAAAAACGAAGTGTTAAAGGAACAAACAAGACTTTGGTTCAGCCTCAAAAAGTGACGACATTCAACAGATGGTTACATCTAAAATCAGAATTTCTTATTTCAATATCAGACTGAAATCGATTTTTCCAGTTTCCGAGAGTGAAGTGAATGACTCCCCTGAAGTGATAATGTTTCCGTTTTTACTCCTTAAATATTATCTAATGATTTAAATATTTCTGACATGATTTTGGAAGACAAATTAATGAATGAATTATAGTGATCTGATCCTAGAATAAAAAACTTCAAATATAGTACCGTAACATGTTATGGGCTAACTCAAACAAAAAAAAAAACAAAAAAATTGAATAGGAACATTTATTACAGTGCTATTTATTTTATTTGAAAAATGAAAAAAAAAATGGTGGAAGGTCTATAGAATATTTTGTTATGAAAGTCCTCTCCACTATTGATTGAAAATTTGATTGTGTGAAAGGGACTTGTTTCTTGACATGGTTTATTGGGTGGTTCAACCTTCCTCAGTTTCTCTTTTTAATCCAAAAACGTTGACGTTTCGTAGACAATATCTGATTTTCCACGTTGAATTCCGATCTTTCCAAATATAATAATAATAATCTACATCAAAACCAATAATATGAGTGTACCCAAAGGCCTGCTCTGTGAGGATATAGGAAGGCTGTCATCATTATGTAGTATTTCTGCAAAAACTCAATTTTACAGAAACTAGATTGGTCCTACTTTGAAAAAAAAAATTTTTTTTTGTTAACCAGCTTTCGTCCCCTTACGAACGGCAGTCCTGAGAAGTCGAAACTTGTGCGAGCTAAGGGTTAACGAGGTTTTACCTCTTCTACGTGCGATTCCTAGCACTTATATTTACTGTTTCCAGGACCGCGATCAAATACCGCGTACAAATCATGAATCGAC
Source organism: Chrysolina oricalcia (assembly GCA_944452925.2). Lineage (NCBI taxonomy): Eukaryota > Metazoa > Arthropoda > Insecta > Coleoptera > Chrysomelidae > Chrysolina > Chrysolina oricalcia. The sequence goes on from OX101821.2 coordinate 51,474,546, forward strand.
GCATCGATCCATCACCCGATATCGCAAATTAATTGGCAAAAAACCTCCGAATACGAGGTGTATTTTTAGAAACCGATCGCGAACGCGAAAAAAAAGGCTCCGACCAATACGCTAGCCCGCAGAATTCGGCGCCCTTTGTTCCAACGATTATTTTGCATTTATAATGCAGAAAGTCAGCCGGTGGTCAATGCCACATATGTTCGAGTGGTCCTTAACAAATTCTCGGAAGCGGATTGCCAAATTGCCGACTAACATGTTTCTAACGCTTTCTATCTATCTATTCGACGTTTTTAAATGGGCTTTTTTCCGGTTTCGGAAGTGTGGTCTAATGAATTACCGATACAGGGTCATTCGTCGGAAATGCTAAACAAGAAAACAGGGTGGTTCGCTTGAAGCAAAAATCGAAAAATGTTTCCAACCGCATCAGCTCAAAATACCTACTATAATTTTCAGATTGTTTACCTGAACCTCATTTTGAAATGTTGTTGAGCTACACTTCCCCGAAGTAATCTGCGTTCCAATTAAATCAAAATAACCAGAGAAGTACGCGTCATTCAAAGTCACAATTCATGAAAAAAAATTCAACCGAGCCATGGACCCTTCCATAATATGGACTCAAGATGCTTGTTGGTTGGTTGGTTACAGACTGACGAGCAAGATTCCGGGTTCACCTTTGAGGTTTTCCTTAACACTGAGACCAGCTGGGGTCTATTGTATTGTCCTGTCGCCAGTGGTTCCTAATCAAATAGGCTTGTATTTTTCACCATGTTTTGTAGTCTGTTCACTAGGTATTTCGGATTCATGCCTGTTTCTAGGTTGATCTGCTGCGCCTCTATTTATTCCCATGGTTTGAAGGTGTTTTCTAAGGGCAGTGTCCGGTTACTAGGCCGGTGGTTTTGCGTATCTTAGATCTGTTGAGGTTGTCAGCTGTCAGTGTTTGGTAGGTGCCTCACCATGTCTGTGCTATTATGCCGATGCCCTTTGATTTGGTCCCAATATGTTTAGTGTTTCGATTTTTTCCACTCATTAATTAGGTTTCTGCATCGGGTTTTACTGATTCCACACGCAGGTTCTGAGCCTGTGAATGGTGTTTCAGATGCTTGTTTTGCAAGTTGGTCTGCTTTTTCATTGCCTTCAATTCCTCTATGTCCAGGCACACACACACGAGTGTAACCTTGTTGTGTTTTGACAGTTTATTGAGGCTCTGAATGTAGTTGTGTTTTATTTTATACCAACTGTCTAGATTCATCTGTAGGCATGGCCTTATGGCATTTGTCTCAGCTTAGAATACTGTGGTGATATTGCCAAGTGGAACTATTACATTCCTTTTTGGCCTCATCCCATATATTACTGAATCTGTTTCTGAACTAGATTATGTTTCCAGATGATAGTGATCATACTCCCTAGTCCCAATCGTTCCCCTTGAGCTGTGTTTTGAATGGTTTTTCGTATGAGTATTGTGGTAGCATATCATTTCCAGTACGGTAATGTTGACTTCATGGATGATTTTGGTGTGCCAAGTTCGTTGGCTTGAGTTATCTAATTACCTGTTTGTTTAAGTCTGTATGCTCTCATCCTTGCCTCCCTCTTGATTGTGACGTTTAAAGGTTTAGGATAATTTCTCACAGACAAGCCTCTGTATTTTACCCCGACAGGCAAGCCTCTGTATTTTACCAAGGTTGGTTTTCAACTGTCTTCATTTTGGTCCACCACAAAAGTGAGACATAAGGTAATTCGAGGATAGATGGCCCAGGTTTTGAAATTTCATGTTAGCATGTTCAAACATTGAATTGGGATTGCTGTTAATTTATATAACGAATCTTTATTAGGTTTAGGAAAATGTCCTGAACTCTAAAATTCATGAAAAGATTAAACTTATGTTTCAAAAAAAAAAAAATTAAAATAGTTAACAAAAACCATCTCCCCCACAGTGCTGAGGTGAGATGGCGCAACTGAAAACAAAAGATATTTTGGCCAAAATTTCACTTTGTTTTACATTCAACAACACCACAGTCATGGCAAAAGTTAACAAACTTGGAGCAAGACTTGTGAAACCATTTGGATCAACGTAAGCAAATTATCCAGTCGTCAGATTTTGTGGTACAAACTGACAGCCTTGGGTTTCTCTACAGAAATAACTTAAGCCATGGAAAACCAGGTAATCGTGATTCCTTATTAAAACGATGTTTAATGCCTAGCTGTTCGGCCAATTTGAATACCATACTTCGCCCGTCAGTTCGAGTAGGAGCAAAACCGTTTTATGGAAAGTTTTGGGATATGTTGGGCCAATTTTGCCTCAGCAGCTTCGCATAATGTGGAGGAGGGTCCAAGAGGACCTTTCTTCACATTTTTTCTCAGATTTCTTCTTTGTAGAGTGGGTGCCGGTACCCCAAAGTTTCCAGCAGCATCATTCACTCCCATTTTATTTTTATTATCGGCTTCAACTAGCCCTGGAACAACTTCCAGTGCGTTAGAATATTGTAGGCATACTGGAAAAAAAGAAATTTTAATGAGCCATCTATCCTCGTTGTGAGAGGAGAGATGGCGCACATCACAAACCAAACACGTTTTGAATGAAATATGCGGAATTTTAAAGTTGTGCAACAAAACTTGAAATTTTTTACTTACCTGAAACGATGAATTGAATGAAATTATTAAATAATTTAAAGTTCACTAGCGCGAAAATAAATTCGGAAAAAATATATTTGTCCCCACCGGACACGAGTGTTTTTGTCCAACTTATTTATGAAAAAAAAAAGTTTTTATAAAACAAGATTTTATAATAATGCTACAAAATGACACATAAGACAGAATAGTTACATAGATCATTTAGTTAGTCCTGAATATTCTCATTTTCAACAATATAAAAATCGTGAGGAAAAGTAACTTTTCAGCACTAGTGCGGAAAAGTAACTTTTCCGCATAATTTTATCTTTCCGCGAGATTTATAATATGCGATCGAATCTAGTCTATTAACGACTGTTTGATAATAACTTTCCGATATTCCGTAATTTTCATAAAATTAATTTCAAAATATAAAGTAATTAAGACGTTATCAAAATAAATAGTGATATTTAAAATTTGACAGGATTTGATATGGTATTATAGCAATTAAATTAATATCTGAAATAGCTCAGTTGGCAAAGTAAGGGAGCAGTCGTTCTACGCTGGTTAATGGTTAATGGGGTAGGTGGTTCGAATCATGGGGAAGTAACTTTTTTTTTTGTTTTTGTTTTGAAATCGATTGTTCAATTTTCGTTATATTTTTCAATATTTGTATATTTTGATGGAATCTGTTATGAAAAAAATAATTCGCTCGTACTACAAAATTTCATATACCTACCTACTCGTGGGAAATGTATGTCATTTCATGCTCATTGTACAGTATACTAATCTTGAATTAAAATATTGTGCTTTAAAGAGAAAATCTTGCGTAAAAGTAAAAATCGTGCGGAAAAGTATTAATCGTGCGGAAAAGTAGAACTTTCAAAACGAAAAATCGTGCGGAAAAGTTACTTTTCCGCACGCTTGTAGGAAAAAATATTTTTCAATAGGCCTTCAACCTTCAAACTTTACGGCAGCTTGTTTACAATGAACTGAAGTAGATCAGATCGCAACTGTTCATCTTCAACACTAGCGGTGGCGCTGTAAAACCATTGCGCCATCTCACCTTCTGCGCCATCTATCCTCAACTTACCATATGTGATTTTGGGTCTTATGATCGCAGTGTAAAGCCAGTGCATGACTTTCGGTTTCAGTCCCCATGTATTTCCAAAAACTCTCCTGCACATCATAAACGATTATTTGCTTTTGTTGACTCGTGTATAGACCAAGCTATAGAGGTTTTTTCCCCACAAAATAAAAGACGCAAATGGCGTATACTAATTTTTATAAACGTGCATTTAGTCAACATCATTTCAAAATTGTGCTTAAATATATGTTAAAAACGAAAGTTTAATCTGTTATATCAAATGGTACCATTCACATAACAATATTAAGTTTATGCTAAAAACATGTTACCTTGAAAATCCCAACTTTATAAGAATCTTACTTCTACGATAAAAATATTGTCCACAATTAACGTGTACCTAAAGTTTCATGTCATAAAATGTACCTGTCATTCTTAAATTTATGCCCAAATCTAAAACTTGTATAATATTAGGTCTCATTCAAAATTATTTTTAAGGTTATAATTATGTCAGTGCTTTAATGAAAACCCCAGTTTTCGCCCAAGCAAAATCGCTTTGTGGAATGTTTTAAACAAGAAATAGTGAAAAAAATACAGCTTTTTTGGTTTTTTAGAAATATCTCAAATATTATTCAAGGAATCGTTTTACAGTCAATGGAACTTTTGTAGAAATTTATAAAACCTACAAAATGTTTTTTTTTACACGCCATGATCGGTAGATTTTTCATTGAGAAAATCCGAGAAAACCTCGAAAAACAGACCATTTTTCAAAAATTCATAATTTTTATAAATCTGAATGTGGACAAACAATATTGCGGAAACTAATAGTTAATAACATTTAGTTCATCTGTGCGCAAGATGGTTTCTGTCCTATATATAATTTTTGCACAATCGCGTTATGAACAATTTAAGGGCGAATCTTTCTAATTGTGCCGATTTGAGGGAAATCATCTTATTAAAATTCTGTACGGCATATGGAAGTAGAGATCAATATCTACAAAGTGTGTATTTTGGATTTTCTCCTGAGAGGTGCTAGGCCATCCTGTAAAGTCTGCAAAGTTCTGCATGACATTTAAGCTCTTCTCTATTTCCGATTGTAAATGATTGACTTGTGCATTCCACTTCAGGTTTTTGTGTAAGATCATGCCAAGATAATTCACTGCATCAGTCCATTGAATAGTTTGAGAGTTATACAAGATATTACGATAAGTAGGTCGTGGCGAACCTTTGGAAAAAAGAATAGACCTTGATTTATTGACAGATTATAAAATTATGATTATTCAACCAGCATTCAAACTCAATTATGAATGAATTTATTTTGAAAATTATGTTATCAATATTCACTCCCTTGCAAGTATGACAAAATCATCAGCATAAGCATACTGAACCAAGTTGAAAAGTATAGGTACAATGTTAAATGATTTGTAAAGAAAAATTGTAAAATTTGTTTTGAATTTCCCAGGTTTTCGAAGAAAAACCCTCAAACAGAGCTTGTGCGAGCAAGGGAGATCGGGGACCTAGAGTTTACATAAAAGTGGATTCTGAACCACATCAGCTTCGTGACAGGCGGATCGAACCCTGGCCGCATGGGTGGAAGGTAAACACTCTGACACCACGACCACTTAGAAGCAGTATAGATTTTAAACAGTATGGGACTAAGAGGGGATCCTTGTGGAAGACCTTTATTACTATGATTTGGGCCAAAAATTGGTGCAGGACTATCTTTTATAAATAATGAAGTATAGGACTGAAAAAAACTTTTCTCTATCAAACGTTGAAATGTGATCGAAGCAATTTGATTGCAGGTAATGTAAGAGATTTAGGGTTTGATTAGTTTGGCGAGATGAGTTGCAAAACTTTTTCTTGATTGCCGCTCAAAAGCCAATAATCATCATCGATATTTTCGGAGTTTAACCCTCGTAAAAAATCAAGCCGTTCGCGTTTTCGGCTATTTCATGGCATTAAAATTAAAATGAATGGGTCTCTTTAATAGCTGCATCCATCAGTTTGAAGAAAACCGAGTCTTCACCTGCCGCAGATGCCCGAATGGAAAGCGATAAGTTAATATTCTCTTTCTAATGGTTGTTACAGTTGATGGATACATTACCATCGGTTATTATCATTCGCGAATGTGCCTTAATGGTCATTTTATCTATACAGACTTACAATTAGTTCCAGAAACAATAGCAATTAGTACCGAAGTATAGTGAATGTTTACCTTTGCAACGGCGATCAGAATGAGAATTACGGGGTAATTAATTAAAATTCATGAAGTCATAATGCGTTCGTTGGCAAATGACATTCGTTAATAGTGGTAATTACTATTTTATATACGGGGTGGACCAAAAGGGGACTGACTAAGAAAACACTATAACGAAACGTGGTACCCAGGGTTGAAATGATTTTTTCAATTCAAATCAAAATTTCTAATAATTTATAATTCAGAGAAAATAAAACTTTTGAGTTTTTATTAATGGTTTATTTGATCAAAAAAATACAAAACCGCTGTACCTAAATTTATAATTTATTTGATTGTAGCACTTGTACAAAAAAAAACAATTGAAACTAATTTTGGTGCTTTTTCCGTTCTTAATCGATTTGTAACGAACTGGAGACGGACCTGCTCTCTTGAGAAAAAGCCACCGCCGGATTAATCTCTACCATGGTGAAAACACGTTAAAGGAGTGTCTGATGGAATGCCAATTGCCATTTCGAGAACAATTCGAAAGTCATCTAAAGTTGAACCGTGAAAGAAGATACATGCAGTTCAACACACAGTCCAATTTCAAGTAAAGCAGCGCAATGTAAATTATTTAGTACATTTAGTTATATTTTATGAGTAAAAATAAATTAGGTAAAACTGTTAAGAGACTTTTTTTATTATAATTGGTGTTGGAAAGTCAGATTTTCAATATAAATAAGTGTTTAGAGGACAGAAATACGTGTTGAGAAAATAAAACTGAAAGACCTTTTTCGCGAAAAATAATAAAAATAATTTTATTGTCTGCCTTAAAATTAAACATACATAAATTCGTCATTTATAAAAAATTCTCGACAAACAAAAGGTGAATTGTTAGGTCTGATGACCGATTCTTCCACACCCTCCCGAAAAATATTAATAAAAAGTAAACGCAAATACTCTATATCCTGGTCCACCACAATATTTTTGAATGAATGGCCATTATAAAAATCACACAGTAAATGGAAACACTCAATTCAGTGCATATCAAATGAGGAAATACAATACAGTAAACAGACATCATTGTTGTGTTAGTAATTCCATTTTTTTGTCTTTTTTATGCGAATTTAGTAATAATGAAAATTTTGCTATATCCAATGAATTACTGTCTAATGCAATCTGAAATACACCAAGCAATAGAGCATAAAAAGAGTGAGTTTCTAACAAAAATACTTGTAGGAAACCGACTATGCCATCACATAAAAGACAGTCCGTAGTCATATTGTGTTATGTTTTCGACTGTCATTTATTAATTTGTTATAAACATTTAAATAACAAATAACGTGTTTTTTTTAATTGTTTTGCTTATAAAATAAAAACAGTTGAAGCAATCTGGTTGCTCAAATGAGAAGAATTGCAGATAATTGAAATACAAATAAAATTGGATATTTCACAACCCTGTTGGATGATTGGTAACGGAGAAAAACTGGAAAAACCGGAAAATTATGCGATTTTTTTAAAAATTCATATCTCCGCCATTTTTCAAGAAGTAGGTTTGGTCTTCCTCATGAAAGTATTGAATCAATCATGTGAACTTTATGTGTGCACAAAACAGGCGCTGTCGGATCGTTAGTTTTGGCACAATTGCAATTTAATTTTTTTTTGCACTATCTTGCAGCGTGCATGGATGCTCTAGTGATTGCCCGATTTCAATTTCTCAAACAGACTATGAAAGTAGAAGTATAGTACTACGAATCGAATATTCTCATTTTGCGCAGCAATGGTGCGAAATAGGTGAAAAATGCATGCAAACATGACTGAAAACGGCCTAGCCCGCGTTAGCTGTAGGAGAGTCCAGGAGATGAGGGGTATTCTTCTAATGAACGCTTCCACTCATCTCCCGCTAACTCCTACCACTCGATCGTTTTCACTAGCTCGGCCGTTTTCAGTAATTTTTCACCCATTTCGCAGCATTTTAGAGCAAAATGAGAATATACGTTTTGTCGTACTGTACTTTCACTTTCAAAAAAAAATTCAAATTGCAATTGTGCCAAAACTAATGATCCGTCAGAGCCTATTTTGTGCACACACAAAGTACACATGATTCAATACTTTCATAAGAAGGGCCAACCCTATTTCTTAAAAAAATTTACAATTTTTTAAAAAAATCGTAAAATTTTCCGGTTTTTCCGGTTTTCCTCCGTTACTAATGATCCGACAGGGTCGTAAAACATACCATTTTCTTCGTATTTCGATTATCTACAATTGTTTCCATTGGAGTAACCAAATTGCTCTATCAGAATATAACAACGATATGTCTTCCATGTGATGGCACAGTCGGTTTTCCACTAGTATTTTTGTTAGGCAAAAATGCTCTATTGATTGGACTAATATAAAAAAGAAAATTTTAACATTTCTTCATCATGTTTTGATGCTTTTTCCGTTTCTAATCGATTTGTAACGAACTGGAGACGGACCTGCCTGCTTGAGAAAAGGCCACCGCCTGAATTGGTAACATCAGTTCTATTTGAGATTCTCCTGAATAGATATTCCGTATTTTTAGTCTAAAAGAGAAAACGTGAATGAAGTTTGCGACGGTTGACCATGTTGATCCAACCCATTTCTTACAGTTTATGAGACATCCTATTTCTCCTTCTCAGGCTATGGATTAGGCGCAAACAAAAGTGTGAAACCGATCTGAATCTACCCCACAAAGAAATGGACCATAGACTGTGTCACAATGGTTGGAGTGAGATAAAACCATTGAGTCAGTCAACATTTTTTAAGTTTTAACATTAATTTTATCTCGATGAGGATAAAGTAGTTTCGAGGCGGCACAGGCTGTTCTCATTTTTGCAGTAACACGGTTGTTGAATCGCTATTTTGAGTCTATAGAAGCGGGTAGTTCAACCCATGCAACTTTATTGGAATCTAGTGAGCATTCTCAGTAGATTCCAAATATGGACGAATAAGGCTGTTCTACAGCTGATTTTTCTGAATTTTGGATAAATAGTCGTTAAATTGTGATAATTTTTTATTGTTATTATGTCTAGGAAAAGTCAGGTTGGCTAGTAATTTACGCATTTTCAACTCGGTTAGCATGCAGCTGTTTGTTTAGGTAGGTTAGCTTGCTCAGGTTAGGTTTGTGTGTAAATTGCGAGCGAAAAACTAATTCAAGCATTTTCGAGTCTCGCCAGCTAGGTTAGCTTGCTCAGGTTAGGATAGGTTGTCAATTACGAGCGAAAAAACAAATTCACGCATTTTCAATTCAGTTTGCCTTCTTGTTTTGTCACCTAAACACCCCGCCATGTTAAACTACAATATTTCAATTCCCAGTTCAGTAGATTCCAATAAAGTTGCATGGGTTGAACTAGCCGCTTGTTGAGTCTATACGTAGCCCTAGATTTTTGACGCAATCACTAAACTTTAATATTTCATCATTGACTAATATTTGTAGTTCGTTCTCTCGTTTTCATTTTCGTACACAACAGCAGATGAGAAGCATTTATTCTCAAATGATTTTTTTCCGACAATTGCTGCCAAATCGTTATTGCTTGTTGTATGTCTTTCAATTTGAAATAATAATGAACTTCCTTGTCGTATGCATACAAATGATAATTAAACTAGGAAAAATGAGAATGAAATTTCGACGTAGGTATACAATTTTAATAATAGGGGGCCCAAAATGCTACTCTGTGGTACTTCTTGTCGCAGAGATAACCAGCTTAATAATTCATCAACTATTTTGACCCATTGTTTGTGACTGGTTAAGAATGACTAGATTAGTTCTACTGCTTGTCTGCTAAAGCCAATGTAATTTAAAATTGATATCAAAATTTGAAGATTCTGTGCGAAAACACGAAAGTTGTCAATCATAATTATGGCGCAAATTTTATTATTGGCCAATAAGTAGAGTATGTCATCTTCAACAGCCGCTTCTCAATCCAGATTAATTTGCCGGTAAAAGTTTTCCTCACACACATAAAAACTGTTTTGTAGAATTATAATTTTTTCCAAAACTTTTGAAAGCGTTAGCAGAATACTTATACTCCGCACTAAACATTGAGATTTAATTAAAGTCCGGACAAATGCAGAAGGCCGCCATCTTTCGTTCACTTCGTCTGCTCAGAGCACATGATTCTGGAACCCAGTAGTCACTCACCTCAGGGATGTGGAGAGTGGTTATTTAGGTAAATAACACCAGCGCGCCTTCCGGATGTTTCGGAGCTGGAATATTCCTTATGGAAAAAATTAAATAATTTTTGGAACCCACTGTATGTGACAGCTATAATAAACCTTCAAATTTAATCACAGAAAAATTAAACAAATTCTAAAATAGAAATAATAAGTTTTCAGATTTTAACTTTCATGAAAGAGTCAAGAATCTTTCTGATGTTGTATTTGAAGAAGAAGAGATGGAACTACTGAAACTTGGTTTGAAGCACTCATTGAAACACAACTTTTCAGACAATAACTTACTTGAATTTGCAATCGAAATAGATGTTGCTATCGAACTTCTTTCGAAAGACAACAATATCAAAAAAGTCATCCGAAATGACGTACAAAATTATCTCTATAGAGTCAAAAAAGACAAATCAAAAAAGCTAAATGACACAGAAAAACATTTTAATTCAGTACTGAAAAAAAATCAAAGCAAAAATTGTAGACCATAACCTAATTTTTTCCAAAGCTGATAAAGGTAACTGTTTAGTAATTCTCAAGAAATTCGACTATATAAATAAGGTAGAAACCTTTCTATCCGAACACGATTTCATACCGATAAATTCAAACCCTTTTAATAGTTTCATCAAAAAAACAAAAACATACATCAAAGTAAGCAATGATCTTTTTAAGAAGTACAATTCACCATATAACTTAATTTCCAGTAACCCAGTCATGCCACGTTTGTATGGACTTCCAAAGATGCATAAAGCCAACATTCCAATCAGACCTGTAGTAAGTTTCACTTACACACCAGTTTCAACATTAGCAGCTTTCCTTTACAATCTCATAAAAGAACTAACAAATTTCAAGCCGAAACACTCGGTAAGTAATACTTTGGATTTAGTAACAAAATTGAATAATCTAAATTTACCCACTGAAAATTATCTCATGATCTCCTTTGATGTCAGTAATCTCTATACATCAGTTCCTAAATCAGAAACTATACCTCTAGTAGGCAATATTCTTAGAAATAACCTTGTCAATGAAGACACTGTTATACAAATTTCAACTTTATTAAATTTTTGCCTTTCCCAAGATTTCTTCATCTTCAATGAGAAATTCTACAGACAACCAGAGGGCTTAGCAATGGGTAGTTGCCTATCTCCAATTTTAGCAGACTTATTCATGAATAACTTAGAAATCAACCACATAGTTAACGATAATAATAATGAAATATTACACTGGTTTAGGTATGTAGACGATTGTTTAGTCTTCATTGAAGGCAACTCAGACACAGCCGAAAACCTTCTGAGAAAAATTAATTCCATCCATCCCAACATTAACTTCACACTTGAACTTGAATCTGATAACAAATTAAATTTTCTGGATCTAACCATCAATAAATCTGACAATCTGGAATTCAGCATTTACAGGAAACCCACTCAAACAGATCATGTCATTCCAGCTTTCTCTAATCACCCATATCAGCATAAAATGGCAGCCTTTTATTGCTACATCCATAGACTTCTTAACATCCCTCTTTCTTCCACAAATTACAACAAAGAGTTGAACGTTCTCAAACAAATCGCATACAATAACGGTTATAATCCCAACATTATTCCAAATTTAATTCAAAAATTCAAAAAGTCAAAAATAAAAGAGAACAATATTTAACCTACCCCGAGAGTAAAAAACCCTTCTAGAATTGTATCTCTACCGTTTATAAATGAACATATTTCTAAAAAAGTCTCTGGTTGCATCAACAATAAAATAACAAATATAAAAATTTCTTTCAAAAGTAACAATAATTTAAGTAAACATTTAGTCAATTCAAAAGACAAAATTAACAAATTATCAAAAAGTGGAATTTATAAACTTAATTGTAACGATTGTGAAGGTTCTTACATAGGAAGGACTTGTAGGCCTTTGAAAGTTCGTATAAACGAACACCTGAACAAACCTGGAAACTCAGCTTTCGGACACCATATCAATTTTAATAAACATAATTTCAGTCCAAATCGAAACTCACAAATTTTGAAACAAGTCAATTCAAAAAATTTCAACAGACTAAATTTTCTCGAAGACTTACAAATAGACAAGGAAATACAGTGCAACAACTTATGCTTAAACACACAAGTACAACTGAACAGATCATATATTCCTCTACACAGGAGATTAAAATAGTACTCCATTGTCAACAAAATTCTCTAAATTTATTGTTCTTTGCTCACTAGGTAAACTTTACATTCTGTAGTCACAAAACATTGTCGTATGTCATAAACTCACTTTTAACTCTCATTGGACATGGACCTTATGTCAATGTCACCACACTTCATCTGTCAACCTTCAATCTTGTCAAAATTTATAAAAAAACGTATTCCTTCCGTTTGTACCTCGTGGCTGACAGTACAGCACGAAAAGGCATTTGCATTTTGTATAAAAATGCAGATCCAAAAACTTTAAAATAAAAAACCCCTAAGGGGTACACATTAAGTACTTAATTTTTAAAATGTTGAATGTTTCTCCGTACCAAACAAATGTTAACTTTGGTCATGTTGACTTTTTATAATAGTGCTCCTGTATAAGTACTTGACGAGTAAGTAATGCAAAATTTCTTCACTCTTACATTGTTTCAATTATTACTTACTTGCAGGTATAGCACTGATGATGGCTTAATAGCCGAAAGCGCTTTGCGATTATGATAAATTTACATACACGAAATACAACACTTTCATTGAATAATATAAATCAACTTTGCCCATAAAACATTTTATTTATTTATTTATTTATCAGTATTTTACCTCTCAAATAGGCCCAATACAATATTTTTATGCTTATCATAATTTTTTGAAAACATCAATATTTTCTCTTGATTTTTTTATTTTTAGTAAAAGCTCGCTTCCTCCTGTCAAACTTTCTCTTTAACAGATCTCTTCATGCGGTAGTTTTTAGGTTTCTTATAAAATCCCCCCATAATCGATAGTATCCCATAGATATAATTTGAAGATCAAAAAAGTGGTCCTCTGAACGGATTTACATGAATTACCTTCCCATAATTTAGCGAACGACCATCTTCCTTTCACGTCACTTTCACGTTATGTATCCCGTTGTGTCTCAAATCTAGATTTTGATTTAGATTAGCTATTAGTCTTGTCTGACCGATTTTGACGTATCTCATAACAAATATTCAGAATAATATCTCATGATTCATTCAACAAATTGAATAGACGCATGCACTGCAAGACAATATTCATATACCGAGTTGTCTCTCAACAGTAATAGGCATTAGCTTGTTCTGGAAGCTCCTGAAATATGTTCCACATTCTCTTGAATTGTGGATATTTCGTAATCACAAGGTAATGTAATAGAAGAATTGCTGAATAATTATTCTCCAAAGTACTTCTTTGCATGAAGCGACGTATATACATATAAACATACATACATACGCCCATACAAACATACGAGGATATATTGAAAGAGAACAGGTACATAAGATGTGTTCAAATTGACTTGAGTGTTTAGACAAAGGTCATTGTTGAATATTTCTTTACTTATATGTAAATCTTCAAGGAAATATAATCTGTTGGACCTAACCTACTGTAAAATTTGAGAGTTTCTGTTCGGGTCAATATTATGGTTGTTTAACGTTAAATGTTTACCAAATGCAGATAATTTGTTTGGGTTTTGGTGTTCTTTTATACGAACTTTCAAAGGTCTACATGTTCTGCCAATGTAAGCTGCATCACAATCTTCACAATTTAATTTATAAATACCACTTCCTGAACGTTAATCAATTTTGTCTTTTGTATTGACTAAAAATCTACTCGAATTGTAATTAGTTTTGAAAGAAATTTTAATGTTTTCGATGTTACCTTTGATGCAACAGCTATTTTGTTAGAAATATTATCATTTAGAAAAGGAAGTGAAACACAATTGTCAACAGAGTCTACTTTAGGATAAGCCAAGTTATGTTCTTTCTTCTTCTCAATTTTTTCTATTAAAGAGTTAATAATATTTGGGTTGTAATTGTTATTGGAAGCTATTTGTTTAATGATATTCAATTCGTTGTGGTAATCAACTGTAGAAACAGGTATATTCAAGAGTCTGTGAATGTAACAATTGAGTGGTTAAATCACCGATCTTTCAATCACTCTGGCTGCCAGTAGAAGGTTCAAACCATAGCGACTGAGGGCTGCCGTTCGTAAGGGGACGACAGCTGGTTAACGGAAAAAACAATTTTGAAAAAAAAATCATAAATCCATGAAATATGCTAGGAATTGTCTTAAATTGGGAACAAATTGTCTCTTGGTCAGAGTATGATATTTGCGCATTGTTACGGAGTCGCATTACACGCCGCCTCTGAATTCCCAGAATGATTTTGAGCAAATCTTGGGATAATGTATGTTTCGAATGTAGTGTATTTAGAAAAATATCGCTCGGCACAAGTGAGCAAAATACTCTCAAAATTCACCAATTCAAAATTCTGTATTCATCTTTGATAATGCATGTCGATGATTATTTTGTAATGAAACGTTTTTGGAAACGATCAATGCTAATATCGGAGAAGAAGAACTCAAAAAGTTTTGGCATCTTTTGAATCTAGATATATTTCACAAGAAATCTTGGTGAAAGTTTGGGTCACTCGGTGTATAAGTACGTACATTATATGTCATTTTTTTTTTTCAATCAACTCGTTTAACACTAATTGGTTCGGAATTTTCGAAAAGCGAAAAATTTGTATGCCGTTGTTGTTCGAGTGGAATTCGAAGACAGCTGCCTTCTGCAGTTGACGAGATAAATCAAAATCTGCGTTGACAGATGTCATCGGTATATTTGTTTCGTTATCGAAATTTCTCCTAATTAATGGCAAAGTTACGTGTTCATTTTCGTTTCGTTGTGAGACGCGGAAATTTCCAGTTAACATTGGTTACCGAATGTGTAAAACTGCAGTTTTCGTATGCATAGGTACAAAAACAAACAGTCCACTTAGGGCGGATTTTCATGCAAACGATATCCAACGATCCGATGGTACGAAAGTGTTTTGATTGGTTACATTCTTTTCGCGCCATTTTCTATCCGAAACATTTTCACTCTCATGCGACTGTCGTAAGGGTTGAAATATTTTGAAATTTTCCGAAAATCGTATGGTTTTTAATCTCACTTTTCCCGTTTTCTTATTTTTATTGTAGATCAAAACGAATACCAACGAAATAAATATATTTTTTTTAATGGAAAACCAATAATCCTCTAATTTTGTCTTATATTATTTTATGGAAAATGAGAAATAAACAAAAAGAAAAAGGATATTCCGGCCACATAGAAAAACTCGCCTTATTGAACTAAGATCTTCGCGGAATAGATAGTCAAGTCGACAATTAAAACAATATCATGATTTCCACCATGAAGACACTGAAAACGGTAATACATACAGCTATGGTTGAACAGAAAGACCATTCATTTTGGAAAATGAAATAACAAAAGAATCATTTTCAAGTTCTTTTCTGTTAGCGCTGGAACAAAATAAGAAACACCGCGTCACAGCAAATTTTCATACGGTTTTTTGTGATATCAGTTTTACTGCCCGACGTTTCGTTATCGATCAATTATCATCAATGCAGCACAGAATTGAAGATCTAGCACTAGAACTATGCAGACTTTACAGGATAAGCCTAGCACTTGGCTGACTGCCACAAACCTGGAAATCTGTGAACGTGGTCTTCACTCCGAAACCTGACCAAAACTCATAGAGCATGCCAAGAATTCCATATCAAAAAGCCTATCATTCATTTTCCTTACAGGACTGGAAAAGTTAATAGACAGGGATTTACGGGAGGCAGTTCTTATAGACCGGTTACCCCAATACTCATACGAATGGGGGTAGAATCACTATAATCTGGAAACATGATCAGTTATACCAGTTGGCTCAATATCAGGTATTGGAACAAGGGCACATAATTCCAAGCTGAGATACATGCTATAAGGACATGCATTCAGATGAATCCAGACAGTGGGTACATAAGAAAATCTACTTGGAAGGACAAAAAAGCTACTCTTTGGGAAAGTGCACAACAGTTTTTCAAGCTGAAGTGAACCCATCTATCTATGAGGCAGGAGGCGAAAGAAGGGCAGATCAGAGAATTTATATCTGCTCGGATAGTGTTAGACAGAGCTGTTGCATGCTGCATTGATAAACATTTTGTAAAGTGTGCATTTTCCTATAAAATTTGACATCTTTATATTGAATTGTTATCGATTCCCTCTTAGTGACCCTAAAATTTCAATAAATTCTATCAAGGATGCCTTGGAGTACCTTTTTACACCTCAAGTAACCTTTATAGTATGTGGAGACTTTAATTTTGACGGATATTTACCCTCAACAAATATTTTCTTCTCGTGAATTTCGGTATGCATCACGTAGGAACAGGGACAACCCGTGTAACATATTCTACCCTGATTCAAATTGATCATGTTTTCTACAATTTTTCCAATGATTTCATCTGTGTTCTTGATAACACTATATCTGATTACAGAATAACTCTACTTGATTTTGATTTGTCCATAAAATTATCCTGTAATTCATCTTGAATGGGAAGAACCTTTTCAGATTTGGCTTTGCCAGTTTTGCTATGGCTCTATGTAATGAGAACTGGAAAGACTTTTACATTATTGTTTTGTTATTGTTGTTGTTAAAATTGTTATTTCCGTCAACCGATTGCACCCCTACGCGCAACCCTCGGAAGTCTTCGAGAGACTTGTGTGAGCTAGGGAAGACGCAGCCCTTACCTGATAACATGTGATGCCATGCCATTGGGGCATTGGGGGCATGGATGAGGAATTCACGTGTTTCTGTTATATTTAAACATTTTACTTTGAAAAGTTTTATCTATTACGAATCAAATTCAGAAAACATCTCGATCGCTTGAGAATTCAAACGTGGGTAATGCTCGATGTTAAAAAATCAGCCTCCATCAGTCTCAAAAACATTCTTTATATATGAATGATGGTTTTTCGGGTTTTTAGGCCGACGTTTATTTAGAGAAAATCTCGACAAGTAGTGTTCAGTGATCGAAGCTGTAAACATTTCTCTTGAAAATGCCAACCACTCGTGTTGGCGAAACGTCGAGATTTTCTCTAAATAAACGTCGGCCTAAAAACCCGAAAAACCATCATTCATTCAACGATGGCCGCGAAAGCCTTTCACAATTCTTTATATAATAAGAGGAATCCCAGAATTTAATCCTTTTTATTCGAATTCTAAAAAGAAACATGACAAATTATTATCTGACGCTAAAAAAGCCAATATCAAAATAAAATAATGCATTCTGACAACAAAAATAAGGCATACTGGAATGTAGTTTTGGAATTGTCCAACAAGACCTTTGGCGCTATTACAGATACCCCCTCTATCGTGGGTAACAGTTTCAATTATCATTTTCAACAGATGCCTTTACGAATAAATGAGATGACACAGGAAAAAAAATATTTAAAAAATAATGTAAAACTGATTTACGTTATCAATTTCCATGCACTCAAATGTCTACGTAACGTTAGTTCGTTCTGGTTAGATCTTACTAAAAAATTACTCCTCAAAAAACGTATTTTCACAAGAAAGAATCCTACCAACTTTATCAATTTCCAGGCACTCAAATGTCTACGTAAGGATAGTTAGTTCTGGTTATATCATACTAAAAAATGACTCCTCACAAAACGTATTTTTACAAGGAAAAATGGTGCAAAACCTACCAACTTTATCAATTTCCACGCACTCTTATAGTTTAGTTTATTTATTTCACTACGTTACATAATAAAACGTTTGTAGCAAGTCAAAAAATATCCAAGAAGGTAAATAAAAACAATAAAAACAAACAAAAACAAGCAAGCGAACGTAAATACAAGGTGTAAAAATTTAAAAGCAAAAATGGATGAGTGTGTTGACATCATAAACATTTGAAATGGTTCACGTATTCTTTGACAGAATAGAAGCAACACCTCAAAAGATAATTTTTTATTGTTTTTTTGAATTTGGACATACTAAGAACTTTAAAATTATCGGGAAGACAGTTGTAGAGGTTGAAATCCAGAGTGTTCTTCTGTCATTTACTCAAACGATATCGATTTGTACGAATTTTGTTACATTGTCTGGTATTATGATTATGGAGGTCTGATTGCTTAATGAAGTTGATTTTTAATGAATTTCTATGAGAACATTGTAAAAAAAATAAAGTGGGTAACGGCATTATTCTAAGTTTCAAGAAAAGAGGTTGACAATGGTCTCTATAACCAGAGTTCGTTATTATTCTGAGAGCTTTTTTCTGCAATTTAAAAATCTTTAAAGCTCCATTTGAGTTGCCCCAGAGTATAACACCATAGCTAATGTGAGAATGAAAGAGGGAGAAATACGTTATTTTCAGTGTATCGATACTAGTAACATTTTTCAACTGACGCAATAAGAAAAGTGTTCTAGATAGTTTATTACTCAGTTGGTCAATATGACAGTGCCAAGTGAGAGTACTATCGACAACTAACCCAAGTAATTTAACGCGGTTTGCATTTGATGTAGCAGAGCTTGTTGAAAACTGTAACTGTTGCGTTTTATCCGTTTTCAGTTTGAGACGATTTGTCACGAACCAAGTTTCTGCCTTCTCATCGACTTCATCTGATATTCTAGATAGTTCAGTTGCATTTTGCCCAAGTAAATAAAAGTAGTGTCATCGGCAAACAAAACAGATTTGTAAGGATGCATGAAATTACTGATGTCAGTTACATAAATTATGAATAGAAGTGGTCCCAAAACTGATCCTTGGGGAACACCATGTTCGACAATATTTTTGCGATTTCCATCCTCCCTACGGTTTGGTACAGATATTTTTCTATGTGTAATTGTGTACGCATTGGTATTGATGTGTTTAATAGCCTATGTGTTATTTCGATGTGACTCGCGCCGTAATAATCGAGAAAATTAATTTTTATAAATATTTTTGCTACTTCCATCCTCCCTACGGTTTGGTACAGATATTTTTCTATGTGTACGCATTGATATTGATGTGTTTAATAGCCTCTGTGTTATTTCGAGGTGACTCGCGCGGTAATAATCGAGAAAATTAATTTTTGTAAATATTTTTGCGATTTCCATCTCCCCTACAGATTGGTACAGATATTTTTCTATGTGCACGCATTGGTATTGATGTGTTTAACAGCCTCTGTGTTATTTCGAGGTGACTCGCGCCGTAATAATTGAGAAAATTAGTCTTTATAAATATTTTTCCGATTTCCATCTTTCCTACGGGTTGGTACAGATATTTTTCTGTGTGTCCGCATTGGTATTGATGTGTTTAATAGCCTCTGTGTTATTTCGAGGTGACTCGCGCCGTAATAATCGAGAAAATTAATTTTTATGAATATTTTTGCGACATCCATCCTCCCTACGGTTTGGTACAGATATTTTCCTATGTGTACGCATTGGTATTGATGTGTTTAATAGCATCTGTGTTATTTCGAAGTGACTCGCGCCGCAATAATCGAGAAAATTAATTTTTATAAATATTTTTGCGATTTCCATCTCCCCTACGGTTTGGTACAGATTTTATGAGGGATAGGGATACTCCCCTGATGCTATGATAATATAGTTTCTCCAATAATATGTCGTGAGAGACGCAGTCGAACGCCTTGGAGAGGTCGCAGAACATAATGGCTGTGTGGTTACCTTGCTCGAGATTGTCGACTACCTCGCTCACCACATTGAGAACGTAAGGTTAGTTCGTTCTGTTAGATCATACTAAAAAACTACTCCGCACCAAATATATTTTCAAAATGTTTTTCGGGGGTTTTTATTCTGTTTTTTTTTTATCGGGGGTATTTTTTCTGGGGTTTCTTTTCCGGGGATTTTATTTCCTAGATTCGTAAGGGGTATAATATCCACCCCTATGCAATTCCATTTCAGAGCACACCAACCTGGACCACCCGGTATGCTGCGCCAACTCTACATTTCGAAAAACCAAATTCCGCCGCTCATAAAAAACGAATCATTAATAATAACAATAATCTCGGACGCTCTTCAGCTGGTGTCATGGAATCCGCAGGAACGTGGATAAATCGACATGAAAGGCTCGTTACTCGTAGGCCTACTCGAAAAAAAATACACCTGCTTTATACGGCTCTCGCACGTGCCCGTTGATTTGGGCTTGTTGATTATGCCCGAAAAGTCTTAAACCTTGATTTCGACCGAGTGTTTCGATCATTAAACGTCCGAGCAACATACAGGATGTAATCATCGATTCGCTTTCTTGTGACTCACGATTAATCAATCAAAAACGATCAACCTGTTTGGTTCCTCACCGAGTGAATCCCCGCGACACGAACTAGATCTCTAATTGGAGAAAAGTAGAGACTGTAGTTGTAGTTGAAGTACAATTAGTAAATAAATTAAAATTTCACTAAAAGCAAGCAAAATCAAGAGACTCAAACATTGCAAAAGTTATTAACAATTAATTGAAAAAACAAAATGGGGTTTTGTTTTTTTGCAAATATCTCAAATTTAATAAAAGCTTCAATGAGAGGAGGACGTTTCCTTAAAAAAAATGATATAGGACCAATATTTATAATTTTCCCAGAAGGGCTGAAAATACGGCCGAAAACAGGGACTTTGGCTTGCGTAAGCCCCTCCCACTTAGGACCTTTAATAAATAAATATTATTTAAACTTATTAATTACGAAAACTAAGAATTGAAAAATCTAGACATCTTCTGAATGTTATCGCGATTTTTCTATTAATTATGCATTAGTTAATTAACAATTTTTTCCAACTTGAACATGAAAACTGCAAGAGCAATAATTATTAAATAACAAATTTGAGATTTTTTTCCTTTTTTTGGAGCAATTTTTCAAAGATCTCAGAAGAGATTCCCGTTGGCATAATATGAAAAAAACTTTGTTATCAACAATTTACTAAGGGTAAAAATTAAAAAATCTTGATAAATCATTAAACTTTTTTTATATTACTATTGATCCGTTTTTTATGATCAGAAGCCACAAGGAAATTATTCTTAAAAATTTTTATTCGCTACTGTTTACAAAATTGTTTATTATTTGGGTTTTGGCATCGACTGCTATGGTCGTTAGCCATATCATTACCAAATGCGTTGTT
Source organism: Chrysolina oricalcia (assembly GCA_944452925.2). Taxonomy (NCBI): domain Eukaryota; kingdom Metazoa; phylum Arthropoda; class Insecta; order Coleoptera; family Chrysomelidae; genus Chrysolina; species Chrysolina oricalcia. Next base: position 51,495,720 of record OX101821.2, read on the forward strand.
TATAAGATAATTTAAAAAAAATTGTATTGATTAAAAACGGATTTGTTAATTAACAATTTTTTCTACCACCTTTTATTATGAGGGGACAATTATCTTTTAAATCATAATTTATCCAGCTCTTTGATAACTGAAAAAAAAAATGTTTTTATTCAAATCTTCACTGTTTATGTGATAAACAATTTGTTATTAGCAATTAAGTGTTATCTATATATGATTTTTTTACATAATGAAACAAAAACAACCATGTGTTATTATTGGAGAAAAAAAATTTAATTATATTTTTTTCGAATTTAAAAAATTCTGTTTCTTTTACTCCATCATTCTCTCCTGTTTTTTATGTTTAAACTTAGCTTACAACCCTATATCTAAATTATTAGAGATATCTGAATTATCAGTAGGCTTTTTTGGAAGAATCGACAAGAAACAAATGCTGAAGTGTCAACAAACAATTTTTGCTAATAATTTGCGTTTAAAAGTAGTGAATTTTTGTATCATGTCCCGTTTAGAATTTAAACATGAATATTACTTCAATTTGTTGATCATTTATGAAGAATTTGACATTTGACATTGAGTTATAAAATTTTCGAGATAGCCGAATTCGGCGTCAATTTCTCAGAACCCTGTGTAGTTCATTTGAAGTTTCCAAAAATTTAGGAAGCATCAGGTCTTATTCAGGCAAATTCCGGCAATTTTTGCCCGGACCCTTCTATCATTTCCAGAAAATATATTTTTTTGTGAATCACATTTTCAAAAAAATTTTAATATCTGATTTTTAGACATATGATGTTCCGAATAAAGTTATATTGAAATTCCATAAGTTCATAAGTGAATTGTATGTTTTGTAGGTTAGTCTGAATAACGTTTTTGTCCACTGTACAGATACCATTTATGCATTCGTTAATCATTGTTATTTGTTAATATTTATTCATGTAGGTAATATTATAAACTATAAACTGTTTTTGTTGTTGTAAACTGTTTGTGCTTTCTTAAGTTTGATTTATGAATATTTACGTTGGACCGATGATGATTCGTTATGTTTTTATATACACTTACATTTTTACAGTTTCAAATGAACTATCTTCCTTTTTTTGAATTTCCTGATTTTTATACAGGGTGTCCGGTAAACCTTGTATAATATTGAAACTGGTGATAGACCAGGTCATGACTGTTCAGAATATCGGAATTTCACCTCAGTAAAAATATCACCGTTTTCGAGATAATGGGCATTTTAAGAATTTCTGGAAAATCGCTACCTAACCTGGGATTTTTGAGTGCCATGTATACAAATTGGGACGAATCCAAATATCTTTGCTGCTGAAGATTACTGATGAGTGATGCTTCTAGACGTACAGAAAAGTTTTTTCAGTTTGTATATTAAGTACATGTTATTTATAAATTTGCCTTTGTTTGTCAACAAGAATTTATTCTTATGTACAATAAACATATATATATATATCACATTATTATTATAAATTTTATTACAAATTAAAAATATTTTTGATCTTATTTTTTCGTAAACCACCTCATTGCCGCCGCTGCCTTGAGGCCGAGCTGAATTGCGGAAAAAACGTGCTTATTCGAAACCAAAAAAGACATTTCTAAAAGGACCCCGCAAACTCCTTATGAAATTTGGATCCCGTTGGATTTTTGAATATAGTCCATGTTATTCTCAACCAATGTTACCACTGCGCCAACCCAAAAAATTTATCAGTTTTGCTGCTAGGGGGCGTTGAAATCACTACTTGCGCAGATTAGACTATTTATTTTTGAATCCGGTAACAATATTTTTAATTGTTTCATTGTTGCTAATATTGCATATAAAAAAATTCTTATTTTTTTTGAAGGGAGGGAATGGTGAAATTGAACTACTGTAAGATTTCTTTAAATTGAGCTGATTAAAACATTTATTTTGATAAAGCATTCACAAGTATTCGAGAATTAATTTTTTTCGTATTTTAAAATAGGGGTGGGGGAAGTGAACTAAAATACGTAGAGATATTGTTTGCGCCTATAATAATAAATACTTAGTCTATTCTGAACAAGATATGATTTCAACGCCCCCTAGCATCTAAACTATTCATTTTTGATGTTTGTCACCCGATTAATTTCTATTCAAAATAAGTTGAACTGCATCATATTAAAAATTCAGAAAAATCCCCGATTTTTTTTCGTTTTGCTATTTCCCTTATTCAGGCATATTTAAACACTCCACGATACATTTAAAGACACTCGAGAAATATTTTTTTCGCGTTTCGTAATAGTAGTTGGGGGAAGAAGGGGGGAGGTAAGATCTTTTTTTTAAAACAGCACAATACAGTGCAACATTAACAACAATGAAACAAGTGAAAAAATTGTTACCGGGTTCAGAAATAAATAGTCTAATCTGTTCATTTTTTGGGTTGGCGCAATGGTAACATTGGTTGAGAATTACATGGACTACATCATATCAAAAATTCCATGAGGAGTTCTATGAGGAGTTCTTTTCATCTGAATTAAATCATTTATAAGAGAGAAAAAAATTAAATGCAGAAAAATCGGTTCTTTGCCATTTTGACGGTTAATATGAGGTTATGTCGAAAAGTGTTGAATACAAAAGTTTTCGATATTTTTTTATCTACAACTGTTCCATTGAACATTTTCCTCTAAGAGGTCACGTTCGCCGCAAAACACAAAAAACCATTTTTCTACGACCGTGCGTTTTTACCCACTTTCCCGCACTCATTTTAGTTTAGAAAGTGTCACTTTCCACTAGTGCGGGAAAGTAAAATATGCCAATTTATCGTAATTAAATGTACATTTCATTGATTTTACCTGTATATTACTATTCAAACTAATATAGGTTTTAATATTCAATCTAACCCAGACTATTTTTCATTCATTGGAATGAAGAAGGTGCGATACTTTTATATATCTACCCTATACATTTCTCAAAATCAATCCACATAACAATCAAACTAAGCTGAGTCAAGTGGTTTGGTGTGGTAACCAAAGATTTGTTATGACAACCAAGTTGTCATCAAGACGTCAAAGTTTCAAGTCGAAGGGTTGTCGAAGTGTCCGATTCTGGCATTTTTCAAATTATTTTCAATAACAGCAATATTTTAATGGATTCGTTAGACGAAGAGCTCCCAGAAGCAATATTAAAGGCCGCAGATGAGGTAAATTCAGACCTGTTACCAAGTAAATCACGAGAAAGATACGAACAGCAATACAACCAATTTTTAAACTGGTGTAAGGAAAAAGGAGTGAATAGCTTCAGAGAAGAGGTTTTTTTGGCGTATTTTTCCGAGCTGAGTAAGGTACTGAAATCCAATACCCTATGGTCGCGTTACTCGATGGTGAAATGTTTAGTTAAAATAAAACAAAACCTGGACAAAAGCAAGTTTCATAAATTGACATCGTTCCTAAAAAAACAAAATGTTGGTTTTCGACCACATAAAGCGCAGATTTTTACCACAGAAGACATATCCAATTTTATGCTAGCTCCTGATGAGATATATCTTATGATTAAAGTAAGTACCATTTTTGCTTTGGCCGGTGCTCTTCGCAGAGCGGAGCTTGTGAAAGTCACGCTTGACGATTTTCAAGATAAAGGAAACCTAATTATTGTGAAAATTTCCGATTCGAAAAACCATAGCTCAAGATCCTTTGTTATATCTGAAGACATAAATAATGGAACCTTTTTGAAACTCTATAAGTGTGCAAATTTACGGCCTCCTACCAACACGCACCGTGTTTTTTATCAATTACAAAAAAGGCAAATGTTCTGTTCAGTGCGTAGGCGTAAACACATTTGGTAAAATGCCGGCAGAGATCGCTACCTACTTAGGCCTATACCTAACCCAGAACGTTACACAGGTCACAGTTTTTGACGATCTTCAGCAACGTTTCTAGCAGATTCAGGCGAAAGGAAAAACAACATAAAACGTCTTGGAGGCTGGAAGTCAACTACTGAACAGAAGAAAACCATCTCGAATAAAATTCTTTCATGTACTGGCAACTTGTAACCGATGCCGTATCAGTCATCTTCATACACTTTGCAATCTACGAGTGTACTCTTAACAGCCAGTTACCTCCAACTAACTACTCTGGACCGGCTATTCTGACGCATTTGCAGAATGCAACGAATTGTGTTTTCAACATTAACATTAATAATAATTAGTGGATTTTCATGGAATGTTTTGTATGTTGAAATAAAATATTTATTTTCAATGTGCTTTTTAAATCTGTATGCGGTCGTAGAAAAAATAATGTTCCTAATTCATGCGTAAAGTGTCTTTCCCGCCCTTGACTGCTTGCCCGAACTCCGCTACGCGTCATTCGGGTCAACGGCAGTCGCGTGCGGGAAAGTATCACTTTTCGCACTTGTTAGGAAAATAACTATTTCAACACCTAAACTGCATCCCCATTTTGAGTATTTTCGTATTTAAACACTTTTTTTGCTTAAAGTTGGAACCTCAACAACATTCTCCACCTGGTCTTTGTCTGTTACTTTTTTCTTCTTCACAGAAATTATAGGCACCAATCTATATCCATTTCCAGGTCGGAAAAAAACGCGTCTCTTCCGGAAAACTCGTACCGAGAGCACCGTCCGCAAAATCAGCATAAATAATCAGAGAAACGCCTCCGGGGCCGTGGCCGTTCATTTCGCCGGTAGGCGTCAGTGTAATACAAACCGATCATTGCAGATTGCAACCGGGGCAGATGCACATGCATTTTAATTCGCCGTGCACTGACTTGAGGACGAGGAGAGACGCGCGTCCACGTGTCCGTCCACTCTCGTACACCTTGCACTTGCAGATTTTGACCCGTGCGCCGGAGAATTAAGCAGGAACCCACATGTACCCAGTGACGTATCCGACGGGGTCTGCACCCCTTTCGGTAAAAATCAACATTTTCAGTGCGCGAATGATTCGTTGAGAAAATTCCTAAACTCAAAATAGTTGCCTAACAATTAACAAAATGATTGGCTAGATGATTTGGCAGTCTCTAATTCTCTTATAGTTATTTGTTATGCCAATGACACTAATTTCGTAATTACGGAAACTAGCATCGATCGGAATGGTTATAATACTGCTGAAGAGGTAAAAACTTGATGTTTATTACGGTCAGAAAAAAAATTCATTAATTTGAATAAGAGAAAGACAGTATCAATTGAAATACCATCGGGGAACAATCAAACTCCAATGTAACAATAACGTACATAATTACGGATTTCAAAACGAAGTTAACATCTTGGGAGTTTTCTGTGTTCTAACGTTAAACTGGGAAACTCAACTCACATAAATAACCTCTGCGGTAAACTGAAATCAGCCGGCTATGCCTTGAGGTTATTAAAGGAGTACTGACAGTACTGTATAAGTCAAAAATTACTCCTCACTCTGTATTACGCGAATTTTCACTCTCAAATGTGATAGGGTATAATTAATTTGAGAGCTGGTACTGATTGTTCAAGAATGAGTGTCCCCAGGGAAGAATACAGGGACCGTATGTTCGAGTTCGCGCGATAAATTTCGAACGTGATATTTTCATCGCCAAAAATTCGCATGTGATACTGTTCTCGTTCGATACGCTATTCCCGAACTAAATGCGATAAAGAGTTGGTCGGTTTCGAAGGGTGTGAGGGAAGTCTTAGCTTGGGTCACGAATTCAACCAATAGCTTAAAGTATTTAAATCACATGACGTGGCGCGTCACGTTCTGCTTGTATTTCTTGTGTTGTTTTATTAACCAATCGATTAAAAATATCTAGTTGATTTAAAGCATTATTTACTTTATCAAGACACATTGAAACATGATTTACTGAATGCTACGTGTATATTGGAAGCTGAGTTCAGCTGATATAGCTGCTACTTGCGAGGAATCCAAGACTTATTAAGACATTCACATAAGTATGTTTTATTATAAATCACATTCATATAAATGCCTATTCGGACTGAAGGTACTTTTGTCTCAATATTTATAGCTGACTTTCTACTTCCCTCCTTTATATAGGGAGACACTAGTTGAATTAATTCACGAATTAATTTTTTTGATAAACGAAGAATTCTAACAAATTGTCTATCTCAAAGTTTCAATGCATTTATACGAAGGCTGTTCTGCTGCTCCCGCAGCATCGTCTACTACTTCTGCAATAGCGATCATTGCAATTTCATCACAATTTTCCATTTCATAATATCAAAAGTAAAATGTAAACAATGGATTATTATCGAGGTTAGGATTTAAGTCAATTTTTCCGATCGATAATTCTTATCGCATGCTAAATATCCGCTCGTTGTTTTATGGTCGATAATTATCGCTGGTGATATTCGAACATACCATTTTTGGGGTATCCTTCATGCGATATTGCATCGAGTGAACTCAAACATAGGGTCCCAGACATGCGGATTTTTGAGAAATTAATATTCTTGAACAATCTTCCCTGGGGACACTCATACAGGTATAAAAATGATAAAATTTGAACCGTTGTTCATACTTACATATACGAAATATCGTGCTGTGTTCATAAGAATCTTTCATTGTTTAGCATCAACAAATCGAAGCATGATTACTCTACCAGATTCAAGAAGAATTTACATCCGGCAAAGCGCTCGACCAAGTTTTATCAAAAAAACTTTTATTACAATAGCTGCAGAAACTATAGGGTAAACGGGATAGATGGACCATTGGGATAGATGGACCATTGGGATAGAAGAACCAGTTAAATAGTTCACTAACCACCCGCTTGAGTGTCGCCGTAGTTGTTTCAGTTAGGGTCACTGAATCCTAGAAGGCTTTGGCCTTCTTACGGGTATGGCCAATGGGTGGAGTCTAAATAGTTCCAATGAAACACCACGAAAATTAGGTCCGATGTTTGAACTAATGACACATGTCAAAAGTCAATTTTTATGCCATTGCCGTCATTGGTAATGTTTTCAAAAATAGTTTTAGCAGATTCACAGAAAAGAAAGCAGATTGTCCCAAGTCCCTGCTGTCACTGATCCAACTTAGGAATATATTGGTTACTTTTTTTACTGATACAAATATTCCTATCTTTTGGAAGTGAAGTACCTATTGTGCAGTGAAAACCTACAGGAATACCGACAAAAGTCGTAAATTATATTGTATTCTCAGAGGTGAGTTCAAGATCATTTTGTTTATAAATTGTTAATTAGTAGATTGAAGTATACATTTTCTGAAGACAAATACAGAATATATTTTCATTCAAACTTTTTTTTTCAGGATTGAAACAGGAAACCTTGAGAAAGGAATGGCTATCAATAGTATCAATATTGAGTAACGTAATGTAAAATTGAGACAGAAATCAGGACTAGAACTAAATTAAAAAATGAACTTAAGAAATGTATACTTAATAGGTGACTTCAATTCCTTTATAATGTAACAATGTTTCACCTTTGAATGTTTTTGCTTTGAAATGACTTATTTAATCATTTCACAAATTATTCTCATCGTTCCTTTTCTAACAATTGTTTGATTTCTTCATCAATTTTGATTTCATATGTATTGCTGCTAAACAATTTATGTAAAAATGTAATCCCTCTCGTAAACTGAAATGTTTCTTGGGATCAATAAATAAAGTGTGTACAGTGTAAATATAACAATTTTCGTGTTAACTTGGATTGACAATGGATGGACAACTAGTGTTTATTAAACAAAATTTTTCGTCATGACCATCTCAGATGAAGTTGTTTTTTTTAATATCTGTAGTTTCAGAAGAGCAAATCATAAAAAATTACACATCAATGAAATCAGAATGAGAATCACTATTTTTCTGTATAAAAAAACAATATGGCGCCCATAACAGAAAAAAAACTTGATGATGAATGCCAGAAGACGAAACGTCGGATAGTAAATCTGAACATGAAAACGTGTAGCTGAAAAAAAGTATCAATGAAAATGTACTTTTGGTTTTGAGCTATGTTGTCAAATAACGATAGAACAAAATAAAAACGAAAATTCCGATTTTCAGTTTTTTCCCGATATTTCCGGAAATACTCGGAATTTTCCAAGTTTCAAAACAATATTTTGTTAAGCACCAGAATACGCAACTTTGCCCCAATTTAAGCTTCGACGTATCTCCTGTAGTTTAGGAGATCCCAATGGTGGGGGTCGAATTTGAATTGCCCTGTATACATGGTGAATGAAATGTTTTTCATTTGAAAGCCCTGTTTACGAAGAAACTAGAGAAAATTGAAATGTACCAGAAGCAATAACCCTCTCAAGGTTGGGACTGATTCTACAGTATTTAAAGCTATTTCCATTCAGATGGAGAAATGTTTTATGTTTTATGTGAAATGTGCGGTTTCTACAAAATTAGGATATTTGGTACACAATGAATAAATTAATGGTGAAAGTATTATACCTTAGTATTAATTTCTGTTGCCTTGTTTTCATCCACCATGTATATAATTTCATTCACCATGTATATAAGGTATTGCATTTTTGGAATAGGTACCGCACCAATCTAGCCCGAATATTTTTCAACAAGGATTGTTGGAAAATAGCCCATCTCGGTCTCCAATGGATCGAGATCCAGATGATATTGTACGATCATTCAGGCATGTTATTCCATGAAAAAATGGGCGTTTTGTCAATTCTCGGAGTTGTTAGAGGAAGTCGAAATCTACAACATACCAAAAATTCAGTGATTTTAACCGAAAGCCATTTTCCATAAGGAAAGTGCGGGGTCCTTTGGCCACCCAATCAGTACAACCTTTAAATTAAATATTACATTAATTCACAATTCACCTTTATACGTTATTTATGTCTTTTTGCAAACATTCGACTTCTTAGGTTTGTACCTCTTTGATTTTTGTTTCAAAAATGCCGTCAGATCAAATATTTTGCTTGATTCTGTCCTTAAGATTGAGTAGTAGCATCAAAGAGATGAAAGCACCTGTATTTTGTTTAGTTCTTTGAAATATATTAACACCCCCTTTTCGTTCGTCATGTTAACAACCTCCCTTTCTCTGCACCATTTTCGAAACCCATCGGTATTTTTCTCTAAATTTTTCGGATACGAGAGACATATCATCCCTCACCACTACTACACACCAACCCTTAGATTTCCTAAATGGAATGATCTACCTTGTGGTAAGTCATTAAATAGGAAATATCACTGAGTGATTCTCAGGACTGATTTTTTTTAATTTTTCACGAAATAAGGCCCCAAATGCTAATAGTAAAGTTTGATGTAAGAAGCTGTTAGGTAAGGTAAAATGTTTACAGAAAATTCATGCAGCAACTATTATCAACAACCCCTTGGAAATAATAAATAGGATGACCAATCTTCTTACACCTTATTGTATTTTTTAAATTCATTATTGATGTTGACTCATTTTGCTAGGAATAATGATTTTGAGAATAAGAATGCCTATCATAACATAACATTATCATCAGGCGTACACTGTCACAAAATTATTAGAAACACTGAATTTAAAAAAAAATCTTTTTTTGAGTCTAAATTAATTCAAGAAGGAATCAACATTATAATAGATGTTCAAAGTGACCATGCACCGTTATCTTCACAGAGTATTTATTACAAGCAGTTTTCGAATTCTTATTTCACCCGTTGGAATGTTTCTCTAGGAATTTTTCTGCACTTATTGATAATACATTGTCCTACATCATGGTTTCAAAGATAACAGGTTTTAGATGACCCCAGAGGAAGAAATCTGGTGATCGTGGTGGCCATTCTATTGCTCCAGAGTCCTGCCATACCAATAATTCGGAAATCTCTGGTTGAGCCAGTTCCCAACATTTACAACAAAATGTAGTGAGGCTAGATCTTCATGTACATGTACAGATTTTCATGATCGTTACGCTGATTTTTAACTTCCAAGGTAATCAAAGGATCAATGACATTTTCCAGCAAATTCAAAAATACATCGTCAACATATGCCAATATCCCTGAATATTTTGAGGCCAATATTGCTCCGAAAATATTTCAGCAATCACGTATTTTCTCATGTTGAGTCTCGCGAGTCGCGACAAGGAAATTATTACGAAAAGGTATCAGAGGTGAACTCCCGAAGAAAAAGCGACAGCGCGTTACTGCACGTATCGACATGTTCACACTACATTTTTAAAATTGATGTATCGCCGGTATACATTAAATTCGTTTTCTTCACGGTAGATTAGAGCAGTTGCAAAATAAATTGTTCTCTGGGCTATGCCGCATATCAATTTTTTATAGCGGTTATTTCGATATACTTCACGCTGATACAATGACGGTATTGGCGCTACAGGTCCTAATTATTTCTATGAGTACGAATGCCAGTTTGAAATCTGTCAAGTTTTTGACATTTTTGAAAAATATTTGATTTATCGACGACAGGATCGAAAGAGTTATTTATGAACATAAAGGAAATAAAGGATATGATGAAAACATTTTCAATGGAGCATTTTTGTTATTAAAAAGTTACCTAGCGTAAAATTATTTGAAAATTTTAATTTTATTCCAAATGTTTTGAAAATCATTGGTTAATTATAATCAGTGCCCCTGTATTCCTCACCAATCACAATGTCTACATTGGACATTCGTAGTAACGATGATAATAAACATTTCAAGTTCACTGGTAGCAAAGAGAGAACACGCATGTACATTTTCATTTTTTGATCATTCAGTTTTCAAAAAATATATCTCAAATTAAAACTTACTTTTTCTTTCCAGACGCCACCGACGGTTCCACTATTAGAGAAGCCCCATTGAAAGTAAAACCTGAAATAGAATTACAAAAGGATTCAGAAAAGTTTACTTTGGCTATAAAACCTGATGCCCATTTGCCCAAAAGAGCACAAGAATATGTCACAGTCAAAATGGATTCGAAATATATTGTTCTAACGAATATTAATTCAGTTAACATTTCGGCAATGATATAAACAATATGTCCTCATCTAAGGACAAAAGTACCTGGTGCTAACAATCAATATAGAGTAATCATTTTTTATTGTAGAAATCTTATTGTTTATTCTAATTCTTCCTGTAACTCTACCGTCGTCGGAAATTTTTTGGAAGTAATTTCTCTCTTACATAAAAACAAAATACATAATAGATTAAGGTTATTGAGAAATGACTTATTCTCTACAGTCTGAGGAAATGGAACAATTATAACTAGCTCCATCCAGAAATGAAATGCAAGATGGTAAAATTATTTACAATTTTCCATCACTTATATCCACGACACTCATCAATCTATATATTGGAAATAGCTGCTAATATTTTCTTCAGCAAATCAATTTTATCGTTGTTTCACCCCTAGGTAAGTATTGTTCCATTAATAGAAACATTGTCAAATAATCCAGAATGGCCGAAGAACATATAGAAACCTTCTAAGAATTCCAAAGAAACATCTAGAAGCACTAATTCTTGTTCTAGTTCTTAATGTCGAATGTCTAGTACTTATTGTAGTCTAGAACCTCTGCATGGATGTTCTAGAACTTCTATTTCCCAATTCCTGTAAGGAATGAGATTTGACAAGAAAGTTAGGTTTAAGTTTAGGTGTAAATGTTAGTGGGACTACATATGTGAAAAGACGAATAGACATATCATCAATACTTTGTTCATATACTGATATTTATGTATTAGATTATATTCCATTAATATCAGTGTGAAAATAGAAATGGTCGTCGCCGAATTTGTACTGCAATTGGAATTTGCTAGATTATTAAAATGATGACGATGAATAAAGGTTCACACAAAAATATTATAAAAATATGATAATGGTGCTTTTGATAAAACATAAGACCATATTTATTAGTGGCTGTGACAATCAGATAATAATAATGATAATAACATTTATTAAATCCTTTACGATCATAAAAAATGATATAGGATACGTCAGACAACAAATATAGATACATACGTACAATCTACATTTATACACATAAAAATATAACATTTCCACAAAATATAACAGTTCCACAAAAAAAATTATATACAATATGTAACCACATCATTGATTGAAATACTCAGTAATATACTATAAAACCAGCAATTAATCAAAAATTATTTCAGGTTTGTTTTAAAAAGATTTTCCCTGTCTACATTTTTCAAATCATCAGGTAGGTGATTATAAAATTTTCCTCCCTGATAAGATGGAGAATTTTCAAACAAACATGTTGAATGTTTCTGCAGACGTATCAATTCACCGTGCCTAGTAGGATATGCATGAAAGTCAGAATTTCGATTGTAATTCTGTAATTGTTTTTTGAACAACAGAATGCATTTGTAAATATAAATACTGGGTATGCACATTCCTTATAAAAATACATCAAAAGGGTGTTTCTGGAAATATACCTTCCAGTATACATTCAGAAGAGCTGAGAAAGCATACCTATTCCATTTCAGATTTTGTAAATCAATACTCACCCTAGAAACAACCCCTGTTTTCACAAAAATCTACAAAACAGAAAGAGCTGAAAAAGCATACCTACCCTATTTCAGACTTTTTTTTCAAAACTCACCCGGAAACTAACCCCGTATTCAAAAAAATCTACAAAACAGAGTTAATTCATAGATTCTGAAAACTTCTTTGTCACTGTATATTCAGAGCGAGCTGAAAAAGCATACCTACCCCATTTCAGATTTTGTATCTCAATACTCACCCTGGAAACTATAACCGCGTATTCAAAAAAATCCACAAAACAGAGTTAATTCATCGTTTCTGGACATGTGAAAAAAAATCCAGAAACTATGAATTAACTCTGTTATGTAGATTTTCTTAAATACAGGTGTAGTTTCCAGGGCGAGTATTGGGATAAAAATTTGAAATATCGTTCTGAATAAAGACTGGGAAAAAAATCCAGAGACGCCCATTTTATCCCATGTGATTGTCACATCCACTGATACAGATGATCTGTTTCATCAAAAGCACCATTATCAGATTTTTTTTATTTTTGTGTGTAAACCTTCATTCATCATAGTTATTATCATAATAATAATAATCTTAACATTAATATTGACAGAGAAAGATTCTCCTGTAAATGCATCTTTGTTTGAGTTTATTTGATTTCAATATAATTTTGGTAATTTATTTCTGTACGGAAACAAATCGGTTATTTAAGTTTAAAAGATTGTGTAGAACTTGAAAAATAAAAGCAACTTTATGTGAGACGTGTTTTATTTTTTCAATCGGAAAATATTTTAGCATGAGAGAATAAGGGAACGGGGAACTAAATGAGAATGAAGAAATTATAAAGTTATTAACAACAAAATATATCAGTTCAACCACGATGCAAGATCAACTCAACATGAGAGAGATTTGCGTGAAAGAAATTCAGGTTAAACAAAAAAAATGTAAATGAGCCAAGATTTTTTTCTTGAACAAGTTACAAATCAAGAATATTTTATAGAACAATCAAACCCACACTTGGATGGAGCTGTTCAAGAGCGCTATTTCTTTGAATCTATGAAAAGAAACATTCACTACGGCTTTAAAATAGAAACGTTTTTATCAAGCAGCATTATTATTCGATAGATACTCAGACTGACGAAAATCAAATTGTGAACATCCTTCACAGAACTAAACAAATATAACACAATCATCTATCAAATGACGTTCTATAATAAAGCGCACATTTACCACTTTCTTTTTATCAAACGACATTCATTTTTCTCCGACAGGAAATTGTCTTATTCCCCCCTTTTTAATTTCCATCTACGCAGAGATCTCTCCTTCTGGAATAAGCTGATAATTTCTTAATGTTGTATTTGATGGAGTTATTAAAGGATATAATACCAAACCGAAGACCGTAATAAATGACTCAATGAATCAATATTTAGATTCTTACATTGACTGCTATAGCAAATAATGATAGGGAAGAGCTCTTGATTTGATTAAATGTTTCGAGTTGGCGTACATATTTAGGTAGATATGTCACATAAGTTCACACTTCGATTGTTCTGTGGCGAAGCTGCGGGCGATGCCGGACCTGAACTCTTACGCAGCCAGCGCCCGACCGTCAATTACTTCCGAGGCGCTTCGCTTCGCGAAGAATCTGGTCTAATCGGAGAACTTTCCTATAGAAATATCGCGAGCATTCTAGGTAAAGGAACGGTGGATATAAACAGAACCACGCAGACAGTGAAGTGAAAGTCGAATATAAATACCTAGTTCCGTGATTGTGATATAAATTAGAGTATTGTGTTATTGAATCATTGTATTTCGTTAAATAAATTATTTTAGAGTGAATCAGACTATACATATACGACAGTTCTAACAAATCAATCCTTATTTTGTATTTGTTTCTTTAGCCAGTCCAAAGTACTCGATGTGCGCTATACGTTTTGTTTCTTGTTATTCTTTTCGTCAATCGGTTCCATCCTTTCGAGCAACCCTCTTCTGGAAACTTATGCAGGCTAAGGATGACGAGGATCTTTCCTGTCATATCAACGTGCTATCTCAAGCATTTTACTGGAAATGTCCGTCAAAGTATGTCAGTCACCCGTCCAAAATTTAACCCTGGTTTCAGATCGATACTACCCAACTTATCCTCTACATTTAATTTGTCTTTTCGACTATTCATATTCTTGGGAGAAGGCTATACCTACACAACCCTACAGGTAATAAACCATTTAACTTTTTTTCTGTAGGTGGAGCAAACACTTTTTGTAGTCCATCTAATTTCATTGTTGAACTAAATATGCGTAGAGTAGCTATTTTAATCAGATGCCTGGGTACAAATAAAAAATCTAGTAAAGGCGGATTTATGCACACAGCTTTTTCCTTAATCTGTAACTTCCATTAAACTCAAATTAACTTTAAGAATTTTGATTCCTTTATGCACTCGCTTTATTCAATTTATCGGTCTTTTTCTCGAAACAAAAAGAAATGTAGTATTACTTATGTAGTTTCATCTCCCGAACAAGAATACGAAAGAATTTTGTGAGGGTCTCTTCTACTTTTCGAGTTATGACCTTCTGAATTTCGAAAATCGACTATTTTCAAACTTGATGTTCTCATCGCAAAATCGCACAAAATGCCTCCTTCTTTTTGTTGCCACTTTTTTGAGACCCTAATCTGGGATTTATCATACAAAAATCTATAATGTTGCACTAAATCAATTAGCATGCCGTAGTCGTACATATTTATAGTTTCAAAGGTCTCAATGTTATTATTTATAGACTGAACTGCGATTTTTATGTAATTTTGACAGGTCTTTATAATTTGCGAAGGTTACATCACTTATGTCTTAAGTTATATTTTTATTTTCTTTTTCCTTAAAAGATAAAGGTTGTTCATGTCTTAAATAATAAGTAAAGAAATATAAAAGTTCCATGAAAATACATAGTTTCAACATCTCAGTGAAAGGGCTTAATGAAAGTGAAGATACAAATTAAAGAAAAAGCGGTGTGCATGAATACGCCTTGAGAAAGAAAAAAACACTTATATTCCAGTTCAATAGGTAATTTTCAAAAATATCTAATAAAGGTATACGATAATAATAATCACGTTCATTCATAAATATAACATAACAAATACAAAATAGAATAAACATTCACAACATCCACAGAAGTATTAATTATTATACATACTTGTATATGGTGAATATTTGCTGGTTAGTCCATAACTTTTTAAAAAGAAAATAAATTAATTAAAATAAGACATAATAGTGTTTTAAACATTTTTTAGATAAGTTTTTTATGATATTTTAAGTTGGGCCTTTTCTCTGTTCTCTTCGTTCAGCCATCTATCATTTTGTGTATTTTTGTTTTGTCCGTTTCTTTAATAAGATATAAGTTGGGTTTTGAAGCGTTTTAAAGAAGTGTCATCGATTATTTCATTCACACAATGCTACACCAATGAAATATCATGATTGAAGTCACATGATGTGTGATATGAGCGGCTATTTAGGTAAACAAGCGGATAATTAGGTAAACACGGCTATTCATGTAAACAAAGCTCTCTTTTGTTTGTATAAGTGTCAAAGTTTGACAAAACTTAGTCGCTCAAAATTGAAATGTCTCGATTTGGGTTATCTTCTATGACAGAAATTATCGAATCCATCCCAGAAAATACCGTGAAGAGTGAAGAGTCTGTCTGGAGACAATTAATGTCTTTTTGTCATCAGAAGAAATATGAATTTTGTGCGACTACTCATGATCGCCGAAATCCTCAAAGATTGGGCATGGAATATACGTAAGAAAATGGCGACGAATATAAAGAGAACACGGTTGAAGTGATGTGGAATTCAACTGCGAAAACTCTCAAGGAATTTTAGTTTGATAAACATAAACGTAAGATAAATCCATTTGAAGATATCGAATTCCAAAGTGCTAGGAATGCGCGTAATGCAAAAAGACGAAACCTGCATTCTTGTCTTCAAAAAGGGAAGGAAAGTTAAATGCTGAAACGTGTATGATCGATTATAAGTATAAATGATTTGATACTGTTCATGAAATCATCTTCCTAAATATCACTCGACCATGACAAATAGAGACTATTCTTTTCTTTAATTCATCTCGAGTAACTTGTATTTTGAGACAATTCAATTCGACCACATGAACATCAATAATCAAAGAATAACTCCCTCGAGCTAAAGCTCACGGGAGTTATTCAGATTATTAATGTTCGTATGGTCTCATTAATATGTCAAAATACAAGGTACTCGATAGAATTAATAGTTGGCTATTTGTCATGGTCTTGGGATATTACTTACGATTACTGTTTGTGGCAGTTGTCTGAATAATGTTGGTGCCAAGTAGAAGTAACTTTTTTGACCTAATGTTATAGAAACTATTGGGATACAATACTGATTCTTCGTACCCCCGCAAAGCTAGCAGAACCAATTTGGAATTTTCAATTTTTTTTTAGGAAATAATGTTGGTCTAATTTATTACCTTATTTCCAATTTTTTTTTCTCTTCAATTGTGGGAGATATCGCAGGTTCCGCTATAGCTTAACGTTAAGCTGGCAGAGCCAAACCGCTAAACAAAAGTCTCATCACATTTTAGACTAACGTTTGAACCCATTCCGATATTTTGGTAATTCGTTTTTTTTTTTTCAAAAAATACTGGGTTCTGCTAGCTTTACCGTTGAGCTAGCAGAACTCAACAAAAAAAACTCCAAATCCAGTTGGACAATAATTTTTTAACACAATCATATAATTTTTTACTCTTCGGTTCCATTAGCTCTTTTCATCTTTTAAGCTTTTTTCTAATCCTGAGCAGAACCCAACCATAACCCACCATAAAAAAACAACTCGGAACAAATCCAGTTGGACAATAATTTTAGGCTAGCAGTACCAAGAGGCTAACCGAATATTCTTGCATTCGCCATAGATTAAAAGCATGTCAAATTTTTCGTCTCTTGTAAACATGTTTGTTCAAAAATGTATTGACCTTAAGCACTCTACTAGGACATAGGAATACGCATTTATTAAAGTTATTGATGTAAACTAATTTCTTACTTGTCAAAGTTATTATTATAGCACACTTTTCATTTACCGTAAGAATTCTGTGATAAGAACCATGGAATATGAAAAATTGAATGAGCACTACCTATTCTATACTGAATAAGTAGATCTTCATAGATTTTTTTGCGGAATCAAAAAGTGTACAAATATACAGAGTGTTTCATCAAGAATTTCTAAGTTTGATTCAGTTACGAGTGAATAACGTGCCTTCGAAATGTTTGAATTATTTAATTCCTAATTGATTAATTTAGAAAATAATGTAAACTTATCGTTTTTATCGTAAAATTGAAGTTATACATATATGAATCCAGTTTCATTAAATTTTGCATACAGCATACTTGATAAGAGAATTACCCCCAATACCGAACCTAACTTAACCTAAAAACACCAAAATTGAAAAACAAATCTAACAAAAATATCAACTTTTTTTCAAGATATGGAAAAATTTCATAGGAACTCTTTGTAGATCTGTTCGACGACAATAAAACAAGAACATTTTTTCGATATCTCATTTGATTTTCTTGTTTTTGGCGTTTCAAAAAATAACTAATCTCAAATTTTTTTCAAGATATGGAAACATTTCATGAGAATTTTTTGTAGATCTGTTTGACGACAATAAATATGTTTATATACATATTTTCGATATCTCGTTTCGTTTTCGAGTTTTTGGTGTTTTTAAAGAAATAGTGCAAATTTCCAGTTTTTAATCGAATTGGAGACAAATGGTTTGGAAATATCGATGTGGAATTATCGAAATTTTGAATTTTGGGGCAGGGGGAGGGGGAAAACGAGTAAGTAAATAATAATAGGGTTGTTATCCATTCGATTTTTAATCGAAACCAATAATGGATTCGTAGTAAAAATTAGAATCTAAGAAATACTGTCTAACAGTTCTTGTCATTTGAAAAAAATTGAGCAATCTGAAAGAAACTGCCTGCATTCTTTAATAACAACTGTTTTTCAACAAACTGAATCAAAATGGACCGCACCTGGTTACCTCTTCTCAGGGAAAAAGTAAGAAATAACAGAATGATGTATCAAGATGGAAAATGGCACCCTGAAGAAATTCTTGGAAGATTTCATTTGACTTAGCCTCAACTTCATCAAAAAAGATCTCATTTTCTCCAAAACTGATAGAAATAGAGTTTTCCGCGAGTTTTTGAAAAAGAGAAGTATTTTTCAGATAGTTCGACCTTTTTTTCATTTTATATTGACAAATTCAGAATACGATACGTTCCTGACAAAATTTAATATTTTATTCAAGAAAGCAGTAACTTATTATTATATATTTCCTTGAAGTTATTTTTTTTATTTTCAGACGACTGACGGAAAGAACAAATTTTGAAAAAACTAAAGAAATCACCACATTAAACAAAATAAAAATTGGTAGTATTTGCAAAGAGTGTTTCTCCACGATCATCACAGAATTTGCCAATTCTGAAATCAAATTTGATTACAGAATGCTGGAATTCTCTCTCTTGAGATTGAAGAAATATTCTGCCCCCATGCAATTTAAATGTATTTACATTCTCTCTCTTGTGATAGAATAATATTCTCACACTGGTTAGCAATAATAACATTAGCCTTGACGCAGTTGATTGTCATCGTTGTGGCAAAATTTGAGTAAGTGTCAAAATTATTGCTGTCACGTTTCCTATCTTTGATCGTGGAGAAAGTATAGTCTGCTACTCGGTTAGAATGAGAATTCGTGATGCTCGTGGTTCCTCACGCTCGCCTTCGGCTCGCGCTCGGAACTTTCCACTCGCATCGAATTTTCATTCTAACCTTGTTACAGAATATACTATTCTGACTGCCTTTGTCTGTATAAGCGGATAATTGACATCCTCGCCGCAAGATTGACCCTTTCAACGCCTGATTCTGAAGTTGTTTCTACAAATGTTTCTCTACATTTATACCCACAACTCTTCCGACAACTCTTCTTAATATTCCATTGGCCTTAGTTTTATAAGTCCAAATGATGAAATTGAGTATTTGATAAAAATGTATACAAAAAAAACATATTAATGAAGAAGGCTTATTGACACTTTTACCTTTTGTTTTAATGTTTAGATTTTTTGTTTGTGTCCTTTCTGTGTTTTCATCTTTTTCTTCTGATTTCTGGCTGTTTTTAATTATAATTCTTTACATAAAGATATGAAACTTCCTTTCAGTAGAATTGACATCAATGCACTAAGTAGCATGATGAGGATCATTAAAATTGTATTAGAAATCTAAAGAAAATCAGTAAGTTAAGTACTGCAGGTTACGTTCAATTTTGTTAGTTGCCTTTCTGTCTACTAAGTAAGTATCAACTTTTTTTACTTCTAACCGTTTCTTATCCTTCTTTTTTCCAGAAGAATTGACATCAATCATAATTGTCGAGAACATTTCAAATTTTATTAGAAATACAATAAAATCAGTTCAACAAGTCGTGGCATTACGGTCAATCACGACAATATGCAAAAATGTCTTTAATTCCCATGAACTTTATAGCTTAACTTAAATCCGCTTCACAGCCGATCACTTTTTCAAAAAAGTTATGAATGGAATCAAGAGTTATCAGTCCATTTCTGGCTCTTTAATGATTCAGATCAGTGGAATTGCGAAACAAAAATCCTCGTGAATACGCATAGAAAACTGATTGGACCTTAATAAATCAACAGATTGACGAAAATTGCCCTTATGTTGTTTTGTTGTTGTTGTTGTACCCTTATTTAGGTACCTGAGTATTCCTAAAAACATCTCCCGCACTGATTGAAGACCACAATAGCATCTGTATTCGATTTAAAACATTTCTGTATGCGTCTTATCTCAAAAATCGAAAATGTAAATCACGATATATCGTTCTTTATTGTCAATCTTCAGTTCTAACTGCAGGCTCAATATATGATCGAAAAAATGTGTGGGTCAATTCAATCAAATGTTAGCTTTGACCAACACTGTACAAATCTTAGAAACCAGTTTCGAAGCACCGAAATTTGACAGTACGAACGAATTCCACCGAACCAAAGATACTTACAACGATCCGTAGGTACCTAACCTAAAAAATTCATTCAAAGATTGTTACCGATGGACTTGATTTCTGAATACTGATCTTGAATGTGCAATTCATTAATGTAGACGGAGACTTTATGAGTACCTATTTCTCAATAACAAACATTCAGTTTTCTATCGATTTGAAAACACAGAATTTTGCAAATCGGCATCGATGACAGTAAGATCTATTTTACTTACCATTTAACTTATCAATTGCTCTATCCGCAGACGATTGATCCGGACAGTCAACAAAAGCGTATCCTCCACGTTTTATCAAAATATTCGTGCATGACAAATTCTGTTCCAGGAATAATTGCCGAAGACCTATCTCACTGGTTTCGGTCGGTAAATTTCCTACGTACAACTTGCTCATAGTTATAGGCGGTATTTTTCCTGTCGTCGACATTTATACAACTAAGTTTATAAAAAATTAAATTCTACTTATAGTAATTAACAACAAAACAACAAACTTCACCAAAGTCTTGAATCGTGATTGAACACCACGTCCACAACGCGAATAAAGTTTAGTGACATGCGCACTCTTTTCGGAATGCATGGAATGCATACACCTGCATTGAAAACAGTGGATAAGAATGTGTAAATTAACAATTTGCGGTATTGATTGGAGTAGAAATTGCACGTGATATCCTTGTCTATTTGTATTGGCTATTCAGTGCTTGAACAATATTTGTTGTAATGTTTGATGGTTGGCTAATTTTATTGGCTGAATAATATGGTGATTACTGGAGATTAAGTTTCGAAATGAAGAATGTTGATTAGTTGATTAACGTTTCATCAAAAATCTGAAATTTGATGTATGCATCACAAATTGATATCATTAGCTTGTTCCGGCAAATGTGATGATAGCTTTACTTCAAAACCAAAACAGAGTACATTATTTACAACGGCGCCGTGGCTTAGTTGGTTAAAGCGCCTGTCTAGTAAACAGGAGATCACGAGTTCGAATCTCGTCGGGGCCTAGCGCAGTGCGCAATTTTTTTTTGATTTTTTTCAACTTCAACAAGAAATCGTTATCGACATAAGTAGTTATTATGCCATACGAATATAATTTCGCCATCAAATGATATTTGTTCACAAAGTCGAATGGTCTGCTAGATAGCAAAATATTATTTTACTGCTTTTACATAATAATAAGGGTCTTTATTATTTTCAAATCATGTATACTGTGTGCGATTTGAAACCGCAACACCCTGTTATTTTTGGACCCATGGTTATACCTAGTACTCGACGAGATCTATTCAAATATGTTGACAAATACATGTAGGAATTATTCTCATTTTCAAGGCCTGCTGTACTTTGCTAAATGGGTTGAAATTTCGAAAAGGACCATTGAACATTTTTTTTTGAAGAAGTGGATAGATAGTGCAAGATTTGGGCATATTTTGAACACCTATATCCCAATTTTCAGCCCAATATCTAATATAGGGTCTTAGTTGTTATATGATGACAAATTTCCAAATTCATACACAGGTACGAAGAATGTACTCGTTTCATGGAGTTGTCTTAGTTGTCACTAGTTTGATCAAAATCAACAAATCAAAAGTTGAAAACGTGTATTCAATTTCAGAACAATAACCAACAACTGGAATAAACGGAACAGTTTCCTAAGATACTGGTGTTTTAAATATATCCCCCTTCACGCTCTATACATTTTTCATAACACCGTCTCAAATTTTGGCGGGTATTCCTCAATGGGAATTGGTCTGGTGTTATTTCACCTCACTTTTGCCTTATCCTCTCCTTTAATTCGTTCAAGTTTTGTAGTCTGTTTTTATAGACACTCTCGTTCTAATATCTCCACAGAAAAAATCTAATGGAGTCAGGTCTGGTGATCGAGGGGGCCAACAAATAAAGGGACTGCTCCTCCCATTCCATCGTCCCTGAAATGTTTCATCAAGCCATTTCCGTACAGCAATCACATTATGAATAAAGACACCGTCTAGCTGGAATATAACATTTCTGCGATCTTCAAAGCTTAGTACTTCCTTGAAATCCAAGAAATTCGTAGTCAAACAATTATAAATTCTTTCACTATTTAGTGTTTGTTTAATAAACGCTGGACCTATTAAATACGGTTTTTGAATATTCCTACCCAGACATTGATTTTTCGTGAATATTGTCTTTTTGCATTTATCACCCACTGTGGATTCTCCCTTGCCCAGTACCTGGAATTATGAGTGGACACTCTATCGTTACTGGTTAATGTCGCCTCATCGGCGAAGAGAATATTACCGAGAAAGTCATCAATCAATCATTCAAATATTCATAGTTTGGCATCAGAATGAACAGAAATCCAACCTTCGTAACGTGTGCATGATTTTCGGTTTGAAGGGAATATATTTTTTTTTTCAAACATTTACTTATTTTATAAATACTAACGTGAAATCTGCCTTGAGCTATTTTTCGTTTTTTCTTGAAAATACTGTAGAATTTGTCCGTCTATCTCTAGATTTTAGATATATAGAGACCATACATACACAGTTAAAAATTCTCAAGTTAATAAGAAGAGGCCGACAGGAGTCAGCGTTCACTGTGGTTTTGGAGTCTATTCTTGCCACTACTACATACTTTGGCCAAGGACAGAACAGACTGGTACAAATTTGATGACAGTTGCTCAAATTGACTGTTTTCTATCGAATTGGAACCTCTAGAGACCATACATCCTTTTTACTGAAAAGCAACTAATAATAATTCAACAGACCTCGTTAGGAGTTTTCATTCAATTAATTCCAACTCTTCAAATGACGTGGTGTTACAGGTTTTTCCGGGTTTTCAACAGCTGTAAAAGCGAATGCGCATCCGAATCAATTTAAGCAGCCCCGGAGCTCCGATACATTTTTTTTTCATTGTTTCTTTGTTACTCCTGTAGTTGAATAGGAACACAATTTTTTCCATTTTTCAATATTTTTCTACTTCATAGATCATATTTCTCTAAAAACCGAGGATATCTGATTCGATAAATTTTTTATATTTTAACTTTCAGTTTCAGACAACCAAAATAGAAAATAGTAATCAATTTGTTGAAGTTGACAGATAACAGATATAATTTACTTGAATCCAAAATATATGATCAACCTGAAAGCGAAAAAACCAAAATCCTGTGGAATATCGTCAATAGGGAATATGCAAGTGATTTAAATTTACTTGATTTTTTACCTCATATACTTTATTGTCTTGAAATTATACCTAAACCATTAGTTTATCATTTAGTTTGTATTTAACTCCATAAAACTTTAATCAAAAAGTGCATAATAAGAGCGCGGAATTCAAATTTGCGAAACGCATCACCATTGGTCGAAACGAAGAATGACGTCACATGCATGGCACGTTATGAAATTTATCTCTGTTGATATTCATACTGTGCTAGTCGTCTTTCATATAAAATTTGTTTTTATTCATATATTTGTAGTGTTTTCCATTACATTGTTCGATTTTGGTCTAGTGACAATTGTAAATTATCAAGAGCAATGACTGAAAGCGGTTTTGTCAAAGCACAATCCGACAATACCTGAACTGATGAGTAGTAATAGTTTATCAAATGATAGTTTTCCTTTTGTTATTTAGGTGAGGCAGGTATATACAAAACATTTATGCATACAAAACTTACTTCTGATCAATTCACTTCATGTTAACTATCGAAATACAATGTACTCACATATAAATGATCTTCACAACAATGCAAATGTGATATTGGAGATACTTCGCCTCTTCTCATAAGCTTACACCATTGTTTACGTATTTTCGCATCTCTTGGAACAGAAAAAAATTCTTTATTTGGTGTACTTATAATTGTGTTTTAGCATTCCGGTACTAGACAATACCTATAAAATGTTTTTTTTAGCATTTTCCATTATCGTAATAGCGATTAAAACTTCAAATCCCTAACCTAATTAATAACTGTCAATAGTGTCAATGGCCATAACTATAGAAAGGCTTGTTCATTGAAGACTGCTCTGGTTGATCTAGATCACTTTCATATATGTTCATCTCTCTCTAACACTTGTACTGCATTTGTCTTACTCTTTTATAAAATATCAACTTCAAGCAAGTAGAGCAATCAGAGTACGTCTCAACGAACGACACTGTAGAAGAGCAACACTGATAGCGCCATGTGACGTCATCCACAGCGCGCGAAAATGGAGGCTTTTAAATAGGGCAAATTCAATCGGTATTTTATATGTTATTTTAAAAATTAATTCCAAGACTTTCAACCGTATTTATATTTTTTACTATGTTGTAACGAAGTAAAAAATTGATTAAACAAATTTTAAAAAATATGCATTTTCCCTATTGGCCGTTTGAAATGAAATCATGAGAATTTTTTGCAAAATTTGTCACAGGGTTGAGAAAAATGTTTCGTAAAATGCAAAGGGGTATTTTTACATCCATTGATTGACTATTTATTATACTAAAAAACTAAACGATATTGATAATACTTTTTCAACTTTTGAGTTTTGGTTGAAAAAGGTTAAACTAGGGGCATCTATCTGTATAGGTTACGATGATAGAACTTCGTATCTGAATATTCGATGTGTTTCTCATTCGAATGGCAACCTTTTCTTCAAAATGTACAGTTTTTCATACAGGGTCAGTCAAAAAAGCATCAATTTGGAAATTTGTCATCATATATTACTAGCACCCTATAATAATATGCGATAGTAGGCGTGATTTTGGTTTTCATTCGTCAGAAGTAAAACAAAGTATAAAAACAACATAGATTTTTTTTTCAGTGTCTGCTTATACCTATGTTGTTTTTATGCTGTTTTATTTTTGACGAAGGAAACCCAATTTCACTCATAGCCCTGAGGATGACGAAATATATTGCCGAAACGTTGGTCTACTGATAAAAACTGGGTTTTCTATTAGAGACCTAACCCAAACAATTCCTTTTCAAGGTCAATATTGATGTAACCAGATAAAACAATATTTTCATTGGGATCATATACCTCTACAATCTATGTTTTTGTAGGTAATTATTCCTATATTTTTTATAGCGTAGCTGCTTCTCTTTTCCCATCGATGCGAGATGTGCCGTAAATTACTCCAGAAATAACTGAATAACAGATATTCTTGGACAAATGAATTTTAAATGCATGTAACACACTGGCCATGTATTGTATTTTTTCGCACGAACCCAAGCCAAAAAAAAATATAATAGCGGCCAGATTAATCCCACAAAGACAGGTTAGGCAACGTTAAACGTCATTGTCACAATTTCTAACGTTTATTAACGTCCTAACAGCGTTTATCCGAAACCATAGGCGTACCTTGGATGATGGGTATAAAATGGTTCAGAAGTTATATTGATTATGCTATACTGTTCGATAATAAAATTTCTTGTGGTGTACTTTTTTCCTGCTGCCTGATGGTAGCATAAATAAAATGAACATATTTTTTTTAATGCTTTTTTTTTCAACTTAAAAATGACGTTTTTAATTCATAAGTATATATATCTGCTCCACTCTCTCTGACACTCGTTTCGCAATATTCAGCACTCAAAATAAAATGCCACTTTTAACACATGTATTATAAATAACTATTACGTAATGTATGAAAAAGGCATAACTTTTATAAAAATTTAGGATTTAGTCAAAAGCTTGAGGCTCGAAACATCATCACTCTTGAAATAAATAAACCTCAAGCCGTAAAGATAATATTTAAATTCTCGAAAGTTCCTTGTTTTTTATACAATACTTTATTATGTTTCAAGTTTTAATCCACTAGTTTATAAATAAAAGCTGGTTTTAAAGTATTTTTTCGTTTATTTTATTTTGAAATTTTCAGCATTTGAATTTGTTCAATTACACAGCCCTGCGAAATTTAACTTTTTTGTTCCCCTTTCAATAATAATATTATGTTTTGAAATATTTAGATGTGTTAAATTAAAATACAGCTTTGTTTTCTAGCACATCGAGATTTATTTTCAATGATGCCATGCATATTTTAGAATGTTTCATTAAAAAAAAAACAAAATTATTCAATGTAAAATAAAATTGTTCTTCAGTTTTTCAGGTAGCCGAGTGGTTAAAGTGACATGGTTTAATAACTTTGGATGCCAGTCGGCGATGGTTCAAACCACGGCGACTGCAGAATTTTTTCTGATGGACCGAGAAAGTGCTAGGAATCGCACGTAAAAAGGTAAGACCTCGTTAATCCTTGGCTCGCACAAGTTTCGACTTTTGAGAGCTGTTGTTCGTAAGAGGACGACAGCTGGTTAACGGAAAAACAATTTTAACAATTTTTTTTTTAACAACAATTATCTCATCCAGAATGTCAATATAACTTTTTTTAATAATAAACTCGTCACAATAGCAAATTGTCAATTTGTTGCAGATGCTGTAAGTATAAAATTAGGCATAACGCAAATAATTCAAGTTTTACACATTCGAAACAAAGAAAATAAAGTGAAGATAAAAGGAAGAGAAGAAATATTTTTTTTAATGCATTTTAATTTTAATTTTTATGTTTTTAGCTACTACTGCTTTTGTTATACAGGGTGAGCTCAGAAATTATTACAAATTGAAATTTGAAAATTTTAATCAGTAGGATCTTGCTATTAGCCCTCATCAAGAATCATCCTGTATTCTGGAGAAATTATTTTTTTGTTTGCGGGATATATTTGAGCTTAACTTTCCTTTTTTTTACCTAGGGTCTGTTTTTGATATTTACATTTTTCAAAAATTATTCATTTTACATATGCAGAAAATATTTTAGGTTTAATTTGTATGTGTATCCCCATGAGATTTTTTGAGTTCCTATTAAAATGAGTTTTACAGATGATTTTTTTTTAATTGACCCTCTGCATAGTATGACAGGAATATTTCTGAAAATGCTTTATATGCAGTGATGTAATAAAGCCAAAAGGCTTTGAAAATTTACTGTCGTGTCTTTAAGAAGAACGAGGTAAAACTGCCTTTTGTCATGTCCCAGGGACATCTATAACAATGTTTCCTTTCCAGTGATTTAATGCAGGCGAAAAGGTTTGAAAATTTTAAGTTGTTTCTTTAAAAGGGTTTTGATAAGAACGAGAAAAAAATGGCTATTGTGATGTCCCAGAAACATTCTGAAGATATTACATACACTTTCTATTTATGTATGAATAGAACATCGTACTGGAGGTTTAATGTCTCAAAAACTCTCATTTTTAGTACCTCTAAGATGTTTTTGTGCTCGCGGGGAATTCCAAAGTCTGAGTAGAGCTAACTTGGAGGTTTTTCTGCAGTTGAAAGGTGAATACGCCAACAAAAAGTCGCCTTGAAGCGCTACGCGGCAAATAGTAATAATAGCCGTTCTCTACCCGCCTTTGGGTACACTCAACGAGTGATTATGAGGTAGTTTTATTATTATAAAGCTTATTACATATTATAAATATTTTTGATCTTATTTTTTCGTAAACTTCCTCATCGCCGCCGCTGTCTTGAGGCCGAGCTGTCAAATAAAAAGAAGAATTAGAAATCACCAAACTCGACCCCACACCTCCCTGCGAATAATGTGATTGTGAACACCAGAAGCGAATATTTAAGAATCAAAACTTGTTCTTATTTTCGGCGATAGCAATTGTTACGGCCAGTTCCGGTTCCGCGTTTTGCATGGATTGCCCCTTGATCTTGCGACAAAAGAAGGTCTTTGTCATCCGTCCGATGGTATGAGGCTGAGCAGCTTCTTTGGAGGGATGGTACGAGCGAGGCTGTGCTGTAAATTGGTATAAAATAGGTCATATATTGTTATTGGATGTTATTCAAAACAAACACGTGGCTGGAGGAGAAATCTGTTATATGGTAGTTTCCGTTTTGATTTTTGTTTGTTTTTTTGTTTTTTATTGTCTAACACTTTCTCAATCAAATTTAATGTACAAATTGTTTGGCTTTGATTGCGATCAACGTAGTGATGAGGATTAGGTATAGCTCGTTACTATAGGTATTTATTATATCTATATAATATCAACAACTGCGAGTAATTTTTCGTAACTTTAGATTTCTCTACTCACGAAATTTCAAAAATTTACATCCTAAAATTCAGGATGTTCAATGCTGCTTCCATATTATCAATGAAAATTGGAAAACTATTCTTTTCATCAGATAAAACTCTTCAAATATTAATAGCCCATATACGAAGCTTCTCAGAAAGCTTTGCAACGGACCCCACACGAAAACATATAGGAAATTGGTTCTCGGTGGAATTTGCTCAAAGTAACGAATAAATTAATTTTCTACGTTGTTATCTATTTTCAAGAAAACCCCTGAGACACGTCAATTCAGGTTTTCAAAAAGATACTCTGTGACCCAAAAAAAATCGTAGCTCCTTCACCCCCCTCAAAGTCGCAGCCACCATCACCCAATTTTTTTAAATGAAATAGGCGATCAAGTGAAACCTCATTTCGAAGGGTATTCAATTCTATACAGCTGTCTGTATGTCACGTATGACAAACAACAGTTGGTAAATGAACCAAAAAAAATATGGTGCATTGAATATACAGCGAATTTAATAGTATTCGTGGTCATTTTTAACAATTTGAAAATTAATTTTGTTATAACGCAAAAATTCAAAATTCAAAAAAATAGACATGGCTGTATAGACAATTGAATACCCTTCTAAATGAAGTATCACTTGTCCCCCCATTTCATTATAAAAAATTGGTGGGGTGGCTGTCACTTTGAGGAGGGTGGACGAGGGGCATTTTTTATGTCACAGAGTGTCTTTTCGAAGACATAAATCGATGTATTTCAGGGTTCTTCTTGAATACGGCTATTAAGGTAGAAAATGAATTTATCCGTTACTTTAGGACTTCACTGTATAAATTCATGATAATGTAATCCCACATTATAAAATTCCAAAGCAAATTCACATCGGAGTGTGTTTTTCAAGTTAGAAAATCAAACCGTAATATTACAATGTAAAATTCCACTGCAAATTATTAACGTCAGAGAATTAAACCGTAATATTATAATGTAAAACTCTAGTGCAAATTTTTGTTGTGAAGTAATATAACAATGTAAAGTTCCATCGTAAAATTATGTCACAACGTAAAGTTACATCGAAAAAGTGCACAGAGTTGATCAGAGTAAATTCCACTCGAAGGTAAATTCCCGTTAAAACGGGCGGTAATTAAATTGCCGCTAGTGGGAGCGGAAAAAATTGTCCCAGTGTGGAACATCTCGAGATCTCTTAGATTCACAAGGGAATTAACTTTTCTATACCGTTAGAAAAATTCTAGTTATAAAAAATATCCCAAGCAGATCATCGATGGTTCACCGTGTATAAAGGCAACGTGCATATTGCATCTGCATCCTGTTCGCATGAGAAAGTTCGCAAGGACCGCCGCATGGTCCCGTTTGGGAATATATGTACGTAGAGCGGTTACTAACCTATGACACTGGGGTTGCCATCGGTATACCGGCTAGCTGAGAATAGGGGCCAAATCTAGAGCCATTAAAAAATTAACGGTCCTTCTGGTAGTTTTTAATCTATCGGGCCACCTGCCTGAGATATTAATGTCGAATGAGACCGTAAAATTTCGTTATAAAAATTTGGTGGTATCGAAATTCGATCTTTAAGCTTACATCGACCTATTTTCTATATAATTAGGTACCTTGACCATTTGATGGCCTATTTTCCAGCGATTTCATGCATGAAATTGCAAATGAAGTTTGCAAAAACGGTCCCGCTTTTAGGATATGGATGATTCGATGGAAGAGTTGAAAAATATACAACTAGACCTAAGAATTTTTAATCGATTTGATCCTTATGAGATGAGAATCCATTATGAAAATGAGGAAAATAAAAGGAACAAATGTTATTAATCTCTCATTTTACTAACTTGTTTCGTCAAGACTTTTTCCTTCAAAGTGAAGGAAGACTGAAAGACCATGAGAATCAGGAGATGATGATTTTTTGGTCAAAATAGGAACACCGTGACAGCCAGAGATTAGTAGATGGGGATTGCGAGATTGGTGTTCATCTTGAAATTACTTAGGGTGTATGCCTCAGGGAACATCTTCCGATGGAAAATATTATAAACAACTGATATAACTGTTAGATACAAACCAATGTAACAGCGAGGGTTCTGGCAAAAACCATATTTTTCAATTTAGTGCCATCTGGGGCGGAGAAAATGAGACACTTTTATCATTATCATCAAAATACAAATTTTCCACTGTAGTCAAACCATTCAGAAAATATTTTTTTAAAAATTGCAATTTCAAATTTTTCCGATGTATTGTTTAAAACTCTGTATGCGAGTATAAAATTAAATTTCAAGCAACTTTTTCAAATAACTTTTTTCCTTATCTAAATCTTACTCCACTTCTGGCCTCTTCATGTTATTTTTTTCCAATTTACCGCCATACTAATGGTCACGTGACATGTGTCGAAATAGATTTTTAGGTTATCGAACATGCACAAACTTTTCGCCACAATTGTTTTTTCAATACTCTAACAATAAACTTTTTTCCCTACATACTTCTTGGCGGTCACTGCATACAATGTGGTCATTTAAGTGTGCAACATATGGGAATCTGTTTAATTGATTGCACAACCAAAATTTGGAAAGTTGGTGCAGGTTCGGTAATCATTTTAGGTGCACTTAGAATGGTTGCAACTCAAACAGCATACAGGGTAAGTCAGAAAATATAAAATTGCTCAAGAGTAAAGTACCCTTATTTCAGAAAATTCAGCGAAATGTTATTGAGAAAAGTTGTTGACAATTGAAAGTTATGCCTAAATACCAAAACGTGGCCTTAAACATTTTTTAGTTTTTCAATTTTTTTTGTTAATATTTTCAAAATTCTCAAATTGACTATACTCACACATCATTTCATGCAATTCCTAACACGAATTAGAATCATTTCAGTTCAATAGAGCAATACTCTTTCTAACATTTGTTCATAATCGTTGACAATTTTTTCGGTGATGATCTATTTATTTGAAATAGATTCTCCAATATAGCACTCAGTTACTATAGTTTCACATTCCTCATATTATGTTACCCTTAATTATTGTATGCATAACTTATGAAACGTGTAGACCATTGCAATTCAAGTCAGTATTTGTGATTCGCGCTATAAAACCGCTGGTGCATAAAATTTTGTATGTATCACGTGCGTAAAATGCGTTTAAGGCATTCAGCGTGTGATGGCCCTCGGCTAACGCCATCGGGCAATCATCCACGCCGCAGGCCATAAACGCCTACTTTACGCCCTTGATACATAAATAACTATTATAATCACCCTAAGCACTTTCATAAGTTAATAATAACAAAATCAGTAGAGCACAACTTTGTTCAAATTCAAGCATATTTGTGCAATTAACGTGATGGATTTTAATTTTTTTAGGGAATCACAAACTTTATGTTTATTGCAACGATATTCAATACAACTTCAAAATTTTGCAAACCATATTCAAAAACTCTCATTTGAACTGAACATTTTGTATTTGAGATGTTTATGAAAAAGCTATACAAATTAATCGACAAACATGAAATCCTTTTAAAATAATCACGGATACCCAAGGAAAAAAAACAAATGAGGGTTGAAAGGAAACATTATTATTAATAAATATTAACAAAATAATCAAAAAGGAATAATACAATGTTTTCAGTTGTATTTGAATGCAGTGCCGATGGTTTTGACAATTTTTATCGGCTTATTTTTATTATAACTTAACCATTATCAAATGTGTAAAGAAAGAATTATCGACGTATCTCTCTGTGTCCACCTTCCCGTTCAGTGCATCTAATTGTCCAATCATAAAATTCACAAAGAGTAGATCGCAACACACTTTCTGGTATATTTCAGCAATGAAATCGTATCGAATTTTCAAGCTCCTCAGCATCATTAAATGGTCGATGTTTGTAAACCTTTTGCTTTAAATATCCCCATAAAAAATCTAATGGGGTGAGATCTAGCGAACGAGGAGGCCACCGTGGATCAGTATTTCGTCCTAACCATTTATCCTCAAATTTCCCATTTAATCATTCTGAAACAATTCTAGTAGAATGAGCAGGACATCCATCTTGTACAAACCATAATTTACGTTGTTCTTGTAAGCTCATATTGTCCAAAAAATCCGTTAGTTTGTTTTCCAAAAAATGTAAAAAGGTATCACCACTTAGGTTATGGCGAAAAAAACTACCCTAATAATTTGTTGTCAACAATACCGCACCATACATTTGTTTTTTGATAAAATTGGTTTTTATTGTCAATGACAAAATTGGGATTTTCTGTTTGACCACCACCTACAATTTTGGGAAGAGACAACGCCATTTGTTGTGAACGTGGATTCGTCTCCAAAAAGAATGTGTTTATGGAAATCATGTTGATCTTCTATTTGTCCTTGAATCCACATGCAGAAGTCATACCGTAAGTCACAGTTTCGTTCTTGAAACGTGCAAATAAACACCAGGCTTATAGGTATGATATTTATTTTTTTAAGAATCTTCTTAACAGAGCTTTGTTTCATACCTGATCAGTGGCGTAGCCAGGGGGGGGGGCCAGGGGGCCCGGGCCCCCCCCGAAATTTCTGAAAATAAACATACTTTTGAGTTTTGACGTTCATTTCCATTTCATAATAACTTGTACATTTTGTAATAATTAATGTTACTGGAAATAAAGAAGTATCCTACTATATTCCATTCCATTCCAATCTGGCAACGGTGGCAATGCTGCTTCTGGCCAATTGACATCTGGACAAGCATCTATGCGTCTTGCTTCTCGGACGAGTCTCGCCAGGTTAGTTCTAACTCCTGTCTATGTTAGTTCTTCGCCGTCTGTGAATAGAATCAGTTTGTAATTCTTGATATATCTATTTATAAAAACATTCCCAAAATGTCCAACAGTTTGAAGAAACGCTCTCTGGATCAACCAACATTACTGAGTTATTTCAGCACAAAATCTTTGGTAAGTCGGAACAAAAACTAATATGAATTATCTTTCACATCGTTTTTATTCAATTTCGTAAGTTGTTGTCAATGTGCAAGCGTTCTGTTATCTAGTTAGAGGTAGATGATAACTAATTATTCTGTTCGTTTGTGAGAATTTTCTGTATGTATTCTATTGCTATCAAAGTTATTTCGACGGGCCACTTTGTTTTTGTTAAGAACTTGTTTTTTTTTTCAGAAAACTGAAAATACCTCTGACATTGAACCGACTGGTTCAAGTAGTTACAAATTATCGAATGTTCAAACAAGTGATGGACATCAAGATCAAGTAAATCAGTTGATCATCTACAATAAATTTGATATTGGCTTATACGTGAACAAAAGTATCTCTGATTTAGAAATGTATGAAGTACTGAAAAACACTTGGACTCCTGACACCTCAACCGTTTTCGAAACACAAATTATTGGTAACAAAAAACGTACGTTTCAAATACACTGGATGAAGAGATTCACTTGGTTGGCATATTCTGATTTGTTTAAAGGCGCTTTTTGCAAAGTCTGCGTAATATTTCTTACTAAAGCTGGTGGAGTAGGCAAAGGTTTCCATGAAAAGCCTAATCAGTTGGTTTTAGTTCCATTCAAAAACTGGAAAGATGCCGTAGAAATATTCACAAAACATGCAATTAGCAAATATCATAAAGAATGTATCATGGCGATGGATAATTTTTTTGGTATTATGGAAGGGCAACAAAAAGACATAATGCAACTTCTAGAAAAACGTAACAAAGATGACATAGAAAGGAATAGAAATATTATAAAATCTATAATAGAAACAATTATACTTTGTGGCCGGCAAGAATTAGCTTTAAGAGGCCACAGGGACTTTGGAAGGATTGATTTGGAAGAACCTCAAAGTAATGATGGGAATTTAAGAGCCTTGATTCGTTTCCGTATCAACAGTGGCGACAAATTATTGAAGGAACATATTGATAGTGCTCCTGCAAATGCATTATATCTCAGCCCAGACATACAAAATCAAATCATTTTATGTATAGGAGAATATATCCAAAGCGTCCTTGTTAAAAAAATCATGAATACAAAGTTTTTCACCATTCTCGCAGATGAAACCAGTGACGTGAGCAGAACAGAACAATTTTCTTTATGTGCGCGGTACTTAGATGAAGACAAATTTCAATTACGAGAAGATTTCCTCACGTTTGTTCCTGTCCATGATTTGAGTGGGCAAGGGCTAGCACATGTTTTAGTGGAAAATGTTCAGATGTTGGGTCTTGATATGAAAAATGTTAGAGGGCAGGGATATGATGGTGCATCATCAATGAAGGGCGAATTTCGTGGTGCTCAAGCAGTTATAAAGGAAATGTTTCCGATGTGCATATACACTCATTGTGCATCGCACTCCTTGAACTTATGTTTGAATGATAGCTGTAAAGTTGCTCTTGTTAAAAATGCCCTAGGAACCGTAGGGGAAATTTGTAATTTCTTCAGGTGCTCCCCTAAACGTTGTGATATCCTTGAGCATAGACTGAGTCAATTACCTGATAGAAAAGTAACATGCTTGAAAAAATATTGCCAGACAAGATGGGTTGAAAGGCATGATTCAGTTATGCTTTTTGGAGAGTCTTTGTATTATATTGTTCAAGCTCTAGAAGATGTTCAACGTCTTCCAAACCCTTCCAATGCTTCATCATTACATAGTGCAATTTGTACATTTTCATTCATAATAACGATTAAAATATTGGAGAAAATGTTATCTCTGACTAAAAATATTTCGGAGCACTTACAAAGCAAACAAATAGATTTGTGTTATGCAATGAAACTGATTGAGGATGTTGCTATAATCTTACAAGAATATAGAGAAAACGCAAACAAAGAATTTGAAAAAATCTTTCAAAAAGCTGTTGACACCGGTGAGACATTAGGTGTTGAACCAGTTATGCCACGTAGAGTTGGAACTCAAAGACACCGCGAAAATTATCCAGCTTCTGACTCTATGGAATATTATCGCAGATCTATTTACATTCCATTTATTGATGACATGTTATCATCTCTAAATGAAAGATTTTTAGATCATCAGAACACCCTGTTGTCTTTGCAGAGCATTATGCCGGAAAATATAATACATAATAAATTTGCAATGGTTCAACCAGCAATTGATTTTTATGCGAAAGATTTGCACGATGTTAACATAAATGTATTAGAGAGCGAATGGGAGATGTGGAAGAGGTTGGATCAAATTTCAGAACAAATTAAACTTTTCATACGAGGGCCCCCCCCCAAAAGAAAATTCTGGCTACGCCACTGTACCTGATGTATAACTAGAAATTTCTTGGGTGGATCTTCTAGGGTTTTCAACAACTGCCTGAAGTACTTCTAATTGATTTCCCTCATTACATACAGTTTTGGTTCGTTCATTTTTATATTTATGGTCTAAACTGCCAGTCTGTTTGATATTATTTAAAATTCTGGTTACAGTGCACTTGTTTATCTGGATGACGTTCATTGAATATATCTGCTGCTTCTCGCACTGGTTTATAGTTATCTCCACATATTGAAACTAATCCTGCCTTCTCGGCTTACGTTAACTGTCTTGGAGGAGGCATTTGAAATCAAATAAACTCAATAATCGAACAATAATTATTCAAGAATGTGAAGTTAATGTCACCAAACTGTCATAATGTTTACTGTCAACCCTCATTTATTTTGTTCCTTGGATAAACGTAATTATTTTAAAAGGATTTCATGGTTGTCGATTAATTTGTACAGCTTAATTCCAAATTAATTTCACAAATATTCTTGAATTTGAACAAAGCTATGCTCAACTGATTTGGTTGTGGTTACTTTATGGAAGTGCTGAGGGTGATTATAAAAAAATTACAAATTGGGAAATCATTAATGAAAAAAATTAAGAAATGACTTGGGAGGCCATGTTTTGGTATTTAGGCATAACTTTCAATTGTAAACAACTTTTCTCAATAACATTTTGCTGAATTTTCTGAAATAAGGGTACTTTACTCTTGAGCAATATTTATATTTTTTAACATACCCTGTATGCTGTTTGACTTGCAACCATTTTAAAATGACTACCGAACATGCACCAACTTTCGGAAATATCTGTATTTTGGTTGTGCAATTCATTAAAAAGATTTCCATATGTTGCACACTTAAATGACCACACTATTTATACAGTGAGGGGCAAAATTATGACATGAATTCAGTTTTTCGAAAATAGGCGACTTTGGAAACAAATACCAAAACAGGTCGATTTTTATTCTTAAATTATGATTTTATGGCTGATGTATCATACTAGTGACGTTATCCATCTGAATTATACATTGTGAAAGGCTTTCGCGGCCATCGTTGAATGAATGATGGTTTTTCGGCCGACGTTTATTTAGAGAAAAACTCGACGTTTCGCCAACACGAGTGGTTGGCATTTTCAAGAGAAATGTTCACAGTTTCGATCACTGAACACTACTTGTTTGGTATGCGTTGTCTCAGCCAGTATTTATGGGTCGACGTACTCGTACCTGCGTCCGGTGCCATCGTCCCTGCGTCGGGTACCCCCTCGGATTCATTAATTTCCCGGTATGGTGTTATTACCGTTTTCTTGAGAACAGGTAGCCATGCTTTATTCAATTGTAACCCTTCTTCAATTCTGTTGAAATTGTTGGGATGTTTTTTTATTTCGATTGCTTCTCGGAAGAGTCTTGGATAATATGCATGTGTTGTGGCAATTACTTGGGTTTCTTCGAACTTCACTCTGTGATTGTTATTGTTAAGCGCATGTTCTGCGACAGCGGATTTTTCTGAGTGTCCTAATCGGCAATTGGCCTTGTGTTCCTTCATTCTGGTATTTGTGGAACGCTTCGTGGTTCCGATATAAACGTTGCCACAGGTGCATGGAATGCGGTACACCCCAGATGAGCTTAGTTCATCACGTTTGTCCTTCGCCGATCTCAAGTGATCCTTCAGTTTCTTTGAAGGTTTATATATGGTTTTGATATCATACTTTCGTAGTATACGGCCAAACCGATCTGTGACCCTAGGAACATACGGTAGGAATGCTTTACTTTGTTCCTGGCAGCCATTCGAAGAAAGAACTCTAGCGACAGTGGATCGAATGGCTGCCAGGAACAAAGTAAAGTATTCCTACCGTATGTTCCTAGGGTCACAGATTGAATTGGCCGTATACTACGAAAGTATGATATCAAAACCATATATAAACCTTCAAAGAAACTGAAGGATCACTTGAGATCGGCGAAGGACAAACGTGATGAACTAAGCTCATCTGGGGTGTACCGCATTCCATGCACCTGTGGCAACGTTTATATCGGAACCACGAAGCGTTCCACAAATACCAGAATGAAGGAACACAAGGCCAATTGCCGATTAGGACACTCAGAAAAATCCGCTGTCGCAGAACATGCGCTTAACACTAACAATCACAGAATGAAGTTCGAAGAAACCCAAGTAATTGCCACAACACATGAATATTATCCAAGACTCTTCCGAGAAGCAATCGAAATAAAAAAACATCCCAACAATTTCAACAGAATTGAAGAAGGGTTACAATTGAATAAAGCATGGCTACCTGTTCTCAAGAAAACGGTAATAACACCATACCGGGAAATTAATGAATCCGAGGGGGTACCCGACGCAGGGACGATGGCACCGGTCGCAGGTACGAGTACGTCGACCCATAAATACTGGCTGAGACAACGCATACCAAACAAGTAGTGTTCAGTGATCGAAACTGTGAACATTTCTCTTGAAAATGCCAACCACTCGTGTTGGCGAAACGTCGAATTATACATATCTATATTTCAATTACTCATTCTGTTTTTTGTTTTTTTTTTTTCATTTGTGAAGACAAGTATTATTTTATGTTTTATAATTCAGTTTTACTGAAGTGTCGTAAAGTGAGACCAAATAAAAAGAATATTATAAAAATTTGTATTATTTCATCATTTTCCATCTTTAGTCGTTCTTGAGTTTCAAAAATTGTTTCGAACTCTATAGACTCTGGAGAAACAGATGAAGCAAGGTGAATGCATTGTGCAATGGATGCTATCAAAATTATCGAAAAAGATGGTGATAATGCAATCGTAATTATCATCAAGTATTTTGTAAAAGTGAATTTATTAATTAGGTATTCCATCATTGGTGTCTACTTTTTCTGCGTGCATTGCATTATTGAAAAATTATATCTTTGCGGACTGGATGCATTATGAAAATAGTGTTTTGCATGGTGTCAATTTGAAACTGATTCAGATTTCTCTTGATGAATGAATATGGGAATGCTATTTTATCTCGCTGGTTTTGCATGTTGGAAATGACAGAAAAACATCATTGAGAATATTAAATTTTATAGTTTTTAATAAAAGTTTTAAACACTTCACTAAATTTAACACTCTTGCTCTGCATTTTAGCACCTTTGGGAAAAAATAATGAGTAGGTACTCATTTCTTCAAAATAGATTTTCAGTTTCAATTTGAAATCATAGTTTCGGAAAACCCTGTATTTGTTATCTTTCAATCAAAATAATTGAGGTAAGTAGTAAGTAATGAATTTCATTGCTGTGGAAATCTTATTAACTGCATTTCGAATCGATGTATCTGATACTGAATAAAAATCCATCTTAATGTTTATATTAAAACTTTAATGTTGACTTTCACAAGTTTTTGGTTTATAAAACCGAAACAATTGTCGCGGTTTCATAAACCAAAAATTTGTGAATGTCATCTATATTTAGGTTTTATATATTAAACATTATTGAATGTGAGTTATTTTTTTTTAACAATGACTTTATCCAAAAACTAAAAGTAAAATCAATTGATAGTTCCAAGTGTACACTTTAATAATGACAAATACCTTCTTTCTTATATCAAATAAAATCGACAATACCAACAATTAAAATATGGGCACAAACTTGGTGTCATTAGTGTGAATACTTCATTTCATAGTAGATAGATAGTACTACTTCATATATTTGAATTATAGTTTGGTAATGGCAAGTAAACACTGTCTGGGTCTTCTTTTTTCCTATAGTGGCAATAAAAGTGAGACCCAGTCCCGAATACAGTTGCTTTTTTGATTGCCAATACTAAAGTTTTAATAACGACTATTAAAGTTTTTCTCGGTGTAGAAGTGGGAGAAAATAGCCCAACTGACTTCACAAGGATATTTCAAGATTGTTTTCTAGACTTTTCAGATCCCGAAAAAGTAATTTAAAAATAAAAACAAAAGAATTAAAAGATGCTCTTTCAGGTGACATGTGACATCATAAAAAAAAACTCGTGAAACAAGCTAATTGACTTAAAAAAACCTCACTCCATCAGCAATAAACAAAACAATCGCTACTCGAAATCCGTTTCCACCAATACAAATCACCTCTTTCCGCCGACCAGTCAATTGTCCGCATTATCCCTCGCCAAAAACGCATCGCGAATGCAATTCACGCATTCTCATCGCACATGCACGTTGCACATGCACTCGTTATTACGCTCATGTGTCATACGAATTGCAGTACTTGCAATCGTATGGAAATTCCCATTGGCGGTCGCATTCACCTAGGCTGACCAATAGCAGCAGGAATTGTATGCAGTTTGCGTAATGCAAGTGAAATTGCACGTTGTGTAATGGTCACCCGACTCGCGAATACGGGTGAATTCGATTTCGATATTGGTGTAAAACCGCTTTTTGGATATACCTACGAGGCGACTTCGATTGGTTTCACAGAAACAGCAAGCAACGAGGATTATGCAATGCAGTATATAGAAAAACTTGAAATAACAACTACACAGAATTGTATAGAAACTGAAAGTGAAATTATTATTATTAGGTACAAATGGTACAATTCGTAAATTGTGATTGAGTTTGCAATAAAAAGAAATATTTCTCTCTGTTATTTGTACATTCTTTATACAGTAGCAGACTGAATGTCAGTTTCAGACAGAAGTGGACTGACGACTTTCGCGGTACTGATGATAGATAGCACCAATAATTTCTTTGGAAATATTTAATCTGTTACTAGCAAAATCATCAATACTTATCTGCTTCTTCAACTGTGAACGTTTTCCACCCCACATGTCTCTTCAGAGAGGTTAGATCTCCTCCGGCATCTACTAATATTGTAGCAGATGATCGGCGAACTCATCAGGATAGGTACTTTAAATTTAAAAATATAGCCTACTATTCCATATAGATATATTTCCTATGTTGTTTATTCCCACCAATTG
Source organism: Chrysolina oricalcia (assembly GCA_944452925.2). Taxonomy (NCBI): domain Eukaryota; kingdom Metazoa; phylum Arthropoda; class Insecta; order Coleoptera; family Chrysomelidae; genus Chrysolina; species Chrysolina oricalcia. The sequence continues at coordinate 51,536,324 of OX101821.2, forward strand.
TTCTGTTCATTTTTAGTCCCTAATTGAGAATAAAAGGTGTTTCGGTAGTTGGTGGTCTTAGATTGGCATATTTCTTATATATGCTATAATAGTTTCAGTAGTAGTGAACTAGCGATAGCATTTATTTTTTGAATTAATAATGATTCAAATATTTGAATGACAGTCGCAGTCTTCAAAGCTTCAATGTTGCATCCACATCATTTTCATAAAAACCCGTAAAAATTGGATTTAAAATTGCATATAAGAGATTATACTATACTTATATAGCATGAAGTAGATAATATACAAAATATAATATAGCTGTATTGTGGACTGCCTAACGAGTACTAACTAACCCATCGAAAACTCTAGAGTGATAATTTACTTTTTAACTATAGTGTGATATTTGTCATTTTCGCATGTGGGCATAGGAAAATGAGAAATTTCGTCAGTTATTTACTAGAGATTCAACAATGTATAATAGAATAAATTTAGTGACTTTCTGCTAGAAACACAGCATGTCAATACCACGGAATTTTTTTTTTTCAAAAACCTGGAATTCTGAAAGGCCGTCTAGCATTATATTTTGTTCGAATATTTTGAAAGCATCTGGAACCTGTAGAAATATTCAGAATCGTTCTTCCTTCATTAACGTAAAAGAAAAACATATTCTTGAAATAATAAAAAAACCGACAAAAAATAATCCATCATGTGGTTTTGCAACATTCGGAATCGTTGTTAAAAAGTTAGGATCTTACCAAATTTCAACCCTATAATGCCCACAATAAACTCAGTTGAATAAAAATTTCCTTTCATCAAAACCTCCAAAATTACTCTAATTTTGAAGATGTGCAATATTTAATTCAAAATAAATTCAATTAGAAATTAGTTTTTTCACAATCAACACAAAATTTGATTTTGTCATTGAAAAATTATCCCAGATACCAAACTTTACTCGAATATCACAAATATTTTGGCATTTATTCACAAAAAACAAAAATAATAATTAAACGTTGAAACCCTGTATCTTAGAAACGATTAACTTGTGGGCATGTGTTTATGGGAACTTTTTTCTTATTTCGACGTCTGCAATATGCTCTTAAAGTTTCTACACGTACCTACTTAAGAAACACCCTGTATACATGCCATTGAACAAGGAGAGAGCTCGATCGACTATGGAATCATTTATGATTCTGAGAGGGGATTCGAGTTAAGCTCCAGATAACTAACTAATAGTTTAGATGGTTGATGACATTCATTAAATGGCGTTTGAAGGGTCACATTCTAACCATCAGTTAATTAACCTGGAGTTTAACTAGAATTCAAAAAACTGGCCCTGGAGGGCGTGCTTTTAACTGTGTTAAATCCACAACACACATTATGTATACTGAACATTCTATTTAGGTATAGAATTGTGGACAATGTTAAAAATTCATCTGACTTGAAGTGGAGGTATTTAAGGCTCAATTTTGGGCCCTGTTTTGTTTATCTTGTATAGGTATACAGTAAGTCCAAAATATAAGGATGTCTATATACCACGGGAATATCTGAAACGGTAATGGAAACAAGAAAATGGGATAGTGGGATATAAAAGTGAAAATGATTTTGCGGGTTTGCCTTCAGTTGGAAAAGCAACCGTAGTCACATAATTCTGGCTTTTTGATCTTCGTCAGTACGGTGTACAGTCAAGTGAAAGGGTGATCAACAGTTGGTCGGTAGTAAAAACAACTCCGGCGTTTGTTTGTTTTTCTCACAATAGATGCAGTTTTGGTAAACTGTAAAAAAAGTTGGGCTGCATCAGTATGAAAGTATAAAATTCTCAAAAATAATTTTGATTTTTGGATTATTTAGGAAAAATATATAAAGACTTTTGCTTTGTTTTATGTCTTGAGGCAGCTCATTGAATCGATTTAAACCTTCATATAACAATATTTTCATTTTGCTGGTTGAGATGCATCTTTGCATATGATAGGTATAACCTAATGAATTTTAGTATCTCACTTGTACCCCAATTTTGTAGTTTTTGTGAAGTCAAAATTATGTTTTGATCAAAACCATATCGTAGTCCTACAATAATCAAAATGTGGCTACATAATCGTGTTATATACAGTGACCTTCGTAAATTCGTTTAGTTTTGTATTATTTTAGAGACAGTTACTAGACAGAGAGAAAAGACTGCAGCAGGTTTATGCACAACATTGTGTAAGACGCAGTTGTGTTGATATTTTACACAATTGTCCATTCTTTCATCATACGCGTTTTGTGAAATTCAATAAATATTTTTGCAAGTCATGGAAAACATCTACAACGCATTGAACTCATCTTATACCCGTTGTGCACTTTCTATTTGATATGCACAAATTGTATACTATTTCAACACAATTGTGTAATTTGCCACAACTTGACCAAGGTGTCGTCTCACCCAACTAAATACGCATGCGCATCACTCCAAATGTCCAGTTCATCATTGTTTGATTGTTTTATGCTGATCGAAGGGCAAAGCTGGTTAAATGTACTTACTTATTATTTATTATTTGCTCATGTATATGTGCAAACTGATACCAATATTTGAAGGTTAGCATTGCTATTATTTTCTGTTATAACATGAGAAACCTGCAAACTGACTCATTTTCATCATTATTAACGGTTTGATAGGTGCATCTTCGCTAACTTTATTATTATTCAACGTGTTCCAAAATAACAAAATGCATGGTTTATTCATGTTCTGTTTGGTATTTTGTGTTTCTGTTATTTTATTTATAATTAGAGTTCAGTTATTTTTGTTATCAGTTCTTTGAGATGAAATAAACATTATTTGAATGACATTTAATTTTATTTCAACCTTCTGGAAAATGAAGCATATAATTTCTGAACAGAATAAGATATGAAGAAGCGAGCAGGTTGTAACTGATGCCTATTCTTATCTTATTCCGTTGGGATGTTATGTGCCTCAAGTGTATCCTTTCTTAAAATTATAAATGGTACCTATAAAAATTGGCCTTGCTTTGTATGCCGATTATACAACTTTGTGACATTTTTTGCATCCCAAATTCAAAATAACTACACAATTTGTACAAACTAGGTAGGTACACAAATTGTTGCCATTCATTACAATTTATGCATAAATAGTACAAATCTTGTTGACATTCGTCGCACAACATACCGATTGATTTTGTACATTTTGTATATAAAATTAAAACAAAACTATTCAGAATAATACAACACTGAAGTGTATTGTTTATACACAATATCTCTAATACAATATTATAGAAGAAAAATGAACAAATTGGTGCTGTCAACTTTTTAGAATCAAATTGTACTGAAATTATTCACAATTGTGTAGAAAACATACTGTAATATATTTATAGTCCAATTAACTCTAAAATAATTTATTTAACGAAATACAATGTTTCACAGTAATCTAATTTACATAACAATCACTCTACTATTTATATTCGACTTTCACTTCACTAACTCTTCGTCTGTCCGCTGCGTAGTTCTTTTTATATCCGACGTTGACTTCTCCGAATGCTCCAGAATTTTCCATTGAATCGCCCAGACTCACCGAACCGTCCAGATTCTTCTCGGTGCAAGCGCATCGACAGTCTCCCGCGGTCGGTCGCTAGCTATACGTGAGAGTTCAGGTCCCTCATTGCCCGCAGCTTCGCCACAGTACATTTATTTCTCTCTGTGTATGTTTACTTTGTTTTATAGAAAATAAATTTTAAAATTTTCGAGAACTGAGTTTAATTTTTACAATTTGCTCCATCAGAAACCCCATTTTCCATAGGACCCCACAGTGCGATATTGGCTATAAATGAATCACCGAGTGCTTCTAGGGAGGAGTTATTTATCAATGTTCCAGGAATATTCGGTGAGAATTTTTTCTCAAAGTACCTACAGTGACAAATTAAAAAGATTAAATTAAATATCAAAAAAATATCAAAGTTTCTTTGATATTTTATTAGTTATATATTTGAAATATGTGCGCATCAAAAGATAAACAAGTGGATACAGAGTTAATTTGGGTGATCGTGTAGTACCGAATAGTCGTTGCCGACCGATGTTCAACCCTTTGCTCCCCTATACTAACACCTACTTCGAAGGCTTATTATGGCAAGTACATGTCAGAAAATACAAAGTATAATATGTTAGATATAATTCAATACCCGTCGTGGTCTTAGACAGGTGAGTAGTTGTTTTCTGACATGTACTTGCTATAATAAGCCTTCAAAGTAGGTGTATATGGGAGCAAAGGGTTAAACATCGGTCGGCAACGACTGTTGGTTACTAAAAGATAAACAGTTGTACAACATGAAACCCAGGTATTTAATTTCGGTAGTTTATTTAAGATAGGTAAGCCCAATATCCAAACATCTCGATTAAATATAAAATGTACATCACATATATATATTAATAATAATTAATAATAATATTAATGTTTAACAACATGTACTGAGTCGGGGCGTGGCGCAGTGGTTAGAGCGTCCGACTCTGAGTCGAAAGGTCCGGAGTTCGAGCCCCAGTTGCGGCTGGGATTTTTAAATTTAATTTGACCGATTAAATTATTTAAATCTCATGGCTGGACTGGGGTGAGTCCTGCACGATTCACTGTTGCGTTCCAATTAACAGTGCTGCTCCTAAGGGCTCATGGAATTAGTAACAAGACCTATCTAGAACACGTGGCTAATGACCATAGCAGTCGATGCCAAAACACCAAAGAAAAAAAAATTACATGTACATAATATACACAATACAATACATGGTGTAACTAAATAAGTGTAAAACATTTGAGGGGGTGATTCCTCATCGAAAAAAAGATAGGATCTTTCATATAAAGAAACTTCATTGGAGCATCCCATGTTAAGATACAGCCCCTTGAAGGGGGTACATAAAATTTGTTTAACCATTTTTTTCACAAGCACTAACAAAGTTACAGTATTGAAATTAACCTGACATTTTCTGCTACCACAAAGACACTTAGCCAGTAATTTATTTTGTTTACCCCATGGTTGTAAGGGATGGAAAACACAACCCCTAAAATTTATTTCCAATGTAACTTTTTGTCTTATTATTTGTTTACCATTTAAAAATTTATTTCCGATAGCCTGTTTCATTCTAAACAAAAAATGCCCCCTAAATTTTTTGCCCAAAATAAACCAGTTCGCAGCAAAAAAATATTTTACGAACAAGATACATATCGCCATAAAACGAAAATACGAAACTAATTTATCTAGTAGGCAGCTATTAGTGATAGTGACAATTAAATTGGTATCAAGCTGTCAGTTTGTAAATTTGTAAACTTGAAGTAATAATACTAATTGTGTATTGTTGTTCTGTTCTTAATTTGTTACTTTAATAATTCACTTGTTATTAAAATGGCACACACAAATGAGCAAATGGCTGATATGCATTACGTTTACGGTCTGTCGCAGGGGAATGGGTTAGAAGCTTCTAGAAGATATGCTGAAATGTAGCCTCAACGGCAGCATCCTTCACATAGAATATTTTCCCGACTTCATCAACGATTACGAGAATATGGTTCATTCGACAAAAGAACGCAGGATTGTGGTCGCCATCGAGAAGTAAGAACACCACAGCTTGAGGGAGCAGTACTTAATTTGATTGAAGAACAACCTACTACCAGTACTAGAAAGATTGCTTTCCAGCTAAATGTTGATCATATGACGGTATTTCGAATTTTAAAGGAACTCAAAAAAATGAACAGTTTCGCTGCTAGGGGGCGTAGAAATCACCCTTTGCGCAGATTAGACTATTTATTTTTGAACCCGGTAACAATATTTTCACTTGTTTCATTGTTGCTAAGGTTGCACAACATTGTGCTGTTTTATAAAAAAAATTCTCACCCCCTCCCCTTTATCCCCCAACTCCTATTACGAAACGCAAAAAAATATTTCTCGGGTGCCTTTAAAGGAATCGTCGAATGTTCAAATATGTCTGAATAAGGGAAATAGCAATTTTTATGATTATCCCCCCACCCCCCAAATGACACAAACCGAAAAAATTTCGGTGGATTTTTCTAAATTTTTGATATGATGCAGTTCAAGTTATTTTGAATAGAAATGAATTGGGTGACAAACCCCAAAAATGAATAGTTTTGATGCTAGGGGGCGTTGAAATCATACCTTGCTCAGAATAGATTATTCATTATTATAAGCGGAATTAATAGCTCTACGTATTTTAGTTTAGATTATGCTGCTCAATTGTGTAATTTTTTATAAATTGAAAATCTAAAATCTGCCCCTTACCCCGTACCCCTATTTTGAAACATGAAAAAAATTAATTCCCGACTACTTGTAAATGCTTTATCAAAATAAATGTTTTAATCAGCTGAAATTGAGGGAATCGTACAGTTGTTTAATTTCACCTTTCCCTCCCTTCAGAAAAATATTGGTGGAGTTCGCTGACTTCTTAGTAGGGCGTAGTTCATGATTTTTGAATATCAATTAATTGGGCGAATATCTTGAAAATAAATAAAAATTAGACATCCACAATTTGAATTTGAGGTGGTGATTGAATTAATTTTTTTTCGTGTTTTGAAGGAGGGGTTGGCGGTAAGGGGGAGGTTTCAGATTTTCAATTTATAAAAATTTAAACAATAATTTTTCGGCATAAAATAAAACAAAAATACGTAGAGATATATTGTTTCCGCGTATAATAAAGAATAGTCCTTTCTGAGCAAGGTATGATTTCGACGCCCCCTAGCATCAAAACGATTCATTTTTGGGGTTTGTCACCCGATTTATTTCTATTCAAAATAACTTGAAATGCATCATATAAAAAATTCAGAAAAATCCACCGAAATTTTTTCGTTTTGTGTCATTTGGAGGGTGGTGGGATAATCATAAAAAACTGTTATTTCCCTTATGTAGGCATTTTTAAACATTCGACGATACATTTGAAGGCACTCGAAATATATTTTTTTGCGTTTCGTAATAGGAGTTGGGGGAAAAAGGGGAGGGGGTAAGATTTTTTTTTTATAAAATAGCACAATATTGTGCAACATTATCAATAATGAAACAAGTGAAAATATTGTTGCCGGGTTCAAAAATAAATAGTCTAATCTGCGCAAGGGCTGATTTCAACGCCCCCTAGCAGCAAAACTGTTCATTTTTTTAGCTTGGCGCAATGGTAACATTGGTTGAGAATTACATGGACTACATCATACCAAAAATTCAAAAAAATCCACCTGGACCCAAATTCCATAAGGAGTTTGCGGGGTCCTTTGTGGATTAGTTGTCCCATAGTCAGTTCGAATGTGTTCATCTTAGATGACCCCTAAATATTTCATTTTGTTGGGTTTTTTAATCATGGGACAAGAACATGAATCTTGATTACAAATAAAATTGTCTATTTTGAGTGTTTTATTTTCTAGTTCATCATTATTTTGTAGTGATATATTCATGAATTTTATCAATATTCAAGCTTAAGTGGTTGAGATCAAGCCAAACTTTTACGTTATTATTCTGAAAGGCTATCCCCAAAACCATCAAGTATTTAAAATGCATCCTACATTGTTGAGCCACCTATCTCTTCCGGCATTATCGTGTTTCAACCCTTACCTACTTTGATCCCTTGATAGCGATACGACGTATCAAGATTCTGTGCTCCAAGCTCCGGATTTCACCCTTCTCACTTTTATAAAAAATGTTACTTGAGCTAGGCCAATCGAGGGGAATGTTTGAATGCAGTTTGCATCTGAATGCAAGTTCATGCACTTTATGTAATGGTTACCCGACACGTAGTTACCTTGTTCATCGAGGTAATTAACGTTTGGATGCATTGTTTCAAGTGTGAGTATTCAGTTTTGATAATAATAATAATAATCTTTATTATCCGATTCGATGACTTTAGATTTTATGAAATGCTATAAAGTTTATAAATAGATACAAGGCGCCTGATCAGAATAAAACTGTTCTACCTCATGAACCTGTGGAAAAAAAATTAAACTAAAACTAAGAACAAAATACAATAAATACCAAATTCTCTATTCACTTATTTTTTTTTGAAGTTTGTGAAGGCAAGCCAGAAGACGAAATTTTAAAAATAGATTCTGCAGCTATTTTGTTAATTTTTATAATCTTAAAAAAATTAGTAGCTTTGAAATTTGCTGATTTTTAGAAATGAATGGGAATTGAAATTGGACTCAAAAAATATTTTCTGGGTTCATTTATAATTATATGCGTTGTGTATTTTAAAGCATATTTGGGGCGATGATATTTTTTGTTATATCCTCGCCTACTGTTTGATGTAAAAAAAATCTGTTCCAATTATCACATGTAACACACCACTAGCACTCAATTAGTTACTGGAAATTTTTACAAGGTGACGAATTTTAAAATACTCGTGAATCGTAGGCAGGGGCTAATTTAAAAAAAGTACTAGTGTTAAGAAAAAATTTTCTGGGCAAAGTTAAGTACAGGTGGTGTTCGATAAGAAAATTTCACACCATATTTTATTTAAATTGCTTATATTAAAATTTAGATTTTTGCTTTTTACAGTGAATGTTACATAGAAGGCTTTCAGATAACAGATTTGATTATTCAATTATTTATTTCATCATCTACAGTTGTAATTAAATTATTTTTTCTGCAAACGTCAAAAAATGACAAGGTTCGCGCATTGACAACAGTATGCGAAGTGGCACTTTTTTTCATTTTCATTCGTTACCATGACACCGTGCGCGAAGTAATGTGCGAAATATATTTCGCACACTGCATGTAAACTATATGGGATTTTCATATTCTAACCTATATGGTCCTCAACTCCTCAATCAAGCAAAAAACAAGAAATCGTTTATTTATTAATGTAGAACAATAATTAAGGCTTTCAAATTGTGAGAGATATTTTTCTGGCTTTATTTGCTTAACCACTCTTTAAATTGCTGATATGCATTTTCATACTGCCGCCTCGATTTCTCCGGTAAAAGGTTGGAAATTACGGAATTGGCCGCATCTATCAAGTTAGGTGGGGTACTGCTTAGTTCATCGTCGCTCGAAATTTCCATTCTTTTACAATAATAAATATCACGCACGAAATTGACGCGAATAAAAAGTCACTCCAAAATAATTATCAAGAACTGTCACTTTGAAATAATTGTCAACAAATGCCATTTTATTTCCATAGTTACAGTAATTACTTGATTTGGAAAAATTATTTAAGCCTGTTCAATACTATTTTTCATAGTTATTACTTATTTTAGAACAATATTTTTGACGTTTGTAGAAAAAATTTTGTTTGCATCTCATGCGCGAAATACTTTGGTTATCTCGACTATTTTTTTTAACTCGGCTGCGCCTCGTTAAAAAAAATCAGTTCTCGATCACCAAAGTAGCATTTCGCGCACTAGATACAAAAATAACTATTCTGAGATTTAACATGGCTCATTATTAATTGGTAGAAGTTAATTTATTCCAAAATCCAGACAAATACAAACATTTACTTCACTATATCCACGACATATTTTTGGAGATTTCAAGGAATTGAAAAAAAAAAAGAACATACTTATCACAGTATTCAGTTCTCATACTAGAGGACAACTTGGTATATAGGTATACAAAATATTTACTGATACAATTTCTGATGATTTGGAAGTTGTGCTCATAGTAAAATACAAAAATAATCAAATCAAAACAAAACAACAAAATAATACCACAGCCGAATTCCAAGCTACATAAATGTTTTCTGTACCTTGTCAACGGATTGGTCAACTCAACCTAAATGCTTATTAAAGAAAAACTCAATATTGTATCTACTTTGATGCGAGTATTATCAAAAATGGCTTTAATAATGAGTATTTAATGAAACAAAATTAAATGAGTCCTTTGAAATGTCTTCATTCGAAAACGTAAATTGTTTTCTTATAATCATTCAGTTTCAAAATTATTATTACCCACTTTTAAACAATTGACATGAACGCCACTGAACATACTTTAAGGGCGCAATATTTGTTTGGTGCAAAATATTACCTGCCTGAGCAAACTGAACAAATAATGTAGAATGGAAATATATTGAAAGCTGTAAGCTCTCAACTAGGTGTTAGGACAGTTGATTTATTACTCCCAAGAATATTTCAAACCTTCTAACATGCATGGGCGTAAGTACTTACTTTCTGAATACAAGCTTCAGAAATAACTTCCAATAGGTTCATATAGGTTGTCATTTAATTTTTATTTCTTCTTATAAAAATGAATGGAGTTTACCTTGAGTGAGGGTGAATGTTTATTTATATTTGGATTTAGTACTCTCCTGTTTAGGTATTAACATCCGTCTTTGTTTATTTGAAGTAGGTACTCCAAAAGAAGTTCTTGTAAATGATTTAAATTGATCTGATGGATTTTTTTTTGTCAAAAAGTACAAAATATAAAATGTTATAATAAAACAATCATAATGATCTGCGGTCTTATTTACAGTTTTATGATACATTGGTGTCCATTGGATTGATTTCCATAGCTTCTCTTGTTGCCATGACTCTCTATAACAAGCTCTAGTAAATGAAAATGTTCAGAAGGGGCATGATTCCTAATTTTTTAAAGAGTAGACGACAATGATTTCTGAAACCATTTTGATAACTTTTTTCTGCTGGATATATATTTTTTGATAATGACAAGAACTTCCCCAGAGTAGTATACCATACATTACATGACTATGAAATAGACTGAAATAAGTTGACTTGATCACGGGAAGCCCAACTATGTTCTTCATTCGACGAATAAAAAAAATAATACTGGATAGTTTTCACCATAATTGATCAATACAAGAAGAGCAGTTAAGTTTGTCATCGATTATTATGCCAACTAGTTTCACGCTCCGTCCAGTCGATATATTAGAATGTGATGAAATTATTATTTGATTTTTGTTTCAATTCAGTTTCAATTTATTTATTGTGAACCACATTCCAGAGTTTTCCAGAGATTTGGATGAAGCCTGTAAGTTTCCATCATCATCGTTAATCAAAGTAGTATTATTATCAGAAAAAGACCGTTTATATATAATATGAATAACAATGGCCCAAGAACTAATCCTTGGGGAACACCGTAATTATATTCTACAAGAGACGATTGCATGCCGTTGACATTGTGATTTATTAGTGAGGTATGATTTGAAGAATTATGGTGGATTTATAAACTCAACTAAACTAAGAATTCAAAATTATCAATTAAGAATCAACAATAAGCAATTAAGAAGGTGTTTATAAACGTCAACTAAGAAATTAAGAATTATGTCATGTGGAGAAAATCGTTACAACTATAATGAAAGCCGTCTTGGTCAACATTTCTCCTCGATCCATTGTATTGTTATTGCAAGAAAATATTCGACCAAATCACTGCAAAATATAAACAAATTCATTTTCAAACATTCATTCACCGATTTTGCGCATGCCCGTTTCCAATTTCAACTAAGACAATTCATTCTTAGTTGAAAAGATAAAAGATAACCATCTTCTTAGTTGCTAATTCTTAATTTAATTGACAGCTGAAAGTTTATAAAACACTGATGGGGTTTCCTTGTATTCATCTTTCTTAATTCTTAGTTGTTAATTTAATTCTTAGTTTAGTTGAGTTTATAAATCCACCATTAATTAAATTAATGAAATGTCAAAGACTTTGTCTCAACCTAGTGAGATTATTGATAACTAACCGTGGAAACTATCTATGGATAGTTATCAGTATAATGTTGATTTCATTGGTTATTTCGACACACATGACAAATTTGATAGGATGTTTCTTGAAGCAAAAAACTTTCAAATATATTTACCTACCGATATTCCATCTATCTCAGCTGTGCTTTCACTTTTTATACCACTGAAAACTTCTTTGAGTTCTAAAATGCAGTCATCTCAATGTATGACATAGGTTCATTTTGTGGACGAATGTTTTTTGTGAGTTTGACAGCAACACTGCAATAGTATTATTTTGTTGGAGCATGCATGGGTATACACAAAGGAATGCACACGTATTAATTTGCTATATTTGATTATTAGAATGCTTAAATCTGTTTCTATATTGTTCTTCCTTCGAATGTCTGATTACTTTTTTGTATACTCCTCTTTAAGAAAGAAAATATGAATAAAATTATATAGTTATACCTACTGTTAATATATTTTTTAAAAGATACCTTCAGTGCAGGGGTGAAGCTATTTATTAAATGATTACAGGACATTACCAAGTAGCACACCTATATTGGTATCGTAAAAATATTGACAAAATATTTTAAACGCAATATTGGCGAAAAAAGTGATCTTTTGGTTATATTGGTCCAATATTACTTGAACAATATTTGTGAAACATTCTCGAAGCAATATTAACCTCAAAATATTCAGCGATATTGGTATATCGCTGATAAAATATTATGACAATATTGACAAAATATTCAAAAGTTATATTGGCGAGAATAAAATAATAATAATAATAATAGTCTTTATTGGAAAACAAAAAGACGAAGTTCAAATCTGAAGTGCAAAACACAGCAGCTTTGTTGAACTTTTGCGATATTGGTACAGTATCATTTGTATATATTGGTAAAACATTCAAGGTGAGTATGCCTTGATGAATTATCAATTAATAATGATAATTATTATTATATTCCTTTATTTCTTTTGATCATGATGACATGATATAGAAATCGTCCGATTTACATAATCAAACCTATAGAACTGATACTAATATACGTTAGTTTTACATAAATAGAAAACTTACTATAACCCTAATATAATAATAATATACAAACGACAGTTTTACATAAACAGGAATTTTAGAATATTTAGAATAAGATGTCAAGGTAGTTATGAATGTAATCAAAGCAATGGAGAGGTAAATCAAAATCTATCTATAAATTGACTTTGTTATTTTAAGAATTGGTCACTCAAAAATTCTTCAACTGTGTAATAGTATGCTTTGGTTATCAGTGAATTTTCAAATTAATTTTGAAGAGTCTAATTTCCAGATTCCTTAATCTTGCAGGCAATTTATTAAATAATTTAATACCCATGTAATATGGTCCTACCTCTAGTGTGTTTTTATTTCTCGTGCTGTGATTAAGGGTCTTAAAATCTAAAATATTATTTTTTACATGCATCAGAAGCTTATATATACGTACGTGTAGGGTACAGTAAGGATCTTCAACTTAATGAAGCTTTCCCTGCATGTCCCTCTCCTTTTTACTCCCGCTATTACTCTGACAATTCTTTTTTGAATCACGAAGACTCTAGAGGTGTTCGGAGATGCACCCCACAAAGAGTGGAAGTGGAAATGATAATATACCAGCAGAGCACTTTTATCAACAATATTGCATAATTGGTATGTACAGTAAACCGCTGATGATATTTTTTTGCAAAATTCGTCAATGTGATTGTTCCACTTGCAATTTTCACTGATTATGATACCTAGGAATAACATGAAAATTCTACAATTACAGTTCTCCTTCAGTTAGAGTCTACCTTTTGGTCGCAATAACCAATGTGTAAACCGTATTAATAACAAATTGTGAGAAGTATTTCATATATTTTGTTGGGTTTCAGAAGACGTTATATATGTAAAGCCACCTAGCGGTTTCTTATACAGGTTTTTATCACATTATATTTCAATATCGTTTTTTGAATAGTCGGCCAATATTTAAAATTCAATAATGGTGACAGGTATTTTCTTTGTAATATTGTATTAATATTATTATTTCAATATTAGCGTGAGGTTGTCATAATAATGTTAATCAAAATAGCTTTATAATTTGTTGAAATTTCGTGAAATAATATTCAACCAATGTGCTATCAAACTTCGATATACAATATAGTATTTTATCCCTAGAATCGATATGAGTGGAATATTGGGATTGCAATATTTAATCTAGATGTTGAAAACAATATGAAGACAATATTTTTTAAATTATATTGGTAAATATTGTATTATAAACCAATATGGGCCGTGGTGGTCGGCTGGTAGTGCGTTCGCCTCGCATGCGTGGGGTCGTGGGTTCGATCCACCGATTCACCGGTCTCGTGCATGGCATCACACGTTAATAGGTAAGAGCTGCGTCTTCCCTAGCTCACTCAAGTCTCTCGAAGACTTCTGAGGGTTGCGCGTAGGGGTGCAATCGGTTGACGGAATTAACAATTTTAACAACAACAAAACAATATTGACCCATTATACAGTTTTATACTCAGAGAATTCGACGCAGATTTTTGCAGTCTATACCTTGATGATCTTATGAGTTCTGAGTTGCGAGTACTGTATTCATAAAACTGTGCGTTGGTATCAAATTTGTTTTTATTGTCGTGAATTTCTAGAAGCGTTTGGTAAATAAATAAAGTAGGAAGGGGCATCATTAACAATTTTTTGAATATAGGTCGGCATGTGTCTCTATAATTTGCATTCGCAATTATTCTCACTACATTTTTCTGCAGCTTGAAAGCTCTTACAGAAAATGAGGAGTTTCCTCACAAGATAATTTCATTTCTGGGATGGGAGTTGAAGAAAGCGTTATATGCTGTCAGAAGAATGGTAGGACTTACTATGGGTTTTAATTGTCTAAGCAGAAATATGTATTTTGAAAGCCTGGAGCATAGGTCATCAGTATGGTTGTGCCAGTTGAGGTTATCATCAATGGTGATCCCAAGTAGATTTACCTTATCGCCATTTGTTATTCTATTAAACGAAACTATTAAATTTTGAGTTTTGTGTCTGTTTAGCTTCAGAAGATTTCCAGTGAACCACTTTCCCGCTTGATTTTCGAAAAGCTTTATTGTTGTCGTTAAATTTTGACAGCCTTTGTCGGATGATTGTAGTATCATCTGCATAGGCGACACATTCATCAGGTACCATGTGATGGAAGAAGTCGTTAATATACATATAATAAAAAGGAGAGGCCCCAGGACAGAGCCAACTCCTGTTTTCATCAATTCGAATCCAGATGCTTCGCTGTTATTGAGAAGTACGAAATGTTTTCGGTTGGTAAGATAAGAATGGAAGAGAGAAGGTGCTACTCCTCTCACACCACCTCAGTAACTGCTTGGATGGTCGAGCACTTTTTCCTGAATCCATATTGATCCTTATTCAGAAGATGTTTGCTTTCAAAGTACGTCTCCAACCTATTTTTAATTATTATTTCGAATAGTTTACCAAAAATGGGTATAATTGATATTGGGCGGTAGTTTTCCAAGTTGTCAATAATTAAACTAGATGTTGGAAACAATATGTAGACAAAATTGTTTTTTTCCATATTGATCAAAATTATTCAACCAATATTGGCCCAATATCATATGGAACAATCTACATTCAGAATAGGTTGAACCAATATTCCACCAATATTATTGATATATTGTTTTTTCAATATTCACCCACAACGGAACAATATCATTTTTACATTTACAATATATCTATTTTGGCCGAAAATGAAACCAAGCCAATATGAGGTGATACCTGGATTTTGAAGTGATTTTCTGACGTCAGTATACCTACCTACTGGGATACTTCTTCCCAGTTAGTATACAATAAATTTGAAACTATTCATAGTGGATTGTACCATGTTGTACTGAACGATCGTTCTATATTTTAAACTTTGTATCATGAGGAACGCAAATAAATATTATCAGCTAAGTTTAATATGTTGTTAGGTTCACCTTCGCTCACGATAATTAGCCACAACATAATTAAAACAATCATGCCCTAACAATTAAGCAGAACATTTTTATCTTCATAGGAAACAAGATTCTAATGCGATTTTCTTGGCCGAATTTGAATACATAAAAACATATTCATTCGCTACAAAGATAGTCTTGAATTATAGTCGTCGGGGTGAACGTCAACACTTTCCCGCCCGTTTCGTAATGGCCGCCGACCCCCACCCCGGCCGATCGGCGGAGTGGGGGCGCCGGAGGGGAGGCCGCTAGGGGTCGATCGACGATTCACCCCGGCCGGGTTGTTGGCCCGTACGCATGTAGAAAGTGAAACTAAGTAAACGAGAGGGAAAGGAATGAGAGAAAAATAACTAATTTATATGGGACTGTGACTGAACGGTCTATAATTTTAGGTTTCAAGTAATAATACTTGTTTATGCGGAGTTTTCTCTTATATAGGTTCTGAGCCACTAATCAACCCTAGTTTATATAAATCGATCGGTATTGAGATTTGTGAATGACGGAGGAGTGGTTAGTATAAATGTTTCTGAGCTTTTCTGGATTAAATCATATCAGAATACTTTTTGAAGACTATCTCGGACAAATCAAAAATACTTCTTTTCTCCCCACGTAACCAATACGATTACATCGAAAGTAATTTTCGAATTTTTATAAATGGAACAGAAATAAAAATCGAACACTCAGCGAAAAATTTAGGTCTACATAGTTATAGAGGATGATCTCACCTTCAAAACTCATACAAATAATTTACTCAAGAAAACATTCACTATACTCTAAAACTCTTATCCGGCGAACACTTTTTAAATTGTTACATATGTGGAACATAAACTTAACATCTTATGAATGATGGTCAACATCATCAATATGTATCTATTATACGTATTTTCTGAGGCGATAAGTGTTATATATGTTGGTTTAATTATTATTTATTCTCTCTGTATGTGAAAGCTGATCATTATGTCATCAGTAACTGAGGGTATCTAAGGGATCCTGAAAAACAATAAAATAAGAACGAAATATTAAACAAGATAAAGAATTTTCAGCGTTGAATCAACGTCATACTTCAATGATCATATTTTCATTATCAAAATGACGTGTCATGCTCGATGTCCAAATAGCATATTATAACATATGTCAAGTAACTGATTCAAAACTTATGTTTCCAATACGACGGTCTTTTCTGAGGCGATAAGTCCCAACTTTCAGCGTTGTATCAACGTCATATTTCATTGATCTTATTTTCATGATCAAAATGACGTATTATGGACAATGTCCAAAGAACATGTCCCGATACTACGGCCCTTTCTGATGCGATATGTCCTAACTTTCAGCTTTGTATCGACGTCATACTTCATTGATCATCATTATCAAAATGACGTATTATGCACAATGTCTAAAGACTAAAAATGGTTATTATGGTATATTGTAGGTACAAGCTAAGCAGTCTATTAGGCCTTTGTACATGTTATCATGATAACCCACGGGGTCCAATAACTAATGGACAATGGACCTTTACATTTACGGAAAATAAATTACAAAACTCGTTTAAATCGATAGTTGTTAGTCTGAAAAGTTCATTCAACAAAAAGTTCCATTATTTTTCTTTCATATTAAAAAAATATCACATTTGAAAGTGTGCCGCTGACGTCACGTTCATCGGAAATATCTCCCACCATAATCCACGTTCCGAAACAGGCAATACCGTTCTCCTTAAAAATATAACTTCTAGCATGATATAAGCCGTTTAGAAATAATCAATACATTGTCACTTGATCAACTCATAGATAAAAATCCACATATTAGCTATTTTTTATTTTATTTGTAACTTTCAAATTTTCTGAACAGACCATCCTTTTGATGAAGAACGAGCATTGACAACACAGCAAATCGTAATAACAGTTCTCAACTGTCAAAAGTTATATGGAGATGTGAGGTTAATGTTTATTTTATTTACATTCAACAATCAACATTCAACTGATAAATTCGATAATAATGTAGTGACGTGTTATCATAAACGATTTGGTGTGAATTTATTTGTGTAATTGTGTATTAAAAATATGGAACAAGGCTTCGTGAAGGGAAGTTCGGATAATTTACCGAGGTACAAAGCACCTTTTCGACATGTCCAGTTATTGCAGGGATACAGGTACTGGAGATACAGGAATTAATAACAAATTTTAGAACACAAACAACAAAAGCTATCAAAACTTAGAAAACCCATTAACCTCAAAAAATCAATCAAGGTAGTGTTCGTTGAAGTTTAGATCTGATGGAACTGCTGCACTTGTACCAAATGGGTAGGCAAATGAGTTAGACAGAGATAAACTATTCTTATTGATCGCACCGTGAAACAGACGAAAGACAACTGTCATACGATACATTATATTTGAATGAGAATTTGGTGCACAACTTTAACAACGTTGCCAAGTTTAGTGTTGATGAACGTGACGTCACGAAACCACTTTTCTTCTAATTATAGAAAAACTAGCGGTCAGAAAAAATAAATAAAAAATCCCGAGTGATATTACTTTCTAATTTCAGTGTTACCTCATATCTCTTGGAAAGGTCCATTCACTAACACTAAAGCTTTTGATAGTATTCATATACTGTTACTGACATTGAGGTGATGCTTCGTAACTTCAATAGCAGCGACACCTATCCTTGGGTAGAATACTTCATATTGATTATATTGATCAATATCTGAATATATTTTTTAAGGTATTTAACTTACGTCAGGCAAAGTATGCAAAAATACATAATTATCTGATCGTAAAATGTATCAATTTGAACAAATCATTTTTATAACAACTATATTATGAGGAATGAAAAATATGCATATTTCGTCTAATACCAGAAAAATGTAAACATATACTATATATAAACTATATAATACTCTATGTTGATTATCTTGATCAATAAATGAACATATTTCTTTAGTTATTCAACTAACGTCGGGCAAAGTATGCAAAAAAGTACCCAAAGTTACATAGTTATTTGGTCATAAAATGGATAGATTCAAATATAATATTTTCATTACTACGAAATACGTAAAATATTCATATTTTGCCTGGTATCAGGAAAAATTTGGAGAGACAAAGATTGGAAAGATATGTAAACAATACATTCACATACGATTTTCCCCAGGAGATATATCCACGATAGAACAGTTTATATCGATTATTTTGATCAATAAATGAATACATTTTTTTAGATATTCTACTAACGTCAGGCAAAGTATGCAAAAATACGAATTCAATATAATATTTTCTTTACTATTAGAAAATATGTAAAATATTCATATTTTGCCTTATGCCAGGAAAACTATAGAGAGACGATTTCTGGAAACGCATATAATAATTCTATTTTCGGTTTTCGAAATCATCATCTCTCAAGTTATATATTAATGACACTATAATTTTTATTGATTATTTTGATCAATAATTATATATTTTTGGGGGCACATAACTTACGTCTGGCAAAATATTCAATAATACGCAGTTATTTGGTCTTTATTATTGATTATATTGACGAAGATGTATATAATATTATATTTAAAAAAGTTAGATATTTTCATATTTATCATGATGCCTGCAAATTATTGAAGAGGCAATATTTTAAAAAGTACATAAAAAATATGTTTATATGCAATCTTTAAAATGATCATCATTAAAATGATATATTCATGATTATGCAGTATTGATCGTTTAATTTGATCAAAAATGCAATATAATTGAAATGTGTTAAGGCGAACGTTTGACGTAAAATGGTTTAATTTTGGTATATCATATAGTCTGAGTGTGACCGATTTTTGAAGTACGTATCGGTTAAGTTCATTCAACATAACGCATGAGACATCTGATGAAAACCATTCTTGACTTCTAATTGTAATGTTGAATGTTCACCGGGTATATTCCAATAGAGATGTTCTTAACTTCAATATACGTAAACAGTTACCTGATACTCTGGTCCTTTCACAGTTCACATATTGGGATTTTCTTTATGGAGCCTTCCTTGATACCAATTTCAAAAACAAAATACTTACAAAAAGTACAAAACTTTCGAAAGTTCGACCACGTGAGTAATGAATTAAAAGAACTCAATTGGTTAAATATGGAGCATCGCAGAAAGTTTCATCTGGCCACATACCTATTTAAAATAATGGCAGAAGGACCAGGAGACATAGAAATAAACTTGTTCCTCGATCGCAGGTGCATTCAGTTAACGTCAGAAATCCATACTAATAACGGTGCCCCAATACTCAACTGTTCTATTTCAAAAAGGGTTCTCATATAATTCTATCAAACTATTCAACTCTTTGCCAATCGAAGTGAAAAATTATGGTAGATATGCTTTCAAATCTTGGTTCAAGCATAAAATCCTAAATAACCTCTGCCTTATCAGATCTGCTGTATTTTCGAATGCGACATTCTAACGATTGTTATATTTAATAATTTTTCCTCCTACCCCTATAGAAAGTACACACTTTCCTCCCTCAAACCAGGGAGGAAACTCATACTTTTCCTCCCTAGGGAGGAAAGTTCTTTTCCTCCCCCTCATTTCAAGTAAGTTGTAAACGATGAAACTTGTGAATCTATTATAATCAAATTGTTTCCGTAATTTCTAGAACATCTTATAAATCCTGTATTCTGGTAAAAATCAAACATGAATGTTACTTCTACTCTAGTTCTTTAATAGCTATTTGTGTATTTAGAGCGCAAAGTGATTGATTGTTGCTCGACAAAGAGATTAATCTTTGGAGTACGACAATGACACTTTGTGCTCGAAATATACACATTATTTTTTCTACAAGCGCAGCTCTTAGAAAAAAAAAATTATCGACACTTCATTCAAATAGGCACATAACATTACAAATGAGAAAATCACTCAATAGCAATCCGAAATGTATAAGCTATCTAAATGTCCAATAATTCAAATCACTAACAAGAAAAAAGTAAAATAACGTTCTTGAAAAAAAAAAAGTTGTAATTTCCAGGAGATGAACCCGGGACCTTCGGATTACAAGCCCAAGACGCTAGCCATTGCACCACCGCAGATTCTCAGATACACATGACTGTATTGTCTATACTTTACATCAAGTAAGAATATGTCTATTTGCAAACAAAGTCACAAAAATGTTTTATTTAGTGGGTAGGAGGAAAAATCATATGTATTACATGGGAGTAAAGTGCCTTTTCCTCCCTTGGATGTTTACTGCCCTCCGCTTCGCATCCTGCGGGAGGAAAACTGGCACTTTCCTCCCTAGTAATACAAATAGCTATTACTACCTACCTACTCTTTCTTACCTATAATAATCGTTTTGGAGTTCGGTGTAAGAGTAGCTTAAGCCAAACCCCGCTCCATAAAGACAAAAATTAAAATGTATGTTTTGTATATCAATCATTCAGTTAACAAAGACGATTATTATTATTATTATCTTGGTGGAGCACCGCAAAGATGGGTCACATTGGCCCTTCAGTGCCATCGTAAAAGAATGCTTGAATGACTCAATCATATCTTCTAATATTCCAGTTAGCACTTCAAATCGGCTGAATCTTGGTTTCATATTGGGCCAATATAATATTCCTCTCATATCGATTCTAGGAATAAAAACTATACTGTATATGCAAATGTGATTACACATTGGTTGAATATTAGTTCGCCAATGTTCAACAAATCTTATTAATTAATATTGGGTCAATAATGGTTCAATAATATTTACCTATATCGTTAAAACAATATTGTCTCTATATTGTTTCCTACATCCAGATTGAGATGAATTTTGAATATTGGCCGAATATTCAATGAAACATATTATAATTATATCATCATCAAACCTGGATAAAAATCTGCTAGGTGGCTCTACATATAGAACGTCTTCTAAAACCTACAAAAATATATTAAATACTTCCGAGAACTTGTTTTCAAGACAGCTTACTCAGTGGTAATGGCGATCAAAAGGCAGACTCTGGTGTCACCTTGATCAACCAAAAGACATTTAATAATTCGCCAAGGTATATTCAATTTCACCAATATATCCAAATGATATTGTAGCAATATCGATAAATGTTTTGAAGCCATTATTGCCTCAAGAATATTTCACTAATACTATTTTTGAAATGTCTAAACAACATTCGGCCAATATCGCAAAATGTTCAAACTTAACTTCTCGATAATAAAACGTTTGAATATTTTGCCAATATTGTCAGAATATTGTACCAGCGATATTGTACCAAAATCGCCAAATATTTTGAGGCCAATATCGCTTCGAGAATATTTCGCCAATATTATTCAAGAAATATTGAACCAATATCGCCGAATGTTCACATTTTTTTTCTCGCCAATATTGCATTTCAAATATTTCGCCAATATGTTCAGATTATTGTACCAATCTACCAATATTTCACCAATATGGTTATGCTACTTGGAATGTTACCCCTGTGAAGTACTAAAGTTTCAACTTTGTCTTCAAAATATTAATTGGAAGTTTACAGAAAGTAACTGGAAATTTCCAGATAATAACTGTAAATTTTTCCAGATAGTAACTGGAAATTCCCATATAATAACTGGAAATTTCCAGATAGTAACTGGAAATTTTCAGATAGTAACTGGAAATTTTCATATAATAACCGTAAATTTCCAGATAATTATTTGGAATGAAATTTTAATATTACATTGTCTCTTCAGTGCCATCGTAAAAATCACAGTCAGATACCATATTTTTTGTTTTACCGCTTAACCTCCGTAACTATCTATGAATCAATCATATGCTTTATTGAAATGAAGTCACGAGAAAAATAAGCAATTCATGTCTAGATCACTTTTAAGTTAGAAGCGATCTTAAATACCTTGACGAAGTTTACTCTTACATCGTAAATAATACCATATCCGATCATGATCCTATTATACTACTGATTAAACTCAATATTTTAACAAAACACTCTCAAGGAAATGCAACTGAAAATTGTAAGACCGTCATTGATAGTGGATTTATAAACTCAACTAAAAAAAGAATTAAAAATTATCAATTAAGAATCAACAATAAGCAATTAAGAAGGTGTTTATAAACGTCAACTAAGAAATTAAGAATTATATCATGTGGAGAAAATCGTTACAACTATAATGAAATCCATCATTCACCGATTTTGCGCATGCCCGTTTCCATTTTCAACTAAGACAATTCATTCTTAGTTGAAAAGGTAAAAGATAACCATCTTCTTAAATGCTAATTCTTAATTTAATTGACAGCTGAAAGTTTATAAAACACTGATGGGGTTTCCTTGTATTTATCTTTCTCAATTCTTAGTTGTTAATTTAATTCTTAGTTTAGTTGAGTTTATAAATCCACCATGACTATAAAAAATTGAAAAATGAGATCATCAATGAAACATGAGAGAATGTCTATAAATTGGGCAATATTGATTTAATGATGGAAACATTTATTGATCTACTGAAATACTGCATACAAAATGCACAACAAGAATAAAAATATCAAACAAATGTGAGAGTAAAAAAACATGGATAATGCAAGCTTTTACTAAAATCCGTGAACAGAAAAAATGAACTGTACTTGAACTCAGAAAGAACAATAACGATATATTACAAATAGAGTATAAAACATATAAAAATAAACTAAACTTCCATCACTGAAAAATCGAAATCAGGAAAACTATTGAAACTAATAAAAACTCATCGAAGAATCCATGGAAATGCGTAAACAATAGTGTCGTTCGTTCAGGCGTACTCTGATTGCTCTACTTGCTTGAAGTTGATATTTTCAAAAGAGAAAGACAAATGAAGTACAAGTGTTAGAGAGGGATGAGCATATGTGGAAGTGATCTCGATCAACTAGAGCAGTCTTCAATGAACAAGCCTTTATATGTGGAAAGTCGAAATAGGAAATAAAAAAGATATCATCCAAACAGAAAATGATAAGGTATAACCGAAGGAAATTTGATAGCTGAAAGCTGAAGAATTCAACAGATACTTCAGTGAATTAGGAAAAAATCGTGCCGATAAAATTGATGCGCCAATTTATTTCAATGAAAATATCTCAAAACTAGAAAACAGAATGTACCTATTCCAACACCTGAGATAAATGTTATCTATATTATAAATAGTCTGAAATCAAATAAGGTACCTGGAATTGATAATATTAGGACTGATAATCTGAAACCTATTGCAGAATTCATTGCTACCCTCCTGTCATATAATGAACAAAAGGGTTATTTTTCGAAATTTATGAAAAAGGACTGATCAAACCTATTTACAAAAGTGGTGATAAAACAAACGTTGGTAACTATCGGCCTATATAATTGGTTTTAACTCTTGCCAAGATATTTGACAAAATATCGAATGTTGGAATCGTAAAGTTAGTTTTTGGACAAATATCAAGTGATTTCTGATAACCAGTATGGATTTAGAGAGGGAAGGTCAATCGACGATGCCATCCGAGCATTAACAATATTATGATATATAATGAAATTGATGCGAAAAAATTTGCACTGTGCGTTTTTATAGACCTCTCGAAGGCATTTAACATGATTTATCATGAAACCTTGTTGAAGAAGTTGAAATTATATGGTAGTATCAGAGGAGAAACTTACGACTTCAGAAATTTACCAGAACACCTCAATTCCATAGGCAGTATCAGTCAAGTAGCAATAGTTGGGCAATAGTTGATAGACATTTACGATGGGATCTACAAATGTCCATCTGGGCAAAAAAATCAGAGGATTTCTTGACAGAACTAAGTATTTGCGATACTTCCTAGATACAGAACACTTGGTGTGACGGACACTTATTTGAATAAAGTGAATGTGCTTCAAAAATGAAAACTGAGAATTATGTACAAAAAAAAGAAGTTCAAGAAGTGACGACTTATACAAAGAAAGCTAATTTTTTTTAATATTCGTAGCTATACTGGCCGAAAGTTTTAAGTTCAAAATTATATAACTACATAGCAGTACAACTCAGAACTATAAATGAGCACGGCATATGCAAATATGAAATCAAGCAATGGCTGCACAACACTGAGAGATCAATATTTAGCAAGTTCATCAACAATACTCAAATCTAGGAAATGATGAACATAAAAACAGAGATGAATATATTTGTATGTATTTGTACATATGTGCATTGTTTATATAGAAGATAGTCAACCTTATGGGATTATAATTGGATCAAAATGGATGCGACATGTAGATGGCGATAGTGAGCTCGCATCCAAGTCATGTCGTAACTTCAGTGATCTGGCCTCCAAGTCATGTCGTAACTTGATTAAAACAATGGAAAAGCATTAAAATCAGGGTTTTTTGAAGAAACCTGCATTAAAATGACGTCAAATATTCATGTTTGTAACTAATCACGCTAGATGACACTCGCGTTTGTGTCCAATACCTTTTCCACAGGTATCTTAGTGTATGTGTGGATGTAAATGTATGTGTCTATGTATACATTTGTACATGTGTATTTACTCATATAAGTGTCTATGATCTGTATAAATATGGGTGTAAACATGTGTACTTACTGAAATTGTATTATACTTATTCTATGACGAGTTGGGCCCATAGGAACTTTTGATCAGGATAATGGAGAGAAAACACCGGGACCCAGAAACCCATAAGAATGGTGCGGGGTCCTTTTTACTTTTGTTTATATTTCATATTATAACTTTATATACATTATATTACTGCGAATAAATATTCTATTGTCAGAAGAAACAAATCTTATCGACAAAGTCATGTGTTATTACAAATTAAAAAGAAACAAAACATAAACATACCAAAACAATAAAATATACGAGTTGAATAATAGTTGTAGATATAAATAAAATAAATATAAGATGTAAGCATATTAAAATAATTCATAAAATGAAAGGGCAGATATATTTCAATATCAACGCAAGGTTTCACTATTAAAGAATTCTTGTATATTGTGAAAAGGATGAAGGTATAGCAATTCTTCAACATTTTTTAAAATAATCCAAATGCTTCAATTTTCCTTGGATGTAATGGTGAGCAATTATACATTTTTAGCCCATTACAATAGATTTCTTAGCAAGATTCCTTTTTGGTAGAGGTAATGGTAATCTGAATTTTTGCAAAGAACGAGAGTTATGATCTGTTGGCACTGCAGTATACAGGGTGGGTCACGGTCGATGGTACCTTAGACGTTTACGAAGAACGAGAAATAGGATCATTCTGAAAATTTGGTTTCTCAAGTAGTTGCTCTTGGTCTATCGATCTAAAATATTTTCAGCAATGCAGCGTTACCGCTTATACCAGAAAGTAGCAGCATCTTTGTTATTTCAAATGGGCCACCCTGTATATTACTGCATTTTTGAACTTGTCATTCCTTTCTGATTATTTCTGTCTCATCCTCCCATATACCTATCTCTTACGGTTTTTGAGATATTGGTTATTTTCCATATTTTTTATCCAAAACATAGCTCGAATTGAATGATTATTTCTGCGGTATTTGGATTCTTAGGAAGTTGCAATTTTGTGTTTAGTTCATCAAGATCATGTACATTGATTCTGTATAGAGAAGTTTGTTCTACGTTATACAGGGTCGTTCAAAATTCACGATCTTACTGCTTGATACGAAAAGGGTTGATAGTGCGTTTTTTTAAATGGAACATCCTGTATATTATGAAATATCCTGAAAGATGACTAAATTACCTTCGAATTGATATATAATGTTCCTATACCTAAATAGCCAGAATTCCGAGATAATAGCAATTTTCACTTGTAATCTCCCAAGTGCTTGAATTATTGCCGGAAATTTTTCGAGTACATGAATTTTTTGAGAAAAATAAATCGATTTTTTTTGAAAATTTCACACCTCACTTTTGTAGCCAAAAAGATCGTTCTTGTTTAGATACCATGGCAAAACCCTAAAAATTTCCGGAAATTTTTATCCTCCTGGGTACCCTGGGAGAAATTAATAAGTGGAAATTTTTCTGTCAAACATTTAACATGTGACAAGTTGATATTTTGCTTTAATGAATAAATGGAGGTCTAGTTTTCATATAAAAGGAGATAATTATGTATTTACTAGATATTTGGAATGTGTCTGAAAATATTTTCTCCACGATTATTGCAGAAATTGTCAATTTTGAAATCATATTCAAGAAGAAGTTCATTACACCATTTGTCACGAGTTTTTATCACAAGTCACGTAGTTCAGCGGTAGTGTTGCGGTCTATGAGTCGCTAGGTCGATGGATCAATACACGATTAGAACATAACTTTTTTATTTTTTTTGTTCCAAATTTAAACACATATATTGATGTAAATTTTGTTAAGTATTTTACATATCAATATTTCAGTGGTTATAAATAGTTCAGGTGAAACCATCGTTAGTTATTTCTTATGAATTGTTGGATGATTTTCATTTCTCGGTGTGAGATTTTCTTACCGAATCCGAATCCCCCTCGCATTTGGGAGATTACAAGTGAAAATTGCTATTATCTCGGAATTCTGGCTATCTAGGTATAGGAACATGATATATCAATTCGAAAAGAATTTAGTCATCTTTCAGGATATTTCATAATATACAGGATGTTCCATTTAAAAAAACGCACTTTCAACCCTTTTCGTATCTAGCAGTAAGATCATGAATTTTGAACGACCCTGTATAACGCAGAACAAACTTCTCTATACAGAATCAATGTACATGATCTTGATGAACTAAACACAAAATTGCAATTTCCTAAGAATCCAAATACCGCAGAAATAAACATTCAATTCGAGCTATGTTTTGGATAAAAAATATGGAAAATAACCAATATCTCAAAAACCGTCAGAGATAGGTATAGGGGAGTATGAGACAGAAATAATCAGAAAGGAATGACAAGTTAAAAAATGCGGTAATATACAGGGTGACCCATTCGAAATAACAAAGATGCTGCTACTTTCTGGCATAAGCGGCAACGCTGCATTGCTGAAAATATTTTAGATCGATAGACCAAGAGCAACTACTTGAGAAACCAAATTTTCAGAATGATCCTATTTCCCGTTCTCCTTAAACGTCTAAGGTACCATCGACCGTGACCCACCCTGTATATTTTTCACGATTTTTGTGGATTGAGCAGCAGGTTTCTAAAATAAAGACCGAAGTACCTGTGAGGATTCTGTGATTTTTGAAAAGCTCCCTGCAGCACTCACGTACTTTTACTTCACAGAGAGCCCTAGTGACTCTTTTTGTGTGACTTCTACCGACTGCAATAATTGATTGCTGCATAAACCCCAGAGTGCTATACATTAAAGCAGATGGGATTCAATAAGTGCAAATGCAGTGGTAAAACCCAACTGTCGTGATATTATCCTAATGGCATAGCATCCGGAGGACAATTTCTTGCACAATTTCGTGAAAAGCGCGTTACAATAAAAAAATCCGAGAAATTCGGTGCAGACGACATTTTCGATTTTATTTGTGCCTATCTTAGGTTAGAAAGCTCGCAGCGGAATGTTAGTAGATTAGTTTTAGGGGTATTGAAAACAAGCAAGTTATCGTTACACCAGGATTTAATTTGTTCTGTGTCTACTTGAATATTGTGATGTAATGTATGCTTATCTTTATCATGTCAAAGTATGATGGGATCATCAGTAAATAACTTAATATATAAAGTAGAAAAAGTGTGGGTCCGAGTGCAGAGTACTGTGGTACACCACATTGTGTTGCCTCAATACGGGAGAGTGGCTAGTTTTTACCAGTTGAGTGCGATTTTGTAGGTACGATTCGAACCACTGTTGGCTGACTTCTCTAAAATCATAATTGTGAAATATTGGTGTAATACTTAAAGACTTGAGTATAACTCTATTTATTCTTTTTCCAATCTCTGCATGATTGACATAGATGACAAAAGTATGTTATGACAAAGGTATCATGGCAATGGCTTAGCAATGGCAATCCTTGTTCCGCAATCTAACTAGTACATACATACAGAATGGTTATATTGAGAGCCAAGAGACATCATACATTGACTTTCATTTGTATCAAGATATAATAGGGAATAGGGACTAATTCAGTAGAATATCCTAATTGAACTTAAACTATTTTAAACTTTTCTTATACCTTAGGGAAAGAAATTGTTAAATGAGTCTTGCATGTAGAACCTATACACGGGGTTCTGATATATTTTATTCAATGGTCAGTCATATAGGAATAAATGTTTCACCCAGTTCGGAAATTATCTTCCATTTGGTAGGTAATTACCATAGAAGTAGTTACTCCAAAGAAATTCCCTTTGTATGATTTTGCGGAAGCTTGAGTTCTTAATTTTTCCCAACAGCGTACAGTATTTATGCAAATAAATAAGTTATAAATTTGTAGTTTAATATATTTGGATAAACTTTTTCAGCCTCAATTTCGGTATAATTTTGTGTTGAGTGGTTATTTCAATCACATTGAGGCTATATTCCGAAGTTATTCGTAGAAACTTTGTAAAAGAATGCCTATTAAAATCTAATTCATTTATAGTAAATATGTTAATTATTTTTTTTATCTAGAAGTGATGGACAATTAAATAATCAGCGTTTTTTGTATATAATCAACTTGTAAGTATTCTTCTAGATTACTCAAAAGTTTTTAACCTTGTTTGTTCATTTGAATATTCTTGGGGGGTTCCTGACTGCTGCAAGTTATGCAGGATACCTACTATTGTGGATTATGAGGCATCAGACGATTAGTTTCATTATTGGAATATTGAATAGATCTCGGAAAAAACGAAAAAATCGGGTTGTGGACAGCTATAGCGAAACAGGTTGTATTGTATTTCTGATTTCTGTAGTCAAGATAATTCTTTGGAAGAATGCACCTTCTGCCATCTCTTAGTGGAAGTGTCAAGTTGTGATGTACTGAAAGCACTGCATACTAGAAACCTGTAACTGAAACAGAGCCCACTATGCGTTTCGTCTACCGTCTGTTAGATGGCGCCCAGAGTCAATTTGATAAGAGTGCCTTATTTTTTTACCAAAATCCCGATTATTCAAAAACTATGATAAACAGAGCGAAACTTATTGCATTTCTGACTTCTGCAGTACAAGATCTCCTACCTCTTACCAATTTCAAGCAATTCAGAGACACGGAATTGTTTGAAAAATGTTCAATTCTTTTTGGAAGATGCCAACACATCAACTATTTCCTATTCTATTCACCATGGATGATACAGAAACGATTAAATCTGTGCCAAATTTGCTAAAGGTATAAATCTGAAATTGCATAATCTTGCTTTGAAGTTTAGCACGTTCTTACACTCGGTGTAATTTTCACTGGATTGCCGATTGTTGACACATTATTTTGCTCTGAACAGCACTCGATTTAAAATGAATTGTACTTACTCTACACCGAGAGAAAAACGAAAGCGTCTAGTTTCTGTCAAAAACTTCAAGAGTTTGCTGTCAAGAGTGTGTCTTATTTATTGTTTTCGGTTTGTGGCTTGTGCTAGCCTAATTCTCTATTTTTGTTTGTTCCGGTAGTGCAAAGGCTGTAGATTGAAAATTGATAAATCAAGACGATTCCTTGGCAGCTTCTTAGAATAGATCTATTAATAAAAACAAGCTTGGTTTGAGAATATTAAATAAAATGAGTACACAACCAAGCCCAGCAAATCAAACTGTAGAAAGGGAAAAGGTTTATCTCTGGATATTGGAACTAACCAACCCTGAAACCAGAGAAAATGCTTTACTTGAACTGAGGTATAAATATTGCATAATAAAAGTTATCAATCGATTAAATTTCATAATAATTTGTAGCAAAAAACGAGAGGTGGTTCCAGACCTGGCCCCTATGCTATGGAATAGTTTCGGAACAACAGCAGCTTTGCTACAAGAAATCATAAATATATATCCTGCTATAAATCCTCCAACTTTAACAGCACATCAGTCAAATAGGTAAGTGTTGTCAAGGCTGATTTTTTCTAAGATGCAGCATGCTAGTGGGCAGTTGAGAATTTTCCAATTGTAAAATGCTAGTAGACAATTTCTATCAATGTTGAGATAATGACACATCTCAACAAGGATTGGGCATCACTTGTAACACATAGTGTTATTTAAAAGTATTTCTTGGACTCTCATTATGATTATTTTAATTTTCAGAGTTTGTAATGCCTTAGCACTGCTGCAGTGTGTAGCGTCTCATCCTGAAACTCGGTCACAATTTCTACTAGCCCATGTACCTTTATTTTTGTACCCTTTTTTACACACTTCCTCAAAAACGAGGCCATTTGAATATTTGAGACTGACAAGTCTGGGAGTCATTGGTGCACTTGTAAAGGTAAGCAAAAAAGACAGTTCTGGCAATTTGTATTCATTTATCTGTTTGTAGACTGATGAACAAGAAGTGATAACATTCCTGCTAACAACAGAAATCATACCCTTATGTCTCAGAATCATGGAATCCGGGTCAGAGTTGAGTAAGACTGTGGCAACATTCATTTTACAGAAAATCTTACTCGATGATAGTGGTTTGTCTTACATCTGCCAGACTTATGATAGATTCAGCCATGTAGCAATGATTTTGGTAGGGATCCAACTTTAATATACTTGATATATTTGAAAGTGTATTGGATTTACACATAGTGTTTTTTGGCTTTACTAAAGTGCTACTTTTTAGGGTAAAATGGTGATATCATTAGCCAAAGAACCTTCTGCACGTCTCTTGAAGCATGTTGTCCGATGTTATCTACGTCTCTCAGATAATCCGAGGTTAGTAATATTTTACAATTGATGCATATGGTTTGTTTTGGTTCCTTTTTTAACTGGTTCTGAACAAGTTCTGAGCAGGTGCACATTTAAGTGTAGGATGGATATAATGAGTATTTTCATTCCTATAAGTGCACTATCTTCATCAGTAGACTGTTCAACTGTTTAACTGTTTTTTTAGTATTCCTCCTGATGAATATAACGTAGTTATCAAAATGCGCATCCAGGACTGAAAATACTTGTGTGCTGAATCCCATTTTCGAATTACTTATTTATTTGTGATTTTATTTATTTTTTGTTCTTATTTTAGAGTGATTCTGTTCCTTCTATTATTTATTAATTGACGTTATTGCGCAAATTTTTCTGTTATTTTACACTTTTCAACATAAATCTCTATTCTAAGAATATAATAGAATTTTATTTCATGCAGTAAATACATAAGACAAGTGAACTTTGCAATTTGTAAAATTGTAAAAAAATACAATAATTTACTCAATGACCAGGTAGATGTTAATCTTTCACCTCTCCCTAATCTCTTCAATAATTAGGTGTATCTCTGTGATATTACCCTGAATGAATTTCCTATATTAAGGAACCTACCTGTTTATCATCATGCTACCTTTTTATAAATAATACCTTCTTTCTCCTTACCAATTTCAAACTACTATAAATAGGATTGTACATTTACTGAAAACCATTCTTTGTTTGAGAAAGCTATAGTAATAGCGAAACGCGTCACAAATTACGTGCACTAATATATTGTGGATATTTTAAAAAACAAGTGTTTTTCATTTAATTCTTAGTAATCAAAATATTCTTCAAATGTGTAAGGCATTTCGTAAAAGAATATTCTAAATTTGTACTTAAAAGTACCTACATGTGTCGAAAGCCTGAAACTCATTTGGTAAATAAATCATTAAAAAAATTTGAAGATAGATATAGATAAGAGTTTTGGATCTGCTTAATTATATTTGGGTAGTCTTCAATTTGTTTTGGCCGTAGTATCATGGTGGTGTTGAGTTTTTTAACATAACACAAAAGATTGCAGAGTTAAGTGAAGATTTTTAAAGAAAGGTTTGCAATGGTCCTATTTAGCTTGTGCCATGCTTCTGACAACTTTTTTTGTCATTTATATATTACGTCTAGATGATGAGATGACCCCATGCTATCAGTCCATATGTCATTATGCTGTGAAAAATGGCAAAATAAGCTACTCTCAAACATTCTGTTGTAGTAATGTTGTTAAGTTATCTTATCGACTCCAAATAAACTACAAGAAGCTTGATTGGTTCCTTATTTTCTTTATTATTTGTAGATGAGAAATGAAAAGTCTTGGTTTTATCATCATTTATAGTAAAGGCGGATTTAGCGGATTCACAATGCATAATTTAGTGCATAAGGTGCATAAGGTTCAATACAGGGACTCGATTGAAATGATTTACCCGTTTCACAATTTATAAAGATATCCCTGTGTTGAACTGTTATGGAGTATGCAGAAAAATTATGCATTTTAAATCAGGAAAAGTCGCCTTAAAATTACGCATATGCACTAAATTATGCATTGTGAATCCGCTAAATCCGCCTTAAGATAATTGCTTCTAGACCAGATTGTTTTAAAGCTTTCAGATTCATTAGAGTTAGAAAGTATATTGGAAGTCATAGTGCCACATAGTTAGATCAAAAGGCGTGTCATTAATGTATATGATGAATAAATAGGACCAAGAACTGAACCCTGTGGTATCTCATCTATTATTATGTGTAAAGTGATTATGTACTTGTTTTTATTCAAATTTAATGTCTTAATTTAAATTTGATTATCAATCTATGGAATAATTCAATTTAAAAAAAAATGTTCTACTATTTTTGAAATTTTGATCTGTGTAAAAGCCATAGTTTGACAAGCTACAATAATTATTTTGATTCTGATTCAGAGCAAGGGAAGCCTTGAGACAGTGTCTTCCGGATCAACTGAGAGACAATACATTCAATGTTTGCCTTCAAGAAGATAAATCAACCACACACTGGTTGTCACAGTTGCTGAAAAATCTCGAAACCACTGCTCCTACCGACCCCCGACAAGTTGGGATGTCACCCCTCACTTCTCAATGAAAATGCAGCGGTGAAAATGAAAAATTGAGAGAGGCAGAGCCGGATCTGGCCTTGGTGAAAATTGCAAAAAATGAAGATTAGTCATTTTCAGTAAAGATAGTAAATTTATGTATCTGTTGATAATTTGGTTATTCGAATAATTCAAAAAATATTGTCCAGAGTTTGGATATTTTTATACATTAACTCTGGGCACACTGTATATAAAATTTAAACAAATTTCTATCTATAATCACAATCACACAACTCCACTTGAGCTCCAAAACTTAAATACGTAACTAAATATTGGGAGCTAGTGGACCGGGTGTAGTGATTGTGATTGGTTGTGGTGTACCTACAAATTGGGAAAACCAGGTCCGATATTTGTATATATAGAAAAAAGAAAATATTCTTCAATATGACTGTCAGTAAAAATCTATTTTGTGATAAAAAGCGTATTATGATTTTCGAATAATTTGTTGGCGAAAATTGATTCACTAACATTTATAGGATGAATTGACATTGAGGTTGACATTTTAATAGATTGCCGCAATACCCTTTCATGTAGGTAGGTAATATACTCTTCGTTTTCATAATGGATAACAATTTTCTTGTACGCAATATTTGCGAACGTAAACTGTACAGGGTGGGGCCTGTCTGATGTAAAATATGTAGGATTGGGCAGATTTTTTGGATACATATGGGAAAAGATTTTTGTCGAAGATTCTTACAAAAATCAGTTTCAATTCTTGAAATTATAATAACTTATTATTCCTCAAAAACCTAGGCTGCTTATACTAGGGAAATATTTAAAATGAAAAATAGTAAATAAATGAACAAATTTATAATAATTGGTTATTGAAAATACTTGAAAGTAAAAAAGTAGAAACTACTCAACACCAAAACTACGCCAATTCACACTCGACGCGCGTTTCGACAACAAAGTAAGCATCTTCAGGAACTAAAAGCTCACCAAGCTATTTATTCTACTGTATTTCTATTTATCCTACTTACCCGAGTGGTTAAGAACATTCATTATCCCAGTTGACATCTTATTATTTACATAATTGTTGGAATATACCTGCTGTAAATTAATTTTATCCCTACTTGTTTTGGATTTAATAACATACATTTCCTAGAAATTAATGAATAATGGCTTCATTATGAAGAGGAGATGAGACCTTCATTGTACTGTGAACTTGAATAATTGGCTGTATGGAATGAGGCCCTTATCAGCATTTATGCTATTTTTACACTAGGAAATTTCCAGACTCTCGAATGTCGAAGTCTATGGGCATGGAAATGTCTAATTAATTTCAAACTTCATCAATGCGGTAGTCATGATCCAAAGTATCTCTCTTTGAACCGTACTTTCATGACCATTCTTTATTGACCCACAGTTCTGGTAGCTAATTTCATAAATTCCGAATTTTCTTTTTCTTCTTATCTTTGGAAGTACCGAAGATTTGTTGTAGCTGATACAACGTTTTGTACATCACCTTCATATTGATTGTTCTGAAAATGCCGCCGAAACCTCAAGTAACTAGAGGTTTGTATAGAATAACAACACATTTAGGATATTTTTGAGTAGTTGAGTGTACTCGTGTCCTTAATAATAATAAGTTTATTATTCCCAAGAAACATAGGCTGCTTATATTAGGGAAATATTAAAAATGAAGAATAGTAAATAGATGAACAAATAAAAAAAAGTAATAATATAATAAATTGTCAAATCGGATTCATTTTTCAAAAGATTGTTTCAATTTATATTTGAATTGTAAGGAACATTTCATGTTTTTCATGTTAGTTTATTATAAATGAGTATACCATTATGCATTATACCTTTTCTTCCAATTTCTGTCCTGATTACTGTGTAGACATCGGATTCAAGCTTATTTTGGTATTTACCTACTAAATTCACGTTTTGGTGTTTGGGAAGTTTCTATTACTTGAATCGTAATCACACCAAGGTTTCAAATCTTCATTTGTTCGAAAATAAGGTATATTCATTGACTTTTAAACACTGTTGCAAGTGACAGATTTGAAGTTTCTGCACAACTAAGAAAAAACCTTAACAAAGTGTTATTCGTGAAAGTGATACATAAAAGGTACCAAAATTTAAATCACAAAAACATGAGTTTCTATTATTTTTTCCCAGTTTTTTTCTATTACTCTGGTGTATATTATAAACCTCATGAGTCCAAGTCGAATATTCATCAACTATCAAGTAGAAACGTATGTAATTGAAAATTAGTGTTGACAAAACCACGTTGCTTGCCTCCACTGTGAAAAAAAGTATTTCTTATAAACTACTTTGACTAATAATCTTTGAAATTCAAGAAAAACTAATTATTTATAATTTCTCTAAAACCAATTGTAAAATCTTATTTTATTTCAAACTGCAACCACAAATGATCTGCTTTTCCATAATGCATATGAAGAATGAGGTTTTTTAACAGATTACCACAAGTTTTTATTTGGTAGTTGGCTGATGAGTTGAATTCTTCTACAGTTTATTATTATAATACAGAGATAGACAAAATTAAAAGAAGCAAAACCATATCTCTATTGGTTTATAGTTTTCTCCAAGGGACATTTTTGTGTTAAATAATGATACTATACTGCAGAGCTATCTTCACAATTATTTTCCTTGTAAAAGAAAAAAGATAATCGAAGCTGGGATGATAAATATTTAGTTTGGAGAAATGCAAAGAATTCTGTGTTGAGGGATGAAACTATCTGAGAAATTTCAACTAAAAACGTGTCCCATTTGTATCCAATAAATTTCCGGTCACTGTATATCCTTATAATATAATTTCATTTGTTGAAATGTTATGTAAAATCTCTGGGTAAAGGACATTATACAGAATATCACAAATACTTTGCAGACACCTAAAGTCATACGCGAAAAAGATCTATCCTTTCATGCTGTATATCGATATCAACATTTATTTATTTCATTGTGTATTGTTGATACTGGTTTATCTAAATTGAATAATGAGACTGTTGTCTCATTTCAATTTGTATTCTTTTTTTGTGGCTCTCTTAATATTTGCGATATTGTGATCTTTGATCATAACATTTTTTGTGTTCATAGTGTTATGAAATGTGCAACTTTATTGTTATCCCTTATTTGTAAATGTCTGCTTTTTTGTGATCTCTACTAGGAAGGGTGATTTAAATGTGATTATTTCATGTATTTACTACTTAATATTAAAATTTCGCTTAGTAATTGTTAATGTACCTGTACTATAACGTTTTTATTAAACGATGTTCCTAAAAATTGTTTTATATTATTTATAATAATAATAATTTTATTATTCCCAAGAAACATGCTTATATATTAGAGAAATACCAAAAATAAAAATCGTAAATAGATGAATAAACAAAAAAAAGTATTAGCATAATAAATCGTCAAATCAGATTTATTTTTAAAATATTGTTTCAAGTATAAATTGAAGAACATTTCATATTTTTCAATGTGCTTGGTGATTGATTATAAATCTGTATACCATCATGCATTATACCTTTTCTTCCAATTTCAGTCATGATTCTATCAGTCTGCAGTTCAACGAATATTTATTGTTCTGTGATAATGAATTGAAATGTGGTCATGAAGATTTAAACTGGTATATATATATATATATATATATATATATATATATATATATATATATATATATATATATATATATTTAATTCTGCTAAGATGAATAAATGAATACTCCCAATTTATAAAGTGAATCCAAATTCAATAAATTTTTTGGTCTATACCGGGTGTAACAGGATCATGGTATACCCCCCGTATCTTCGTTAGTTTTGGAGGTAATATATTGAAATTTGGAATATCCCATATTAATAATAAGCGATACTTTTTGACCTATAAATGATTTTTTTTTCACTTCCGGTTTCGCCGGAACTGATACCAACTTTCGATTTTTAAATAGAACACCCAGTATATTATTACATTTCTAAAATCTGCATAATTTTCTGAATGCAATGATACCACATAAGTGACATTTCAAACGTCGACATTTTTTATAATTTAATTTTTAGTTTTCCATTTAAGTGTGCCATGATGGTTTCGATTTTTTCCAATTGACCCGTCTAATACTAGCAAAATCGAAATCCCGTCAAAAATACTAAATTGCGTTTTTTATGAGCAAATAAAGTTCATCGTAATCGTTTTTGAGGTAAAACTCAATTTTTTCAAATGAAACCACATTGGTACCGTGGTACCATTTATCAGTACTATTAATAAGGAATGTATCCACACCTGGTAATAAAATGTGCTATCAATACAATGAAAATTACAGCTAAAAGAAAATAAGAAAATACAATTATTTTGTTCTACTTTTATAAGTACTAAGAAGTTACTAAGGTGGCTTTGAAATACAAAAATTAACACAAAACATTACAACAATTGTTCGAAATGCTGTCCATTAACGTCAATGCACTTCTGAACTCGCTTAGCTGTTTCTTGAAAAACGTTTGCTAATTGCTGGGCCGTTATACTATTAATTGCGCGTCTTACTCGCAACTCCAGGTCTTCACGGGTTGTAACGGCGGTTGCATAGACAATGTTTTTTAAATGGCCCCAAATCAAGAGGTGTCAAATCAGGTGACCTTGGAGGCCATCGCACAGGACCATTCGTCGAAATTACGTTTTCTTCGAATGCCTGTTCAAGGTAATCACTTCTTGAATTATGGGGAGGAGCTCCATCTTGTTGGAAATACATTCCCTGTCGTAAATGGACAGGTAATTCAGTTAAACTGTCCTCAATTGCATTTTGCAGAAATCCTAAGTATCTAGCTCCATTCAGGGGGCCTTTAAATATTATTGGACCAATGATTCTACGACCGAGTATTCCAAGCCAAACATTGAAACCGAACCGCACTTGAAAGTTACCCTCCCGCAATAAATTTTGATTTTCTTGTGACCAATACCTTGTATTTTGTCGGTTAAATAATCCCATATTTGTAAAACTAGACTCGTCCGAAAATAAAATCCTTCCCTAAAAAGCATTGTTTGGCTGCACATTATTCTGCAAGATTCAATTGCAATATTCCATCCTACGTTCATAATCATTTTCGTACAGGTGCTAGTGCAATTGATATTTGAAAGATTTATAATTATGTTTGTGCAAGATTCGGCTTACCGTTTGGTGACTAATTTCCAATTCAAACCCAATTTGCCTTAGAGAAACAGTCTTATCAACTTGTATTCGAGCTAAAACATTAATTTCCGTTCCTTCGTCAATGATAACGTTTTCCTCGGGATCATGGTTAGGCTCTCTTCGGAATTGATTTTCAAGACGATTAAAATAATTTCTCGCTGGACATTGTCTATCAGGATATCGGTCGGCATAAAGGTTTCCAGCCGCAACGGCATTTTTCCTACATTCTCCATAAATAATTAACAAGTCCACTTTTTCATCTCTTGTATAAATGTGCGGCATTTTGAACAAAAATAACGACAAATGTAAAGACTTTTCCAACAGGTATACAATAAAAACATTAACCAACAAATATTCATTTGACAATCTGAAGAAATAATTTCATTGTTTTCAAAGCCACCTTAGTAACTTCTTAGTATTAAAGTAGAACAAAATAATTTTTTCTACGACCGTGCGTTTTTACCCACTTTCCCGCACTCATTTTAGTTTAGAAAGTGCCACTTTCCCGCACTAGTGCGGGAAAACTCGCTTTCCCGCACTAGTGCGGGAAAGTAAAATATGTCAATTTATCGTTATTAAATGTACATTTCATTGTTGCTGAGAGTTATTTGGAGGACTCCGTAGAACAGAAGAAAACCATCTCGAATAAAATTCTTTCATGTACTGGCAACTTGCAACCGATGCCGTCTCCGTCATCTTCATGCACTTTGCAATCTACGAGTGTTACTCTTAACAGCCAGTTACCACCAACTAACTACTCTGGACCGGCTATTCTGACGCATTTGCAGAATGCAACAAATTGTGTTTTCTACATTAATATTAATTAGTGGATTTTCATGGAATGTTTTGTATGTTGAAATAAAATATATATTTTCAATGTGCTTTTTGAATATTTATGCGGTCGTAGAAAAAATAATGTTCCTAATTCATGCGTAAAGTGTCTTTCCCGCCCTTGACTGCTTGCCCGAACTCCGCTTCGCGTCGTTCGGGTCAACGGCAGTCGCGTGCGGGAAAGTATCACTTTCCGCACTTGTTAGGAAAATAACTATTATCTACAAACGCTTAACAAAGTAGCCTTTGACGCTTTCAGATTTCGACACAAATTTGACGTTTTCCGTGAAATGTCATTTTGTGACAGCATTTGCGCTCTAGAGCGGAAATATTTCGAAAACGCTCGCTTCTCCAACGTATTTCTGCATGATGATTGATGATGGTGACAGCGAATTATCAAACACTCCTCTTCATGTAGCAGAAAGTGCAAAAATTGTTACTTTGAATCTCCTACCAGAGAAATTAAAGAAGAAATATGAATTACAATACGGTAAATTCATGACGTGGTGCCAGTCAAAACATTCACCACTGAAGATATTCACAAATTTTTACAAGAAGCGCCCGATGGAGAATATATACTAAAAAAGGTAAATTTTAATATTTCATGCTTTTAGTAGTTTGAGAAGCGATTAGTATTTTTTGAATTTAGTGCAATTTGGTTAGCATATACATTATGAAAGTTTGTTATAATGTGATGTACGTTTGTTGAATAAAGCATCTGGTGTTTCTTTTTCTGAAAACTGCGTTTGTAGAAAAAATCTTGTGTGTATTTCGAGCACAAAGTGTCATTGTCGCTCTCCAAAGATTACCGCG
This sequence comes from Chrysolina oricalcia, assembly GCA_944452925.2. Taxonomy (NCBI): domain Eukaryota; kingdom Metazoa; phylum Arthropoda; class Insecta; order Coleoptera; family Chrysomelidae; genus Chrysolina; species Chrysolina oricalcia. The sequence goes on from OX101821.2 coordinate 51,576,564, forward strand.
CTCCGCTTCGCGTCGCGCGGTAACTCTCTTTGTCAAGCGACAATATATAACTTTGCGCTCTTAATACACAAATAGCTAGTATTTTCTTATTTTCTTTTATCTGTAATTTTGATTGTATTGATCGCACATTTTATTACCAGGTATAGATAAATTCCTTATTAAAAGTACTAATAAATGGTACCACGGTACCGATATATAGTTCCATTTGAATGGAAAACTAAAAATTAAATCATCAGTCATTCATATCATTGGATTCAGAAAATTATGCTGATTTCAGAAATGTAATAATATACAGGGCGTTCTATTTAAAAATCGAAAGTTGGTATCACTTCCGACGAAGCCGGAAGTGAAAAAAAATCATTTATAGGTTAAAAAGTGCCGCTTATTATGTATATGGGATATCCCAAATTTCAATCTATTACCTTTAAAACTAATGGAGATACGAGGGGTGTACCATGATCCTGTTACACCCGGTATAAACTTTCAGTAGGTTCTGTAATATATGAAACTGAAATAAATGTTCAACATTTTTCTTTCTAATTACCATCTAATTTTCTAAAAAATGACGATTATGGGTGATTATTTTTGTAGATATGAGTATGTATGAGGATTAAGAAAAATTTAATGTTAATTTATGACATTATGTAACTCTTGTAATTCTGGAAATACCATGCTTGATATCACTTTCAACCAATTTTAGGTCGAGTCCAGAAGAAATTATTGTTGTATCATCTGCAAACAATTTGAGAGCACCTTTCAATTTCAAAAAAGAAATAGAATTGATATAAATCAGGGATAGCACAGGTCCCAACACAGATCCCTGTGGTATACCATAATTCACAATTATAGATAAAACATAAAAAACCTACTGAGTAGGAGACCGTATTATATGTTACAAGAATTTGATAATGATAACCTGTCGATTTTATAATCGTACGTTTTTTAATTTTTATTGCATTTGTACTTGTATATGAATAACAAGTATATACTTAGCTTTCTTAACAAGATTTTAATCTTGGGACAAAGAAGTGTATTTTTTATCATTATAGTAACATGTATTATATTTCACGAAATGTTATTACTTACGACAATCTGTTGATTGCTTGATCGACTTACTTTTTTTGGGGTACTATTCTTTACTTTTTTGCTACTGTGATAGTAGGTACGTGATGAACTAGAACTCTGTGTAATGTGATTAATATTATTTAAAATGGATGGTTGGATATCAACTGAACAGTTCTCTACAACTTTGATGCAACAACATGCCATTTATATAGGTAAAAAAATTATAATAATTTGCCAGTTTCTTTAAAAAAAACTAGTTTTTGGGGATTTAAAAATAAAATCAAATTCTGGTTCATTGAGAATTCTGAAAAATTGGAAAATTATTTGTATGTAAAATAATCTCGAATTTTGATGTTTTAATTGGTACTTAATTAGTTTGTTGTTATTGTTTTTATTTATACAACCAATGTTATTTTGGCATACATTTAAGTTCATTTTGATATTTTTTTCTACCTTTATATGTATACATTTTGGATATTCATCATGTGTATTTTGATATAAGATCATTTCATAATTAATTTTACATGATCATGGACAAGTTTTTCACTTATTTGATCATGTTTTCATGAAAAATTAATTTCTATAAATTATATATTGACATTGCATTATTAACAAATAATAAATGAATAAATCTATACATGTATTCGAAGCTTTGTCAACAAGATTTTATCTTCAGACAATGAAGTATATTTATTATAAACTTTTCACAACAATTTGTAGGAATAATATCGGCCCTTATCAAGTATGGGCTTATCAGAATTCATATACATCCATAGGTGATGAAGGAGGCGATATATCCACAGAAAAATATTGTGCTAGACAAATGTACACCTTTTCCTTTTTCAATATTACCTTGCCTAGGCGAGGACAGCAAAAAAGACCCAATTCTTCAATTTAATTCATTATATTCCTATACTGCTCTTGATCCTGGTACATTTTCAAAAACACATCGTATTTCTTATTATGGTAATCTATAACATCCTTGTTGGGTTCGACCACCTTGCCTTTTCCTCCCATCGTTTGAATAGCGGTTTTCATGTCTCTAAAATAGCCGGCACCACAGGCTCCCAAAATGGCTGCTCCAAGTAAAACGGACTCCTCTTCGTCTGGACAAACTACAGGTAAGTTGCAAACGTCCGCTTGGCTCTCTGTGAAGATGGGGTTCTTGCTAAGGCCCCCGCAGATCAGGGTAGATTTGATGTTTTGGTAACCGGACTTTTTGAGGGTGTCTATTATATGGCGGGTTCCATACTGAAAATGGCCGAAATGGCTTATGAGTATTTTGTTATTCAGTAGTTAGTACCTAGTAGAATATACAGTGTGAAGGTAGAGTTAAGGAACAAATTCAACATCTTCATTGTTTGATGTGCAGTGACTGACAGACCCAATATTCTTTATGCGTCCTATCAGTATCGTCAGGGCCGCCTTTGACCTATGCCCTTTTCCTTATACAATACTGATTAAACTCATGAGATGCCTTGTTGCTATTTTTAATAAGTAGTTGAGGTGTTGAGCAAAATTTTGTGATATCACTAACGAAGATCACTAAGAATAAGGGGCCAAGTATCGAGCCTTGAGGCACCCCCAATAGTTATTATCGGTGATTTTCGGTTATCGGTTGGTGATCTGACATAGCTAGGGGGTTTCATGGTTAGCGGGGTTCGCACTTATCCAGAGTGGCCAATGGAAAAGAAGGGCTGAGTCTCGTTCGTCATTTTTTATTCGCTGTTTCTCTATATTAACTACGCAAGTATGTTGCTTATCAGAAACTTGAGGAGTAATTATGTTATAAACAATTTAGTGATATTGACCTTGTTATAATATTCCAGTTTTTTTCTAATGGTTTCACCAACGAGTTCTAAATGACTATAGAAATAGAAGTACAACAAACAAAAGTGTCAACTGTACAGGTCGACAAGCATAAGGATGCCTCTGAGATACGCAAACGATAGAAAGCGTGAGCAGATGTGCGACAAAGATCGGCAACTGTTTACGGCTGGTTATCATCGGAATGTACAATCGGGAGAGACATTTTTCTGCAACACGTAGGAACGTAGGTTCTTATCTGAATTTTCATTAATTCCTAATGAACTGTTCGAATAATATAATTGTCTGTGATCACTGGACCGTTTATGAAAATTGCATAATTTTCCCGAAGCCATAAGTGTAAATAAAGTACGACTAGAAAAAGAATGCATCGCCACACAATATCAGAAATAGGTAAATAAATTTAATAAAGAACACGAGGAACATACTTAGGGTGGATTTAGTCAACTTTAGCACAAACATAACGGCAACATCAAAAGTTTTTAGCATAAACTTAACATACTTGTATAAATTGTGCCATTTGATATAACAGGTTTAACTTTTGCCTTTGACATATATTTAAGCACAATTTTAAAATGATGTTGACTAAATGCACCTTTACAGAAGTTGACTAACAATATCACATGACCTCTGACCACTGCCAAATCAGCATTGTCCATGGTAACTTTTGATTTTTTGTTTCTCTTTTTATTTGGAGTTGAGAATTGTTCCATTTCACCTTTTTCAATTTTATTCATTTCTGAATTAATTTTCCTAATGCTTCTATCGCAAACTCCCGTTGCGGCAGCAACTCGTTCTTGAACCTTCACAAGAGGAATACTGGTTTCACCTATCATTGCTTCTGCCTGCATAAATTTGATAACATTACTGACAATTTCCCTACTTTGTCCACTCAGAATCTTATTTCTCACTTTACTCTTTGAAGGCATTTTCAAACACAACAAACTACACTATAACCTGTCTAATAATATTTCAAAACTATACACAACACAAGGATTTCAAATTCAACACACAATCGCAGAGAGTTGAAGTGATTATACAGTACGTGAACCTTCACGTAGACGTTAACGTACGAAATATAACGTTTACGGGTTGTTATGAAATTGAGTTGAAGTTGAACGTATGTCAACCGCTAACCCTAACATGTTAATTCGTGTTTATTTCGCTTTTATGCTGTTTTCTATGAACAACTGCAAGATGAACTCTACTTTGCGGATCTTAATAGGGATTTTGACAATATACCTCCCTTGCCAAATGCAAATCAAATTCTTCCGGAATTGGCTTTTCGAAATGTTCATTGTTTTAAATAAAGCGAAATACCGAGCAAGATCATCAAAAATACATTGAAGATTGATGTAAAATTGTAAATATTGCTTTGTCACTTCTTGATTTTATGGCTTTAAAGTCAAAATTTGCTCATTCGCAACTCATCGGTGTGATTCGTATATTCTTCGGTTAACGGTTCGGTGCGTTGATTTTTAAGGTATCCGTGTGAGACCGTTAGGTTACGTATGCCCGTAAACCTATTTTCAACGTTAACGTGAATAGCTGACGAATGCGCATGCGTAGATGTCAATTTGTACGTTAACGTTTACGTTCATGGCAGCACTTCAACTCTCTAATAACGCCACAATAATTTTATTCCACTGACTATACACTCACGACGTTAACTGTTTGAATAATGCAGAGCGAGTGAGCTCCTGCCCCACTCCAGGGTTGTGTCTACTGAACAACCAATTCTCGGAGGCATCCTTATGCTTGTCGGCCAGTACAATGCAAATTTTTCCTACGAAAATAACGCAACCGATTGGCTGAGACATTCGGTTTAAGTTTCGGGTGCATGTGAAAGAGCCGTATTATTACTATTATCATTGTTCGTGTTATAACAGTGGCGGTTAGTTGGTGGTCAATTCGCGAAAAAAAATAGAGTTTTAATTAATATAAAGACGGCTTTGATAGACATTCTTACATATTTTTTTACATGTTTTTATATTACATTTATGTCTCGGATAAAGGCATAGTTGAAACTACTTGTTGACACAAGAGTTTGCTCTTCCACTCAACCACGACTATAAATACCAGTGTCATCCTCAAAGTACGCAACATATGGGAAACTTTTTTTGCTAAAAAAACCTGTTGCACCCCTACGCTTAACCCTCAGAAGTCTTCGAGAGACTTGTGTGAGCCAAGGAAGACGCAGCTCTTACCTTTTAACGCATGATGCCCTGTACGAGATCGATGACCATGCTGGGAATCGAACCCACGACCCTACGCTTGAGAGGCGAACGCTCTACCAGCCGACCACCACGGCAAAAATTTGTTGCTGATAAAAGTTTGTGCATTCTGTAGATATTAAAATGCACCAGTAAAATATAGCAAACACAAGTAATATATACGAGGTGCATTGGAAAACATGATTTTGAGCTAGGAGTAAATTACAGATATTCTGGAAAATATCAAAAAATGTTATTTGAAAAAGTTGTTCATCATTGAAAAATATATCTAGGTTTTGGTTTTGGTTTTGAAAAGGTAAAATCTGCGTAAATTGATATAGATATATATATATATATATATATATATATATATATATATATATATATATATATGTGTGATGCAACGGTTTATCAATAAAGCGTGTATTATTACAAATTGCTTAACTATCTACGACTACGGTCGTTTTTTTTAAGTAAAATAAACTTCAAAATCATTTGTGCAAATTCCTGTTTAATTCTTTGGTTTACTCCTAAATTGTTCAAGATAACACAGTATCGGAAGAAAATAATGTTCAATAAGACATCAAAATTAAATTGAAACGAAAAAGAAAAAGAATTTTGCATCAAACAAGTTAATTTAAAAAAAGTAGGCGAGGACACGAAAAAATATGATCGCTCCAAATATGCTTTAAAATACACAACGCATATATAAATGAACCCAGAAAATATTTTTGGAGTTGAATTTCAATTACAGTCGTTTCTATTCGTATCTGAAAATCAGCCAATTTCAAAGCTACTAATATCGGCGCTCTTTGTGACGTACTCTTCTGAGCCCAATCAGCCAAAGGGCGTATTCTATTTGGGTGGATTGTGACGTGAAACGGCAATGCTATTGGTTGCTCGGAATTCTCGGGAGAGTACGTCACAACAATTTGTAATGGCGCGAGAAAAAAGCCATTTGAATTTTGTCGACTTTAATTATTTTTTTAAGATTAAAAGAATTACAAAAAAAAAAAGAAAATAGCCAACTGAGTTTTCACAAGCTGCAGAATACATTAAAAGTATTTTTTTAATTTTGTGTACTCGTCTATTACCGTAGTCAACATAATTTGTAATATGACACCCATTTTAATAAACAATTCTATGTTGGAAGTCGTTTAATGACCGTTTTAAGCAAATTTTATTTTAAAAAATGGATAAAAAATAAAACTTCACTTAGATGGCCATGACTTCTATTCTAGATGCACCTTTTAATTTTAATGATGAGCAACTTTTTCAAACATTTTTCAATCAAATCAAGTTTTCAAATGTCTCTTGTACCGGTGTTTTGGTCGAAAAACCCATAATGAAGAAGTTTTCTTATGGTGCGTACTTTGTGGATGACACTGAATAATACTGAAAGAGTTATCGCCAAACCTACAGAATAACTCTGCTTATTGCTAAATCTATCGTATATTATTATTATATGACATCGTTGGGTTTCACGCAGCTGAATTTTCAGTTCAAATTTCGTTTTAATCTGGGACTTTTTAGTTCATTCTAACTTTTAACAGAACTGTTAATGGTTATGAAATTTCAGGTAAGTATAGGTAGGTACCTATCTAATTCGAAATAACCTTCACAGGTTAGCACATCTGGAAAGAATATGTAATCTTCACTAAAAATCATTAAACAGTTCAATTTTCTGTGTGGAATAACAAACACACAGTGATTTATGGCTTTTATATAAGTGGTGATGCCATAAAAATTGCTGTAATTGCTTTTCATCCTGCCTTAGCATTTCGTAATTTATTTTCAGTCTCAAAATCAAAGTATTTTCAGGTGATTAATATTTGATATCTCTGAATTAGTTGAATACAAACTTCCGCTTCCCTTTTTAAAATTAATTTAAGAGATTTCAACAAACTATCGATACCGGTAGCAAAATTGTGGATTCTTTCTGAAGAAATTCTACAGAATGCTGAGATTTGCTTATACCGCGGAATTAAGAATTTTGAGTACCTACCTAATCTTGTAACGAAACATAATTTACTACAGGGGTATATTTTGAGACCACTATTAAACAATATCGAAATATTTAACTTCTTAAAATTACCAAATTGAACCTTTCAATTTGCTGGTGCGATTTTTTAAAAAGGACCCACCCTCAGTATCTCCAAAAATAATACAGTAATAAAAATGTCTGGGACCCGTCAATATTTATCAAAAGAGTGACATCTTCTGACCTACCGCTGTATCACTCCACCCCCAGTCGCCTACACATCACCCCTCAGAATTTTCAAATGAAATGAGCCACCTTTTGCTACCTCATTGGATAGGTAATTTCATCAGGAATTCAGCTATGCCACTTTCAGGTCTAATTTCTGATTTTTAGCACCGAAGTCTGAGTGACATTTTCAATTTATTAATCCAATCTTCCGCAAAAACCACAAAAAGTATTTTAATTGTCAAGTTTTTAACAAAAAACAACTATTGTCCTCTTCGACCGTTTAATCTGCCAACAGCGCCCAAAAATGCTTGAATTGGCTTGTACTTTTGATATCACGTTTTCGAGATAATTATAACCGTTTCTAGACTTTTATTCCTACCTAATTACGAAGGGAGATGTTATTATTATTATAATTAATTATATCTCCTGGATAAAGTAATGAAACTAGGTGATTATCTCAACTGTTTAATTAGGAACAGAGATTTGTATAGTTTTCCGAAACATGTCGGGGCGTGGCGCAGTGGTTAGAGCGTCCGACTTTGGGTCGAAAGGTCCGGAGTTCAAGCCCCAGTTGCGGCTGGGATTTTTTAATTTAATTTGACCGATTAAATTATTCAAATCTCGTGGCTGGACTGGGGTGAGTCCTGCACGATTCACTGTTGTGTTCCAATTAACAGTGCTGCTCCTAAGGTGGCGCATGGAGTTAGTAACAAGGCCTATCCAGAACACGTGGCTAATGACCATAGCAGTCGATGCCAAGACACCAAAGACACAAAAGAAAGTTTTCCAAAACACATATCAACACAATTCCAAAGTAGCTTCTCCTATAATGAAGTTAAAATTTCTGTGCATATTAAAATCCAAAAAAGTTCACATATTTTCAGAAAACAAATAAAATCCTGCATTCTGTCAAACACAACACAACAATCGTCAGAAAAATCCATGAACACAATTATTGAATTCTCTCAATGTTTTTGTTGTTTCATAAATCATTTTTGTTGTTCTTAATTTTCTATCTTTGTAACTATTAACTATAACTATTATGAATTTGAACAAATCTCTTATTTTTTACTGGTCACATAGAAGAGCGGCTTCGGCCAAATTTCGTCAACCTTGCTACAATTATGTAATAAAATATTTTTGTTACCCAGCAAACACATCTGTGACATGACATCTCTGAGATGTCACAATGAGGTAACACGGTGATATCAAAAAGGTTGCATCGCTGCGATGTACAGAAGCAAATACATCTGTGACATGACATCTCTGAGATGTCGCAATGAGGTAACACGGTGATATCAAAAAGGTTGCATCGCTGCGATGTACAGAAGCAAATACATCTGTGACATGACATCTCTGAGATGTCGCAATGAGGCAACTCGGCGATATCAAAAACGTTGCATCGCTGCAATGTACAGAAGCAAATACATCTGTGACATGACATCTCTGAGATGTCGCAATGAGGCAACAGTACGATATTAGATACGTTGCATCGCTGCGATGTACAAAAGCTAATCTATGACTTGTCATTTCTAAGATGTCACAGTTGCGATTTTACAAATTTCTCCTCGCCGCTATGATGTTATCGTCATATGTGTTTTTTGCGATGTCAGCAATGAACTCCATTGCACATGCGCCTGAGATTCGTAAATTTCTATAATCGTTCATTTTGCTTCTCGATCATTGAACATAGATTCGACTTCCGGCAGCGGTTGAGGTCAGACGGCGGCCTCGTGTTGGAAGTCAAGTTAATGTAGAAGTAAATGTCCGCCATTATAGATAATGTGCATGAAGTGTATGTAAATGTTAGCGAATGTTTGCCATTAGGTCTTAGTCCATCTAATGTGCATGAAGTGTAAGCAAACAATAGACCAGGGTGAGGATATTGCTTCGAGCAAGACAATCCTCATCCCTCGACGAAGCCCGTGTTATTTACGCCGGTTAGAGACCGGGGCGAGACGGATTCTTGCATAACATATATGGGTATTCTGAGTAAATTGCGCAAGCATAGCTCATTAAAGGATTAAGAAGAAGAAGAACATGGAACATATGTTGCACCAAGTTCTATTAACTAATGGTCATAGTAATTTAATAAATGTTTAATATCCTTTGACAAAGCTGTGAAAATAACTTTTTCTATGAATAGTTCCCAGGATAAAAGTAAGTAACAATAATTTTTCACTTGAAACTATGGCAAAGCGTTCATTTCCCTCTTTCTCTTATCGTCATAAAAGACTAAAGTTTTATTGTTTTAGGTATCATTATTTTTTACTGTTGGAAAATGCTTCGATTAGAACAATGTTGTTTCATTTTGAGTACATTATATTTATTGAAAATAAAATGTTTAAATACATATTTTCCATCCAAAGTTTTTTTTCATTGATATATTTTCCTTTGTATTAGCTAACCCCTGCGTGACAAAAGTACATCGCTGTGATATGTTACATGTTCACATACCTGCGATATCAATATGGAATCATCTCGTATACATCGCAGTTACATCTCAAAAAAGATATCGTTGTTACATCGCAGAACTTGTTGCAGCGTCGTCGCATGGATGTATATTGAGTGGGACAAAATAACATCCCTCCGACATCGCAGCGACGTCTATTCGACACAGAATGCGATATCGCAGGTCACATTGTTACATCGCTGCGATGCATCTGTGATGTAACTGTGTTTGCTGGGTTACGAATAAAGACGCTATTTTTCCTTGGTGTTTTGGCAATTATTATTATTTTTGAAATATCTTCCTCAAATACTTACGGAAAGTGCTTGTACTGTGGCGAGATATAGTAATGCCAGACTCACTTCATCAACTGCTAAAGTCAGCCCACAAATCTAGAAATATAAAAAAAACTTTAAAATTTTAAGCGTTGTTTTGTTCAAAATACTTACAACTCCTTTTAGACTCGGGTCAGCTATGGGAGATCTGTTACCGTGAAAATCAGGCCACATATGCAAATCTTTTGTTAGGAAAGCTACTGATTTCAAGTTCTGTTGACGCGCTAAATCGATCAGAATGTTGCTCAAATACTCTTGAATGTGCCTAAAATGAAGAGATAGTATTGTTGAACGAAAACCGTCAAAAATGGACCAATTCAAAGAATGATGTACAGTGTGTAAAATTGAAAGATCCTATACCTAAAATTATTCTTTAACGATGAAAGTGAATACAGACGAAACAGTTTTGGAAGAATTTAGAGGGAAGTAAACAGCTTCAGTAATAACTTTATAGGTTCTAAATTATTAGTACCTCAACAACAAACTGGACCCCTCAAAATTTTAAGAGGCACTATCCAATTAGTGACAAGTCCCTATAACTTTTAAATGGGTTGATGGATTTTGATGAATTACGGTATAATATTTTACTCTTTTCGTTGAACTCTTTTATATACTTTTCCTCTGAAAATAGAGAATGGTCGATCAAAAGCATTTGGGTAATTTGATAAACATGATATAAATAACTACCCACCTTAAATGAGAAAATAGTATATTGTGTATCTAGTAGTAAAAGCAATACATTCACGGACGACAATGTAAATTGTTGGCCGAGGCGTTAAGCCGAGGCCAACAAGCACTGAAGTCTGGGAATGTGCTTTACTACGAGGTACACATACTATTTTTTCTGAAATCGCAATCAGCATTATCAAAAACTAAGGAATTCTACATATTGTTTGCGTGAATTCAACTGTCTAAAATGTAAACAAGCCGGCAAACATTTTCCCGTATCGTTTTCGATACGGGAAAGTACTTTTTCTGAAATCGTTCAAGAATGCCCACTTTCTCGGAGCAACTTCAGGCCTCAAAATACGCTAATCTAGTATTTTAGTCCGTTGTTTTCGGACCTAAACGGTACGGGAAAGTACTTTCCCGTATCGAAAACGATACGGGAAAATTTTTGCCGGCTTGTTTACATTTTAGACAGTTATTGAATTCACGCAAACAATATGTAGAATTCCTTAGTTTTTGATAATGCTGATTGCGATTTCAGAAAAAATAGTACGTGTACCTCGTAGTAAAAGCACATTCCCAGACTTCAATGCTTGTTGGCCTCGGCTTGACGCATCGGCCAACAATTTACATTGTCGTCCGGGAATGTATTGCTTTTACTACTAGATACACAATATACTATTCCCGTACCGTTTAGGTCCGAAAACGGTCCGGGAAAGTTCGTTGCTTAGCAACGGACTAAAATTTTGTGTCAGGAAAGTCGGAACTGGTTCTAACATAATTTTAAATGAGTCTGTTAAGCTACAGGTTAGACCCATGGCACATTTAGAGGGGATAGTTGGAGGGTTACCCGTTGAAAAAAAATATATGTGACTGATTTGTTTTCGTCTTACATCTTTCCCAATTTCTTCCGTATTTCTGGGGTAGCTGGATGAGTATCTATCACGTGATCTATGAGTTTTCCAGTAGCACTTTGGCCGCCTTCGTTCAACCACATACCAGGAATCATGGCGTTTTTGTAAGGACCCCAAATTCCAGGAGTGAAGGTGGCTTCCTTCGATACAGCCATGTGACAAGTTGAAGTCCCACAAATTAACCCTAGAATTGAAAGGCTATTTGTGAGTTTATTTTTCTTTGACGCAGTAGCTACATAACCTACTGGTCAAGTTTTGCATATGATCATAGTCTAGAAAAAGCACATAATTCCTGTCATTTCAAAATGTTCTAACGTTTCAAGATGGTCGACTTTTTAATGACTTTTGGTACTAACCAAATTATGTGGTCTAATTGCATATAAGTAGGTAGATATGCAATTTTAATAGGGTTAAACCATTTGCTGAATCATTGAGGGCAATTTAGATTTTGAGACAAAAAATACCAGAAGGAAAAAACAAAATAGCGAGATATATTCTATTCCGAAAGTTCAATATAAAGCCAAAAAAAGCATAGAGAAGAGATGGGAAATCGAATCGCGCTATTACTTGCTGCGTGTTTTTTTTTTTTCGCTGAGGTGGAGAGAATATTTTATAGAGAGGTGAAGAGTCTCACAACTCAAGACTTACTGTGAGACTTCACTGATTCTCAGGGCTACTCACTAAAACCTCCAACTCTAGGCCCGTCAGGTTGTTGCCCTCGGTGACACTCAGGCTTATTCTGAGTGTTTATAAGACGTTCGAAGTAATAGTTGTCTAAGAAACAAGGGGGCGTTATTATTAATTTACGCTCGTGGTGCATACATTATTTTGTTTTCCGCTAAACATTATGCAATGAAAAACTTTTTTTTTTTTGTAGTTATCTAAGACAGTTGCGAGTACTGAAGTTTATTAATTATATAATTCGTCACCAATGTTTTTGAAAAGATGAAGAAATATAATGAACTGCTTGCGTCAGCAGTCCCCGGTTTCATGTCACAATCGAATGCAACTTTTTTAATGTCTTTCTAATGCCACTTTTTCGGAACCACCTAATGGAACTTTTCGTGAAATCTTCAGATTACAACTTTTTTCAGAAAATAAGAGTGTAACTTTTCCGTAATATTGAATGCTAACTTTTTCATAATTATTATTATAGAATACTTATTTTGGAACATGCACGTGCAACTTTTTCCGAAAGCAAATTTTTTGCGTAACCATGGATTTAACTTTTTTCTAAATATTTTGACTTCTGTTGATTATAAATGAGCGTAGTTTTAATTCACTTTCCTCACACCTGTAGAAATATAGATTTTAAACCCTTCAGATAACCCAGCAGGCGTTATGAGCCATAACGTTCGCTCATTACAATTTGATATTCGACACACGTTTCGCTCGAACTGTCTAGGCATCGGAAATACGTCAATAAATCCAAAGATGTATAAAAATTGTCCAAATAAACACTGTGGTTGACGTCTAGAATTTTTTTCGACAAAAGAACGAGGACATTTCACAAAGTTCCAAGATTATTGTCTGGAGAATTACGTCATCACCAACGCCAGAATAAATTTCAGTTCAATACGAACAGAAGGAACAATATCGCAAAGTGCTAATAGTTTGATGTACTTTTTTTCTGGCTTTGAATTACTTCCCATTTCATCACAGATCTGCTTATTACGAAATCGTAGAAGGGCCACAACAAATTTGTTGTGGCCCTTCTATCGTTGTGGCCCTTCTACGCTTTCGTATGATTATAATAGGTGCCACAATTATCTTTTTTGAAGTATACAAAAAAAAACAGAACTTTTAGAACATATCAGGTAAAACTATTTCCAAACAAGTAGCTTGGGATCAAAATTTAAAAAGTAAATTGGCCCTTGTCTTCGCACAAGTCTCTCGAAGACTTCTGAGGGTTCTGGACTACAATTTATTCGAAGTTGGTCCAATCGACAAATCATACTATGTGTATTGCATTTGTTGATTTCGACGAACATTTTGGGTCTGTTCCAATTCTTCAACGTCTTTGTATTGATAAGCTACGAAAGCGTATTTCTATTGACATTTCCAATAGAAAAATAACTAAAAATGTTCTTGGAAAAATGAGTATCTTGAGAAACTTATAAATACGTACGCCACTGTCTGAATCAAATTGCCATTTCGATCAGAATGTCCAACAACTGGCTACCTTACCCGATTAAGAAAAATTTTGAACAAATTAAGAAATAGGTAAGTGAATTACAGGGGTGGACACAAAAATAATCAATCAATCAATCAAAGTACACTTTATTGTCAAAAGAATTACATTCTCGTAGACAAAGCACAGCAAAACAATACAAACATGTAAGAAGTTAAATATAGCGTACAGTTTAGTATCTGAACAATAAATTAGTGGTAATAATTACTATACGTAGGTAAAATAAGTTTAAGTAGTAGGTGAAATAAAAGATAATGTAAATAAAAAGTAGGGTCACATTATAATTCACTCACAGTTGATGAAATTAAAACTTATGATAAAATTTATGACTTATGATAAAATTATAAAACTTCAGTTGAAAGAATCTTCATAGAATTCCTCCGTAGAGTAATAGGCCCTCGCAACTAAAAGCTTTTTCACTTCTCTTCTAAATTTGAACACACTGTGTACATCTTTAATTGCAATAGGTAGGAGTGAGTTTTGAGTTAGAGTTGAAGTAGGGGTAGGGAGTGGAGCTTGGTGTGATAAGCGTGTATTGTGTGTTGATGGGGTATTTATTTCATTTTTAAATTTCTTATGAATTAGATACACTGGAAAAGGCATGCAAGTATTAATATTTTTTGCTCCATAAACAGTGGTCGACAGGAATCCCGATGATTGGCTCTGCATGCGTATCTGATGGCTCTTTTTTGTAGAATGAAGACCATTTTAAAAAGATATTGCGAACACACGCCCCAGAAGCAAATACCATAACGGAGATGAGACTCCACCAGTGAAAAATACACCTTTCTTGCATTGGCAGTATCTAATTCATTAGATGTAATGCGTACAGCGTAGCACCCTGAGGCTAACCGCTTTCACAAGTTCCTGACATGGCTTTCAAAACCTAGTTTTTTATCAATATGTAACCCCAAAAACTAATTTTCTGTGATATTGGTAATTTTATCTTCATCGCTTCCCAAATAAATATCCTCAATGTCACACTTAAATGAGACAATGTTTGTTTTGTTAACATTAAGTGAAAGGAGATTTGAATCACACCATTCTTCCACCATTTTTATATCCGAATTAATTTGGTCAGACAGATCAGTGAGTGATTTGTTGTGCCAAAGAATTGTGGTGTCATCTGCGAACATGGTGAATTTACCCTGTATGTCTAGATGGTTCAGGTCATTGACATAAAGCAGGAATAAAACCGGTCCTAGAACGGAGCCCTAAGGGACACCAGCGTTAACCATACATTCTTTGGATTCAGCCTTAATTAATAGCACAAAATACGAAACACTCTGTACCTAGCGAGAGGATTAGAATGATATTGGTACCTCTGAAATGAGAAAAAACAAGCTATCTAGCGATCCCAAACATGACATATGATTTCGTTTGAAAAAAAATTTCGATGACGTCACTTCTTCACCAATGGCACATCTAAAAATATTTGAATTTATAAAAAGGTGGAGAGTGAAATAGCCCCCAACTTTCATTCGAACTTTTTTTCGATAACCCTCTGAGAAAAATGGGCGGGTCCATACAAATGACTAACTCTGTATATTCATTTTATCTATCATCACAGTTAATAGAGCTCATACAAGGTGATTCGCGAACGTGGAAAAATAAAATTTTGGTTTTTGGGCCACTGAAAATGACAAAATTAATGTTAGGATGTTAAATGATGTATTGCATCCTATTATACAAAGTCGAATGCTGTCAATTTAAAAAATTAAGTATCCTTCAATAAATAAAAACCTTGATTTTTTTCGTCATCGTATATCTCATACGGGATTCCGAAAAAGTAGTGATATTTTTTCATGGGAAAACTCGAAATACTTCCATTCATATCGTACAAAATTTTGATCGGAATCGAATAAAGGGTTTTTCATATACAAGGCGAACAATTTGTGAAAAATGTCCATATATTTTTACTATGTTAATCTTAAAAATGAGCACTTTAATTCACCGGTGCAGATTTTAGATGTGTATATTAACCAATCCATTGAAGTCTCCTGATGTGAATGAGAAGATACTTCAAATCATTATGTAATTCGTGTATTGGAATAGTCTCATCATTATTCCTAGCATCTGCGAAATACGACCCAGTGATTAATTAATTTAATTTATTAATTCAATCCCAAGAAACATAAAATGTGTATACAGGGACAACAAATAAAAATAAACATATAAAACACAAAAAAATAACAACAATATTAGATATAGTTGATAGCCAGTTTTTGAGAAATTTTCAACATCAACACTTTTACGGTACTTTTTAGAAGTGATTCTCCGACTAGGCTCGTGAGAGCTAGTTTTTGAGAAATTGTTTTCATAACTGCGGTACTTCCATGACATGATTTACCTCCACCGGGGTGCTTCGGATAGTTTTATGCACCGTGCTGTTGATGCCAAGTTAATTTTCTCGTCCCACTCATTGGACTCCAATAGTTGCCACTGCATCAAGAATGGTTTTATCGAAACGTTTTACCTAGCCGTTTGCTCTGGGCATAGCTATAGCTGTATGATAGTGTAATATTCCCTTTTCAGTGCAAAACTTCCTGAGTTTCGAAGATGTGAATGCTTTTCCAGCGTCGGAGATCAATCGATATGGGGATCCAAAAATACTAATGACGTTATTCAACTGATCGATCACTTATCTACTTCTAGTATCGGGTACTGCACAAACTGAGGTAAATTTCGTAACTGAGTCTACAATTACCAATAGATATTTATTACCAATTATAGTTTCTATAAACGGTCCAACGTGGTCAGTAATGTGTGAAACGGACAAGCATACTTAACAATGAAAAATAGGAACCCTAGTTTGTTTCCGATGCTTGCACTTTATGATACTGGCAATGGAGACAAGATTTAACATATTCAGTAATGAACTTTCTCATTTTAGTCTTTCCTCAACAATTTCGTCAATACACTCGACTTCTCAGCGAATTTAAAAATAAGTTTTCTAAAGTAGGAAGTGGCGTAGTTGATGAACAATCTTGGGTTATGGAAATTTGTTGACTGCTTCAACTTTATATGTGTCAGGCAACACACCATCACTTATAACCCAAAAATGCAATGCTTTTTTTATTTTTTTTTGTGTATTTAGGTTCTCTACTTTTGTTTTTGAAACAACGAGAACATAATCTAATTATAATTAATTAATCTAATTATAATATATAATATAATAAAATTTTCATATATCACCAAATAATTTTATCTCTCTGAAATACGGAAGGTGCATTCTATCGATGAGATCTTCTATTCTAGGTAATGAAAATTTTCCGTTTACTATTAATCAACGCAGAGACGTTATTCGTCAGAGTTCGTTTTCTTTACCAAAAGATCGAGGGGAACTGACTTTCTTGAATAATATCTGCCTTCAATAACGTAATTTCATTTCAGATTCAGCCATCCTATATGGATTTCGATAAATAGGCTTATCCGATTTCAAAATTATTTTCATAGATGAGCAACTCATTTGACCTAGGTTATGAATAGAGACGGAAGAATACTACGATCATCGCATAATAATTTCTGAATTGCATTATTTTCTTTAAACTTGATTATTTCGTTCATTTGATTAACTCCTTGTTTTGCATAAAATATATTGAGTTCATCACCTATTCTACAATAATTTATTTCCTTATTTTCAATGAATTTTCTCCCAATAATGCATTCACTGGACCCTAGACCTTCATCGATAACATATAGTTTGCAATAAAGGCATACCTCACCAATATCCACATTAAATTCGACAAATTGCTGAATGTTTAAAGTGTGTTCCAAAAATCCGGCTAGTAAAATTGATTTATTCAAATCGGAAATATTTAGAGTGATACGCTCAGCAACATGTCTTTCTAACACTGAACAGTCACACCCAAAATCTACGAAAGCTGAAACTTGTTTGTTAGTAATTTAGAAATATTTCTGAAGAATTTGCTTTTAGATCCAGTCGATATCACCTTTACATCTAGTTTCGACTGGGTTTCCTTTTGATAGTAGTTCATTTTCTTTGTACAACAGGCTGCTTCAAAATGGCCTGATTTTTTACAAATTTTACATATATTATCTTTGGCAGCATTCTGGAAGTTACAATTCTTTCTAATATGGCCTAACTCACCACAACTGTAACAACCAAGTCTCACTCTATTTTGAAATTTATTCTGAAATTTATCGTTCCTATTGGAGTTGAGGTATTGTAGTTGAATGTTCGTAAAAGATTTGCTTTTTACTCGGACCGTCATATTTTCGGTCCTTCAAGTAATCAGCCAATGAATTCAGCTTGTTTATACCACTAGCTTCCACTGAGGAACATACTGTTTCATTGTCGATTGCACCCAAAATAAGACAAACTTTATCACTTTCGGAAAAATTCAATTTGAGTTTGTTTATTTTTGCCAGATGGTCAAAATGAAAAGAGTACAAAGGTTCAGCCCTTCGAGGTTTGTGATTAGCTATGTCCATGAAAAGTGCGTAGGTATTTCGGTCAGCTTGAAATACCTCACACAGAATTTCTTTCCATTTTGCCCATGAATAATTTGCCCATCCAATTTCATCTTTGATAAAATTGTGGTACCATTTTCCTGCGGTACCTTTGAGTTTATTAAGTGCTTGAAATTTTGCTGTATTTTTATCCCAACAGTAGCACTGAACATGCTCATCGATAATATTCAACCATTCACTGATAGTGTCCTTTTTGGGGTCATAATCGGGAATAACACTCGCAAGATTATAATAATAATAATAATTGATTTTATTGCCTCAAACTACATGTATTACATTTTACACAATTGTGAGATTCAGAGGTTATGGAGTTTGACGACAAAAGGCAGAGTTCGGTCTTGACGGTAAGATAAGTTACCGAGAGGACGCGCTCTTCCACTCAACCCAGTGAAAACGAAAACCAATACAGAATTCCCTAAAAATTACAAGCTATTGAATAATACAGATCCAAGTTTATTTTATCAACATTATGATTTATAGAAAAATATATGTACTTCCAACTACTACGAACTAACCTACAATTAACTGATTATTTGCTATAAGTTCAGTAGTATTACTATTATTTTTCTGGCGAAAGGAATTTAATGCAGTACTTACTCCGATATCGATCAGTTGTTTATCAGACAATCTTACTCTTTTGGGTCCCCGCGAAAGTCTCGACTGTTTATTACATCTAGACTTTCTCGAAACTCGCTTTCTTCGATGTTTTCCACGGATTTCTGAAGCTTCTGAACTCGAAGAAGACGCCGTGGCACTTGCACTAGAACCTCTAGTTGACGAACACGAACTTAAAGAGCTAGGACTCCTTACTCGTCGTTGGTGTTTCGGCATTTTGACACAATCACTTGATCACAACAACGCAACGGATTATTTATCCCACTTCTGAGATATTAGACTATACATATTTGAACACTCAAAGAATAGAATTAAAAGTCACTTTCCACCACAATATACCATATATTTCCCCAAAACTGTACTATACTGAAGAAATACAACGTTCTTCCGTGACTGTTTTTGAATAAGTCCTCCTCTAACATTTTCATACGCCAGCATAAAAGAGTCAAGGGTCTGTTCAAGAGCCTCTCATAAGTATGTTTAGTCTACATCGATAATTATCCATCCAAAGACTCGGTTCGTACTACAGTGACGGCGGTATAATATCTTCTTTCTAACACAATTGATTCGTATTATTACAATTGATTCGGTATTGAATTGAATGCAATATTGTTGAGTACGAACCTTTGTAAAAGAGATAAATCTCACATTCGAAATAATGAGGCTTGCTGCTTGTCGGGAAGTATAACTGAACAATATTCTCGAAAACTCAATTGAAACTCCATGTTTCATTTTGGTAAAAAATATGAGCAAATGTCCTGTACTACAATAATATTTGGAAATGAATTTCTCACGAATTTGTCACACAAGGATGTGTTGATAATATCACATAGTATAAATCAGAATATAAAATCATAATTTGGGAGATACGGGGTAATGAAAAGTGAATATTTCTCATATTCAACACCCTCTATATCGAAAATTAGTCATAGTGGCATGTGCGCCCATTGAAACATTTCACCAGGATGACATATCAAAAATTAAAGAAATTTGACGGAGAGCCAATTTCCCATATAAGGTGTGCGGGGTCCTTTGTGTGCATATGGATAAGTTCATGACAGTGATTCAGGTTGTACATGCAATTTTCAAGATTTCATCCTCAAATATAATTGCGGTGTTAGATAGGGTTCATCTGTGAATATTATGAAAAAATGACTTCAAATATCTATTTCTTAATTTCTTCATCCTATTACCTCTAATTCGTTTTGGTAATAAAACGACAATTATCTTCATCATCTCGTTATTTCATTTTGCATCGTGACATGGGTGGTATGATTAAAAAGAGTATTTGCTTGTACTCCAAGTTAATGCTCCATGTTGTAGTTTTCACTTCGAAAAATCAAAGCATTTACTTCACATATTGCTTGAAGTAACAAGTAAGTACTAGTAGCAATTACTCTATACTTTGCTTTATTTACTTCGATACATAGAAGTTAATACTGCAGTAATTACTAATGTTGTCAGGTATTTCCTCCACTTGGGAGTGTTTGGTGTAGTTTTTGAGAAGCTCTTTTTATGAATTATGGTAGGAAAAGGGGGGAAATGTGTGACCGTAGAACGTATGGGGAGGTACAATATAGAATTTTTTTCGGTAACTCAATTATTTTAGCTAGATTGCTACTATCAAGCTCTGAACTTTTAGGTTCAATAAGGTTGAATCTATAGCTAGAGAGTTCTTAGGAAATATATTGAGATGAGGGGAGAAGCTTTATTAAATTTTACGAAAATTGAGGTATTTTTCTCTAAGTGATCCGGGGTTTCAACAAAGAGTGGGTGTAGATGTCGGGGTACATCAAACAACTGTGGCAAAAGTAATCAAAGAAGTTTCACAAAAAATTGTGTAGTCCCACATCTTCAGCAACCTCGGCACTTGGTTCAACACTATCATTACTCTCACTCATGATTATTAAGTACCACAGAACAAACAACAACAATCGAACAATTTGAGGTTAATCACGTACTAGTGTTTACTTGTAGTTTATACTTAATACTTGTAACCTAAGTCAACACTTCCCACCGAAGAATTTACTTTATGTAAAACATTACACTCCACAAAATACTAGGAGGTAAAAGCTCCTACTTGAAGTACAAGCAAATACTCTTTTTAATCGTACCACCCATTCTTAGGTACGTTATATAAATCCAATCATAACATCCTATTCTATTCAAGTATCAATTATTTCATCATTCTGACTATAGTGACGTCACGAAAATTTCAAAAATAAATTTACAACCAAGACTATATGAAGGTAATTTTCAACATTCAATTTTACTACAGAAACATATTCAAATCTCACCCAATCTAGTGTGGAATTCAGGATCAACCCCTGGAGCGTTGCATCCAATCAGCCCCAATCCGCCAGCGTGAGCATCTATCATGGACGTTCCAACAGGAGTGCCGACCAGCAATCCCAGTTCATCTGCAGCCTTAGAGGACAGTCCTTTGAACACGGGGGAACCAGGAGGAAGTACTAAAGAACCTATTTTTTGCCAGTTGTTTTCGGCCAGGTCTTCTAAACCTATTTTGTCGAAATAAGATTTGTTCCAGCTTTCATGGCCATCTACCGACATTTCGTACGTCCATTTGCATACGAGTGAACAGGATGACCTAAAAATGAGTGAATTTCTAGTAAGTGCCTATGTTATTGTCACAAGTTCTTATTGTTATTATTATAATGGTAATAAAGTTATCTCCGAGGTGGTAATGTTGAGGAACATCTAGTTCTGCGTGATACAGACATTTATGAGATAACTGAATCTTCTCTAAAGTACTCTTGCTGTTTTGAAAAATGATTCATTTCACAATGGCATTTTTTCGTCTTTTCTAAAAACGTCTCTTGTTATTCCTATATATAAAGGTGGTGCTATCGACGATCCATCTTAACTTTCGTCCTATTTCATTCATACGTATTTTAGCAAATATTGGTCAAAAACTCATTCATTCGAGAATTATTGAATTTTTGAGCTCCTATAATCTAATCAACAACCAGCATTTCGGTTTTTAGAGAAACCAAAACACACGAGATGCAATCCTCTATCTCTTTTACATGAAGTATATTCGCAAATTAATGGTGGAAAAGTAGCAGCTGCTGTATTTTGTGACTTTTCTACAGCTTTTGACTGTGTGACTCATAATAGTTATTTAAGTAACAAGGAATGTAAAGACGTGTTAACATTCGAGGTGAGCGAGTACGAGCCGAGGCAAAGCCGAGGCTTGTCGCTTGCCGAGGATGATAACAGTCAATACATTCCGTGTTACTTATTACGTTTTTCCCGCTGCTTGTTGACATTTCTCAAAATTTGCCTGAATTGAAGTTTGTTTTCTTACCCTTCCTTCATGATTATTCGTTCGCTATTTCATTCTAAGTTGCTTGTGCGTGTAACTAAGTTACCGAATAAGCAGACAACAATAATATTCAAAAGGTCTCTTAACCTAAAAATTGATATGAATGAAGCTGAAGGTATTACTTGTCAAAGTCAAAGTCATTATTACCCTAGGCATGTAAATGACACTATTAAGTTCCGTTGTCAAGATGAATTAGTAAACGAATGATATAGGCCATTTACCTGTTTTGTTGCCAAGCATGTATGGACTATTTACGGTGTCGGCAGCGGGAAAAATACTTTTGCTTAACTACAAGAATATGGATTCCGAGGAATCACTTTCAACAGTTTCAATTCCTATTTAACTGAACGAAATCAGATGGTAAGAAATTCATAACATTCAGAATTGAAAAGTATCAATTGTGGAGTTCCTCAAGGTTCCATACTTGGACCAATTTTATTTTCATTGTATATTAATGACCTATTGAATATCCAAATTTCAGGTTCATTTACATTAAGAGCACTATATTTTGGCAATACAACGGCAAAAAAGATCTTGATGAAAATATACGATTTGATCTGAAATCAGTAACAGAATGGTGTGATTCTAATTAACTGTCATTTAACATAAAGAAAACTAACACGATGTCCTTCAGATGTTATCTTGAAGATATACCGTTGGACATTGAGTAAGGTTATTCTGGACTTTCATTGTCTAAAAAAGAACAAAGAAAAATTCAATTCTCTGCAATTTTTAATCACGACGTTTCAACTGTTAAAATCTACAGTCGTTATCAAGTGTATAATACGACAATCTCAAGGATACTTGTTATATATGCTGTGGATAATTTTGTGTCATTAGCCTAGGGATAATTTGGCGGTATTCAGGTAAGCTTGTTAATTACAGTGCCAGGTCCCTCCGGTAGAGCATTCTTAATTCTTATCGCAATTTCAATTGATCCATGCCACTAATTAAGGGTTTCCACACATTACGGATTTCTATGCTAGCTTGACTAAAGACTTTGTTGTTCATAATATATGCACTCTCTTTAAACTTCCTTCTATACCAGCCCTCTTCTTTATGGATGACTTCGGCTTCAGTCCATTTTGTGTTGTGTTGGGTCGTCCAGACATGATCCGCTATTCCTGACTTTGATGTTTCTACTCGTTGAGTGTTTCTCTTGTGTTCAGCGAGTCTAACGCTAAGTGGTCTCTTAGTTTATCCAAGATAAGCTTCGCCGCATTCACAAGGGATGCGGTAGATGCAGTTTTTGGAGTCAATGTCAGCGTTACGTGGTCTGGTCTTTGTGAGATGGCTGCGAATAGTGTTACCTGACTTGAAACATGTCCGTATTTTGTATTTCGACCCAATTCGCTTTATTCGTTCCGATAGACCTCTAGCATACGGAACGAACAGGGTGGTTTGTGTCGGCTCATCTGGTTTCTTGTTCTTATCCCCCCTGCGGGCTAGAACCTCTTCTATATGTTTTTTGGGGTACCCATTTCGTCGCAGATCTTTCTTGATATTGTCCAATTCGATGGTAAGGCTTTTATCTGTGTTACATAGGTTGTAGGCACGGTCCACCAGCGATCGAACAACATTGATATTGTTGAAAATAATTTAAGTTTGAAGTACCTAGGTCTATATCTTGAAAGTTCATTAAAATTTGAGCAGCACACCGAAATTCTATGTAAAAGGCTCTCTTCTGGTTGTTATGCATTGAGAGTTGTATCGAATGAATTAGGATTTTCAGCTTCCAAACCTGTGTACCATTCTCTTATTGAATCACATCTGCGGTATGGAATAGCATTTTGGGGAGTTTGCTGTGGTTATCGATTTCAGAATGTTCTAATTTTACAGCAGCGTGCTCTACGATATTTATGTAAAGCAAATTATCGGGATTCTTGTCGACCACTGTTTTTAAAACACAAAATTTTAACAATTGTTGCACTTTTCATACTTGAAACTGTGTGTTTGATATACAAGCATAAAACTATAGTTCTGATCATATTACAAGACAATATAATGAATCTAGAATAAACAATAGTTATCCAATTATCATACGGCGGCAGTAGAATAGAACAAAGACATATCGAAATAAAATTGGGAGACAAAAATATATTGATAAAGGCATTGGGAACTACACGATTTCTTGGAACATTTATTGACAGTCACCTTAATTATGAAGAACACGCAGAAAATATATGTAAACCATTAAACAAAGCATACTTTATGTTGCATTCCCTTAAAAAAGACATGTCAACAAAATCCCTTATTGAAATTTATCATGCTAAAGTTTACTCTATACTGAGTCAAAACATAATTCAAGCCTCAGAATGCTCTAGCATATTTACCATGCAAAAGCGCATCCTCAGACTTTTCTTTAGTATAGGCTATAGAGACAGCTGTCGCAACATATTTAGAAACAACAGTATTTTAACCCTTTCGTCAATACAAACTCATGTCTTTCATTTTTTGCAAAACAAATAAATTGCTGAAAAGCAGTGATATACATGGCTAAAATACTCGAAATGCCCAGAACTTACACCAACCACACTGCAATCATACCAACTATAATAAATCACCTGTCTATGCTGGTTCCTTCATTTATAATAAATTACCCAATGTTTCAAAAATCGCCGATCACTAAAAAGTTTTCAAACAGATCTAAAGCGATATTTGGTTAATAACGTGTCCTAGTCAATAGACGAATTCTTGAAACATGTGTCCAGCAGCTGATATATTGGATTTATCTTGAATATTTTATTTTTATCAATTATAATGTCATGTCATTGTCATGTTAACGTTATTTTCTGTTTTTTTTGTTGTATTGTACTATATACACCAATTTCATTTATTTTTCAACTGACGTACCTTATTCATTTTATATGGCAACCAAAGGTCAATAAAGACTATTATTATTATTATTGAAATTGCCGATTGCCAATCTGATCGAATATTCAATAATTTATAATGAATGTTTAATCACCTTACATCAAACATTAAAAGTATCAAATCCCTTTTTCGGTTTAGAAAGGATGTTTGTTGTCTGAAAGAGTGTATTACAGTTTGCAACAGTTCTATAATGAAGGGTTCTGAAACTCATATTCAAGCATGAATCGAACATAGTTGAATTAAAATAGTTTTTTTTTAAGAATAGCACAAAGTCGTCACCGCGTATAGTTTAATCTAAAGTTTTGGATAGAGATCCTATTTAAGACACGTTTCTAACAAATATACAGGGTCGCTGATATGTATGGAAACGGTCGATTATCTCTTAAAGTAAGGTAAAATCCATCATATTACCGAAAAATTAAGTATACAGGGTCAGTCAAATAGTCAGGACGAAACAAAGTTGCTTTTTCTCTAATGGGACACCCTGTATATTATTCCATATTTCAATTTTGCTCCAAATTCTGAACAAAATTGATACAGCACATAATTTCCTAAACTCAACAACCGTTTTCGAGATATCGAATTTTGAAAATAACTTGTTACTACCCTCATATTTATTAAAGAAAAAGCACGAAATAATGGATATTTATTATGAAAGTCACACAAGGTGGAGTATGTGGATATGATTACAATTTAATTATATTTTTTACAGAAAATAAAAAAATCATATTTGTTCAGGGTTGATGAAAATGCATGAAACGATAAAATGTATTTTTAAATTAATGTCTAGGATATTTAAAATTTTATGAAACAATAGTTATGCCAGGAGAAAAAGAGAGTAAACAAGTTTTGATAAACAACAAATTTTTCTTTGGAATTATATTTAAAAAGGTGCTCAAAGTGTTTACCATTTACCTCCTGACAGTAATGAACTCGCTGAACAAAATTTTGTAGTGAATCTAAAACCATGTGAGGAGGAATAGTAGAAATTTCATGCCTTATTCTTTCTTGCAACTCTTCGATATTTGACGGCCTATTTTTGTAGACTACATTTTTTATGTGACCCCATAAAAAAAGTCAAGTGGGTTCATATCGGGAGACCTAGCTGGCCATTCAATTGCTCCCCTGCGCCCAGCCATTTATCAGGAAAAGTTTCATCTAGATATGCCCGTACCACACGTCCAAAATGTGGAGGAGCTCCATCTTGTTGAAACCATATTTGTTCTGCTAGCAAATTGGGATTGTTATTATTCGGGAATAATCGTCTAAGCTCTGGAATAATATGCTGTTGTAAAAGTAACAAATATCGTCAAATTTCCGTTAATAAAATAAGGTCCTATGACGTGTCCACCAATAATGCCACACCAGACATTCACTTTTTGTGGCCGTTGAGTGTGAACTTCCTCAATCCAATATGGATTTTGGTCTGACCAATACCTACAGTTGTGTCGATTTACGTGCCTGTTTAAACAAAATGTAGATTCGTCAGAAAACAATATGTAATAATAATAATAATACATTTATTATCCACAACATTACACAGTGTATGTTACATATTACAAATTAGAAAGTATAGTATCTCTTGTGGATAAAAGGCTATAACTGGTTCAGTTGTGGACGAGTCCACCCCTGTTCTTCCACCAGTGCCAGCGAAATTGAGAGAAGAGATTTGAGAAGCAAATGATAGATTGAGTGATAAGAGAGAGAGAGAGAGAGAGAGAGAGAGAGAGAGAGAAGAAGGGAAGAAAAGAATGGGAAAAAGAATAAGTGAGTCAGGAGAAGGTAGAGAAGAGTGAGATAGGAGACATGATGAAATCATATGTTAGTTTATTTTTGCGAGCACAACATATATTTTTTGTATTTCATTTTGAATGATTTGGTAGAGGACGATACCAATGTAGGATCTAATCTATGCAAATTGTTGTTGCAAATTGTTGATAAAGCTGTTGACAAATTTGACATTTTCATTTAATTTATCCATAATAACCTCACAGAACTCGATTCTACGATAAAAATCGTCTTCACTCAATTCTTGTACCAAATGAATTTTATATGGATGGAATTTTTGCAGTTTGCAAATTTTTTGAATGGAATATCGACTCATGTTATGATTCAAAGCTCTCTGTTGTGCTGAATTTATTGGATTTTCCACCACATCTAACATGACATTCAAAGAATTTTCTTCATTTGTAACGCTTACTGGTCTTCCACTTTTTGGTCGATCTTTGACACCTCCAGTTTCAGTTTAGAAATGGGTTTCCGATTGGGATGCAATTCATTAAAAATATCCACTACTTGGTCACAACTTCGTCTTCTATCACCGTATCCCATGATCATTAAAATTTCAATACGCTCAGTATCAGATAAACGTGCCATTTTTGCTCGAAAATTATATACACTAAATGTATTTTTGACATGTGTTGTCAAGATCATCACTGTTAGACTATGAACTTAATGGACTAAAACATTTTTGGATAATTTATTAGAAACTTATTTTTAAAATTCGATATCTCAAAAACTGTTGAATTCAGGAAATGATGTGCTGAATAAATTTTGTTTAGAATTTTGAGAAAAATTGAAATGTGAAATAATATACAGGGTGTCCCATTAGAGAAAAAGCAACTTTGTTTCGTCCTGACTTTTTGACTGACCCTGTATACTTAATTTTTCGTTAATATGATGGATTTTGAAAAACCCTAGAACTTTTGTATCTCAACATTTTTCGCTAGCTATCTTACTTTAGGAAATAATCGACCGTTTCCATACATATCAGCGACCCTGTATGTTCTTCAGTTTAAAGTAAGATTGAGTGAAGAGAAAAACTATTTAAATTTAAATTGATCTAAGAGTAACAATAACAATATTATTATCCAAACTAAACTATTATGGAATGAGCAATCATCTGATTTAATTTTTTATTTCCTATCTTCGATTGAGATCTCAGTGTATCACATATGGGGGAGATACATCTCAAGTATCCTAAGCAGGATCGGGTGTACCTCAAGGATCGAATTTGGGACCACTTCTTTTCGTGATTTTCTTCACAAGCATCATCCGACTGTCTTCTTTATACCGATAATAATAATTTTAAAATATGTAATAAAATCTCAGATCTCAGATGGGCCGTGGTTGTCGGCTGGTAGTGCGTTCGCCTCGCATGCGTGGGGTCGTGGGTTCGATCCACCGATTCACCGGTCTCGTGCATGGCATCACACGTTGCGCGTAGGGATGCAATCGGTTGACGGAAATAACAATTTTAACAACAATAAAATAAATATTATCTAGAACCCCAAAATGACATTGATCGAATTTTTACCTGGTCTAAAAAGAATAAAGTACTATTCAATCTTTCGAAGTAATTTCCTTCAAGAACATTAGAAAAATCGAACTTCATTTGTATACAATGCAGGGATTAGTATTAGAAATGGTTTGGGAAACACATGATCTTGGTATTATTTTTCAAAATGATTTTAAATTCAAACGTCGCATTTTCAACATTACTAGAGAAGAGAAAAGAATTCAGTATCGAAAAACTTGAACACAGAAGATATCAAATAACATTATAATTATCTCAAAATTGTTGAACAGTATGACAAATAGCCCGTATCGGTTTGAGCAAGTAAAACTGTATGCACCACCTCCAGGACTCTGTCCTCTTCATTCATGTTTTTGAGTAAGATTATTTGCAAAGCTTTCTTCAAGAACTATTTATTTGCTACCTCGAAGATTATGAAAGGTCAAGGTCTTAAATATCTAGAAGTCTATTGAAACTGTTAATATGGTTTCAGTCACCAGAGGTTAATCAATCGGTTCACCGAAAATTTGCAATACCGCCACTAGAAGACAATAGACCTACAGAAAAATAGTGCCACTGTTCAGCAGAAAAACATTGTGTTATTAAATATAAAAATTAATATTTCATTGTAACCTTGAATCGCAACCTGTGGCTCTCCACGTCAAAAAATCGGGAAGATCGAAAAAATATCCAGCTTTATTCCAGCATTCTTTCCTCAAGTTTCTTTTAAGCCATAGTAACTTTGGCGTTTCCATTTCTGGTGATATTTTTCCTCCTACGTATTGAAGCACTTGGTGATTTGTGGCGTTAATTTCTTCGGCTTCTCCCACTGCTCTGTGGTCCAACCAGAGTATGATGTTTTGCTCATTGTTGCCTAGAAAGAACCATACTATTTAAGTAATACATGTATAAAAACTAAAAGATGGTGAATTGAAAAAGTCTGATTGAATAGCACCATAATGTCATGGATGTGGTGCTAAGGCTAACTTTCACATACATATTCTGAAGGTGTTATTTCTCAAATTATTTCAAAATCGATACAAAGTCAGGCTGTAAGTAATAGAAATATCTGGAAATATCAAGACATAAATGAAATAAGTAAGTGACTTTTAAACATGTCTACCGAGTGCTGTGTATTATTAACGTTTCATACCTGTAGGGCTCACACTCAGAGGTTGTCCTGACTGATCAAAGCATGCCACGGAACAAGTCGCATCGAATCCAAGACCTTTGATTTTTTCAGGTTTGACATCTTTAATAACGTTCTGAAAGTATAAATGAAACGTGTTTTAGGAGTAACAAAAGTCTGCCAAAATAGGGGTCATGGTCCACTGAATTCAAACGCCAAACGTGTTTACTCTTATTCCACGAACCAATTAGTTTGAGTATCATACAGTGTGGTCCAACGAAACTTTAACACCTCGATTTTCCGCTTTTCCGCTTTGTTCATCCCCGTAACTTCATCCCCCTAACGGGGGTGACCACAACCCCTTGATTTTGAATAGGGATGAGGCAGTGGCGGCGATAAGGATTCGACCCCCCCCCCCCCGCCAAATTTTGTTAGGATATTCATACATGTGGCAATAAAATCTGGAAATAGCAAAGAGATCCAAGGGGCCCCTTCTGCGGCCCCTTATCGCCGCCACTGGGATGAGGGGTGTTGCGATAACTAAGTTGGAAGATCTTATCGAATACTGTCTGACCCTAAAATTTCGCTTCAAAATATTCATCGATAATGAAATAACTGCTAAAATAGTGAAAGAGGCAATGTTGAATTGATCTCGAATATATTATTTTTATCCGACGCATATCAAAGGTATTCATTATTTATGTCGTTACTTTTTGTCCAAAAAAGTAGACGGACCATGTGTTTCATTTACCTTCGTCTATCGTGAATGTTTACGAACGTTAAAAGTGTGTCAAAGCGATTGTAAATTTGTAGTAGCATTAAAATGGTGTATGCCGTAGAGTAAAGGGTGGAAATGATAAAAAATTATTTTTTAGATATAACGACTCGGCTTTATTTAACGAACGACATCTTGGAAAAAATTTATCCGCTGCTTACATTGTGCAACTGGTTGCCAAATTTGACGATACTGGTTTAGTCAGAAACAAAGAGAGGGTGCATGAAAGAGACGAAGCGAGGGAAGTTGCTGTCTTAGGTCATGTATCTGGTGTTACACACACAACTATCATGAGAATCCAGAAACAACATAAATTCCATCCTTATAAGATACGATTGGTTCAGGAACTGAATGAGGATGATACCGATCGCCGACTCCAGTTCTGTGAATTGGTCAGTGAAATCATTAACGGTAATCAAAACTACATGTTCGATATCTGTTTTTCGGACGAGTGTACAGTCAACCTAAACGGCATTGTAAACAGGCATCTGTCGGTATTGGTCAGATGAAAATCCAAGATTATTTCGTGAAGTGCATACTCAGCATCCCCAAAAATTAAATCTTTGGGCGGATATTTATGGACATCACATAATCGACCCTTTTTTATACCCGGTAATCTCACTGGCCAAATTTATGTAGATCTATTGGCGAACGCTATTTCTCCAGCCCTCGTGCTCAGTAAACACATCATGTGTATGAAACGTTTCAACGGAATCCTAAATGGAAACATTTAAAACATTCTAAACGTTCGTTTCAGAAATAAAGTGAAATGTCACTGACTTGTTTCCAATGCACTTATAAAACGTCAGTAGAGATAAAACGTGCATGAAACATTTCAAATGAACTTATAAAACGCCAGTAAAGATAAAATGTGTATGAAACATTTCAAATGAACCCAAATTACGCAGACATGGTGCCATCTGTCGTTGACTTTGCAAAGGTTTACTACGGTCATGCGCCATCACCAAAACGCCATCGTCGCCATCCGACGAGGATCCTAGTCGCGTCATAAATCATTGTGCTTTTGTGAGGTTAAAATTTCACAATTTTGTATTTTCACCTTCCAAAGACTTCAATCACAGTATACCTCAAGTGTTAAACTGTTCTTTAACTATGACGCTTGTGAATTCATCAGCATATGAACTGAGCAATCTATCTCTCTATCCTGTGTTCTAATAAAGTGCGAAGTTGATAGAAATAAATAAGCTTTGTTTGGATGAGCTGAGGATTTTGAGTCGAAATCTTGATTCTTGCCTCTGAATGTGTAATCATTAATCCCCTATATCAGCAGGTATGATATTTTTTTAGATCACTAGTGATTATATATAATTTAGGTGAATATTTTGAAGGTATTTCTTAATTTGATCAACGCCATCAACCACCTTTCTAGGTTAATGGCACAATGAAATGTATTTTTTGTAAAAAATACATTACGCGTGAAATATATCTGACAGTATGCATACACAGTTATGTTGTGTCTCAGATGCATTTCTTTCGAAACATTTCCTATGAAACGTTTCATACCTAGGTCATTTCTGATCCATGGTATGTTTCACAAACATTTCGGAGTCAAAAGATGAAACGTTTTACGTGAGAGATAATTGGTGTCCGAAATGTTTCAGACACATAATTTGATTAACTGGGTGCAAGTACTGGACAATGACGAAGACCATCAGACGATCATTATCCAACAAGATGGCGCACCACCTCATTTCGTTCAACCTGTGCGTCAGTTCTTAGATGAAAATGTTCCTCACGCCTGGATTGGAAGACCGGGACATATTGAGTGGCCACCCGGATCACCTGATCTGGCTCCACTGGATTTTTTTCTATGGGGTCACCTGAAATCCAAGATCTATGCTACCCAGCCTGAGTCACTGAATGATTTGCGAAATTGGATCATCAATGAATGCCGTCAAATTACACCAGAAATCTTGAGTCATATACGTGACCGTTTTCAGCAAAACTTATATTACTGCATGGAAGCGAATGGTGCCCATTTCGAGCATTTGATACACTAATCGAAAACGTAAGTACTCTTCCACTATTTTACCATTTCGTTATCGATGGAACTTTTGAAGCGAAATTTCAGGATCAGATAGTACTCGATAAGATCTTCAAAATGAGGTATCGCAACACCCCCTCCTCCCTATTCAAAATTAAGGGGTTGTGCTCACATCCGTTAGGGGGTTGCAGTTACGGGGATGACTCGACCGGAAAAGTTGTTCCCCCTAGATTCAGACATGGATGGGTCCGAGCGATTTTCCACATTTTAATGTTAGAGCCGGACAATCGAGGTGCCATATTTGTTGACGAATTCGTAAAGGCATGTCCACCACTAATGCAGGCACTTTATTCTGTATGGAGTTTAAATATAGTGCGACATGCGCATTATACCTCAAGGCAATTTTTTTTTAAGGTGCATGATTATTGAAGGTCAATCAATCAATCATTTATTTTCACGTATTTCGTTTAAAGTTATACATAATATGCTTATTATTATTACTCTTTGTGTGAGGATGGATGCACCTAAGTAATTACTTAACGTGTTAATTTTGAAAATTTTATATGGGAAAATGGCTCCCCGTCAAATTTCTTGAATTTTTATATGTTGTAGAATTGATCATTCTGATGAAATGTTTCAATGGGCGCAACACGATCCTATGACTAGTTTTCGAGATACAGGGTGTTGAATATAAAAAATATTCACTTTTCATCACTCCGTATCTCCCAAGTTATGATTTAGTTCTAAATTATCTTTTGTGGTATCATCATCACATCCTTCTATGACCAATTCATTAGAAATTCATTTCAAAATCTTTTCGTAGTACAGGGCGATTTCACTTGATAATAATGCTATTTTTAGACTTTCATATAATTCTGTTGTTTTATAAAGAGAAAATGCAAAAAAGGTAGAAGTATCACATAATATTATAAATTCATTTCATCTATCATCACAGTAGATACAATTTTTACAAGGTGATTCGCGAATATGGAAAAATAACAAATTTTGGTTTTTGGGACACCTTGTAGTAATAAACCCACCTAAAATGATAAAATATTCGTGAAGAATGTTAAAGGATGTGTTTCATCGTATACAGAGTCGAATGATGTCAATTTGAAAAATTAGTTGTACTTTAATAAATAAAAACCTTGATTTTTTTCATCACCCTATAGCTCATAAGGGAGTCCGAAAAGGTAGCGATATTTTTCCATGGGAGAACTTGAAATACTTTCATTCATATTGCAGAAAATTTTCATCGGAATCCTATGACGGGTTTTTAATATACAAGACGAAAAATGTGTGAAACAATCTATGATCTGTACATTTCCGCATTGCTATTTTTCACTGCAGTTTTCGGCGGGTTTGCTATAATTCTTCCTCATCGGGCCTCTTTTATTCAAGATTTTGATTTTTCAATAAAATAGTTATCAGTTATAATACCGTACAATAGCGTACCGTATCCCTCGAAAAAAAAACCATGACTCGAATTATTATCTGCAGCATCATCTAGTAGGCAATTCAATGGAGAAGTATTTTTTTCATGCTTAGTGTTTCGCAGAAGTCATATTATACTTGTTTCATTCGTAGAAATACCTTTTTTCGAATTTTCACTCTATAAAAAAATTTAATTAAGTCTCAAAATAGCATTATTATCAAGTGAAATCGCCCTGTACTACGAAAAGATTTTGAAATGAATTTTTCATTAATTCGTCTTTCAAGGATGTAATCATAATACCACAAAAGATAAATCCGAACTAAATCATAACTTGGGACATACGGAGTGATGAAAAGTGAATATTTCCCATATTCAACACCCTGTATCTCGAAAACTAGTCATAGGATGGTGTTGCGCCCATTGAAAAATTTCATCAGAATGATCAATTCTACAACTTCTCAAAAATTCAAGAAAGTACACGGAGAGCCATTTTTCCCTATAGGGTGTGCGCTTTCGTGTCATGGTGTGAACCAACCTACCCCGGTTTCAGGTCCACCCTACGTCAATTTATTTCAGTAATTCCTATCGCTTTCAGCCGAAAGCCCATCCAGGTTCTACGCTCATGCCTTGTAACAAAATGTTTGGTCATACTTTATCTACAATCTATGCCCTCACCTTGACACAGGTCACCACCGCATTCCATATATTCTCGCTTGATTGCTCGTAAAAATCGGTCTGGATATTCCAGGTTTTCGTCTGCTTCGTACTGGAACTGACTATTCCTCCGGTTTCCGTGACCAAGGCGGCCCTAACGCTGCCTGTACCAACATCCACACCAACAAAATACACTGCTTCTTCCATTTCCATTGTTTTCGGGATGGAAAGCACCGCACTGCACGTCTGCTCTGTCATTGTTCGGCACCGAACTTGTTTTGTTATTAACTACACTGAATGTTATCAAGGTCACTCGAATGGTGCTCGAAATATGTTAAACAAATTGATAAGTTGTGTCGTAATCCGACAAGGAATTATCCTCAATGGAATTTGATACCGTTAAACCAGCTTTAAATTAAAGACCATATTTTAGATAATCAGTCAGTTTTTATCATCAAAACAACGGTGATCGCAGAAGTTGAGTTGGTTCTTCTCACCTACGATGAAACCGTGTGTTCATTGGTACCATGGACGAATATTCATTTATATACGTCCATGATTGGTACTCGTAGTATTTATTTACCCTATTAGACCAGTGGTGATGGACGACATAAATGCATAAATGCGGGAAAAATTACTAACAGCGTGAGACGTAGATACTGGAAGAGGAGCAGAATATTCTTCGAATGACGGGAAAAAGGAATTGGAGTCGAAAAAATGGAGAAGAGTGGAACGGGATGAGCTTTTAGGAGTTGAAAGCTATATTTTACGGGTTTTCGCGACAGACAACGAAAGTTGACCTTTTATCAAAAAAAGTTGAATTGCAAAGTTGTTGAAAATAAAAAGGTCTAAAACTTCTGTATTGAACATTTTTCCACATTGCCTCAAATGTGGAAAAATCTTGAATTCAAAAGTTGTAGACATTTTTATTGCCAACAACTTTTTCCTTTAATTTTTCTTTGTATGAGGTTAATTTTTGCTGCAAATCGTGAGAAACCATTTTTACCCCCAAAAGTTCACCTTCTTTTGCCCTTCCATCATAATCAAATCCTTATATATGTTATTAAGGTAACAAGAAATTAATATTCTCGGAATGTTTCAACTGTTAATTTCAGTAATTTTAATAAATAAATATGAGTATAGAACAAAAATAGATTTTTGAAAATTTGTTTTATCATTTTATCGCGTTTTCTGGAAAAAAATTATACAGTAGTGCTACTCTTTTATTACATAATCTAAAAGTAGACGCTTCAACAAAAAAACTGGCGTCTGGCGAGCTTGAAAAAAATTCATCGGTGAAACTTTTCGGTTGAAAATGAGGTCGTTTTATCGGAATTTGTCGTTAAAAAAGGAAGAATCTATTTTCCGCTACAAAAAAATTACAGCTCACTTGAAACATAATGGGTTATATTTTCACCAAAGTTCGTGAAAAAAATTGAATTTTAACCCTGCGTTACATACGTGGGGTGTGATGGACCTCAGCCGTCGAATATCGCTTTGAAAATATGCCAAACGTAAACTTATGCGTACGCCCCTCCTAATAGCTTCCAAAATATGTCCGCATCATCGAATTCAGGCATTTCCGCAGTATCTTGTAGACACTGAGGTCACTGAGTGAAGTTATAGGGAACTTAAATGCTCTGGGGTGTGATTACTTGCCAAAATTGTATGGCTCAGACAGCGATTAATTTTTTTCCTTTCTGTTTTTCAATCTGCAATTATTTTCTTTGTATTTCATCATAATCAAATTTTAGTTTCCGAATGTTCATTCCGGGGTGAGATGTTCATTTATCTCACATGATTTTTTTTGTCGCGGTGTGTTTTTTGGTACATGAAAAACTAGCCTTTTTCAGTTTATATCAGATTTCTTGAAATAAAGCCTACTTGATTATTTTTTGCGTGTTTTTATTGTTCCGAAATGATCCCCTGATACTATGGAACAACGTAATATCAGAAAAAGAACAAGATAAAAAAAAATACGATTTTTCAGGAAATGGGGTTTGTCACACCCCACGTATGTACTGATGCAACAATTATCCACGTACGTAACGCAGGGTTAAACAAAAAAAAATTATTGAATGAAAAATTGGTTTTTCCGATTTTCCCGAGAAATTTGAGGTTATGTGAAGAAATGTTGAATACAAAAGTTATCAACAACTTTGCCATTTAACAGGAAATTGTTATGGATGTGTGAGGCTCACACACGTTATCCTAAAAAATGAACGTTAACAACAAAATTATTGGCCCTTATTTTTTTGAAGGCATAATTAATGTTGAGGTTTATCTAGATTTTGTATGTACTTTTCACAGCCTGCGTTAAAAATACTTTTCCCTGATGTTAATGATCCAAATGCAACAGATAGATCAATTTAGTACCACCGCATTACAAAGGTATTGTTAGATTATTTGAAAGAAGTTTCACAATAGGTGGTTTGGAAGTCGTGGAACGATCAAATGGCCGCCAAGATTCCCAGATTTTACCCCTCTCGATTATTTTTTATGAGGTTATTCAAAATCAATTCCAAGATCGCCTTGCTTACTGTCAAGAAGTGAATGGTGATAATTTTCAAAAATTTAATTTAACTTTAAAATGAATTGAAAAACACTTCCTAAATATTATGTTACATAATTTCCTTCATTCTACGTTAAATATCAAAATTTTACATTTTCAAAATAAATTTTCTCAGTTACGATTGCACCAAATTTGAAAAACTCAATATTGCTGAACAGAGACTGCAAATCCCTATCGAACAAGGTGCCACACGACGAGCCTTCTCATTTAAGTTTTTTTAGGGGGAGCTCACAATACAAATACTTTGATTTTTTCGTTCAGTTCCAAATTTGTAATGAAGTTAAAATAAATCAACAATAAAACAGGTCCCAAAATTGATCCTTGTGGTACCCCAGATTTGATGTCCATCAAGGAACTGCCAATATCATTAACTTATACATACTTCTTTCTATTCGTCAGGTAATTTTGAAACTATTCTTGCATATTTCCTCCTATACCCATTGAGTATAATTTTGCCAATGTGTAGATTTTCCCTTAGCGTCCAGGAGTTCCTTCATTGAGTTAATTGCCCAGCGACAGAGGTGAAATTAACAAAAAAAAAACGTTCTACATAGGTACATATTCCGGTCCAGTGAATGTTTATCGACAGCATGTACGCACGCAGTCGCTGTAAGCTACAAGCCTAGTTGCCACTTTTCGAATAAATACCCAGTTTGAGTAAAATTGAATATTTGGAATTTGCAAAGAAAAAGTAACGAATTTATTTCGCAATTTATAACGTGTATTGAATCATAAGCAATTTTAATGCCCTTAGATTGTGGAATTTATTATTTTAATGCTCAAATTTCACGATTGAAATTGAACAAAACGCTTTATAATGGGCATGTGGTTGGCTGGCCAAATGAGTAACTTTCCTGTTTTATCAGACTAGGGAAATTTGGAGGAGGAGTACCACAAGGGTCTCTTTTGAGGCCACTCCTATTCCCTTGTTATGTGAATGATCTACCTTCTGCATCTTCTGATGTTGAACCGATAGAAATACTTGGACGAATGTAATCTTTTTAGAATTTCGGACTTTCTGGACAAACGGGCCTAAAAAATTAGTCAAGCTGAACAACGCATACAATCATAGAATAAACCACAACACCGTACAACAACAAATGCTAAAAGGAATGAACCAGAACTCACCTGTTCAACTAAGCTTAACCAAACCTAGAGAAACACCTGTCTTTTTCAGTACAGTTATTTGTTTCAAAATGTTCACTTACAATTTTAAGACTTTGATTGACTTTGTTCACTCAACTTTAATTGAAGGTAACAATTTCTAGAAAAAGAAAAAAGTTTGACTACTTATACACACTTTCTTTATTAGCATTGTATAAATGTATACACAATTATTTCGAATACAGATAGCAAAAAATATATACAGTGGTTTTGTAAAGTACTGAATAAATTGATTTTTAGTCAAACTATCTATTTCTGAGGAATCTCCTGAAACAGGTCGATTTTAATCTCAATTTGCCACATTTACAAGGGAAAATTGAATAGACAGGGTGAACCACGTTTTTCAAATGGAACACCCTACATATTATTCAATTTTTGGAATCTCCATGAAAAACTAAATTGAAAAATATGTCACATATAGGGTTTGTCTACAATGCGTTCGTTGAATTCAGTGCTCTTGTAAAGCAGTGGATAAATTCGTAAAAAATGCATGGAATAAAATTTGGTAAAATGGGTTGAGACCGTGCGATTTTTTGAAAAAACTTAGCTGACCGGTGGTTTTCAGTGAAGATATTTCATTGAAACAGAAGATTATGATTTCATGACATATACTTTTTATGCCACCATGGAAAAAATTGAATCAACTTTCTCTCAAGGGTAGTTTGTACCAGCAATTTTACGAAAAACTCAGCTGACCGGGAATTTCCAGGTATTTCGTTGCAACAGCAAATTATAATTTCTCAAAACGGATGTTTTGTGACACCATAGAAATAATTCGGATCAGTCCCATAGAAATTATAATAAACACTTCTGTGATCAGTCCTCACATAGGGGTAGTTATTTTTTGAATTTTTTTTTAAATTTTGCCGGCCGATGGTTTTCAGTGAAGGTATTCCGTTGAAATAGTGAATTATGATTGCTCATAATGAAATAATGTGCCTCCATAGATAAAATTTGGGATCAGCTCCCACATAAGGGTAGTTTATTCCTGTAATTTCCCGTGAAGATATTTTTGTGAAACGATAAGTTGCGATTGCTCGAAATATACTTTTTGTGTCACCATAGAAAAAATTAGGATCAGCTCTCTCATAGGGGTATTAAATTTTCATAGAACATAGGTAAACTTCGATAATTATATTATCAAAATGTCTGACATTAGCGATATAGAAGAATCACCATCGACTCCTCCACACATATCGGAGAAAGCCCAAAAATCTAAGAAAGTGTACACATATTTAAATCTGCCTGATCCGAATTTATTTACAGAGCATTTTTTTCTAAGGACATCTACATAATCATATTAGTTAATGCCTGTGGTGATATTACTGCATTATAACGTCATGGTGGCTGGAAATCCAATTCAGTGGAGGAAGGCTACATTGAAAATTCGGTTCAGAATAAAATCAGCATTTCCAATAAAAGATTGAACTCTATTGAGACTAGCAATAATGAAATAAATGTAAATATTCCTTCCACTTCCAGAGATCAGTGGGACCTGGAATAAACTTTTCAAACTGCACAATAAATAATATTTATAGTTCTTCATTATTTATAGGGTGTGAAAAAATAGCGTATGTGACTCCCATGTAATGGTTATTAATACTCTCGCACGAATCATACGGAAACTCGCCTTCGGCTCGTTTCGTATCCCGGTTAATCCTCGTTTATTAATAACCAACATTACGTGGTTGTTGCATAATATAATATTCATTGATAGAACATTGATAGAAAGTTATTCAACCCACGGTATCATTTATAGTATAGGGTGCAGCTTTGAGAACCTTCAAACATTTATTTAGAGTATCACCACAGCAAAAACATACTTCCTTATTAAACCTGAGAAAGATAGCGTGTAGAGAGCTTACCTGTATCTCGTACCGAAGTTTTTTAACTCTCTCCCACAGACACTGAAGCAAATAACACCACAGATCCAATTAAAAAGATAATTGTTAAATTATTATATTTAAAACACCCCAAGAATTGAAATCCACAGACTC
This sequence comes from Chrysolina oricalcia, assembly GCA_944452925.2. Classification (NCBI taxonomy): domain Eukaryota; kingdom Metazoa; phylum Arthropoda; class Insecta; order Coleoptera; family Chrysomelidae; genus Chrysolina; species Chrysolina oricalcia. The sequence continues at coordinate 51,616,791 of OX101821.2, forward strand.
GTAGAAAATATTCCACAGAGACTCCATATTACCCGTATCCATTTATTCATTTATAAGTACATCAGTTGGATTTTGGAACTTAAATATTCATATGTGAAAACCAATATAACCTATATAACCAGTCAATTAGTCTTAAACAAAGTGAGATTTTAACCATTTTTAAATTTAAACGTGATTGTGATGCATGAATTTTTTACATTCCCTGCAGTATTATTAATGAACATATGTTGATCATCAAACTATTTTCCGGGCTAACTTTAAAGTATCATTCACCGACTTACGAGCACGAAGCAAACGCTGCTTTACATAATTATATGTTACTTTCTGCTAGAGACTTGGAGAATGGTGCAGTTGCAACAGCGCAACGTTGCGAGGAGAGCGTCGACGCAAACTAGATATCGCGCTATCAAAATAATTCGCGATCGCGAGCTGCAGGTTGCAGGAGGTTCGAAGTGCAGCGCGTACAACGTCGCGCATATAAAACAAAAGACGATCAACACGAGCAAAGCAACAGTACTTTTTATCGCCCACCGATCGCCCCGCGACTCGATACTTGGTGGATCCTCGCCGCGTTTACATAATATCGAATAAAGTCGGCTGTGGTAAACAGTCGAAAAACCGCTGTTTACGTTTGTGTTATTTACTGTTAGTGCAGGACAGTTTCTCAAAATTGTGGTTGCGATTCTAGTTGTTCCGATGGTGAGTACTCTTTGCGCTGTCCGGGGGTGGTTTGTTGTTATTTTTACCGGAATGACAATCGATTGACTTGCCAGTAGGGCTCTTTGTCTCAAAAAATGTGGAACATCTGTCAGAGTCGTCAGAAATGCCCCCAGTACTGCTGTTCGAAAGCAAGTACACTCGCTAGTTTTCCCTTTGAAAACAATAAACACCAACAACGCAATTTTACATTGTTGTTAGTGACTATTTGGCAATATGGTGGTGAGAGGGTAAGAATGAGTCATTTGGATTGTCCACTCCCATTTCCCTAGGGGTAGGTAGGGGTTGTTCGTTGTTTTAAACAGCAGAGCAAGCGGTACCTTCACCATTTCCAGTTCAAGGGTTACTTTAGACAAATGCTGTTTAGCAAATCATTCGTAAATCATTAAAGAAATAACTCGAAAAGAATACTGGAAGGTTTGTCCTCCAAAATGCCTGCTCGAAAAATCAGGGTATTTTTTCATACGTATTCTCTAACTTGTCAGGTATATAAAAACAACTGTTAGAGTTTCTTTACTATTGGTAGGCAGGGTCGGACTGGACAGGGCGGCAGGGCGGCAGTTGCCGCCTGGGCCAACCTTAGAAAATGTGGGGGGCCAAATACAAAATGACACAAACACAACTACAACAACAAATATAAATGGTATACACTTCCACTTATCATTGACCCTTATCCCTTATCATCTTCAAGTTGATAGTAATCGTTAAGGTTCATATGAAGTCAAATATTTCGCGTTTCTGAACTGTAAGATGGCACTGACAAGATATATTTTTCTTACCATGGTGACAGCGATCTTTCATAATATTTTCAAATAAATTACAGTTTTCTGCTGGAATATCTACCGACTATTTCACTCACCTACGAAATGAACCAATCAGAAGCTCTAGTCAAGTTCGGCTTACCGATAATACCAAACTTGACTCTTGACTCTGATTGGCCTATCAAGTTCGGTGTTTTCAGATTTGTTTACAGTGCATGTGACAGTTAAACGTCAAATATAAGTGATTACGCTGTGCACGCATTCAAAAATGAGTAGATTTGGGATGAATTCTATCGAATCAATCAACGAAAAAATCGATGAAAATGTACCGAAAAATACAAGGAAATCGAAGGAGTGGCTATGATGAATTGATTGTTCATGTTTATAATAATACTTTTAATGCTTCGTGAAATAGTCTAATAAAATTCCACTCGTGATTGAATTTATCTCATAAGTCTGTCTTTTATTTCTGAACTCAACTGAATTGTATCGAGAAAACACCACTCGTCCTGCGGACTCGTGGTGTTTTCTCGAAGCAATTCAGTTTCGTTCAGAAATGAATCGACAGGCTTATCGCGAAAATTCAATCACTTGTGGTATTACTACTGAATATTCAACGGTCAACCCTACTGCAAATGCATTGGTGCCAAATCTCAACATTATTCGGAGTACTGCGAAATAGCTCACAGGATTATTAATAATTATCAGGTATTAATTGTGGTAATGTGGTTCAATACATTATGTAGCTATATTGTCAAGGGGGTTGTGAGAGGAAAGGTGAGACGCCATCTTCTCTCTTCTATCTATTATTCTTTCCATTTTGACGTGGACTAGTAACGATTGTATTCATAACTTTTCTACCGTTTGTAATTTGGTGGTTTATTTAATTGTTTTTAGGAATTATGAGTTTATTGTTATATTTTTGAGCTACGTTTTCAAGGTTCTTTCTTTCTTTTCTTTTCTTCTTTTTCCCAGCTCTTCGTATAGGCTTAATTATTGTTCAGTGGTCTACGAAATATATCAGTTTTGCAGTATCTCCGTTTTTTGTGAATGTAGACTTCGCGGGCCTCATTAAAAGGTGTGGACCATTTCCTTTAAAGCTGGTTTATTTATTCATTTTCTTAGATTTTGGTTCATTGATGATGCCTGTGCCGTCGGTTTTCCTGTGGAAGGAGATCTTGGAAATCTTTGGCATTGTCCATTTTTTCCGGTTCACCTGTATATTATTTATTGTATTCATTTCGTTTGTTTTTCTGATATTCGGGGTTGCAGTGACAATGGGTTCATTATAGATATAGTCAGTCCGCCCATCATCTTGCTTGGTAGATTTGCTTTTATTTTTCAATTCTGTTTTGCGTCCTGTTTCATTTCCAAAACTGATATTTTAAATCGCAAAACACGAAACTTATTACTTACATACTTCGTCAATTGTGTCCCAGGACTCCATGGCTTTAGGCGGACCAATCCAAGATCCAACTGATAAACTGACAAACCCCTATCGACGTAACTTTCATTTTCGAAATATTAAACAAATTACATCGGTTACCGCTGTCTAGAACTATTGGCAACGCTGTACAGTAAATATGACAGTGACAATAATTCTGTGCAATACCGTTTTTTGTCCGAGGTTGTGAAAATCATTATTGAAAATATAAATCGTTCGATTTTATTTCTGAAAAATAGTATGAATAATTCCTCAATGTTCAGTATTTTAAATTTTATATAAATATTACTAGCAAAAGCGATTATTCTCAACTGTCTTTGATTATATAACAAGATTTTCAGAATCTTTTGAAGTAGGAAATTCTGAAAAAAATCGTGATAATCTTTTACTTTGACATTGATATGTCATGATATTTGAAATGGAATCTGATGAATGGTTTTTGGGAAAACTTAAAAAAACCTGTGAAAATTATGTTTTTATTTTTTCCTCGAAAACCGTTCATCAGATTTTTGTCTACATCTCTCTTATTATTCAATTTGGATGACAAAATAACTCGAATTTTTTTCAGAATTTTTATCCTTGCCGTAAATTTTTTCATGGGTTTATATGAACCTCAATTCGAAATAAAAATAAAAATATTTATCGCCGGCCTGGCTCTGCTCAGCTCAGCCACTCGCTCTCCGCGCCGTCGCCACCGCTAAACTTTGAGAGGGTATTTTCACAATTAAAATTAATTAAAACTCGATTAAGATCTGCGTTAGGTGACGATCATTACTAGTAATAAACATTGAAAGAGATTTGCTTTAAAATATTGATAATAAATAACACAGAAATAACTGAACTTGCTACAGGTAGCAAAATCGTTTGAAATCTCTTGAAACCATATAACACTTATTTAGTAGTATCTCTCAATTCCAGTTTTTAATTAAGTAAACTTTTAAGAGTAGACATATATGACATATTTCTGCCATCTCTTGGTAAAAATTCAGTAACTGGAGTTATTAGGTTCTGAATTGTATTTAATATGTGAAATGTTCATGAAGCTTTCACCGAATATTTTGAATTTTGACCCATTCCATGATGTCAAAGCCACATGCCATGATTTTTTTTATTCAACTTCTACTTTCAGTTTTACAATTTTTTTATTTTCTAGTAACTCCTAAAAGTTGCTAGGTTTTACCATGGGAAGAGAGATTGATGTTCCTGTACTTTTTGTGTACTATAAAAAACCCCTAGAAGCAAAATTTGTTGTAGTGTTCTCTACAGTTATTGAAATTATTCTATTTTCTGTTCCTACTTCTTACTTATCGCTTTTATTTTTATATATTACGAATATTTACATTTTTTTGTGAGCTTTTACTTTTGTTTTAATTTAATTACCTTTTTTATATTTTGTTTGTTATTTTACTTTTCAATTTAAAAATTTATTTTTGTAATTGAGTAGTTTTATTAATAAAAGTTTGCAACTGATGGACGTCCAAACTCATTATAAATAATTTTTTAATGGGGAAGTGATGGGCCAAAACTTGTTATAAATAAGATTTTTTCAATGGGGAAGTGTTAGGCCAAATAGGTACACTGCCACGTGGGCCAAATGGTCCCAGTCCGACTCTGTAGGTAGGTACTTGTAGTGCCCATTGATGCATCCCTTTTACCGGAAATACAAGTAATTGGCAACTGTTTAAGCGTTTTCCTGCAACCTACTTCCTCTGTATATTAAATTGCACACAATTTGCACTAATTCACAGAAGGGTCCTTGTGATAGTTTTTCTGTAACAAATGGTTTTGGAAGGACTACCTCAAATAATCTACTTACTGTGGAACGATGATAACACTCTTCTCCAACGTACCTATTGTTTTTTTTCCTCTTTATGGATTCTTCGCGAAATGAATCAATTCAACAATAACAAATCTGCAAAATACGTTGTTTTTTTGTTACTGTCAAAAAGTGTGACATATCTATATCGATTTCAGAGAGGTTTTTTCCTTAATAATCTGAGAGTAAGTTTGTTTTGGTTCTGGTCAAGGCTCAATTTGTTTCCTCAAAGTTATCATTCATATGGTCCTAAATGTAGTACCTACTCATATTTTTTAAAATAATTTTTGCACAAGTAATACTACTATCACGCTCGTTATTTAGTAGTCAGTTCATTTCATGCATAATATTTACATTCCAAAAGAAAATTGAAACATTTTAGAGATGAGCTACAGTGGAAACTGGGACGAAGTTCTCAAAAATTCAGATGCATATTGCTTGATTTTAAATATTATTTTTCGGTTAATGGTCATAATCATACAAAAAAAGAACTATTCTTTTAATGAAAAAGGATCGAAGTCATAGATAACGGCTGGTACCTATCAAAGTTTCATGCAAAAATAAATATTTTATAATAACTTTGTTTTGAAATATTTCCGTAAAAATTGAAGATAGCTCACATCGTCGTTGAATTTACAAAGGACCGTATATCGGAAAAAGGCGAAAATGGTTTTTTTGGGGTAACAAGTTGTGCCGAAGCTGATTTATCTGCTCTCAAAGTGGCGTATATCAATTCCTGATAGTTCAGATGTTATTTGGTTTTCAAGTTGAGGCGTATATCTGAAATGAGTGAAATATTTCGAAGCGAACCGGCGGATATGAAATTGGGCGTATGGCATATATTTAAAAAAATATTTTAACACAAACAGGCCAATATGACATACGCTTATTTGTTGTTGTTGTTGTTAAGTATTCCTTAGCGGTATACATAATGAAGCATGCATATTCGCCCTATTCCGAAATTTGCAGGCTCTAACTTGCAGATTTTCAGTTCTCTGGTTAACTAGACAGTGCTCACGTCGGCTCGTGAGAAAAACTCAAATTCTTCTCAATATGGATTTGAAGCGATTATTATCGGAAATTTGGAAAAAAAATGTCAAATATTCACAGAAGATCAGCGCCTCGGGATTTTGACAGATTTTTATAATTTATGAAACCTCACGTTACAGAGAGAGTTCTTATGTAGACATATAGTCATTCAAAAACCAAATCTCTGGAAAAAATAAAATCAATAAATTTTATCTTCCTTCCCTACTTTGGCGAAAAAGTACCTGGTTGTAAGGTTTTTTCCTCTACTGGGGTTTTAGAAAAAGAACAAAGAGGTATCAGAAAAGATAAACAGAAATTATCGTTGATCATATTACAAAGATCGCCAAAGTAGAATCACACTACTGTCGAAAGGTTAGTAAAAGAGAACATCTTTATTCACAGCTATCGATTCCTAACATGTATTGTATGTATTTGGACGAAAAAATAAATAATGAAATATGATGTTTTTTTATACAGGAAATTATTCAAATCCATGAATCTCTCTTTTCATCGTCCCAAAAAGGATCAATGTTCTTACAATAATGGCAATGACTCTATTGAATCATCACTAAAAGAAAAGTATTCGAAGCATGAAGAAGAAAAAATGCTGTGAGAAGAATTAAGACCGAGAGTAAGGAAAGAACAATGAGAGATACTAAGGTTTTTAGTACTGTTCTTGATTTGCAGCAAGTCATTCAATTGCCGATTGCTTTCTTCAATTTCACAATCTATGATCTGTCTTCGAGAGACTGCTACTGTTACACTTGGTATGAAACCCAGAGAAAACAAGGTCCATCCGAAATGTCGAGTTGTCTATACCTCTTTTCAAAAAGTTGTGACAAGAACGAGTCCTGTAGAACTATTTTTTGATGGTTGCTACGGCCAAAACAAAAACTTTACACTTCCTGCAATGTTTGCTTTCTTTCCCAATGAAAGCAAGATATAAAAAACATAACCCTCTATTTATTTGAGGCATGCCATGATCAAAATGAGGGCGATTCGGCACATGGTGCTATAACTGCAGCAGTAACAGGCTGGAGATATTTTCATACCCAGTCAAATAATCCCGATAATAAAGTTGGCTCGAAGAACACAACCCCACATTATTTATGAAATTTTCTAAATTTTCAAACTCTTTCAGAAGATATGAGAATTTTACGTGTTCGTCATTCTGATGAAATGAAGCCTGACTCCAATAATTCTTCGAATTGGACAAAAATGTGGTAAGACAAAAATGTGGTAGATAAAGAGACGAATAACATAATTTTCTACAAGAATAGTAACATGGAAAAAACATTTTCTCTTTACAAAGAAATGTTGATATATCAAAAATGAAGGTTAAAAAACTTAATAATGCAAGGCTAGCTACCATTGAAGAAGTATTCATCTCTCATGACATTTTGGGTAGGATCGACCCCCGTCATTCGTATTGAAGGATACCAAGCATTCTACTGTAATCTTCTTCATTTAAATAAATAATGATCTCTGTATATATTTTTTCTGAACTATTCATTTGCTATGAACGAATATTTTCAAATTTTAATGTTTGTCTGAAACTCTATTACGTGTTTGTTTGTGTTTTTCTTCATAATCTGATTGGGCTTGAATAAACTTGTTTAATAAAGCACATTTACTAAAAGGCGTATGTCGTATTTTTTCATATTACTCTCAGCAGGATAAAATGTTAATAACCTTCTTATCAGCATTGGATTATATATACTATAACCTAAATATTCACAAACATTCAATGAAATGGACTTACTTTCGTTCCGATAGTGACGACATGAAAAACTAGTGAATCTTAAATTGGATATCCTCAGAAATTGTTCAAATCCATATACGCCACCTAGTTGATTCGACGACGACATAAAAACCCATATTCAAAAAAGGAAAAAAAGATGAATTAAAAAATTATAGACCCATATCTCTGTTTCCTAAATTAAGCAAAATTCCAGAAAAAGTAACTTATAAATGACTGATGAACTTCTTAGAGAAAAATAAAGTTATAACTGAATGCCAAAACGGATTGAGAAAAGGAAGAACAATATCTCTGGCAATGATGGCAAATGTACATTAGCAGTGTACTTAGACCTCTTGAAAGCTTTCGATGGTGTAGAATAAGAAATATTACTGCAAAAAAATGGAAAATTATGGCATTCAGGGAGTGTCATATAGACTGCTTGAATCGAGGCTTCCATCTTATATATTCAACAGACAACAGTTTGTGGTAGAACCTTATTAAATTAAACAACAAACACTAACATACATCAATTTTCCATTGTAGTTCCATACTATTTGGCAATATGGTGGTGATAGGGTGATAATGAGTCATTTGGATTGTCCACTCCCATTTCCCTAGAGGTAGGTAGGGGTTATTCGTTTTTTTGAACAGCAGAGCAGTCGGTACCATTGCCATTCAAGGGACAATTTAGACGAATGCTGTTTAGCAAATCATTCGTAAATCAGTAAAAAAAATCCTTGAAAATAATACTGACGGTTTTCCTCCAAAATGCCTGCTTGAAAAATCAGGGTCTTTTTTCCTATTCTCTAACTTGTGAGATATATAAAAATAACTGTTAGGGGTTCTTTAGAATAGGTGCGTACTTGTAGTGCCCATTGAAGCGTCCCTTTTATACCGGAAGTATGAATAATTCAACTGTTTAAGCGTTTTCCCGATTTGATACTTTTTATGTTTGGTGGAAGGTGATTAAACATGCTTTAAAGAGAAAAACATTCTCAGTTGAAAATTGAATCAATACATGACTCCTCTGTTAGATATTACAAAAAAATAAATTCGATTTTATCCTAGGGTTTTGAATTTCCAGAGGAGTCATGTATTGATTCAATTTTCAATTGAGAATGTTTTTCTCTTTAAAGCATGAATTCCTTCCAAGAGAGGTTATCTTGTACGATGGAAAATAGCGACTTAATTCCAACTTTCAGTCGCAGATGACTCCACAACTGACTTTATGAACATCCTGTTCATATTTTCAATGAAATCAACGTGATTAAACATGCTGATTTCATTGACAATATATCTCCTTGCTTAACAACCAATCAGTCTATTTCAAATTTTGAAATTCAGCCAATAGAATCGGAATTACAGTGAAAATTTCACACCTCACTTTTAGAGAGAACCAAAACATTCGTTCTTATTTAGATGCCATGGCAACCCAAAAAATTTCCGGAAATTTTTATTCTCCTGGGTACCCTGGCCGAAATTAATAAGTGGAAATTTTTCTGTCAAATATTTGAAAGGTGATAGTTTATATTTTGCTTTGATGTACAAATGGAATTGTATTTTTCATTTGAAATGAGATAATATTTCATATTTATGTATTTATTAAATATTTCGAATGTGTCTGAATATTTTCTTCACGATAATCGCAGAATTTGCAAATTCTGAAATCAAATTTCAGAAACACTTCAATACACCAGTTGTCTACATGTAAATCAAAGGCCTCGTGGCGAGTCGGTAAAGTGTCCGCCTCGTGGTCGTGTGGTCACTAGTTCAATTCCCAGTGGAGCAAGAACATTTTTACTTTTTTTTTGATTAAATTAAAAAAAAATCAAATTGAAATTTTGTTAAGTGTGTTTTACATATCAATATTTTCATGCATCTTTTTTGTACTAGTTCAGGTGAACCATAGTTAGTTATTTCTTATGAATTGTTGGATATATTTTGGTGTAAAATTTTCTTACCGAATCCCCCGCGTGCTTGAATTAATTGCAGGAAATAATTCAAGCACTTGGGAGATTACAAGTGAAAATATAGCTTGTCGCTGTATTTTCACGGTGATAAACCTGCTTAGTTTTTGTTTTACTAGCTGTCAAGTGAAAATAATGATTTAAATTATAAACGTCAAATATTTGTGTTTTGACTAGTTATATTTCTTAATCAATATGAGCGACCGTTGGGGACAAATGGCTAATGGTATCATAGATGAAGCAGTGGAAAAGAGTATTCCGTTGAATACGGCCAGAAATAAAGAATCAATTACCAGGCAATTCAACAATTTTCAAATCGATATATTGTCGTTCTAAATATAATTCGTGGTATGATTAATAACCTATAATTTTTTGGAATATCAATTCATTGGAAATCCCAATGCAAGAAAATACAACTCGTCCTGCGGACTCGTTGTATTTTCAGCTTTGGGATTTCAATTCATTAATATTCCAAAAAATTATCGGTAATAATCATACCACTTATTATATTACCCCAGAAAATATGAACAGGATGTTCATAAAGTCAGTTAGTCAGTTGTGGAATCAACAAGAAATAGTCCAACAATTCCCCATAACAGTATGAAATTGCTTCTGAATTCTTCCGACCTCCCTGATGATCTTAGAAGAGTGAAATAGATTTTTGTCGACCAAAATGTACTGGAGGCCTAGCGAAAGAGATGCAATTCACGCATCAATGGAATGAGCGATTTTCTATCAGTGATACTTCTGAATAACATTCTCCCTTATCTCATTCATAGATAAGAATCTCCAATGGAAACTGGACATTTAATAAATAATCAACTATTGAAAATGCAAATTTTCACTTTCAGATTTTTTCTCTCAAGTTATATAGGGTCTTTCTCAATATCTATCAATGTCCAGCGTGGCTTTTGCCGGGGAAGTAGTTGTTTTCTGTTAGATATTACAAAAAAGTAACTTCAATTTTATCGTAGGGTTTTTCCATTTCCAGAGGAGTCATGTATTGATTCAATTTTCAATTGAGAATGTTTCTCTTTAAAACGTGATTAAACATCTTATATCCATTATAAATTATTGACTTTTTTATCAGAGTACTTTTAGGGATTGGCAATTTCAATTCATTATTTTCTTGTAATAGTAAAGTTTGTTTTATGCTTGTATATCAAACACACAGTGTCAAGTATGAAAATGGCAATTGTTGAAGTTTTATGTTTTAAAAACACAGGTCGACATGAATAAATATCGCAGAGCACGCTTCTGTAAAATTAGAACATTCTAAAATCGATAACCACAGCAAACTCCCCAAAATGCTATTCCATACCGCAGATGTGATTCAATAAGAGAATGGTACACAGGTTTGGAAGCTGAAAATCCGCATTCATTCGATACAACTCTCAATGCATAACATCGAGAAAAGAGAAGATGACATCTGAGAGAAATCATGTTAGTTTTCTTTATGTTAAATGGCAGTAAATTTTAATTCATACCAATCTTTTACTGTTTTCAGGTCAAATAGTATAATTTCATCAAGATCTTTTTTGTCTTTGTGTCAAAATAAAGTGCTGTGTTGTGCAGAAAACGAGCCTGAAATTTAGATATTCAATGGGTTATTAATATACAATAAAAATAAATATCGGTCCAAGTATGGAACCTTGAGGAACTCCGCATAATACTTTTCAATTCTGAATTTCTCACAATCTAATTTGATTCAGTTGAATAGGAATTGAACCAATTGAGAGTGATTCCTTGGAATCCATATTTTTGTGGTTCAAACAAAAGTATTTTATTATTCACACAGTCAAAAGCTTTAGAAAAATAAAAAATACAGCAACTGCTTATTCCCCACCATTAATTTGCGAATATACTTCATATAAAAGAGATAGGATTGCATCTCCTGTGTTTTTGTTTCTCTGAAAACTGCATTGCTGGTTGTTGCTTAAATTATGGGAGCTCAAAAATTCAGTCATTCTGGAATGAATCAGTTTTTCAATAATTTTTGCTAAATTTGGTATAAGTGAAATAGGACGAAAGTTAGATAGATCGTCGAGATCACCACCTTTATAATATACCGGAATAACTAGAGACGTTTTTAGAAAAGATGGAAAATTGCGGAAAATTGCCATTGTGAAATGAATAATTTATCAAAACAGCAACAATACTTATAGCAGAATCAGGAAGATAATGAAAAATGTTTAGAGAAATTTCATCTGAACCACTAGTTTTTTCATTTTTGATGTTCTTAATTACTTACATCAATCATCTTATAAATGCACGTATCACGCAGAACTAGATGTTCCTCAACATCAACACCTCGAAGATAACTTAAAGGATCATTCTCTGAAACAATAGAATTTGTCAACTTCTCAGCAATGGAACAATAGTAGTCATTCAGAGTATCAGGACACAATGATGAATGACTTATATATGATTGTTGTTGTTTTTTTTTTTCTCTGAAATCATTAACTATATCCCAACTTTCTTTTGATGCATTTTTAGCTTCCAATATTATTTTCTTATCTTTTGCTAATTTAATCAATTTTCTATATATTCTCCTATATCGATTGTTAAGTATTCATGAAAAAATTCACTAATAGTAAACTTTCTGATGTGATGCAAAGGACGTAATTTTTTTTAGGAAATCTTGTCAGTTATGGGGTTCTAAATTTAGTACCTACCTATTAATTTTTTTGCACAATACTGCTACGATCATTTGTGAGGGGGAAGTGAATAAGGTATAGGAATATTTAAAGAATAAAATAATATTTTTATGTTGATAAATATTTCTTCAATTTACTTTTGAAAGCTGTTGAACTTTTTGTGAGTTTGAGGAACTTAGATAAATTACTATATTGAATTATACCATTATCATAAATAGATCTTTTGCCAATATCCCTAAGAAGCTCATGCATATCAAAAAGTTTTTGGGGTTTATAAAGATTCATAGTTAGTTCCCGATTGTCTGAATAGAAAGTACATTTATTGCTTTGTTTTGAAGAATATTTAGTGGTTTAACAATATTGAAATAAAATATTGTAATTTCGAATAAATCGATGAAAAAAAATATGCATTTTCTAAACCTCAACGGAACTTGATTTGAGATTCTAAAAAGAGCCCCATGATAAATATTGATCAATATAAATAAACCCCAAAATTTTATTTAATTGGACTATTGGGAATTAAGAAAAAAAAAGGAAATGAAGATCTTTCAGATACGTACAGGTATATGAAAATTTAGAATAATTTATAGTTATTTTATGGAAAGTTAGCCATGGTGATAATATATTCATATCATTATATTATATGTCACGTTCACATAGACAAATAATAATAATATCCGTCCTCTATCCGCCTTTGGGTATACTCAAAGAAGTCCTAATGAGAGAGTTTATTATTATTATTATTTTACTCTGTCAGTTACCCTAAACATTTTAATTACCAAAAATTTGAAAAATTATTCATTATCGACAGTTTCAACCAAATTTCAACTTTTACGTCGAAATTTTGACTTAATGTCTTTGATTTGTGATGGTCAGGTTATGTGAGAATTTTAAGGTGAGTGAAATAGCCAAAAAAATAGTTTCACCTTGCTGCCACAAAAATTGAGCTGCTTGGAAACACCACGAGGGCTTGCTGGAAGAAAAAAATTGAGGGTGGGAAGTTTTCAATTCGACACCCTGTATACAAACGTTTTCCAATAATGAAAGTATTTTACAACAAAGGCGCCGGACATATTATAAACCAAAACCAAAGACCAAGTGTAAATGAATTCTGAATACTAATAAATAGGTTACCAGCAGAACAAAGAACATACAATTGACACAATAAAAAATAATACATTTTTTATGACCTCTGTCAACAGTAGTCAATCACGTGACAAAAAGGTTCAAAATTTCAATAGTTATGTCGTTACTAGTTAGTTTTGTTAATTTACGAATATTTTCCTCATATATATAATTTCTCATTAAGGAATGCAATTATCGAAAAATTACAGAGGAAATTTCCCTCACGTGTAAAAACGTCCATAAGAGGAATGCAATTACCGCTGGCTCACAGCGATAATTGCACTGTAGTGACGCGTTTCGCGTCACGGCAGTGCAATTATCACATTAGATGTCAATTCAAGTGAAGTCGCGCGATTTTAATATCAGAAGTGAGACAAGAACGAATTTTTTGATTGGCTAAAAGAGTGAGGTGTGAAATTTTCTACCGAATACCACTCGTGCATTGAAAATTAACCAGATAATTCTGAAAAAAACGTGTTTTTTTTATAAAAAACCGCACTCTGTTATTTTTTTCGTTGTTTCAAAAAATTGCCCGACTCCGAAGGAGGAGGGCAATTTATGCTTTGAAACAACGAAAAAAATAAACTCGTGCAGTTTAAAAAAAAAAACACGTTTTTTTCAGAATTATCGGTAATTTTCAATGCACTTGTGGTATTACCCCCGGTAATTGCACTTTGGAGCGATAATTGAACTGCGAAAACATTCCGTCGCAATGACACCACAAACAATACTGAACATGTCAGATAAACTTCAAAAATTGAAAAAATGTCGCGTGTCTAGCACAATTTTAATTATAGCATTTGTCAGTAATGTGATATATCTCAGAAATTATAGGTAATTTTTGTGCACTTGTGCAACTACAAACGATAATTTCAGTCGCTAAATGCTGCGATATAAGGAACAATAAGAACGGTGTGTCTCGGTAGTACACGGTTTCTTCCTTTTAAGCCGGTACCACGTCATCATTGACAACCACTTTCAAACACTTTCACTAAATAAATCATCATGGTGTTGTCAACCCCCTCATCCCCAGCACCCCCTACTTCAGAATTTTCATTGGAACTACTATACTTCATTTTGAAGGGAATTCAATCCCAAATACATCGGTGTACTGAAATTGATGATCGATCAAGTGGTGTTGAAGTTGTAATTAAAACTAAGTTATCAATTCTCCTGTGTAGATCATCAAGCGAAAGTTGGCTGTGTAATATAAACTTTGGATTTCAAAAGACCCCATGAAAATAAGTCTAATGGTGATAAATCAGGAGATCTAGCCGACCATTATATTGGTCCTCGCCTTCTAATCCATCTCCCTGTGAAATTGTCATCTAAAAATTGACGTGCATGTGCAACAAAATGTGGAGGAGCTCCATCTTGTTGAAAGGTGCGCTGACCTCCAAGTAGCCTATCATCGTCTTCAAGTAACTGAGTGATTCTGGGGTTTACAGTTGTATCAAGGAGTTCAAGATACGTTTGTCCGTTGAGGTTACCATCAATAAAATATGGACCTACAATATGGTCTCCCAGAATACCAGCCAAAACATTCAATTTCTTTGGGAGTTTGTGAAGCACACATTGTAGAGGTATTATTATCACCAATCTATAATTGACTGATGATTTCACAAAACTCTGTCCGGATTATCTTCATTTAATTCTTGTACATTCTGAATTTTATAAGGATGGAATTTTGCTTCTTTCAGAATTCGATGTATGCTGCTTCTAGAAACTCCAAAAATAGTTTCAAGATGTCTTAAGATTGAATGTTGTCCATCACTGCATGTCCTACAACTGCAACAAGGACCCCTTCATTTCTCATAGGCTTCTCTCGTTAATGTTTTTTATTCAGCACTGATCCTGACTCCATGAACTTATTTTTCAATTGAAGCACGTACCTACTGATATGATGTGGTTTTTTCTGGATGAATTTCATTGAAAATTCGAGCCGTAGCTCTAGCACATCGTCCATTTTCAAAATACGCAGCTACAATGGATATTCTCTGTTGTATAGTAGGTATAAACCATTTTCGAAAGGTTTCAAATTGATGAATGAAGTGACTCGAATACATCAAATATCAAGGCGTAAACAAAGATATGCGTATACAAAATCACATGGCGACAATTTTTTGTTCATAAAAACGTCTGTCTCACCTTCTAAACGATTATTTCTGACAGCATATTATTTTTCAATTCAGTGGCGTACCCACAGTGAACCTTTCTTACGATGATAACATTTTAGGTGATGAAAATTAAAAATATCTTGATAAAACTTAGTTTTCATTAAAACTTCCACAACACTTGATCGATCTCCAATTTCAGAACACCGATGTATTTGGGATTGAATTCCCCTCAAAATGATGTATCGCAAGTATACGAGGATATATTGAAAAATTCTTATTCTTAATCTTATTACTCAACATATTTTCCTCTTAATTGGATACATTTATTACCAGACCTCCACAGCTTTTATTACCTCCTCGTTGGAAAAAAAATTTACGACCTTTTGAACTTTTTTTCAGTTGAGGAAAGAGATGATAGTCGGACGGAGCCAAATCTGGTGAATAAGGGGGGTGTTCTAGTAATTCAAACCCTAAATCACGAATTTTTTGCATGGCAACATGAGATTTGTGTGCAGGGGCGTTGTCCTGCAAAAACAAAACACCTTTGGATAGCTTTCCGCGTCTTTTCTCTTTAATTTTTTCCCGTAGAGTGGTCAGTAATGTCGAATAGTAATCTCCAGTTATTGTTCTACCCTTATCCAAAAAATCAATCATGATTACTCTATGGCAATCCCAAAAAACTGAAGCAAGAGCTTTTCCAGCAGATTTTTGGACATGAAACTTCTTAGGTCTTGGAGAACCGGAGTGTCGCCATTCCATCGATTGTTGATTTGTTTCTGGATCGTAGAAATGTACCCAAGTCTCATCCATAGTAACAATTCGATTTAAGAAGTCTACATCGTTTTCAAATCGAGCACAGATCGAACGCGATGCTATTACCCTTGCACGCTTTTGGTCAACATTCAAACAACTATATGATGAACGCGTTCGTATGAAATATTCATTGCTTCAGATATCCGTTTTAGCCCAATTCGACGGTCTGTTAAATTCATGTCATGAACTGCATCGATATTTTCGTAACTGACACAGAAACTGGCCTTCCCGATCGGTCATCATCTTCAATGGAAAATTCACCTCTTTTAAAGCTTGCAGTCCAATTTTTCACGGTCGCATACGAAGGACATTGATCACCAAGGGTATTAAGCATATCTTCATAAATCTGCTTACCTCTTAACCCTTTTAAATACAGGTACTTGATGATGGCTCGATACTCCAATTTTTCGATTTTCACAATTTTCAATATTTTTTATTTTAATTTATTGCGTAGCTCTGGTTTACTTTTTTGGCGTCAAACTTTACACACACTACTAATAAGTTATTGTTCGTTGCTATGGTAACGCAATATTTTGTTTATGCAGGGAACTGGTCTAAGCTAACTAGATATCAATACATCCTTGTAGTAGTCCCAATGAAAATTCTGAAGTAGGGGGTGCTAGGGCTGAGGAGGTTGACAACACAATGATGATGTATTTGGTGAAAGTGTTTCCCCTTGACATAAAAATCGACGGGTCTGAGCGATTTTCAATTTTTTTCACGAGGTCGGGGATTAGGGGGGTGACAAGTTTCAGCTGGGACACACTGTATAAAATTTGGTACGTCAGCAATTCTTAAAAATTTCAACCAGTTGCACAGTTATTCTACCGGGTGTTTCACAGTGGATGGAACATTATTAGAAGTATCTGGAGAACAGAAAGACAGTTCATTTCGAAAATTTGTGGGCGTGGATAATCAAACTTGCTCTATCCGTCCAAAATATTTTCATCAATACAGTGTTGCCGCTTGAATCAGAAAGTAGTAGCTACTTTGTTATTTCAAATGGAACACCTCGTATATTATATCATTTTTGGAATCCTTATAAGATTCCTCACAACTTTCCCACATAATTTCCTATACCTATCTATGACGATTTCTGAGATAAAAATTATTTTGTCCAATTTTTGTGCTAAACCTGATCATTGAAAAATATCAATTTTTTCCAAATGTAAATTTACAAAATATTGCAATTTGGGTTATACCTAGCTGTATAAGACCATTAAGTATTCTGTCGATGAACTGGATCTCAGTTTCAGCATACAGGGAGGCTCAGAAGTGAGTTCCTTCCGGGACTCATGAAAATGACTGAAACTCCGTTTTTTTTTAATGAAACACCTTGTATATTATTACTTATTAGAAAAGCTGTAACATTTTTCAATTTAATTGAGTTTACTTTCCCTATACCTATCTCGTACAGTTTGTTAGTTATGATCACTTATGTTATGAATTCGTCTTCAATAAAATAAATATTGGCTAGTGATTTAGATAGTAGGCTGTGACTTTATTCTGACAGAGAACTAACATGTTATTCCTTCATTGTCATCCTGTATTCAAGTTGCATGAATGTGAAAGTACTATGGCAGAAAATAACTACTCGAATGTGGTTGTGATGGATTTATTCATCATTTATGGTCAATGTAACAAGAATGTCAGCAGAACATACAGAGAGTTTAATGAAAAGTATGCTGATTTACCTCGAATGAATTCGAGAAAATTTATTAGATTGAGTAGAAATTTTAAAATGTTTGTATCATCATGAAAAGCTAAAAGTATCAAAGTCTAACATGTGTATTAATAAATCTAGAAAGATTTAGCAGTTCTGAATCATTTCAATAAATGTTCAAAATGTTTACCATTCGTTTCCAAACACTTTCTTATGCGAACATCAACGGTATCTATTCTGGCTCTTTGAATTTCATTTGGGTCTAATTCCTGAAACGCTAGGGTCACTCGATGTTCTGATTCTTCCCATGTGTTGACCGGTGTTCTGTAGACTCTTTGCTTGATAGTGCCCCACAAATAAAAGTCTAGGGGTGTAAGATCAGGGGATCTAGGGGGCCAGTTCCATGGACCCAAACGTCTAATCCATCGATCGTCAAATATACGGTCCAATTCCAACCCGACTTCTGCAGTGCAATGAGCAAGAGCTCCATCAAGTTGATACCAACATGATCGATATTGTTCTAGTGTCAGTAGTAACAGAAATCCCCAACCGTTGTCCTCAAGATATTCAAATATTTTCTAGAATCAAGGTTTTCATCATAAATCAAAAAGCGCAGTTGATTGTCCATAATGCGGATTTTCGGTTGCCCAGTAATGAAGATTCCTCCTGTTGAAAATACCTTCCCTCGAAAATTTTGATTCATCAGTCCATATTATCTTCTTGAGAAAATCTTCGTCTACTTGTGTTCGCACCATCAACATTTCACATAGTTGGATCCTTTGCTGAGCGTCTTGGGGCTTGAGAGCTTGAACTTTATGAAATTTGTAGTCATGCATTCCGTGTTCCTTCAGAATCCTATGAACTGATGAAAGTTTCACACCTAAATCGTGAACCGCACTACGAATGGAAGCTTGAGGATTCCCGTGGAAGTATGCCAAAACGTTTATTGCGTTGTCCTCATTACCTGTCACAAGCGTAGGCAAGTTTTTTGTTACTTTCAAAGAAGATCCAAACATTTCAAAATTTCTCTTCAATCTAATGAATTTTCTCAAATTCATTCGAGGTATATCAGCATACTTTTCATTAAACTCTCTGCATGTTCTACTGATATTCTTGTTACATTGACCATAAATGATGAATAAATCCATCAAAACCACATTCGAGTAATTATTTTCTGCTATAGTACTTTCACACCCTACTTGAATACAGGATGACAATGAAGGAATAACATGTTAGTTCTCTGTCAGAATAAAGTCACAGCCTACTATCTAAATCACTAGCCAATATTTATTTTATTGAAGACGAATTCATAACATAAGTGATCATAAGTAACAAACTGTACTAGATAGGTATAGGGAAAGTAAACTCAATTAAATTGAAAAATATTACAGCTTTCAAATAAGTAATAATATACAAGGTGTTTCATTTAAAAAAACGAAGTTTCAGTAATTTTCTTGACTTCTGAGCCTCCCTGTATGCTGAAACTGAGATCCAGTTCATCGACAGAATACTTAATGGTATTATGCAGTTATAACTCAAATTGCTATATTTTGTAAATTTACGTCGCCTGAGAATTAGATTGGTCTATCTCCCACAAAGTCAGTTTCGAGAAAATCAGCTTCAAAGTTTGAACAACGTTGTCGATATTTTGTTATAGAGTTACAGTTCTGCAAAAAGGTACTCTGGAAACCCACAAAAATATGAATATTGTTTCCATTTTTCAAATCGATACTCCTAGCGGTTCTTTTATAATTTACGAAATTTGTTTTGGATATAGACCAAAAACGTGTTTTTACCAAATTTAGTATTTATTTGGGGATATAGACCATATATGCTGGATAGAGCTCAACCTAATTCTACGTTTACTCATAATTTAAATCGTATAGAGCTATAACGTCTCCGGTTTATAATAGGTCCATATTCAATAAATCGAAAACAAAGACGTATTCAACTTGCTTTCATTGTTTTAAAGTTACATACAACTCATTATTTTTTGATCGATTTATTTGTTAATTTTTTTGTATTATTTCGAGTATTTGACTTATGATATATCATTTTTGTCAGTGTCAGTTTTCGATGAACCTTCCCCAACATTCTTTTTCAATGTTTTTGTTTTCCTTCCTCTTGTGCAAATCTTCGAGTGGCTTTTAACTCTTCCTGTAGCATTTTTGTTTTCCTGCGATGTATGTTCTCCCTCTTTTTGATTACATTTAGATGTCTCCAGAATCTTCCTTTCATCTCTTGTCGTTTCCTCTGTGTTTTTGCATCTTTTCCTATAACATTATTCTTCTCGACATTTTTCTTCTTAACATTTTTCTTTGCCGTCGATTTGGTTGCAACATTGTTATACATCAATCACGTAGCTAATAACTCAACTTGCAAATAAACTTTAATTTTGCTTCTCACACCGCTGCACATAGACACATAAAGATATGAACACTACTCCATCACTTTTTACTCCACTGAAACTCTCTATATTTTCATTTCATTTTTAGGACATTGACCAGCATAACACTAATGTAACTAAAACGCCATTCGCTGGGAGCGCGCTGCTTGATATAGCCCTTTATAATATTGATATATTTTTTTGATGTGACGGATATTGCCCAAACTCATACAAATTTTTATTGTATCAAAAGGAATGTTCCATATTTTTCGATGGAGAATGAATGTGGAGAATGTGGAAAAGTGGAGATAGACCAATCTAATTCTCAGGCGATTGCATTGGGAAAAAATTTATATTTTTCAATGGTCAGGTTTTGCACAAAAATTGGACAAAATAATTTTTATCTCGGAAATCGTCATAGATAGGTATAGGGAATTATATGGGAAAGTTGTGAGGAATCTCATAAGGATTCAAAAAATGATATAATATACGAGGTGTTCCATTTTAAATAACAAAGTAGCTACTACTTTCTGATACAAGAGGCAACACTGTATTGATGAAAATATTTTAGACGGATAGAGCAAGTTTGATTATCTACGCCCACAAATTTTCGAAATGATCTGTCTTTCTGTTCTCCAGATACTTCTAATGGTCAATCCACTGTGAAACACCCGGTATAAACCATGCTGACCATTTCACAGAAAAAATTAAAGGAGTTATATTTACATTTATGGTTATTTTATTATTACTGGATAGGTGAACACACTTTCAGTCTAACTCCATTATTGTTAATAAAAACTATCACGCCATCATTTTGATTGATCCTATATTAATTATAATCAGCTGTAAAATTAGGTATACTGAAATGATCTGACCATACCGAGAATCAAGTACCGAATTGTGAGTTTCGTTACATTGCCTAACTTATTACAAAATTCAATCAAGAAACATTTCAAAGAACAATCGCCCAATTGGGAAGGTTACACGTAATGAATGAAAAACCGCTCTGTTTATCAGTGATTCGTGACAATGCTGGATAAGGCTTTCTCTTCTGCCTAGAATTCTTGACGGATTGACTCACGAGATGCGTCACTCTGTACACCGTTCTTTGAACGCATCTGTTATCTGGGGCGGTCGTCACTGATATTTCAATAGATTATCAATTAATTTTTATGTTTAATTGAAACACAATTAAAAGTAAAATATAATTTTGAGGACAAGCTTTTATTGCACTAATAAGGAAAAATTAATTGCTTTAGATGTGTGAACTAGGTTGAATATCTAGCTTTTTTTTCTATGCAAACTAATAAATTTGCTCTTCAAGCTTTTGAAATTGTTAGTCATAGAAAAACTTACGTCACACATCTAAAGCAATTAATTTTTCCTTTTTAGGGCATTCGAATAAATAAAAGCTTGATTTTTTTTCACTTATAATTACACGAGAGCTTTTTTGTCGAAGTAAACTTGACATGTATTAATAAGAATTTTGTTGCCTGGCAATTTAACGAAAAAAACTGCCTCTGATAAGTAATTTTTTCTGGCAGTTTTTTTAGTTGATTTGCTTAATGGCAAAAAATTCGAATTATAAATGTCAAGTTAACTTCGACAAAAAAAAAGCTAGAGTGTAATTCGGTAAGACAATTTAATGAATATGTGAATCAATAAATTAAAAAATGAGATGTAAATTAGTTTTGAGCGGTGGTAGTAACTGTTTTCTGGACGGTAGTACGATGGAACCAATGATTTTATTATGATGTTCTTCATCTAACTAAAGGTACGGTTTTAATGACGATGGGTTGCTATGTCCCGTAATTTTCACAAGTTTTTCACCTATATCATTCCTGGACAATTCAGTTACGGCGGCAGCTCGATTAGAATGGTTCGTAATTTTCACCCGCTTGACATCAAGTCCAATATTTTTCGCCGAGGATTTGGTCCATTTGGAAATTTAATTTATCCCAATAAGAGAATTCTTATACCATCCTTTCGAATTTGTTTTTTGCCAGAAAGTATTTGGAGTTAAAAAAAAATGTTCACATGTGATATGGTTTCCCCGTCTTCCCATAATTTGTTTAAACAATTTTACTGGACATACACAATCTTCTTCAGTGTTTGCTACCAACCATTTACTGTCGGCCAACTTCTGATTTCCACCTTGTGCTGTCTTCGAAAACACTGGGTTATATTCAACTCTTCCGGTCTCTCTTCCACGGTTGTCTATATTGATTTTAAAATAGAATGCCTTACAATTTGCTGCTTCTCCACCTCTCCAAGCCAATTCATAGGCAGCAGTATAATAAAATTTGGTAAAACTTCCGTTACATTGAGCATTTTAATTTCAAATTTTTTTTTTGAAACTTACGTATTTTGACCTCCTGAACAAAAAATACAAATGAAATTTTTGGCGGTCTCAAGTAATTTCGGAGACACGGGCCCTTTTTTGAATGATAACTGTCATTTTCATACACAAGTTTCTTCTTTGAAAAACACACTCAAATGCCTCCTTAATTTCACCAGCATATACACACCCTAATTCACCAGTTTTTTTTCCATTGAAAACCGTTTTTATAAAGAAATTCTACATTTTTTTAACAATAACAAAATTAACAAATTCATGCAGCTTTGTTTAGTGAATATCTGTCATATCAGGATTGTCAGGTTGGTAACCATGAAAATCATCAGCCGCCAACTTTTCAAAACAATGGAATAACGTAAAGGCGAAGCTAAGTTTGCGACATTGCCAATGTGATTCCAGAAATATTTAATTCACGTATTTTTGTGAATGAGTATGAAAAATTAGTTGATATAACCACTACATTTCCCCATCAACACTTTAACTGCACATTTGAATCAATGGTAATTATAATACTTCTAATTGACTAGCAAAATTTAAAGGACGAGACAGAGCACGGACATGTGCGCAAACACACCTAATATGAATACACATGCGCACAAAAAATAAAGAGCACTTTTTACATAAACTAAACATTTGTTAATTTTGTTATTGTTAAAAAAAGGTAGACATTCTTGATAAAAAACGGTTTTCAATGGAAAAAAGTGTAAATCTGGTGAATTAGGGTGTGTATAATGTGCTGGTGAAAATAAGGAGGCATTTGAGTATGTTTTTCAAAGAAGAAACGTGTGCTAGAAAACGCCAGTCATCATTCAAAAAAGGGCCCGTATCTCCGAAATTTCACTTGGATTTTTTGTTCAGGAGGTCAAAATACGTAAGTTTCAAAATTTCAAATTTTTGTTTTGAGATTCTTAATGTAACGGAAGTTTTACCCTTAAACTGTATGTCCGTGAACGGATTAAAAATTATTTTATATTCTTTGAAGTACTTCTCTTGTAACATTTTTGCTGAAGTGTTCCAAATCGTTTTGACTGTACTCTCTTTATAGTATTCTCCATTGTTCTTCTTCATGTTGAATGCCCAGTCACATAAAATAGAAGCTGACTCTTCAGTGGAAGTTTCTGCAATGAGTTCATATTTTTTTCCAAACAAAACATCGCAAATTGTCGTCAAATTGACGTAGTTGAATTTACAGTATTGCGAGGCACATTATTATTGATGGCTTCTTCAATTTCTCCACTCGAAGACTGTCCAAATCGCGACATTTCCACAAATAAGATACATTTCTGACAACGCAATTTTGAGAAAAATTGACATAACGTCATCAAAAATTTGTTTACAATGCTGGTTGTCATGCTTTCAAAAGTTAGGTCAGGTTCCGTTTTGTCGCTGGAAAAGTTAGGGCAAACTTTTTTCGCTGTCATAATGACGAAACACCGCGAAATATTGCATTTTTAGTGCATGAATTAAATTATCACTTTTATTTAAATAGTTTTCCTTTTAGTCGTAAGTATTTCCCTTATTCTGTTCATATCCATGAGAGCATCAGTATTGGAGGACTTTTTGCAACTTCTCTGACCCACAAACCATTTTAAAGCCGCCAATATAATTTTATGAGTATTGAGAATCCCCACATACCAACTTTGAATAAAATCATACCATAATCACCAATCTCGTCCTCCACATTGAGTTCTGTCAAGAAATTGAAAATCCCCACATACCAATTTTTCAAATATAACGTCACTCATTGAATGTAAGGGGTTGTGACCACTGCGTGAAGGGGTGAAGCGATTTGCAGGTAAAATCTACTGCAAAAGATGTCTCCCTCAAAACTGGAGCTGGCGTGTCTTGACTCTCCTGTTTTATTTTCTTTGGCAACCCTGAATATTCTACAAGCTTTTATTTAACTTGCCTTGTTAGTTTGTGGTCAAATCTTGTAACTGAATTGAAAAATATTGCTAAAACTCGCAAAAACAAAATCGGGAAAATCCGTAAAAAAAATATCGAACAGTCTTATAATTTAATTGCGAAAAATGTTACCCCTCTGCCCCTCTCAAGGCTAGATAGACAACGGGACAGTGGGAAATTCCTCCTAAAACTCGTGAAAATAATAACTCTCAAAAGTACAAAATAAAATAAAAGAACTACTTTATACAAACTAGTGAACTAGAACGAAAAATGTATTGTATAAGAAACAAAGAATTTTCTTTGAAGCTTGAGTCTTTATTTCAAGTGTAATGACGTTTCACGCCTACCGGGTGTCCGCTGAAGGTGGCTCGCCCCTATAACTTTTTGTTTTCGAAGATAATTGAATGGAATTTGGTGAATCTTATGTATGAGACATAAAACCTGCATTTTTTGACAAGTGACTCAGCTCCATGATACCAACATTTTTTTAAAGTTTGAAATAAATTTTTTACTCTAGTGGGCTATGGATACGTTCACATCACTAATTTCGGTCATACAATTTTGGGGAAAATGCAACTTTACTATTTTCAGTCAAAAAGTGTCTACTATGAAAAATTTAATTTTAAAATTTGGTTTACTGATTTTTTTTAATGGCACTCTGGTGACTCGTCAGGCCTGGAAAAAACATTTTATTACGATTAATTTGATACCGCACACTATTAGGTTTCAACCAAAATTCCCTAAAATAAACCTAATTAAATTGGTTTGATCTTTCTTAAAAGCATCTTTTGAGGATAAAATAAAAGTTAAATGCATAGCAACCTGTGACCAACATAACTAATTGATAAAAACAAAATCATTAATTCAAAAACTATCAGATCTCCTTGCCTAAATATTGATATTAACTTTATTTTTAACAATAACGTACACAGCCTATTCATTTTTGAAGAAAAAAGGTAAAATAATATTTTTCAACCAACACAAGTAGGTATATTTTTTAAGACACTTCAATAATTTTTCATCAGTTGTGTCAGTTACAGGATACTCGATGCATTCAAATTTAATTTTAATTTCAAAAGATGCTTCAATTCAAGAAATATCTAGTTTAGTAACAGAAGTCGTTTGAAACATAAAGTGTGCGGTATCAAATCAATCGTAATAAAAGGCGATATTTTCCTAACCCGATGAGCCACCATGTTGCCATTTGATAAATTAACTCCTGTATAAAATGTGTCATTTAAAGATGACTGTATTGTCATTTTGACAGCGATAAAAAAGGTGCATATTTTTTTATCACCGATCAAAACGCCTGTTCCTCTTTAGCGTCTACATGCTTACGTCACTTTAATGTCTGCCATGTTTGTTATTTAAGTATTGTTGATAGTTGATACTGAAACATTATAACATGAGTTGTTTTGGGGAAGTTTCGACTCAACTAATAACAAAAAATATAGATAAAGCAATCCCGCAATCTACAAAAAATACTAAAGCGTCAGTATGGAGACGATTTATATTCGGTCGTTAATTTATTTTGCCAAAAAACACTCGAGCTTTTCTTTTAAGGATAAATTTCTTTTTAACTCAAAATTTTTCTATCAGTAATTTTGCTCGAAAAACTGACATTTGACAAAATCGCTCGTCAGTTTTTCTCGTAAAATTACTGATTGGCAAAATTATTTCGTTATAAAAAGAAATTTATCCGATAAAAAAAAGCTCTTGTGTTTTTACTGTTGAAAAAAATCACAAATACCTATATAAAAATTAAATTTTATATAGTAGGGACATTTTGACCGAAAATAGTTCAATTTTCCCCAAAATATTAGTACCGAAATTAGAGATTTGATCGTAACCATAGCCCTCTAGATTTCTGAAGTTGCATGAAGCTGAGTCAATTGTCAAAAACAAATGCAGTTTTATTTCGTATACTCGTATACAGATTCATAATCTTCAAAAACAAAAAAGTTATAGGGACGAGCCACCTTCTGTGGACACCCGGTATACATACCCTACACCCTAGTTTATAAAAAATATTGTTTAAAAAAAGTTTTTTTACGTTAATTTTATTGTTAATTCTGTTAGATCACACCCACATACAAACAATAACTTTTATTTATATAAAGATTATAAAGTTTAACTAACTTATCGGGCTACCCAGTGATATCAAATATTTATTTTATCAGTTCTACTGAACTTGTTTTTTTCTATTTATTTTTTTTTCTATTGTTTCTATTTGTTCACTTTGAAGAAGGTGAAGTACTTATTGTCGTCAATCTAGTCCTTCTGTGTTAAAATCGCCAAAAACTGAAGAAAGTTAGAAAATTTATAATTTTTTTGGATTTTTTTTGGATTTTTGACGGTACTCAAGGTTAAAAAACTTGGATTATTCATTGGGCCAACATCATGAACAACTCATCAAAAATTAAGAACTACGGGATCTGACGCTAGATTACTGGACTGTGTTATGAATCCATAGAAATATATATTATATACTTACTCTAGAATGCTAATCCCCATGTCAAAAGTGTTGTAAAAAGTTCGGGCTAGTCCGCAATGCGCAAGCGCGTCATTAGTGATTTTTGTAACAGGCCCGGTTTTAGTAAAATATTATGGTACTTGTGAAGATTAACAAACGTTAATTCTGAATCTCGGAGAATAAGGTTGGAAACCTCATTGTGCTTATACCTGTTATTTGTATTTAGCCGATTTGAATACATTATTTTCACAAATTTATGATTCCGAATATTCAGCAAAGGCCATCAGAAAGTAGAGTACGGTTATTATTTACCGCTCTGAAGCGACTGATTTTTGGTATCACATTCACTTTTCAGCTGTAGTTAACCAACAAAAACCTACGGAACCACCCCAAATCGTCAAAAAACTATGAAAATTTATTTCAGCTCATATGAATAATTTCAACTCAAATTGGATTTATAAATTGGATGCTTGGAAGCTCGAGGTTTTTTTTTCCATAATGATTCATGTCAAAATACGCAGCTGTATTTAATTTAAATCATTTGAAGAGATTAACATGCTATTTCTACGAGTATTTCGGGTTGTATTACCTTAGTGCAATTTCCACAATGGGGGTGCATGAAAAAGTGAGGCCAGAAGCATTCTCCTTACCATCAAAGTTTCAAATCATTCTATTGTCGTTTTCAAACGAATCTTCATGAGGAAAATGTCTGCCACAAATTACAATTTTCTCACTCAAATGTTCTGCTGGGGTCTCTTCTTTTAAAAACAATTACCAAAAATCATGCCTTTTTTGTCAAGGTAAAATAATATTTAAGCTATTTTGAGCAAAGCATACACCTAGGTAAGTACATAAAAAATTTCATTATCTACCAAAAGTGATTTATTTCAGGTATTTTTCCTGTACACAACACTAAACAGTTCATTTATTTTTAGGAAGAAACAGCTTTATTAGAAATTGTCTTTAAAGGAACAAGATTAAATGCAAATTCACGAAAGATGAAAGAATAACCAACGACAACAAACACCAGACAAAACGACAAGAGAAAATCTGTCTCTGTCTCTGTCTCTGACAAGTATTCCTGTTGATGAAAAAGCACTGTTGTACAGTCATTATAATTACAGTAGCATGGGGTACATTATTGTTTTAAATAAATTTCTTTCGCGCCTAAAATTCGGAGTAATCTATCTCTAAAAGGTTCTATTCGGTTTTAAAAAGTCCTAAATGCTCTGTCAAATTTCTCTCTTTCAAATAACAAAAAACTCTGAATTGGAACACCAAATTATTTTCAAACTTGACAACGATCTACCCAAACTACACTGATGACGCGCATGCGCACATCGGGTCGCATACGCGGCATGCTTTTCGCCGTGAAAATTGGAGGGATTAGCATTCTAGACTAAGTATATAATATATATTTCTATGTATGAATCCATCAGTCTTTTCTATATCAACCTTCTCGGCAACTGTCATAAACATCAAATAAGCCCATAATTTATTAAGGCACCGATACAATAAATAACTATTACTCTTTCACTGACTTTGGGAGACCCTTTCTTTTGCGAGATAATCTGCATAATTATGTTTCGGCTGATTTAAATAATTGTGTCCCAGTTTTCTCCTCAAATTGATCTGTAAGTGTTCATCATTACATGTTTGGGTATTTTAAAAAATCGAAAGTATCAGGGCAGTATGTCAGTTCTGTTAGTGGATAGATGTAAAAATGCATGTAGATTTGGAGAAACTAATTTTGAGAACATTCATCGACTTCCAAACATCAAATTATATTTTTCCCTTTTGCGAATCCAAAACGTACTTGATCAATTTTTACCAGAAACATCTAGAATCTAAAATATACATAAATAATTATTTTACAAAGTATTCTACTATAAGTGCAGAAGAAAAGATGGCACAAACTTTGATGCAGCTGTTACTTCATAAAGTGTATGCCATAATGTTTATTGTTAAAAGTAATTGCTTATATTATTGATTTCTTTCATAAACGTGATGATTGGAAATTCCGTTGTGAAGTTTTGACACCTGCGGTTCTTCAATCGACCACCTGCTCATTGCAGGAAAGACGGGTATGATCTTCTCTTATACAATTGATATAATGATAGGGGTGTCATTTTTTTGTTACCAAAAGAACCAAACAGTAAATAGATTCGCAACAAGATATGGTAAAATCAATTTGAATAAGTGATTTTTTCACTATAAATTGAGAATTTAAAAAACGGAGATGATCCCAGAGGCGTTATCAACTTGAAAACTTAAACTGAAAGATGCGTTGCATATCATCGTGAAGATATATGAATACGTTTTCGACCAATACCTCAGGAAATAGTAGTTTCCATATCAAATTCCAGCTCAAAGTGATAACTTTACTTTTTCATAGTCGGTCGCTAGTATACCATAATCAGTTGATTTTGATGCAAAATAGATCTGATATCGTAAAACAGATAGGCCAGTGATAAAAACTTCGATAATATTGACGCACGATGTATTTCCCAGTTCATGTTCATGTAAGTTCATTCCAAGGAATTTCATACATTCTGAAAAATACATGTTTTATTTTGAAATTTACGTCAAGATTACTACGTCTGCTTTGATAATTTTGAAATCTGATGAATTTTTATGAAACATCAGCGAGTAAGAGCTGAACCAATTATATCTCAGAATGATCTTACATTTTATTTCTATATAGGACCAAGTCACAATTGTCTGACAGTATTAATGCAGAATCATCAGCATATGTGCTAGAATGAGCTTCAATCAATTCAGAATCGCTTTCATTTGTATATAACCAAAAGTACTGGGCCGAGTGTAGAGCTCTGTGGTATACCTACCCATAACTAAGTTGGTGGTAAATTAATTATTCTTTATAAAAAATTACAGGAAGAGCTAATTGGAGAAAGACCAAATCCAACATAATAAAGTTATAATACATATTGAAAGCCTAGGGAATGAATAATGCCTTTTTTACAACTATGACTTATGAAGAATGCCTTCAAGTCTAGCGATACATTAGTCAGTTACATCAAGAATACTAAAGATAATGTTTCGAAATGAGACAAATCTGTGGATTATGAGGTGGTGCAGAGTATTGTTTTCCAAATTCCGTACATTTAGAATAATGTACTGCAATAGAAATAAATCTCAAGAAACACAAAGAATCAGGACTAGACTTGATCAACTCTAATATTGTACAGGCGATAGCTCAATACATAACCAAGCCAATTTGTCATCATTAGAACATAATTATGAAGAAGGGTCAATTACCAAATTAATAAAAAAAATAAAATGAAGCCAGTTCAAAAAAAAAAGATGACAAATTGGATTGCTTAAACTATAGGACGATATCACAGATTTCAAGTATAGCCAAAATAATTGAGAGATATAAAAACAGATTGGGCAAATTTTTGGAAAAATACGAAATTTCATCTCTTTTTATCACTTTGGCTTTAGACTCAACGATGCAATAGAAGCTTTAACCTCGAAAATATATGGCTCTCTTGATGAAGAAAAAACAACTCTGTATCTTCGTGGACCTGTCCAAAGCATTCGACATAGCAAGCCAAGAAAAACTTTAGTTTTTCATTGTATGTTGTAAGTAAGTAAGCGACTTCGAAATCTTGAAAAATGGTGTGCCACAAGGCACCGAATTAGGTCCCTATCTCTTCAATATATATTTGAATAGTTTGTTGTCCCCAGTTATCGATGGCCAGATAGGAAGCTATGCCTATGACAATGAGAGAGAGAGAGAGAGAATATACTTTATTGTCATAAGAAAATATCTTGTTGACAAAGTTTCATTTAACCTATGAAGTCAGGTATATATATATAAAAGAGTATATGTCGTAAAAAATACATTTGAAATAAACAATTTCACTTAATAATTAAAAGTCAGTTGTATATATATAAAAACATATAAGTCGAACAAAAATACGTGTAAAATAAATAAGTCTGACTCAATCAAGTCATATAAATAAACGAAATATAAGTAGTACAAACATACTCTACCACATCTCAGAAAAGTATTCCTCCAAACTATAGTAAGCTCCATCAAGTAATTCTTCTTTAACAGACTTTCGAAATATATTGAAAGAGTTAATAGTCTTCAGGCTTAAGGGTAGATGGTTATATATTTTTATGCCTTCGTATTTAATTGGCTTTCTGGTCAGGGTCGAGGAAGGTATAGGTAGAGGTAGATTGAGATTATATGTCCTACGTATTCTGTGATATAACTGGGGATTATCTAGGTTATCACGATTTTTAAAGACTAAGCACGCGCTTTCTAGTACTAATAAAGAAGGTAGAGTGAGTATTCTCTGAGAGACGAAGAGCGGCCTGCATGAATGTTTGGGAGATAACTTACATATATATCGTAATGCCCTCTTCTTTAAAATGAAAATGCTATTGAACCTCTGTTGGCTGCACATGCCCCAGAAAGCAATACCGTATCTGAGATGGGACTCTATGAGAGCGTGATACACTGTTTTAGCTGTTTCTGAACCAATCTCACTTGTAGCCAGTTTTACGGCATAACACCCCGAGGCCAGTTTTTTACTGAGAACCAAGATGTGATCATCAAATTTCAGCTCGTTGTCTATAATTAAGCCAAGAAATTTTGTGTGGTGTTCACGTTCTAGTGGGTCATGACCAATAGTTATACCTGTCATGTCACACTTGAACGTGAGTAATTTGGTCTTATTGATATTCAAGGCGAGCGAATTGAGAGTCGCACCATTCCTTTATCTTTACTAAGTCATTCTGGATTATTTCCTTCAATGTTGAAGAATCTTTTCCATGCCACAAGATGGTGGTATCATTAGCCTTGAACTTGCCTTGAACACCAAGAATGCTATTTTTTATGAAGCAAACAACTGGACTGGATTTTTCCAAAACAAAAAAATTATTTGACTTTGTTAATTATTTGAAAACAATATAGTATGTTCTGGTGGAATCACAAATTAGGTATGGGGAAGGTAATTATAATCTACGTATCTCTCGTCATTGTTGGTTTTGCAGTTTCCATCCCTCAAAAATTTAACTTCATTTCCTAATAGTGAGGTAAAAAAGTTGAAAAAAAATTAAATCTGTCCAGAAATAAATATTCAACTAGAATACAGTCTCTTGCAGTGTTCATCCAGAAGGTGATAAAACACTTGCTGGTTTAATGATATTCCTCAAAAAATACGTGATTAAACTTTCCCGAAATGTTCCTTAAATTAGTAAACAATGGCTGGTATCAAACAAAAATCTCACAGTTGTATGATGAAAAAAATACGCTGAATACTACATAAACTTTCTTCTCTTTGTAATCATTTAAAATCATTCTTACAAAATTCTCAATGGAGTCTTGTTTATTCGTTAGAGCTTTCCTTAATGGAAAATAGTTTGATGGTGTGTTAGCTAACACGAGATAAATGTTATTAGGTTCATCCTCGCCTCATCCATGAATCATGATTATTTTTCTTCATGTAAAAATATAATATATCCACGTCAAAGTCAAAATATTATTTATTGACGAAAGTTATAAAACCTGTGATCACCAGTTCTTCATCAGATGAAGAGTATGCACATGAAATCTGAAAAAATGTTAATTAAAGTGTGGATGATATTGGTTTCGTGCGAACAGCTTGGAGGTACAACAAACTCAAAAGAAGAAGAAATAACCTCACTTTACTGTTTGCTTTTGTAAATAAATAACGTTTTTCGGCAACCATCCGGGAAGTGTTCACTTCCCGGACACTTTTTCTTAGGGAAAGTAGCACTTCCCGGCCTAGTCCGGGTAGTACGTACTTCCCGGACTAGGCCGGGAAGTGCTAGAATTTTAATACAAATATTAATATAAATAAGAATTAGAATGTTTCTGTTGGTACCTATCTTCTGTTCGAATTTCAATATATAATACAAATAAGAACTGAAATGTTCGAAATATTCAAATTTGGAATCGTTTCATCTGGTTAACAGATGGGTGAAAGTCGACCTCTCTTCTTGATTTGTTATTCTACATGATTGCCGCAAAAATAGTGTACACAACACGTCCGAAAACAGTTTTTTTGGACTCGTAAACTAGAATTTGGTCTACTCGTCCAAAAAAAACAGTATTTTCCGGACTTGTAACGTAAATTACTATTTTCGGAGTTTTTTCTATTTCTGCCGTGTTTTTACTGTTTCTGCTGTGTTATTTCTGGTTTTCTTTTTGTTTCTGCCGTTATGTTGAAATTTAGGAATAATGGATTTTACAACATATTAGACTAGTTTAGATGATGTTCATCGACAGCAGGAAAGATAAAATCAGTAATTTGCATCGATCCATATCTTCTTGAAGCTGAAAATAACAAAGAAAACAGGATAAAAAACAACTAATAAGCCAGGTTAACCCTGCAGAGTTTTGGACTAAAATCTAGCAAATCCCAAGTGTCTGAACCTCACTGAAGATGAACCCCTATATAAAAGAGAGGCAAACTCCTTAGATATATCTCCTGTTTCTGAGGAAGAGAAACAAAATTTACTGATGAGCTTGGTCGAGTCCAGAGTGGTAGTTCTTCATTCCATAATCAGAGTCTTTGGCAGAAAAATTAAAATCCAAGAAGTTTTGATGTATTGAATCTTTATATAAATGAAGAAATTATATGCTGTGCCTCTTCCTGCCTGATAATTGTACCATGATTTGCACTTTGATTGCTCAGGAGTTGCTCTTTTAATTTGTTTAAATTCTTTAATTGTTAAAGATATGTCAACCTTTTCACCTACTGTATATTTTAATAAATTGAATACTTTTGTAGATAACTGACTTTATTCTGACATTCATATCCAAAATGTTACAAAATCTGTGTGCCTATAGTAACAGATGAATATTTTAAATATGATTCAAGGTTCATGTCAATTTCGCCTTTGATAGAAATGATCAACGCTTGACAAATAATATACAACATATTTTCTTCCTTCTCAAATAAGCTGATTACTAAGGAAACAGACATAGGTGAGTTCAAGTTACAGGTCCAGGCGGGTGGGTACTCTAGAGACCCTTGACGTTCTTTGAGTTAGTTCTGGTGACACTGAGGTTGTGCTAGTGGAATTTCTTTCTAAATGATAGAAGAAATTGAAGAACTTATAGGTGCATTAGAACTCCTTGTTCACTTTGAAAAGGGATTTCCTCTACTGAAATAGTTTCCTGCTACTTCAAGACTACATGTAGTCCAGGAGCCCGGTAAAAATTTGGTCAGTCATTTCCTCTCAAGCGATATTTAGTGGAATGCATCAGAGAGTCGTATTATAAAGATTCGTGAACGTCAGCTGCGATTCCGTTGGTGGGGGGGGGGGGGGGATGATCAGCACAGTAGCTTCCTACGCAGGAAAAAAAATGTATTCAATTATGTCCTCCTTCCCGGAAACATGTTAAATTGCTCAATCCGAATATAAGGTAAAATTTTATTTGAGAGGAATCATAGAAGGTACAATTTTTTTTGTGTTCGACCAACTAGCTGTCGTATAATACACCATGCTATAGTCAGCTGATTTTTTCTTTCTTCAAGATATTGCTTTAGCAATAATTTAACATGTTTTCAGGTAGGAAAACAAAATTGAATACATTTCTTTTTCTTTGTGCGTGGGAGGCTACCACCGCTCATCCCCTCCACGGAACCGCAGCTGACGTTCACGAAGCTCTCTCTGATGCATTCCACTAATTTTCGCTTGAGAGGAACTTGGTCATGGAAATCTATCACTGGCTCCCGGACTAATGCTTTATCAAATTTTATTCAATGTGAAACCACTCTTCATGTCCACTAAATGATTTACAAGATCAGGATTAATTCCAGAAGATATGGATCAATGTCTATTACTGATAGCTCAGAGTAGCTGATAGTTTATTTTTATCCCGTTGTCGATAGTAATATGTTGTGAAGTCCATTATTTCTAAATTTCAACAAAACAGCAGAAACGGAAATAAACACATCAGAAACAGTAATAACAGGGCAGTAACAGAAAAAACTGCGAAAAACTTTTTTTAATTACAAAAACAAACGGAAAAGTGAGGTTATTTCTTCTTCTTTTTCTACGATTGAGTTTGTTGTACCTCCGAGCTGTCAGTTACGCACCAAACCAATAGACAAAAAAATAATGTTAAAACTCTAAACTTGCTTGATTCATGAACTAAAATGATGATTTTTGTTAAAACTGTTGTTCGTAAAATTGCTATTTCCGTCAACCGATTGCACCCCTACGCGCAACCCTCGGACGTCTTCGAGAGACTTGTGTGAGCTAGGGAAGACGCAGCCCTTACCTTTTAACGTGTGATGCCATGCACGAGACCGATGACCATGCAGGGATTTGAATCCTCGACCCTTTGCTCCAAAGGCGAACGCTCTTGTAGACTATAATATAATGTTCTGATAACAAACTGCTCAGATCATTACTGAAACGAAAAAGTGGTACTTTCAATATTTATTGGAAGGTGATCCAACCTTTACCTTTAGGAATTGGAAGTTTCAAATAATTACCATGTCTGGTACTATGATCTGAAGAACTGCTGCCAATGGAAAACTTTGTTTTATGTGCGTGTATGAACATTTAGATTGTACAAATTAAGAAAAGGACTCGGACTCTTTCGCCAAAATATGAAAATAATCTCGTGCAATTTTCAGATAACACGCTTTTTTGGAAAATTATTGGTAATATGGTAATGGTAAACACTAAAAAAGTTCATTTTATTTTTTCATTTTGTTTAAACATTGCTATCGAATAAATTATATGAATTGTTCCGTTTTCACGCAGGTGATAATGATTGTATCTTCATTAGATGCGGTGTCAAAATTATTTACTCTATAAATAATCAGCTGGTTCTTGATTGTTCCATAAAGAAACATACATTTGAAGCATGAAATCAAATGAGTGGCATCGTTCAATATTTGCAGCTGTTCATATGCCTAAAAATAATTCATTTGTAATAAGTAGAACAATTTAATTGATAATATTCGTTTCGCCACTCTCAACCAGTGGCGTAATAGAAATTACCGGAGTTTTTTTAACAGTCATGATATACAGTATTATGATAAAGTAATGTACAAAATTCATAAAACGTACAACGATCACTTTTGAAAAAAATGCAAAAACACGTCAAACTGTTTTTTTATTCCGCATCTTTTGACATAAGTTACAAAAATAACACGTCAAAGTTGGTTTAATGGACTGTTTAGTTAATTGAAAAGTTATTATGAAACTTACGTTTATTTCGATTTTTATTCAATTTCTCGTTTTTTTTCTTATGTGAGCCCTACTACAACTATTTTTCCCTTGTGTAAAAACACAAGCTCTATCACATAATGTAATAAAAATCTTAGCTTCCCATTAAAAAATTTGTTGACGTCATAACTTTGACAACTTTGTCGTGTTATTTTTGTAACTTATGTCAAAAGATGCGGAATAAAAAAAACAGTTTGACGTGTTTTTGCATTTTTTTCAAAAGTGATCGTTGTACGTTTTATGAATTTTGTGCATTACTTTATCATAACCCTATATAAAGCATGTAGATATGCGAAAAGTCAAAATCACAGGAAAGTTGTGGATTTTCGCTATATTGAAATTTTGTCAATTATAATAAGCAAATAATCTACGATGTGGTGTGTTTGCTTAACGTAATGACAAATATTTTCTTTATAAAGAAATACTATTTCCTTCAATGACGACAAAGGTTTTTCCATATTCGTTTTAGAATTAGGAATATCATCTCTATGCAACCTAAAATAAAAATAAAGAAAATCACAAGGAGGAAGAGGAATTAGATTTAATTATATTACCTTTGTCATAGATATATATAGATAGATATTATCTCCAACTTCTGATAAAAAGTGATCTATGTCTTCTTCATTCAATACTTTTAATTTTTTTGCTTTGTAGCCAAAGGATTTTCTTTCAAGGAAAGCAATAACTTAGGGATAGCTGCATATATCTATATTATTAATATTAATTGTGGACTTGAGCATCGAGTAATTGCTCGAGAGGCTTGATTTAAATATTGTTTTTAAATATTTCAATTTAAATATTGTTAATTCCGTCAACCGATTGCACCCCTACGCGCAACCCTCAGAAGTCTTCGAGAGACTTGTGTGAGCTAGGGAAGACGCAGCCCTTACCTTTTAACGTGTGATGCCATGCACGAGACCGGTGAATCGGTGGATCGAACCCACGACCCCACGCATGCGAGGCGAACGCACTACCAGCCGACCACCACGGCTGGAGAATTCAGATTTTTTATTAAATATGCAAGAATCGCTTTTTCATTTATAGTATGCACATTTTTTAAATACATTGTAGACCAATTCATACCTCTCTCTTGACTTTAATGGCATTAATTCATAAGTAGCCACTTTAGCAGATTCACTAATCTCATGTGGAATTATTTCAGCCTCACTTTCACTACTGAAATCCATTTTTTTATTAGAAAAGCGAAATTATTTCATGACAAGCGCTGTCATAATAAAATACAAAGTTCACGTTATTTGTCAAAGCCGCCTACATAGATACCCAAAATCGTCCCGAAAGTAGCAAGAATTGTCCCGAAAGTAGCAAGAGTAGTCTCGAAAGTAAAGAAATCGTTTTGAAAGTGATAAAATCGTCCCGAAAATAGCTGCTTTCGGTACCATTCGTGTAAATTTTTAATAAATCATAGCCAGTCTGTTTGCCGGGGGTAACTTTTCTGTCCCAAAAGACACACTCTTTAATTTTACAGGGGTCCCATTCCGTGATATTTCCGAATCCGCAAAAAGTTTAAATATAATGAAACATTATTGTCTGGTAGCCATTGTGTACGAAGAAAAATTGTGGCATTCGGACGATTATGTTTTTGCCTTCAATGATTACCAATCATTGGTTTACTATCAGAACAGAACAAATAATTGATAGGATACAAAAATTCGTGCTCTTTGTGACGTCAATCCTAAGTAGTTTGTCATTCGTGATCCTAAACACGCGACTAACAGGTTCAAATTTAAATTTAATTTCGTTATTTCATTACATGAAATTAATTTTCACGAAAAAAAAAACGTCAGTTACCTATGTAATAAGTCGATATACTATACGATACACTGAATCATGCTGCCCTTAAACAAATTTTGAGAGTAATTGGACTCGCTGAATAATCTGTAACATTTTTGATAATATCTAGATGCCAGAAAACAAAGGGTGCTTCTGAATAACACACTTTTGAACATTAAAGATCTGACGTGGCGTGCTACAGGGATCCATTTTTGGACTTATACTATTTACGCTGTATTTTTTAGAAATTGTGTGTCTCACTGTCATACACAAATGTACGCTGATGAGACTCAGTCAATGAAATCCTTTCCTTCCCCTGTTATGGCAAATTGCAGTCTGAAAATCAACGAAAACCTTGACAGAATTTACAATATATCTAAAGATCACTTTTTTTAATCCTAACGAATGTTCAGTGTCGAATACAAGACCAAGTTCATCGGCTGCCTTCAAAAGAAATGCTCCAATCCCTGCTTTCTCATAGCCGCGGACCACGCAGAGAAGGGGATCTGAACTCCTGATGACTTTACAGGCTCCATTCAGTACCATTCTGTTATCATTACTATCATTATTATTATTATATTATAGAACATATCACATTCACATGATTCGAAACTAATCAGTTAATAACAGGTTTGTTCGGGTTCTCATTTTATCCGATTCGGAACCGTTCGGAGCATGCGTCTTTTGGAATTCGCGTTCGAGTTCGACGCGAACGGTTCAGGATTTCGCTATGGCTTGTTTTGGTTTAATTTGAATTCGATCCGAACCGATTCGAACCGTTCTCACTAGTCCCTGCGTTCAAGCTTGAACTATTTGGAATCGATAATTTGACACATGCGTATTTTGTGATTTGTCATTGTCAATAATGTCATTGAGCCATTTGAGGTTATAAAAATAAGTTCCGAATAGTGTTTATTACAGAAATATTCCTATTATTTGTTGATTTGTAATTAGTGATCATGAATGTATTTCT
The DNA here is from genome assembly GCA_944452925.2 of Chrysolina oricalcia. Taxonomy (NCBI): domain Eukaryota; kingdom Metazoa; phylum Arthropoda; class Insecta; order Coleoptera; family Chrysomelidae; genus Chrysolina; species Chrysolina oricalcia. The sequence continues at coordinate 51,655,774 of OX101821.2, forward strand.
ATTGTCAAGCTCGTCATCGAGTTCGTCATCTGGGGATGAAGAAGTGGGGGTTATTTTTCAAGAATTGCAAACTCCTCACATTAAAAATGAGGACTATTTTGAGAATACTATACACCTGCTTACTGACAAAGAATTCAAACAACATTTTAGGTAGATTTAAATAAATGTTATTCTCTTGAATCATTGTTCTTTTTTTGATAGGGTTGATAGAAGTATACTAGAATCTCTTTCTCATGCCCATGAGGGATCTGAGTTTTATTCTAATATTGAAACCGGACATGCTAGGATTGCTCCGAATAAAATTATTTTAGTTTTCTTGTGGTATGCATATTGAGTCAGATTCATTATTTTCACATATTTCAGTTCTTACCGGACATCATAATAGAAAAGTATTTCGTTTTAAGCAAGTTTGCTATGTTACTAATTTTGGGTTTCAAAGGTGTGCACCGAAAATCTAAAAGTAAACAAAGCCACGGAACACATCAGTAGAAGTCAGAAAACAGATGGCAAATTTAACGTCAGTATAATATCAGTTCACCACTACACCAATAGGTTCCGCCACACTCTTCACACGAGTACGTTTTGGTTTTCATTAAATTAGAAATAGTTCTGAATCGTTCCCAATTTTTGTCATTGCGTCGATAGTTCTGCGCAGGTTCCCAACAGTTTTCAATTAAAGAACCCGAACAAACCTAACATCGGGCAGGTAGGTACCGAATATGAGAAAGTTTCAGGGATACCATTTTCTGGAAAGAAGTGTGCGGAGTCATTTCTAAATATGGAAATGATGTGCATTATTATGATATAATGAGCTATTTTTCAAGGCCATTTCACACTCTGTAATGCACGAATAAAGTAAGAATGAGCTTTGTAAGTGAATCATGTTCATTTTCTATCGTTATTATAATAGTTCTCTGAAGATGCATTGTCGAGATACAGTGTCAGATAATATAGATGAAGTTTTGGTTACATCTGTTGTCACGAAATCGACAGGATTAGCTCCTGAGGAGGCCACGATGTCCTAACCTCCTGGTCACCTACACTGTTTACGCCACTGCTACGGCTTTCTGGCTTACTCATCAATTGATAATGATTCGTTAGACAAACCATACATTTATTGAGATTGCATCGAAACATTCGAAACTTGACAGTCAGGAATAGTATTAAAGTAACGGGCAGTAGGCAGAACCGGTTTGAGACTTTTGCATCCGGGGTTGACTTACAAACTAATAGAGTGCCCATCGGTGATTTTTTTATCGATAGATACTCTCTCTAAACGTTCTGTATGGCTTCCTTGGACCTAGTCTGACACCGTTTTTGTTTCGGGGGCATTTTTCCTCTAAATTTTCCGAAATACTATGATGAAATAGTTATTTATGTACCAAGGACGAAAAACTGCCGAGGCGCAGCCGAGGATAGCAAGCAGGCGAGACAGTAGACAGTTTTTCGCCGAGGTGCATATTACATTTTTTCGTCGACCTCTACATACCTTTATGAAAGTAAGTACTCGCATGTTTGCTGGCCTCAGCTACGTCCAACTCTTCGAACTGCAGACTCGATCATAATTTTAATGAATATAAACAAAATGTATTTGAAGTGTAACAACTCTCTATTTCAATTATACTACAAAATTAAATCAATCTCGAAGATGAATATTGAACGTACAGTTTGTGCAATTATTGATATTAATTCCTGCTGTCGAAGAAGATGCAAGAGACAAGTTTTGATTTTGGGTACTTGTTGATGCAACTTCAGATGCAGGTGCTCCAACAGCACCATTTCCAAAACTTCTCTCTTGAAGTGCTTTACCTGAAATCTAGCGGATTTCGTAAATAATTAATTTGACAACAGCAAATGACAGTTATTGTCACAGGCGCCTATGTATTAATTAAAACGTGGATTTACGAAAATGACTCAATCGCCGCTCTCGTACCGTGCCGTATCATAGTGACCACAGCGGACGAAAAGAGTTTGCGGACGAAAAGTGTTTGCGGACGAAAAGTACTTGCCTTCAAAAATAGTCGATTTTTCGTCCGGAAATTAGTACGTAAAATGTCATTTTTTGCAGAGGTCGACGAAAAAAACTTTTATTTGACTTGCCATGTTAGTTAAGAATGTGTGGGTGAAATCTTGCAACTGGATTTCAAACCAGTAATCCTCAACCGATTGAGTTGAAATTTTGCAAAAAACGTTTGGTTTGAATGACAAGTGACGTCATTCTAAATCCAATATGACAGCCTCCCAAAGGTGGCGGACCAATTATTTTTTAAGCACCCCCCAGGATTCTTATGATAGGAAGGGGTTATGAAATAAGTGAGCACTTGGATAAGGGGAAGACTGAGGAAAGGGAGAGAATACGTCATTGGAGGGAAATTAAGGTGGCTATCCTGTTATTGGGTTGTCCGCCCCCTTGACCATGTCGGAAAAACGGCTACAGAAAAATGTATCAATAACCAGCTGCTTTTCTCAAGACCCATTGATTAAAACTTACAAAATCAACTTTTCATATTGTCTGATAAAGATTATTTTCTTATTTTCCAATCTGACACGTCAAAGTGGTCGATTTCCCGACAACAATAAATGTTGTAATAACAATTTTTTAAAAAAATTTTGGTGTTTAAATTAGATTTAAATCGTGATAAAAAAACTGACTGACAATGAAACATTGCCTTTTACATGAAAATTGTAAATAAAAGATTTTTTTATAGGTAGTTGTCTAATTACGTTTAGACCTTGCGTTCGTACGTATTATTGAGGTTATATTTATACAAGCTGAATTTTCAACATGGCTGAAAAAAAAATTAATAAAATTTAATTTTTTTAACTGTGATAAAATATGTTTTCCAATTTTCCAGTCTGACGCGTGGAATACAATTTTTTTATATTTCATATGTTTAATTTATACAAATGCAAAAAAAGTTTAATGGAGATGGACCAAAATCGATTGCGGTTCTGGATTCTGCTGCTCGATATCCTCCTGATGGCCCATTTTGGAGCAGATCTATTTTTTGAATTTTCACCGAAAAAAGTTCAAATAACCCCTTTGAACTTATATTTTTGAAGGCCTAAAAATCAACTTTTTCCTAGAGCCTCCATATTCGCTGTGAATGATCTAGGAACGATGCTGAACAGCGGAATAGTGAAATCCCCGTCAAATTTCGATTTTTCAATTTTTTGTTTTTTTTTTCATTTGAAAATTGCAATAACTCGGAAACCACAAGAGATAGACCAAAATTGATTGCAGTTCTGGATTCTGCTGCTCGAGATCCCCCTGATGGCCCATTTTGAAGCAGATCTATTATTTTAATTTTCACCGAAATTATTGAAGGCCTAAAAATCAACTTCTTCCTAGAGCCTCCATATTCGCTGTGAATGATCTAGTAACGATACTGAACAGCGGAATAGTGAAATCCCCGTCAAATTTCGATTTTGAATTTTTTTAACTTCGCGTTTGAATTTATATACACCTGTCTGCTTATCGCGCCTTCTCCATTTTGTTTGAAGCAGTTATACAGTGACCGCCAAAAAGTATGTACCATATGGGAAAAAGTTTTATTATTGGAGTATTGGAAAAAATATTCTGGGGAAAAGTTTGTGCATGTCCGATAACCTAAAAATCCATTTTGACACATGTCACGTGATCGCTAGAATGGCGGCAAAATGAAAAAAATTGTAATGCAAAGGCAAAAAAAGGGGTAAGATGGCAAGATATCAAAAAAAGTTATTTGAAAAAGTCACTTAGAATTCAATTTTATACACATGAACGAAGTTTCAAGAGATAATTCAAAAAATTGAAAATAGCAATTTTTTAAAAATATTTTCCCATCTATTTAAAAATATAATTTTTTTTTCTTATGAATAGCTTGACTATACTGAAACATTTGCATTTTAATGATAATGACAAAACTTTCTCATTTTCTCCACACCAGATGGCACTAAATTAAAAAAATTGGTTTTTGCCAGAACCCTCGCTGTTACATTGGTTCTTATCTAACAGTTATATCAGAATTCCAAGACTATTGTGTTGATATGGCAATCTAGAAACACCATGTTTCCTGATTTTAATCAAGATTCAATAATAATGCTGTATGAGCGTTTTACTTTGCACATAAACTTTAAGAATCTTTAATTTGACGCACTATTTTCAAGTTTATGTGCGAAGTGAAACGCTCATGCACGATTATCATCGGAACTTGATTATAATCTGGAAATTACCATGTTTTTGGAGTGTCATGTAATCACAATGGTCGTGGAATTCGGATATAACTGTTAGATACGAACCGATGTAACAGCAAGGGTTCTGACAAATTCCCATTTTTTCAATTTAGTGCCCTCTGGTGTGGAGAAAATGAGAAAGTTTTGTCATTATCATTAAAATGCAAATGTTTCAGTATAGTCAAGCTATTCATAAGAAAAAAAAATAATATTTTTAAATAGACGGGAAAATATTTTTAAAAAATTGCTATTTTCAATTTTTTTTAATTATCTCTTGAAACTTCGTTTATGTGTATAAAATTGAATTCTAAGTGACTTTTTCAAATAACTTTTTTTGATATCTTGCCATCTTACCCCTTTTTTGCCTTTGCATTGCAATTTTTTTCATTTTGCTGCCATTCTAGCGATCACGTGACATGTGTCAAAATCGATTTTTAGGTTATCGGACATGCACAAACTTTTCCCCAGAATATTTTTTCCAATACTCCAATAATAAAAATTTTTCCCATATGGTACATACTTTTTGGCGGTCACTATATATGCACACTACTTGATGCTGGTTACTGTTACCTTACTTAACACGTGTAAAAAATAATTGTGTAATAATGGAATGGAATAGTGGAGTGTACGGTGGCAATTATGTTCACTGATTTCAATTTGTACGATTAATTTCTTTCACAATTTCTTTCTCGTTAACAATTACAAAAAAGCCCAATGTAATATTGAAATAAGTGAAGATGGGTCAAAATCTTTTTGTATTCCTAAATTAGTCATCAAAGTCAAAAAAATACGAAAAGCTTTAAATTCAAAAGACTTAATTCTCATTTCTCGATAATAATTTCAAACCAGAAATTTTTCAAAAAAATAATTTTTTTGAATGGAATTTTTCTTTGTGAAAGTCTTTATCACATACTGCTGTAAAGTGATGCAAATCAATCCAAAAACTTACCGCGAAAAACATGTTTCAAAAATTAAGAATCTGTCTTTCAAGATACAATTCCTTCACTAATATATTTTCAGAATCTGAGAATAACAATTCCGATGCTGAAAGTGGTAATGAGGAAGGAAATAACTTCGATTTTAATGACGAAGTTGATGAAAAAAAAATTAATTTTTAATTTTTTTTTTTAATTCTGCTTCTACTTTTTTTAATCGATTGTATCGTTCAATAAAATAAATAATACCAGTTTATTAATTACTCAGAACTGCTTATTTTATTAATAATGTGGTATATTTAAACAAATTCACTCTAAAATAATTTATTTGACGAAATACAAATTCAACACAATACTAATTTATATCACAAACACTGGACTATTTATGTTCGTCTTCTGCTTCACTGACTTCACTAACTCTGCTGCGGGATTCTTTTTATATACATCGTTCATTTCCCAGAATGCACTTGATATTTCTCGAAAGTCTTAGGAACGTTCTCCGATTAGAGCAGATTCTTCTCGAAGCAAGCACCTCGGAAGTAATTCGCGGTCAGGCGCTGTTTACGTGATCGTTCAGGTCCGGCATCGCTCGCAGCTTCGCCACAATAATATCGTTATAAAACTTATTAATGATTATTACCATCTGGAAAATCTATAGTAATGTAATAACTGAAAAATGTTTTTTTTTCATCAGACTCTAGTTACGCCAAAATGTACTTATACCACATTTTTTGCTTTTCTGCATATAATTTTTCCATGTCTGCGTTTATTAATAATTTTTTTTTGTCGTGAAATCGACCACTTTGACGCGTCAAACTGGAAAATCGGAAAATAATCTTTGTCATACAATATGAAAAGTTGATTTTGCAAGAACACTCATCATTGCGAAAAATGTAGTGAACTCTATGAACAAAGTAAGGCTTCTAAAGTGTAGATCCAATAGCTTGGTGAGCGTCGGATCGGCCGGAACTGTAGCTCAATTGTTACAGAAAAACCTATCTTACAGTGCTCCTCGTCATTACGTCGAGGGTAACTCAATTAACGTGGTAATTTTTTTCAATCCTCAGTATTATTTCTTTTCTCAGACGAACGCTAAAGGTGATAACGCTCTAGACTTCTGGGTAAAGTTGTAGATCTATATATTTCTATGGTTGATGTATTCCGACAGAAGAACTCCGAAACACCAAGTGAATAGACTACTACTGAGCTTCAATCAATACAGAATCGCTTTCATATATATAACCAAAAGTACTGGGCCGAGTGTAGAGCCCTGTGGTAAACCTAGCCATAACTAAGTTGGTGGTGAATTAATTATTCTTTATGACAAATTACAGGAAGAGATAATTGGAGAAAGACCAAATCCAACATAATAAAGTTATAATACATATTGACAGCATAGGGAATGAAGAATGTCTTCAAGTCTAGCGATACATTAGTCAGTTACATCAAGAATACTAAAGATAATGTTTCGAAATGAGACAAATCAAGAGTCTGTGGATTATGAGGTGGTGCAGAGTATTGTTTTCCAAATTTCGTACATTTAGAATAATATTCTGCAATAGAAATAAATCTCAAAAAACACAAAGAATCAGGACTAGACTTGATCAACTCTAATATTGTACAGGCGATAGCTGAATACATAAACAAGCGAATTTGTAGAGGAACTCGCCTTCTTCTCTAGACTTCTGGGTAAAGTTGTAGATCTATATTTATATGGTTGATGTATTCCAACAGAACAACTCCGAAAGACTCCGAAACACCAAGTGAATAGACTACTAAACCTGATGATACAAAAACAGGCCTATTTAACTATAGGAACCACTGACGACAAAACAATACAATACACCCCAGCAGGTCTCAGTATTGAGGGAAACCCCAAAGGTAAACCCGGTATCTCAGTCTTCAGCCTTCAACCAACCAACCAACCAACCAACCAACCATGGTTTAGGCTAATATTAACCTCTCATAACACTTACATGAGACTCATTGCGGCTAGAGGACGACTATTATTAATATTCGCCATATTCTGAAAAGTTTCAGTGAGATCCGTTGTTAGCCAGGAGACCTTTCAAATTTTCCATTTGCATACATCATTTGTTTGTTTAACGAGTCCATATAAAATGTGTGTTCATAGAAAAGTCTCATACGTGTGATGTTCAACCTGGTTCAACAGTTATTGTTATAGACAATATTCTGAAGATTACGGAGTCATGTGTATATATATATACTTGTATATAATAATCAGGATGGATTTATCGAGGGGCAATATATGAAAACATACATAGAAAAGTTATTGGGTATAACCCTCAAATTGTTGTACAACTGTAGACACGTGTTTCGAGCTTGAGCTTTCATCAGTACGGTAAAATCAAGTGCGAAGATGTACAACACTTGGATGTAAAAATAGAATCAAAGGAAGTCAACAACAGGAAGCCAACCACACTTTCTATTTATGTTTTTGTATATAAATGTGTATTACCACGGACGAAAAATATAAAATCAAATACCTTTCATGGAAACATTTGAGAATTGCCCATCACACGTAAGTACATTTTTCAATAATCTTCCTGGAGATATAAGAGACGAGGCAACCGAAAAACTGTTCAAAACAAAACTCTACAAAAATCTGACTGAAGGGTTTCGTCTAAAGTGGCGATGAATGTCTTGGTTGGTCATTTCAATTCCTACTATAGTTATTGTTTTAAACTGTCGAGTGTTCAGGAACCATTTTTCACTTGTATTATTATTATATAGGTATATCTCATGTCAAAAGTTTGTATTTACTTATACTTGCAAAAACGTTGCACAAATATCTGTCAGTTGTAGTTCAATATCCGTCGTGGCATTAGCCAGGGAAGTAGTTGTTTTCTATCAGATTTTTGCCTCATATTTTCCACTTTGTGGAAATATTTGGAGAGAAGGGTACTTCGACTTTGTCGATTTTATTCATCGCTCATCTCTATTATTTTATTATTGACTTTAATGCTTAAAACATTCATCAATAATACCAAATAAATATAATTAATTAATTTTATGAATATATTAAATATTTTGTCTGGTGTAAAGCTGCTGAATCTGTATTCAGACTCAACAGAATTTGGGGCCCGAATATTGCCTGAATCCGACCCTGATATTATCCCTGAAAATCTCTCGAATGACCTCGCTGCTGGTGATACAATTACCTACTGATGATTAATTTTTTGCAGAGCATGCGAAACTGACCTAGAGGAAGCAAAGCTCATCATCATCACTGCAGTGAAATGATATTCATATGTTAATTGAGATAGTTAACCTCTCGCCAACGTACCAGTCTCTTTCCGGATACAACCAACAACCACTACGTCAGAGGGCAATGCTTTATCGAATAGACAAGCGATGTGAATAAAGAGGTGAGTGGAAATTTTACGAGGGCTGCACGTATATTTCATGACACATGTTTTTTGAACATACAAAAAAGCGATTTAAAATATATATTTTTTTGCAATGCCGGGGCAGAAATCAGTATTTCACTACCGGCAATTTCGAAAGTGTTGATCAATGGTTACCTATCGAACAGTTTTAATATTCTTACATCGTCCAAGCAAGGCTGTCCATTATCAATGATTTCATACAGTTTATCTCTAGAACCCTTCCATAAACAATACTTGCCATAAGGTTGTGACATATGCTGACGGTGTTTCAGTTTTCATAAATAATGGACAGGATCTAAGAACATTTAAAGAATATTGAGTATATACGAGGACGGATCAAATGCGAAAATTAATATTGAAAAAACCAACCTAGTACGATTAGGGATTTGGAAGAGACAAAACATCGATAATATCAAGTATCCATCTAATAACAAAAACAATCCTAGGAGTTTTTATCTCAAAAGTTTCTAAAGAAATGCTGAAAGAAAACTGGGAAAAAATCGTAGCGAAGATAAATACGACAGTAGCATAACGTTACACAAGAAAACTTGATAACATTAAAAAAATGGTATGTAAACACAGGCATGGTGAAACTATTGTCGTAGGCTTGTAAACCCATAATTAGATGGATCTTTATTTGAAATAGGAATCCTAATATACAAATTCACTAGAACACAATTTAAGTGTAAATACTGACATTTACAAACTAATTAATAAGACAACATACATACGTTACTGGTATTTAAAATGCAATTAAAGTGAGTATATTCATAAACAGATAATCAGGTGTACAGGCGCGCACACATAAACCACGCATACACAATCCCACATGAATGAGGTAGTAAATTGTTAAATTGAAAATACAAAATTTAGAATGGTCAATTTAGTTCACCTAAGATTACATATCTTTACAACAAACTAGGAATGGATCACTTATAATAATAATAAACTACATAGCAATAACAATTCAATGATTAATTATAAAAGTCTTGAGATTTTTTTTGAAACTATAAAGGGAAGAACTATTTTTCACCAATGAAGGCAACTGGTTAAATTCATGAAATCCTTTGAAGAACAAAGATTTCATTGTGCTTGTACGATTTGTTCTAGGGATATATAAATTATCTTAGTTTCTGGTGAGGTGGGTATGTATATCTTTATGGAGAATCAAGTAATTTTGGAAATAAGTTGGTGCCAGGTTGTAAACAAAATTAATAGAGAGATATTAGATTCTTTGTGAGACAGAAAACCATTTCAACGTATTAAGCATAGTAACAATAGGTGTATGTCTATTTGTTTTTAAAATATTTCTCATCCCACGGTTTTGACGCTTTGAAGCTTTTGCAAGCTTTTGAAGCAATAATCTGTGAAAGTTAAAGTTTTATTATTAGTGTTAACTTTCAAGGAAGGCAAATCGAGATGTTATTATAGAATTCACAGATTATGTTTATATGGCCTTGTATGGAAATAAACCAAGCGCTGCTTTTCGGAGACCTAGCAACTGCATTTGATACAGTGAGAAATATTACTATCTTTACCAGAAAATATTGCTTCAAGAAGAAATTATGCCTCAATTGAATCAAAAGCTACCTTCAAAAACGCCAACAATGCTCTAAAATTGAGAAGAGTAGAGTGTATACATTTTCAAGGTACATTTTCGTAGCCGGTACTATTTTAATTCTATATACATGCTTTTTTCTTCAATTATTGTGAAGGAAAATAAATTGCTTTGCGGGTGATTTCTCTATTATCATTACAATGGCGATTGCTGTAAAATGATATAGTAAACTTTTTTCAATGAAATCATTCTTTGACCACAGATAACTAACTATCAAAATCGATAAAACATCTTTCTACTTTTCACTATACATAAATCCAACATTTTCATTATGCGAATTTTCTTACAGAATATCAAAATAAAATATTCGAATGGCAGCTGCAACTAAACTATTTCTTCTGATCAGTTAATCAGTGACATTGGTGTTCCCTAAGGAACAGACATAGGGCCGATCCCTTATATTCTTTATTCTTTTTTGCCAAAATGATTCACTTGTCTGTATTCGTAGCTGTGCTGTGTCGATGCCCTTCGATTTGGTACCAATATGGTGTTTTGTTTTCTTCCACTCATTTACTAGGATTCTGCATCGGGTTTAGCTAATACCAAACACTGGTTCTGGGCCTGTGAATGGTGATTCAGATGCTTGTCTTGCCAGTCGCTCTGCTTTTTCATTGCACTCTTTTCCCCTATCTCCAGGCACCCACACAAATTTCACATTGTTGATTTGCCAGTACATTAAGGCCCTGAAGGTATTCCCAAATTTGCTTTAAGTGTATCTGTACTGAATTCAGAGCTTTTATTGCGCTGTGGCTGTCGGATAGAATGTAGTTGTGTTTTCTTTTATACCCAATGTCTAGTTTCATCTGTATGCGTGAATGCAATTTTGTTGTTTAGGATTGTTTAGAGTACTAATTGAACTGCTGGTATTCATTTTCAATATGATTCTGTCGTCTCCAATGGTTCCAACTAGGTTGAAAGTTGCCAGGTTATGTCTAATTTTTAAAAAAGAGGACAAAAATACTATTCAGAATTATAGAGCTGCATCAATTTTGAGCAATTTCTGCAAGTTATTTGAATCAGTTTGTACTAATGTTAAGTTGATAATTTGACCAAATCAGTACGGATTTTTAAGTAAAAAAATCATGTATAAGCAATTTAGCATGTCAACAGCTGGACATCAGGTGAGGTTATTTATTTAGATTTTCAGTGAGTCTCGTCTGGTGTTTCACAAGGATTGAATTTGGGCCCACTTCTCGTTCTGATATTCATAAACGATTTGGCAACATCGATAAAATATCCCAGCTTATTTTTTGCAAACGATCTGAAATTGTTCATTACTTTAAAGGAGATCGAGGACTGTGACAACTTAAATGAGATTATTGAATGGTGTGATGTGAATCGCCCAAATCTGAATATATTTAAATGCGATAGTATGACATACCAGAAAGCAATACGTAACTCCATATGACTACTTCATCAACAGTAGCTTACTGAAACGAAATTAGGAAACTAAAGACTTGGGTAACTTGCTTCGTTTTCAAAATACAGAGTGTTCAACGTTTTTACAAAAAATAGTTTTTTATCGATTATTCAAAAACCTGCTTATACTGCTTATAACTGCTTATATGCGGTAATAAGGGGTTTCTTTTAATGTACTGATAGCGTCCCAGTGGCGTCCCAAGGGGGAATCTAATTATTATTAATTCGAATCATTGTACTCCACTGTTTTTTTACATGTTTAATTTTTTTCTGGTTTAAGCCATTAGAAAGACATTTTTTTTGTTTATTTCAGTATCTTCCTTCATTTTTGAGAAACAATTTGAAAATCGATTCCTTGTAACAAGAATAAAAACTTCCTGAGAAATTAATATTAGGACAACTTTTAATGTATTCATTGTATTTTTTTAGTAAGTAGAAAAAAAAGTCACAAAAATGACCACCATTTTTTTTAAATGCAAAGTTCGCACCTACGAACGATGGATTCTACAGCTGCACGGCACCTTGCTGGTATAATGTCTAGAGCTGCTTGAACAATCCGTTCTAGGAAAATACCTTCGTCGTTGGGCTCAGCATACACTTAGGTTTTCATCGTACCCTATGCAAAAATCCAAAGGGGTTAAGTCAGGAGATCGTGCAGGCTGAGGAACTTGGACACCCTGTATCTCGAAAACGGAGCAAGTTAGGACACTTGATAACAGGAAACAAAAGTCATATTTTTGCCTAAAAAACCGATCCTAAATGTTTGGCGGTTCAACCCTGGATCACCCTGTATAACTCGAAATTCAGATGTACACTGTAATAAGCCCGAAGAAGACGTCAAATAAACGGCGAAACCGCGGATATTTCTTATGTTCGGATCACTATTTATTGTCATTGTTACCTAATCTCTAAGCTATTTACCTCTGCATCTAGAATTTTTTGGGCATTATCTTTCGATGAAAAAAATCTATTCCCACTTTCACCAGTTTATAGATATAAATCTCTGTTTTTTCGAAAATGATACAGGACTCACTCCTAACCTTCGGACACGGTGAGGAAGCAAAACGTTGCATGTTGTTTCCAATCAAGAACCCATCAATCACCTCATGCTCATACGAAATTGATTTTCTGATCCTTCGAAGGTGAACCGTGAATCAAATCAATTTCCAACTTCGAATCCCATCATGGATGTTGCGTACCAACCGGGCGCGGCTTTAATTACGAATTCGTAACCAAAAATTGGTTCATTACATAATTGGTCTATTTCGCAAATTAGATGACGTTCAAATATTGATCCGGCAAACCGATCTCAATTAAGATAAAAGGGCGCCGCTCCAAATTACGAATATCTATTTCCCTTATTGATTTTGAAAGTAATTATAATAGACTAGTGCAGATGCAATTTTTTAGAAAAAAAATCAACAGCGCATGACACCTACTGGAAGAGAAGCAAAATAGTGTTCGAATGACGAGAAAAATGATTTGGAGTCGACACAATGGAGAAGGGTGGAAGGGGGGAACTTTAAGAGGTTGAAAGTGGTATTTCACGGTTTTTCGCGATTGGCAACGTAAGTTGACCTCCTATTGAAAAAAGTTAAGTGGTAAAGTTGTTGACAATGAAAATATCTACTACTTTTATTTATAACATTTTCCCGCATTACCTCACATTTTCCGGGAAAATAGGAAAAACCGATTTTTTAGTTTTTTTTTTTCTCTCGCAAAAAATTTTTTTTTTTCACGAAATTTGGTGAAATATAACTTATTGTGTGTCAAGTTAGCTGTAATTTATTTTTGTAATTTTTCCTTTTTTTTCGACAAATTCCGAATTTTCAACTGAAAAGTTTCACCCGTAAATTTCGTCTTTTCAAGCTCGCCAGCCGCCAATTTTTTTCGTTGAAACGTCTACTTTTAGATTCTGTAATAAAAGAGTAACAATAACACAATTTTTTAAATTTTTGTTCTGAATTGATATTTATTTATTAAAATTATTGAAATTTACAGTTGAAACCTTTCGAGAATATTTGTTTCATATTACCTCAATAGATACAAAGAATAAACAGGGACATAAATGAGGATTTGATTATGTTATAAGGGCGAAAAGGTAAGAATGGTTTCTCAAGATTTGCAGTAAAAATTAACCTCCTACAAAAAAAGGTACAGAAAAAAGTTGTTGGCAATAAAAAGATCTACAACTTTTGTATTTAACACTTTTCCACATAACCTCAAATTTTTCGGGAAAATAGGAAAAAAACCGTTTTAATTTAGTTTTAATTATTTTCTTGTGTAAAAATATGTGTCTTAAAATTTAGTGGAAATATACCTTCTTATGTTCTGTATTAGACAAGTTTTTCCATTACATTCAAATAACGTTTATTAAGTAGAAAACTGTTTATTACAAGAACGTATTATTATACAGAGATAGTCAAATATATGGACCCACCCATTTTTCTCAGTTAATATATGGGGGTTATCGAAAAGAATTTCGAATAAGAGTTAGAGGGTATTTCACTCTGAACCTTTTTATATATTATAAGTATTTTTTAGATGTGCCATTGGTGGAGAAGTGACGTCATCGACATTTTTTTTAATAGAACTCTATGTCATGTTTGGTATCGCTGGATAAGTAGCTTGTTTTTTTTTCTCATATTAGTAGTACTAATATTATTCTAACTCTCTCGATAAGTACAGTGTGTTTCATATTTTTGAGTCCACCTCTGTAATTTACTAACACATTGCTTGATTTGTTCAAAATTTTTCTCAATCGGGGAATGTAGCCAGTTGAATATTTCAAGCGATATGGCAATTTGATTCAGACAGTGGCGTACGTATGTATAAGTTTCTCAGATGCTTATTTTTCCAAAAACGTTTCTAGTTATTCTTCAATTGGAAAATGTCAATAGCAAATTTGTTCCAGAACAATGGAAGTGACCTAATCCTGAATTTTTCCTAAATAGAAGGTAAGAGAAAAATACAGAAATAGTCATCTGTTTCAATAGCACAAAATATTACTATTTTTTTAATAAAAAGAAGGACAACATGATATGTAGAGTGGCTATTTCATTTACTTATTCATTAGTACTGAGAACTAAATTTTTATTTGAACCCATGATCTGAGATAAGAAATGTAATGTCTCGAATGGCTGAGCCAATGAGCTAAATTTTGAAAATATCACTATTATTCATTTTATGATGCAAATGTTAATTGTAAACATGGTAAGTGCATTTTTTATCGAAACAACTGTTAATGGAGCACATAAAAAATATTTTTTTATAAAAATGTACGTACGCCACTGCCTGAATCAAATTGCCATATTGCTTGAAAATCGGTTTTTCCGATTTTCCTGGAAAATTTCAGGTAATGTGAAAAAATGTTTAGAACGTAGATCTTTTTATTATCAACAACTTCACTATTCAACTTTTTTCTGTGGGAAAACAACTTTCAACCCCTAAAAGTACACCCAGTTCCACCCTTTCCATTTTGCTCCTCTTCCAGTAGGTCTCATGGTGTTAATTTTTTTTTCATCTCAAAAATGCATCAGCACCGGTCTAAATTACGAATATCTATCTTCCTTATTGATTTTGAAAGTAACCTCTGCGAGTTTTTTGTGTTTATATCAGTAGTTTAACTGCCTCTTTTACCGAGGCGAATGTATACATAACCCAGATAGTTTCAGAGCATTTGCTTAGAAACGGTTCGCTGCCTTCTAATAAACAAACATTCCGTAATGGAAATTCGTAGAAATTGTTTACTGCTACTTAAAAATCATATCGTTAATCCACAATCGCATTACAAAATACGTGCAAATTATGCTTCAGGCGTTACATCAGGCATCTTTCTTTACAGAAAATCTCAAAATAAAATTGTGTTCTAATGTTTAGTGTGTATAGGTATCATCCTTTTTATCTCTTTGTGTCTTTTGACGCTGACTATTTCTTGTATCCTTGTATGTGACCACAACTTTTTAAATTTCATGGTTACGATTGAAAAGAATCCTGTGATATTCATAATAGGTATACCGGTTGTCCGCAGAAAGTGATTCGCACCTATAACTTTTTTGTTTTTGAAGATAATACTATGAAATTTGGAGGATCTGTAACTCAACTTCATGCAACTTCCGGTTTCACCAGAAGGGACAAAAACTTTCGATTTTCAAATGAGACACCCGGTATATTTTCACTTCTCTTGTCTCCATATGATATACTGAATACCACCATGTTTTTTTTACTTGTAACTTTTTGTAACCGAATTTTATTTTTATTTTGAAATTAATTTTTTTTTATTTTAGGGGGCTATGGATATCTTTAAATCACTAATTTCTACCCTAAAATTTTGACAATAATACGACTTTCATTTAAAATTTCTATTACTAATTTTTTTGAAATGGCTACTTGGTGGCTCGTTGGGTTAGGAAAGAAGAGCATTTGATTACGATCAATTTTATACTGCACATTATTAGGTTTCAAACAATCTTCCGTTAAAAAACTTCCAAAGATTACATTAGAAATTTTTCAAATTGAAGGATCTCAAGAGATAAAAATAAGATTTGATTCGAGCAATCTGTAACCAACACAACTGATAAACCATAAGATCAATAATCCAAAAGCTAATAAAATTCTTCTTCCATATATATTATCATTAATATTTTCTTTAAAAAATACCTTATTTACTTTTGCAGAAGCGAGGTAAAATAAGAAATCGATCCTTAATGATTTGTTTTATAAGTTGTGTTCGTGGATGCATTTAAATCTTATTTTAATACCAAAAGATGCTTTATTTTATGAAACATCTAACGTAGTTATTTTTAAGTTTTTAACGGAATTTTGTTTGAAACCTCAGATCAATAAGTAAACATAGATGGGCCCGATGCTACGTAAACAACATTTTCACTGAACCGAAGATAACATATGCGGAAACTGTTTTGTTTCGGGTTTTTGACATTCGAACCAAAACAAAACACCTCTAACACAGTGCCGTGCTTTTTTAAGGGGGTCAAAATTACTAATGCTAATGCAGTTAGTACCTGTGAGCTGCAACAAGTTATTTCGCGGTTTTGTCCTAAAATTCCTAGGCTCAATAAAAAGCCGGGGGTTAGCAGCAAATAGCTTTTTATCAAAATTTGGGGATTCAAGATGGCGGATTAGTTTTGTGATTTATGATGATATTCTTTCCTTAGTTGGATTCTAGGAGTTTTCAGCTATCAAAAATAAAGGATTATTTATGATGTAAAGTAATTAATTCGAGAGAGGTAACAAGTTCCGTGACTATATTTCAAGTTTGGAGTCTGGGGGTTTATGTTGTGTAGATCAAGTTTCAACGAATCAATAAGAATATTTGAATAAATATGGACCAGTTGCATAAAGCCTTCTGTTAACGTAGGTAACTGGTGAGCATAGACATGCGTTGCCATAGTAATCATTAAATCAAATATTTATTTGTCTGTTAAATTCTTTATGCAACTGGCCCTATGAGTTTAGAAACCTTTTCGAACATCTAATTTTTCAGAACCCATTTCCTTTTTTTGTGAAAATTGTTTATTCTGTTGAGTATGATCCTTCCTAAATTTTGGACCAGTTCATTCATATGGCAAGTACCTGTCAGAAAACAACTACTCTCCAGGCTAAGACCACGACGGGGATTGAATTAAATCTAACAGATACTTGTGCAACGTTCCTCAAAGCATCAGAGGACGCAATTGCAAGTGCAAGTGTTTTGTGTTGATGAAGTGTTGTTAAAATTTTCCTGTGTGTTTTCGTGGTTTTTGTCCTGCTTAAACAACTTAAAGTTACATTTGCAATATTTTTCAAAATAGTGCGGTGGTTTAGTGAGACACAATATCGAAATACTGCTTTGTTTGCAAAACAAATGATAGTAAACAAACATTCCACAGGCGAGGTACCAGTGGCGTCGAATGCACGATGCAAGTCATGTTTTTGTAATATTGGAGCTATTTAGACTCCACCCATTGGCCATACCCGAAAGACTGCCAAAGCCTTCTAGGATTCAGTGACCTAATTAGTGTGGGTTATCAAATCAATCGCAATATAACGGTCTTTTTTCCTAACACGACGAGTCAACATGTTGCCATTTGAAAAAAATTAGTAATTTCAATATTAAAATTTTCGGAGTTCTCATGTTTTCTCAGATAATTCACATGCTTGAGATCATCAATTTTTTTCTTTAGTTAGGACAATTTTGTTATTATGTTGTTTATCTTTTTTCTCGAGCATTTGGAGAAGTCTTCCTCGAATCACCAATAGAAATGTTCCCAGAAAACATCGAAAGCTTCGTTTATATTGGTAAACTTCGGTATTTGATTTCAAAAAATTTCTTTTTATTAAATCATTAAAAAGGAATGCTTATGCTGAATAGTAAAAACAAGAAAAAAATGTATGTTTCTATTTAAGTTTTGGACCTACAGAGTATTGATTTTTTCCCAATTTTTCCAATATTTTTTGGCGGCTTTTCATAACCCTGACGAATGAAAATAAAATATTACAGTAGTAGCAACTGTTATCCAGTGACGTATGGTTTCCATGGCCAACGTATCAATTTTTGGTTTTCATTTTGCTTCCACGTCGGCCTACTCAGTTAGTTTCAATAATAATTTTTTTCTGATCTACTTTCTCAACCCGAAAAGTACCTAAATAATGGTAGATCAATGATCGTACATAAAAAAAGAAAACAAAAAAAAATAAGTTTCAATAATAAGTGTAGCACGCAAATATGGAAATAGTGTATGGAGCAGTGGTCAGGTGGCAGGGCTATAGCTTCAGAAATAAAGGATTATAAAGATCTACCTGGAAAGAATGATAATCTTCAATCTCTTCTTGAAATTATTGAGAGTGTGAGATCTAAAAGGAAGTGAATTATAATGTTTCCATGCATTATAAGAAAAACAACGCTTGAAAATCGATGTATTATGTTTGGGAATGACCAAAGTAGACTTGTTGCGATTTGAAAATTGATGATATGTGAGAACGTTTTCAATTTTTTGTGGAGATATTCTGGTAAACCAGTTTTCAGAACTTTGTGCACTTGAGTTAGTAAATAAACATATCTCAATTGTTCTAAACTCAACCAACCAGAAGCGCGCATCTTTGCGGATATGTGGTCATATTTCCTTACTCCAAATGAAAACCTCAAGCATGAGTTTTGAATTCGTTGCAAGCGATGGGAGTCAGTTTTTACTGAAGCAGGGCCATAAATACTATCGCAGTAAGATAATTTTGAGAAAATTAGTGACTCGCATAATTTCAGTTTCAGTTTAGAAGACAGGATTACTCTATTTGGATACAATTGCCTTGAAACGCTGCAAGATGATTGGTATGAATAACTTGAATGTTTCGTGAATCGTAGATCTGAATCCAACCAAAGTCCGAGGTTTTTGCAAACATTCAAGATCGGAAGAACATCTTTATCTATGTTGATATCCAACAGATGTATTACAGACTCTCTAGCTTTCTTGGGTCCAAATAACATAACCTTCGATTTTCTTGTGTTGAGTTTCAGATTGTGAGCACGAGATATATCAAACAAAGAGTTCAAGTCCTTATTTATGTCGTGTTATGTGTGACTGTAGTAGATCAGAAGAATGAAAGATATATCTGCGTAGCGTCTGTATAGTGATGGATTGTACAATTAGTTATGAATTTAGTTTCCCGACTACCTATATGTCCTATTCTTGTTGGCTCATCGAAAAGCGATATTAGTCGATATGATTTAATGATAAAATCATCATTATATTATTGTAGAAGATATTATATTTCTAATCAATTCCCATTTACTATTATGATAGTTTACCGTTCATCAACTGTAATTATTACTATAATTGCTGCAAACCTTCAAAAAATCGACAAATTGGTCCGGACAGGCTGGCTGCATGTCTATCTATCAGATGTTCCGTTACATCATGATCGTGGTCGAGACGAACTGAACTGATAGACGCTAGCTAAAATTGAAATAATAAATTCATCGCGCCAAGCAAGCACCAATTGAGGAACTGATAAATCATCCTTGATGGCAATTGACTGACAAATGACAATAATGGAAATCAAGTTATCCACTGACCAAACTGCTTGTTGAACGTATTAGGCCAGTCATATTAGCATTTAAAATCAAAAATAGGGAAAAAATAGCAAAACAATGCAAACTCTCACAAATAATATATAATATATTATATAAAAATAATATATAATATATAATAAATAGTAGGTTGGCAAAATTGTTAAAAATATAGATTATAAACAATTCTAGTTATTTTGTAGAGAAAAAGTGTGAAAAAGTCGTAAGATTATGAAAACAAAGAAAATATCATTCTTTATCGTTCACAGAAATAAAAAATATTGAAATTACGAAAAATTACTGCATAGATGTTAGGGCTCTTTGCCCTTCCACCAGTCTTCAGTAAATATCATGTTTTCAATGGAATTGATTAAATGGATTTTTAGGATGTATCCGGTTAGCAAAGTGTTGTCGAAATTGAATGATAATTTATATGTGCATGTCAGCTGTCAAGTCGATTCATGGATCAGAGAGAACAATAATAGGAGATGAGACACAAAGAAAATTTACATTATTCTGTGATGAATCGAAGTGTAAAAAACCAAAATCAATTGAAGGTTCGTCACGTTGGAAAGCAACTCAGTGACAGTGTTAGAATTTAGAAATTTAAAGAATTGAAAAATTTAATGCAATCGAAATTAATCTGTACGTTCAAATAGTTAGTATTGACATCTTTAAAAGAACGATTTATTTCGAACATTTCAAGTAGGTTCAACAATGTACCTTTTTGACAGATCGAGATCATGATTAATGTCAAACTGGTGGTTAGAATTTAGTACATGTTTAGCAAATAAACTTTTAGTATTGAAAACATCGAGTACAGAGTTTCTATATTTTTCGATAATTTTAGTATGTTCCAATATCCTTGTTTGGATCCTACGACCACTTTGGCCAATATATTGCAAATTGCAATCGGGATGGGTGCAAGAAATTTTATTGACCCCAGATTTATGAGTGTGGGGAATTTCATGTTTTGCGTTTATCAATTTACCACCAATGTGGGGAACGATAAAGAATGATAATTTCTTTGTTTTTGTCATTTTGTGACTCTTTTGCAGTTTTTCTCTACAAAATAACCAGAATTGTTTATAATTTACATTTTTAACAATGTTGCCGACCTTCTACGTAAGCGCAAATTTTTACTGTTTCATTCAACACAAAAATACAACTTTTGTGAAAGTTTGCATTGTTTTGCTATTTTTTCTCCATCTTTCCTAAAGTGATTAGTCTATTGAAAGTATTCAATTATCGGATAAACGATGCGCATAAGCGTGACCGTGTAGTCAGTTGCAAGTTTGCCGGGCAAAACTAGTTTTATACAGCGGACACATGAAAAACGTACGAACGGGGTACCCTTCGCAAAGAAACTCGAACTGAAATGTTGCCGTACCGGATATACTACAATTATTATACAATAGGATGCTTCTTAAAGAGGACAAGGAACTCTGGTAGCGCTACGACTTACTCTTTCGCTAGGATGTTCACCCGAGGAGAGTTTATTACCCAAAGTTTTTGATAGAAGAGGCGATAAGCATGTTTACATCAATTGTTTATTAGTTACGACTAGTTCACGCTTCAAATGATAGGAGTATTAATAATGAGATGTTTATAATTCAGAAAAACTATAATAGTCAAAAACAGTCAATCAATTATCTATATTGTGAGAGCATTTCTTTCATTGCCATTTTGAACTAGGTACCTATTCAGTCGATTTCAAGAAGTTAGTGATTCTGAATTTGTTGAGTACGTTCAATGAAGAGTAGGTTACGAAGGCGCAATTTTTTTTGGAATCCCGACTTTAACATGGGACCCCCGACTTTAATCTCGGACCCACGACTTTAATCTCGGGATTTCAGTCGAAAAGCGAATCAAAACATCTGTTCATGGTGGTAGTGATGGTAGAACATTCACTTGTCAACCATAAGGGCATCACTCGTTGATAGTTAAGGGCCTGGTCTCTCCTGGCTCACACAAGTTTCCTGAAGACTTATGAGGATTGCTCGTAAGAGTGCAGCCGGTTGACGGGAAGAACAAATATCATGTTATGTTTACATAAAGAATCAGCAAACGGAGTTTGTTGTTCTCATTCTAAATCACCCTGTATATATCTAGCTCAAGATCTCAGTCTGAAAGATAATAGTTACATTGATGTGTTCAGATAGTTTGTTGGGACTAATATTTTCTGACTGATGCGACGTTTCGAATTTTAATCATTTTATCTTCAGGGCCCTTCAATAATGAGTTTAAATGTGGTGAAATGGTTTAGAAATGAAGCAAAGAATGAATGTCCCATGTCTTGAAACGCTATGGAAGTATAGTTTTGAAATTTTAAAGCGCCCCCCAAGTGTGATTTACAGATATATTAATTAGATACACCAA
Organism: Chrysolina oricalcia; assembly: GCA_944452925.2. Classification (NCBI taxonomy): domain Eukaryota; kingdom Metazoa; phylum Arthropoda; class Insecta; order Coleoptera; family Chrysomelidae; genus Chrysolina; species Chrysolina oricalcia. The sequence goes on from OX101821.2 coordinate 51,677,812, forward strand.
ATTGAACAATATTCGTCCCATGCAATAATAGATACATTATCGAAATGATAAACATTTTGAACTGAAAATTGAAACAAAATGACTCCTCTGGAAATGTAAAAAACCTACGATAAAAATTAAGCCTTTTTTATATCTAACAGAAAACAACTACTTCCCCGGCAAAAGCCACTCTGGACATTGAACTACATCTGATTGATATTGTGAAAAGATCATAATATATAACTTGAACGAAAAAATCTGAAAGTGAAGATTTGCAAGATAGGTTCTTTTCGCATTATCTCTCAGATGTAGTTCAATGTCCAGCGTGGCCTTAGCTAGGAAAGTAGTTGATTTCTGTTAGATATAACAAAAAATATATTGAAATAAAATGTATTCTCTCAAGTACACTCGAAAAGTGTGTACCCAAAGGCATAGCCTGTGCGGGTAGAGGGCGGCTGTTATTATTATAATACAATATCTATCAGATGTAGTTCAATGTCCAGCATGGCTAGGGAAGCAGTTGTTTTTTAGTAGACATTATACACGAAAATAGCTTAATTTTTATAGAAAGTTCTTTCCAGTGGAGTCATGTTTTCTATTTTCAATTGAGAATGTTTCCCTTTTCAACATGAATACCTTTCAAGAAGTTATCTAGAACGATGGAAAATAGCGACTGATATAGATATGTCTTTCAGTCGCAGATGATTCCACATCTGATTTTATGAACATCCTGTTAATTTTTTCAATGAAATCAAGAGACCTTATCATTTCGACCAATAGTGAACGAGAAAAAACGTTGCATTTTGTGTCTATAGCTTTATGAAGAGATTCCTTGGTGAAAATTCCAGAATCTGAGAGAACTGAGTCGAAATCCGAGATTAAAGTCCGGGGTCCGAGATTAAAGTCGGATCCCCGAGATTAAAATCTGGGGTCCGAGATTAAAGTCGGACCCCCGTAATTAAAGTCGGAGGTCCGAGATTAAAGTCGGACCCCCGAGATTGAAGTCGGACCCCCGAGATTAAAGTCGGGGGTCCGAGACTAAAGTCGGACCCCCGAGATTAAAATCTGGGGTCCGAGATTAAAGTCGGACCGCCGTAATTAAGTCGGAGGTCCGAGATTAAAGTCGGACCCCCGAGATTGAAGTCGGACCCCCGAGATTTAAAGTCGGACCCCCGAGATTTAAAGTCGGGGGTCCGAGAGTGAAGTCGGGGGTCCGAGATTGAAGTCGGGGGTCCGAGATTAAAGTCGGGATTCCAAAAAAAAAATTGCTCGTGGCCCTTCTACGCCTTCGTAGTAGGTAGAGGGACGTTTAAAGAGTACAATTCTGATTTAAGATTTTTTTAAATTTAATACAGGGAGCAAGCCGAGTACAGGTTAATTACAAATACTCAATGTCAAATTGTACCAACAGGACACGAAGAAGTTTCCCGATAGGGATAGGCCCCCACGCTAGAGGTTCTCAATGTGGCCTCCAGTTTCCTCCCATTGTCATTTGTGATCAATGTTGATAAAATAGGAAAATTCAATTTTACTAGCTTCTTAATATTCAAATTCATCATATAATATACCTATTAGAGAATGTTTGAATACCTTTCAAAAATTTTGACGCTATTGGCTACGAGTAATGTCACGTAATGTCTCATTCCTAAGCCTCTTTTCTCTGAAACTGATAGTCTTTTAAAGGCTTGGAAACATTAATAGTAGTTTTATTAACTCTTTGCATACCAGTTACCTAGATTTCAATACCTGTCACATTAAGATTTCTTAATTGTAGAGTTTTTGAATTTTGTGGATTTGTGCTTAGGTATTCTCAAGCGAACACCATGACGAGTATGGTAAGCATGTGAAGAAGCATTGATATCAAAGGATTTCCAGTTGCTTCTAATGAATTTCACACATATCAGAATATAAATCTGATAGACCGGGGGATAGTGACAGATTTTGGGACACGATTTTACTCAGTATGCTTTTGGAGGACAGTATTGTCCTCATGATAATAATGCATGAATCAAAGAGTCGTCGTGGATTCTTCATATTAAAAAATAATAATCGTTCCAATTAACAGTGCTGCTCCTAAGGTATGGAGTTAGTAATAAGGCCCATAACACATGGCTAATGACCATAGCAGTCGATGCCGAAGCAGCAAAGAAAAAAATATTCTCGAAAAATTATGTGTTTCGGTACGATTCCAATCAGGCTGCCATGTGTGTGTGTGTGTGGATGGATGGTTGGCATCGGATATAATCCATTTGCCACAGACTTTTGTTAAAGTATTTATGGTGATTTGAGGGTGATATTGAGCCTCAAATGTCAAGTTTTATTTCAGTTAGGAATTTGATTAAAGCATAAAAAATATTTTTGTGTTGTAAACTAAGTAAGGATGTGATGTTAATTGGTAGTTGAATTTGATTTGATATTATTGTATCAATTAGACTGGTTCTCTCCACTGAATAGAATTCACATGCAAAAAGTATATGGTTCAAGTCACAGATTGACGTGTCATCACATGTGCAATAGGGTGATTCGGCAAGCCCAATTTTATGAAGATGGGAAGGAAATTTCCCGTGATTCAGTTTCAGTCGTGTAATTATTACAGAATGTTTCCTCCCATGTGTTTTGTAATGAAATAATAGAAGTAAAGTACTCGAAAAAGCCATTGGCATACCATTAGGATGGGCGGAGAATTCCTTTTTTCAAATACAATTTCACGTGACCATACCAGCCTTTCGAACCCACCCTAACAGCCTGCCAATGGTTTTTCGAGTATTTTAGTATTATTATTTGAAACAGCCTGAATAATAATTATTATTATATATTAATAATAATTATTATTTTTCAATATGAAGAACCTTCGACGACTCTTTGATTCATGCATTATTATCATGAAGGTATACGGACAATACTGTCCTCCAAAAGGCATACTGAGTAAAATCGTGTCCCAAAATCTGTCACTATCTCCCGGCCTATGAGGGGCAGTTAACAGTTTCTCTCTCATAAATACTGTTTTGCAACTGTCTCGATGGTATATCAAAGATTAGTCTTAAAATGAGTTTCTGTCCCACAAATAGGTATACTCTTCCACAGCCCCAGGACATTATGTTGAACGTGTTTTCGTAGACAATTGCAAAGTAAAGGCATAACGAACTTTCCGTGGCTACACAGGTTTGCCCAATTGCTGAATGCTGAATTTAGTTTCTCACATATAATAATAATATCTTGACAAAGTTATAAAATTTGTATAGGAATCTTCAAAAAAGAAGGAGATCGGAGATAAAAATTATTCCTGAAAAAGGAATAAAACTACCTACTTATACACATAAATTTTTCCAAACTATAATAACAATTTTCAATAAGAAAATCCTTAAGTTTTCATTTGGAGATATACACGATTTTGGATTTTTTTTGTAACATCTAGTAGCAAATTATAAACATGTGGGGCCATCTGATTAGGAAATTCAAAAGCTAATTTATCTTTTACAAATGGTTTTTGTCTTGTTTCAATATTATGCTTACATTTATTTAGTACAAACAATTTATTCCTATTCTCAAAAACAGATAAGTACAAGTCAAAAATTAATAGACTAGGAACAGTTAAAATTCTGAAATTTTTAAAAGCATTTCTGCAAGAATCACGGAGACCCATGCTACTAATGATTTGTATGAGTTTTTTTGTGCTGTAAAGACATCAGAGCAGATAGAGAAAAAACCCAAAAGCACACTCCATATCTCAGCCTGGAATCCACCTACGCATAGTACAGCTTCAGCAGCTGAACATTTAAAACCTGCCTTATATATCTCAACTGATGAAATAGAGTTAATTTTTTTGATCAGAAAATTGCAGTGATCCTGCCAATTCCAATGTTGATCAATGCAAAGACCTAAACATTTCAAGTTCTCACATTCTGTTGTTATATTGAAACTAATGATATCACACTTGTTGCCGATGATGGAATCTCATTGAATTTATTTTTTTTTTGCATTCAAAAACAAATTGTTCCAAGAAAACCATTTATCAATATTTTCAAAACTAACTCTGACCTGTCAGAGATTATAATTGACGTGTCATCTGCGTACATTGTTATGGATGTTCCTGGTGTTGAGTATTCCAAATCATTAATATATTACAATACAAACAATTTGGAGCCCAAAATTGACCCTTGAGGTAGTCCTAATTCAGAGAGGGCCATGCTGGAAGTTGCATCGTTAATAGCGACATATTGTTTTCTATAGGACATATAGTCTGTTTTTCATGCTAAGAGAATGTTATGATCAACACAGTCGAATGCCCTGCTGAGATCGCAAAATATCCCAAAAGGGCACTCGCCTGCTTCAATGTAGTTCACAATATCTCTATGATGTGATTGTATAGATGTAGTAGTGGATTTTTTGTTCAGAAATACATGTTGGTTTTTTGTAAAGATATTATGATATGTGATCAATATGAACATCCTAGTGTAACCTCTCATCTAGGAATGTTCCCAAGAATTTCACCTCTGGCGACATAACTATGTCATCAATATGGTATATTTCAGCATGGATGTCATCCTTCCTGTTGTAAAATTTCATTGATACAGACTTTTTTTTATTCAAAATCAGTTGATTTCTGTCACACCATGATGTAAATGTATCAATGATTCTGCTGACATTTGCTAATAACTCATCTGGTTCAGGACTAACAACTGTAATCATTGTGGCAATCAGTAACGTGTTCGTCAAGTCGTTGACGAATAACACAAAAGGTAAGGGTCCCAAGACTGACCCTTGCGGAATGTGACTTCACGCTCACTTGACACAGTCAAACTGCATCCATCCATATATTATGATTTCAACCAAGTCAATAAATCATTTGGAAAAGCAAGCATTTGTTACTTTTTAGTTAGAAACTCGGAAGAAAAAATAGACTAGTTACACAATTGTTGGAATCTATCTCAGAGGATACAAAGTTAGATGCTGTTTCCACCGAATGACCTTTACTAAAACCGTGCTGGTTACTACAAGTTGATTATTTCCAAATAATTATCATCCTATATAAGTTGTTGTTAGTTTTGAATGAAACGTCGTTAGTGCTAGGGTAGGTCGAACAACATTAGAGTATTATTGTACCTCCCCAATTAATGACAATCTCCTGTTTAATAATATTTTTTCACAAATGAAACGCGACTTAGTACTTACCATAAGAGAAATGTTAGATTCTGGTAACAAACTCGAAAATAAATTCAACTCAAAAAATTCCATCCTTCACCATGAAAGATTGAGAGTATTAGTTTATCCTTTGTGTTCAATCTTTAATTTAGTTCTTAAAACATCGGTCTTTCCTAATATCTGGATAATTTCCAAATTTTTTGTCCGGTACATAAGTCTCAAGGCCGTGTTTTTATTAGTAATCATAGACCAATTAAAATCTCAAATAATCCTGCAGAGGTCTTGGACATTTATTAATGAACTAAAAGCTACACCAGCATTTATGGCACACTCCAAAAAAAACTATTACATAATTTTGTACACATTTATTACAAATTTGCGTCTCAATCAAAAACATTTTTACAGCCCCCGTTTTCCAGGAAATGGGCGTAGGCTAACTTTTAAGTAAAACTGCACCACGCATTCTGTATTTTTGAAATTTTGATGTTCAAAATGTTGCTAAAATTTCTTACACATTTATTACAAACCATTGACGTATTGAAAATTCCAAAATTTTCACCCCCTAGGGGTTAGTTAAATACCCCTTATTTATAGAAAATTCCCAAATAAATTGGATTCCACGTGGTTAGTACCAGAATTGATCACAAGATTGTTTATAATTTTTGTTCAAACAATCGAAATATTCAAAATTACAGAATGGACGGCCCCCAAGGGGTGAAACACCCCCAAAAGGGGTGAAACACCCCCAAAAGGGGTGAAACACCCCCAAAAGGGATGAAACACCACCAAACTTCTCAAAATTCCTATAACGTTATCCACAAAACTTAAAAAAAACTCATTAGAATGTAACGACGTGTTGAAAATTTCAGAATGATGAATTCCATGGGGTTGAACACCCCACACAACGCATAAACTTATTTCATTGCTTTGCAAAGTGAACGATTTCGGATTTTCGTATTATACCGTTGATGAAATGAATAACCTCTATTGACAGAGCATCAATAGACACCACATTTTTTTGAAAAATTGATTGTTGCAAAAAATAATATACTGCTAGATATGTCAGAACATTAGTATACGTCCATAGCTAGCTTTTTCCACATGGTCGGAAAACTGGAGAACACAAAGAAAATGTTTGAGGGAAAACGCTCCCTGTTTGGTTTTTAATATACTGGACTCGGATGACGCACAGGTAGCTAGAGCTGCCTCCGTGGTAACGTTAATTGTTGCCGTTAAAGACATGCTTCTACTACATGTCTTTCATTGCGCATAGACTATATCAACTGAGGAAATTGACATGTTCAAGAGTGGCATGTATTAATGAATAGTTTTGTAACAATATTATAGGAAATCCAACGTGAACTATTTTTAATTGAGGATCATAATTCTTTACAGTATCCCACACGCTTCTACTGCGTATTTTTTGGTGCGCATGAATAATATCAACCATGGAAATTGACATTTTCAAGAGTGGGCTGTGTTAATAAATTTTTGTGTTGCAATATGATAGAAAATCCGACTTGATATGTATTTTGTTGATTATTAGAATTCTTCCTTCCTTGGCGTGTCTTTTGGTGCACATGGACTATATCAACCATGGAAATTGACAGTTTGAAGAGTGGGCTGTGTTAATAGATTTTTGTGTTGCAATATGATAGAAAATCCGACTTGATATGAATTTTGTTGATTATTAGAATTCTTTACATCAGGTCACACCCTTCCATGGCGTGTCTTTTGGTGCACATGGACTATATCAACCATGGAAATTGACAGTTTGAAGAGTGCGCTGTGTTAATAAATTTTTGTGTTGTAATATGATAGAAAATACGACTTGAACTGTATTTTGTTGAGTATTAGAATTCTTTACATTACCTCACACCCTTTCACGGCGTGTCTCTTGGTGCACTCGGACTATATCAACCATGCTTATTGATGTTTTGAAGAGTGGGCTGTGTTTATAAATTTTTATGTTGCAAAATCATAGAAAATCAGACTTGCACTGTATGTCATGAAGTATTAAAATTATTTACAGTATCTCACTCGCTTCAAATACGAGTGTTCTGGTTCGCATGGATAATATCAACCATGGAAATTGACATTTTGAAGAGTGGGCTGTGTTAATACATTTTTGTGTTTCAATATGATAGAAAACCGACTTGATCTGTATTTTATTGAGTATTAGAATTCTTTACATCAGCTCACACCCTTCCATGGCGTGTCTTTTGGTGCACACGGACTATGTCAATCATGGCAATTGACAGTTTTGAAGAGTGGGCTCTGTTAATAAATTTTTATGTTGCAAAATGATAGAAAATCTGACTTGCACTGTATGTCGTGGAGTATTAAAATTATTTACAGTATCTCACACGCTTCTACTGCGTGTGTTTTGGTTCGCATGGATAATATCAACCATGGAAATTGACATTTTGAAGAGTGGGCTGTGTTAATAAATTTTTATGTTGCAAAATGATAGAAAATCTGACTTGCGCTGTATGTCATGGAGTATTAAAATTAATTACAGTATCTCACACGCTTCTACTGCGTGTGTTTTGGTTCGCATGGATAATATCAACCATGGAAATTGACATTTTGAAGAGTGGGCTGTGTTAATAAATTTTTATGTTGCAAAATGATAGAAAATCTGACTTGCACTGTATGACATGGAGTATTAAAATTAATTACAGCATCTCACACGCTTCTACTGCGTGTGTTTTGGTTCGCATGGACAATATCAACCATGGAAATTAACATTTTGAAGAGTGGGCTGTGTTAATAAATTTTTATGTTGCAAAATGATAGAAAATCTGACTTGCACTGTATGTCATGGAGTATTAAAATTAATTACAGTATCTCACACGCTTCTACTGCGTGTGTTTTGGTTCGCATGTATAATATCAACCATGGAAATTGACATTTTGAAGAGTGGGCTGTGTTAATAAATTTTTATGTTGCAAAATGATAGAAAATCTGTCTTGCACTGTATGTCATGGAGTATTAAAATTAATTACAGCATCTCACACGCTTCTACTGCGTGTGTTTTGGTTCGCATGGATAATATCAACCATGGAAATTGACATTTTGAAGAGTGGGCTGTGTTAATAAATTTTTATGTTGCAAAATGATAGAAAATCTGACTTGCGCTGTATGTCATGGAGTATTAAAATTAATTACAGTATCTCACACGCTTCTACTGCGTGTGTTTTGGTTCGCATGGACAATATCAACCATGGAAATTAACATTTTGAAGAGTGGGCTGTGTTAATACATTTTTATGTTGCAAAATGATAGAAAATCTGACTTGCACTGTATGTCATGGAGTATTAAAATTAATTACAGTATCTCACACGCTTCTACTGCGTGTGTTTTGGTTCGCATGGATAATATCAACCATGGAAATTGACATTTTGAAGAGTGGGCTGTGTTAATAAATTTTTATGTTGCAAAATGATAGAAAATCTGTCTTGCACTTTATGTCATGGAGTATTAAAATTAATTACAGCATCTCACACGCTTCTACTGCGTGTGTTTTGGTTCGCATGGATAATATCAACCATGGAAATTGACATTTCGAAGAGTGGGCTGTGTTAATAAATTTTTATGTTGCAAAATGATAGAAAATCTGACTTGCACTGTATGACATGGAGTATTAAAATTAATTACAGTATCTCACACGCTTCTACTGCGTGTGTTTTGGTTCGCATGGATAATATCAACCATGGAAATTGACATTTTGAAGAGTGGGCTGTGTTAATAAATTTTTATGTTGCAAAATGATAGAAAATCTGACTTGCACTGTATGTCATGGAGTATTAAAATTATTTACAGTATCTCACACGCTTCTACTGCGTGTGTTTTGGTTCGCATGGATAATATCAACCATGGAAATTGACATTTTGAAGAGTGGGCTGTGTTAATAAATTTTTGTGTTGCAATATGATAGAAAATCTGACTTGCACTGTATGTCATGGAGTATTAAAATTATTTACAGTATCTCACACGCTTCTACCGCGTGTGTTTTGGTTCGCAAAGAGTGGGCTGTGTTAATACAATTTTGTATTGTAATATGATAGAAAATCCGACTTGAACTGTATTTTATTGAGTATTAGAATTCTTCACATTAGCTCACATCCTTTCACGTCGTGTCTTTTGGTGTACACGGACTATATCAACAATGCTGATTGACATTTTGAAGATTGGGTAGTGTTAATAAATCTTCATGTTGCAAAATCATTTACAGTATCTCACACGCTTATATTGCATATGTTTTGGTGCGCATGGATTAAACCAACCATGGAAAGTGATATATTGAAAAGTAGGCTTTTGACGACACCTCTTTTGTTTTTATTATTTTCACTTTCTAATTTATTATACATATTAATGATAATTTGTTGAGTCTCTACAGGAAGCGTATGTCGCCGATTCTTAATACGGGATCGTCTATTCAGTAGCGATTCATTTTGTAACTCAAATGGTCTCCAAAGAGGTCTGTTTTCATTATTACCATCATTTACACGCGAATCATTAAATGGTCTCGAAATAATATTCCGATCACCTTCAACGCACGCCAAAAAGTCATAATGGAATAAACAATGATGAAACAAAGACACACAAGAAGAAAGATTCATGAAATTAATACAGATCAAGGGTTCATAAATACAACTCTGTTAAAACTCGACATGAGCCAGTGCTCCTCAGATGTGCTTATAGTCCTGGAGGCGATTTAACAATTTGACGATGATGAGGGACCAATTGGCTTCAAATATATCCATATCCATATTTCATTAAGAGAACCCGAGCGTTAGCCATGCTGATTGAGTGATTGCAAATTGAAATACAAATACAGAAAACTTGTCCCTCAGTAAGGAACGCGCAGGTAGGTACATATGAATCGTATGATACGCTTTCGGATACGAAAATATTCAAAACGATATGCTAAGCTTATGATTTGAGAGTTTGTAGTAATTGTGTGCATTTATTTCCCTATCTCTTGGTCAGAGAAACTTAGTTTATGATTGGATGACGAACACACTTTGTCAGATCTCGTATAAGATCCTGAGACAGCTATATCTCAACCCCAAAATTTTATCAATTAAAAACAAGAAACTTGAATTGTGCTGATACTGATTTTTTTATTAAATTTTTGTGGTTCAAAAATTCGAACTGAAATGATTCTTGGTGGTTTAAATCAGAAAACCTGAGCAAACATCATCTTCTTACCAATAGGCGAACCACTTTATCTGCAAAGACACTCCGCATAGATATTGAATTATATATTGCAAAGTTGCCATTCAAAGTGGCATCAGTTTCGATAGGCGACTACATGCCTTGTTGTAAAACAAGTGTAAAATCAGTTTGCCTTGAGGCCAATTCCAATAAAAAAAACCCATTTGTTGCATACCTTTTGAAACACGCTGTATACAGGGTGTCCCGTAAATAATGGATAATATTTAAACTGCAAATAGGAGACAGTATGACCGTTCAGAAAATATATTTAAGTGTTATAGAGAGTCCTTCGATTTTCAAAACCATCCCACTCTTGAACATGTCAATTTCCTCAGTTGATATAGTCTATGCTCAATAAAAGACATGTAGTAGAAGCATGTGGGATACTGTAAAGAATTCTAATACTGAAAGAAATATAGTTCTAGTCGGATTTTCCATCATTTTACAGCATAAAAATTTATTAACACAGCCCACTCTTCAAAACATCAATTAGTATGGTTGATATAGTCCGAGTGCACAAAAAGACACGCCGTGAAAGGGTGTGAGCTAATGTAAAGAATTCTAATACTCAATAAAATACAGTTCAAGTCGGATTTTCTATCATATTACAACACAAAAATTTATGAACACAGCCCACTCTTGAAAATGTCAATTTCCGTGGTTGATATTATCCATGCGAACCAAAACACACGCAGTAGAAGCGTGTGAGATACTGTAATTAATTTTAATACTCCATGACATACAGTGCAAGTCAGATTTTCTATCATTTTGCAACATAAAAATTTATTAACACAGCGCACTCTTCAAAATGTCAATTTCCATGGTTGATATTATCCATGCGAACCAAAACACACGCAGTAGAAGCGTGTGAGATACTGTAATTAATTTTAATACTCCATGACATACAGTGCAAGTCAGATTTTCTATCATTTTGTAACATAAAAATTTATTAACACAGCCCACTCTTCAAAATGTCCATTTCCATGGTTGATATTATCCATGCGAACCAGAACACTCGTAGTTGAAGCGAGTGAGATACTGTAAATAATTTTAATACTTCATGACATACAGTGCAAGTCAGATTTTCTATGATTTTGCAACATAAAAATTTATAAACACAGCCCACTCTTCAAAACATCAATAAGCATGGTTGATATAGTCCGAGTGCACCAAGAGACACGCCGTGAAAGGGTGTGAGCTAATGTAAAGAATTCTAATACTCAATAAAATACAGTTCAAGTCGTATTTTCTATCATATTACAACTCAAAAATTTATTAACACAGCACACTCTTCAAACTGTCAATTTCCATGGTTGATATAGTCCATGTGCACCAAAAAACACGCCATGGAAGGGTGTGACCTGATGTAAAGAATTCTAATAATCAACAAAATTCATATCAAGTCGGATTTTCTATCATATTGCAACACAAAAATTTATTAACACAGCCCACTCTTGAAAATGTCAATTTCCATGGTTGATATTATCCATGCGCACCAAAAAATACGCAGTAGAAGCGTGTGGGATACTGTAAAGAATTATGATCCTCAATTAAAAATAGTTCACGTTGGATTTCCTATAATATTGTTACAAAACTATTCATTAATACATGCCACTCTTGAACATGTCAATTTCCTCAGTTGATATAGTCTATGCGCAATGAAAGACATGTAGTAGAAGCATGTCTTTAACGGCAACAATTAACGTTACCACGGAGGCAGCTCTAGCTACCTGTGCGTCATCCGAGTCCGGTATATTAAAAACCAAACAGGGAGCGTTTTCCCTCAAACATTTTCTTTGTGTTCTCCAGTTTTCCGACCATGTGGAAAAAGCTAGCTATGGACGTATACTAATGTTCTGACGTATCTAGCAGTATATTATTTTTTGCAACAACGATCAATTTTTCAAAAAAATGTGGTGTCTATTGATGCTCTGTCAATAGAGGTTATTCATTTCATCAACGGTATAATACGAAAATCCGAAATCGTTCACTTTGCAAAGCAGTGAAATAAGTTTATGCGTTGTGTGGGGTGTTCAACCCCATGGAAATCATCATTCTGAAATTTTCAACACGTCGTTACATTCTAATGAGTTTTTTTTAAGTTTTGTGGATAACGTTATAGGAATTTTGAGAAGTTTGGTGGTGTTTCATCCCTTTTGGGGGTGTTTCACCCCTTTTGGGGGTGTTTCACCCCTTGGGGGCCGTCCATTCTGTAATTTTGAATATTTCGATTGTTTGAACAAAAATTATAAACAATCTTCTGGTACTGACCACGTGGAATCCAATTTATTTGGGAATTTTCTATAAATAAGGGGTATTTAACCCCTAGGGGGTGAAAATTTTGGAATTTTCAATACGTCAATGGTTTGTAATAAATGTGTAAGAAATTTTAGCAACATTTTGAACATCAAAATTTCAAAAATACAGAATGCGTGGTGCAGTTTTACTTAAAAGTTAGCCCACGCCCATTTCCTGGAAAACGGGGGCTGTAAAAAATTTTTTGATTGGGACGCAAATTTGTAATAAATGTGTACAAAATTATGTAATAGTTTTTTTTGGAGTGTGCCATAAATGCTGGTGTAGCTTTTAGTTCATCATTTATTATTCATCTGGCAACCAAACATGTGATTTTTGAATGTCCACGTGTATTCTTGAATTCAAGACCTACAATTAGTAATTTATCCATTTTTAGTCAATACTTACGTCAATCACTAGACCGAAAATGATAGGTTGATGCGAATCATACTGATGTCCAAGGCCTTTGACATTATAAATCATGAAATACTTTTTTAAAGAAAATTACTTGTTTGGGATTCAATGCCTAATACTTTTCTGGACCATTTGATATCATACTTGAATATCAGAATACAGCATGTCTCTTATAACGGATTTTGTTCACATAACTATCACAACCAGTGGATTCCCTCAAGGTTCCAACTTGGGGCCATTCTACATCTTGATATCTATCGATGATATTTGCTATACACTTGAGTGCATAAATTAATGTTTGCAGACGATCTGTTTCTAATTTGGACGATTGTCCTATTCTACAGGAACAGATCAACTATTTACATGAATGGTGTTTGAAAAATTATCTTTTCCTAAATATTTCTACATATGAAAATTCAATACTGTTTATTGCCCATACTCACTTAATAATACAATTCTAGAGCATGGATAATATTAGACACTTAGGAGTGCACGTTGACAATCAGCTCACATTTAACATTTAACTCTTACATAAACGAGATTACTAAATCAGCATATCGTGTATCTGGTTTACTTTTTTGAAATTGTAGGAAATTTAATGCTATTTCTGCTCTCTCACTACTTTACTTCAGTCTGGTAAGGTCTAAACTAGAATATGGATCATTGATATGGAATCCCATTTATCCCATTTGTCAACAACTATCGAGAAAGATCAAAATGTTTTTTTTAAATGTCTATGCTTCAAGGTTCATGGAGTTTATCCTCCAAGATAAACTATGTAGATTCGATTTCCATCTTTAGAAAAACGCAGAAATCAAGGATATATTATATTTCTGCATAAGCTGTTGAATGGTGAAGTGGATCCCCCAGTACTATTATATCTTATTAACTTCCAAGTGCTGAGATCAGAATCTAGATTAAATAGCACTTTTGACTGCAAAAGAGCTCAAACAAATATACTGTCTAAATCACCAATTAATGAGATGTGTTAACGCTAACAAAAACTATCGAATATATGTGATATTTTCAACTGCAGTGTGAATTGAGAAATAATTCTCGAGCACATCTACAAGTAATTAAGGAGTAAATCATGCATAACTGTTTTTATTTGTATATTCTCTATTAAATCTCTCTTATTGTTACACCGATACAACTACTATTTTTGTAATTCATTAGCTATCCTATGTTAAGTATATTATTAACTCAAAACAAAAACATTCAAGTTCATTCGTTCAACAAATCTGTAACCCAAAGATCTTTTATGTATTTCGATCCAAAATTCTTCAAATACGCGATGTAAATTTGAAAGCATATGGAAATCAAATGGAAATTCAATACAGGCATATTTGCCTAGGAAATTTCCGCTCCTGAACCAGATGCTGCTATAAACCAGCAATCAAAATATATTTTGTAGTAAATAAAAATGAAATAAAAAAAATTGGTGAGGAAGTGCACTGTTAAATGCTCCTTCCATATCCAGGGACTCCTCAATAAGTAAGCATCTTTAGGACCGAAATTAATCACTACCTACGTCATGAATAACAATGTTTTGGAGGTTTATGGTCTATAATTTATATCTAACGCTGAAATTTGATTTGCAGATTCCAGAGGATGGCTAGTGGAGCCCGTCCCGGCTCCCTGGTACCTCCCAGAGCGAATGGAACTGCATTCCCCGGCATCATCCCCCCAGATGGCCCCTACGTGGAAACTTGCACGCGCGTCGATACGCGCTATGATCTCAAAGTAGCCGCCATCTTTTCCATTTATATCATTTTTGGAATCCTGTATACGTTTATAGGTAAGTGGACAATTAATTGAAAGGTTAAAAAAGTTTAAATATTGGAAAAAAAATAACAAAATAGTTTAAACAATTACAATGTAAATGTCACAGTTTAAGCAAAAGCTTTCCACTGGAACAGTTTTACTAGAATAACCATAATTGTAATTATTGTCTTCATAGATTGTAACTTAGATTTTTTTAATTAGTGTTTTAAGTCGAATGCTAAAAATTCGTCAATACGATAAAAAGCCTTTTCCAAGCAGATATCCTTCATGCAATTTGTAAACGAAACTGTATTTAAGTTCTTTTATTTTCTGATGTTTAAAAAAATGGGACTATAATAATTTTTCAAAGAAACGCAGTTATCGAGTTTTGTAAATTGAATTCTAAAGTAAAATGAGTACGAAAGGATGGAACTAATCCACACTAATAGTTATTTATGTATCAAGGGCGTAAATTAGGCGTTAAACGCATTTTACGCACGTGATACATACAAAATTTTATGCACTAGCGGTTTTATAGCGCGAATCACAGATACTGACTTGAATTGCAATGGTCTACACGTTTCATACGTTATGCATACAATAATTAAGGGTAACATAATATGAGGAATGTGAAACTATAGTAGCTGAGTGCTATATTGGAGAATCTATTTCAAATAAATAGATCATCACCGAAAAAATTGCCAACGATTATGAACAAATGTTAGAAAGAGTATTGCTCTATTGAACTGAAATGATTCTAATTCGTGTTAGGAATTGCATGAAATGATGTGTGAGTATAGACAATTTGAGAATTTTGTCTACTTTACGGCCCGCCGGGCCATAATGCGCCCACGGGCGGCAAAGTGCCACTTTACGCCCGGCGAACCGGGCGGTAAAGTGTACTTTACCGCCCGCTAGTACATAAAAAAATTATTAGAAGCGTACAACGAAATTCATTTTTATTCTGGTTTCGTATCTTGGGAAAAATTCAATTTTATTTAATATTTGCAGCAATAATTTGCGAATTTCCATCACACATTTCATGTAATTTTTCGATGGAGGGACGGAGAAAAAGGAATAATCTTTCAAATCGCGATATCATATGATCCGCCTAGCATATCAGTTCTTATGTCGTACATGGCAAAGAAAAGAAAATGAAAAGAAAAGTTGAAAAAAAATGTGATTTGACATTCTGGATGAACTTTCGATTCTGGTATTTGCCCCTGACATTTTTTCCACCTTGAAAAATGAAGTCACAGGATCATTTTTGAAAATATAGTCTCCCACGTATACGGCCGTAGAAAATTCAGTTTTGGTATATGTCATTTGATTTTGGGATGACGCAGAGGATTTTATCGGAAATGAAATTTAATTAGAAACAAATAGTAAAAAAGTTTTCCATGTGTTGCGGAATTTATGTTAGTCACTGTATATATGTGGCACTTTATAATGAACATGTATGTATTCTTATTATATTGTATCCTAATTTCTTTTACAACAGGTATTATCCAGTATCAAGTAGACACTCCGTTTATTTTTTATTCAATCACTTTTATCGTTTTTTTTTAACCACAATTTTTTGTTCACTGCATCTCCTCCACTTTGAGAAATAATGCAATCCTTTCGTACACACACATTTGTTTTTTCTTATTTGCGAGAATATACTTATACAGTGAGCACGTAAAGGTTGGAACAAATTCATTAAAAGCTTGATATGGCCATTGGGAAAAAAAAGCTCAGACACGTCGATTTTCTTTTTCAATTGCGCATTTTTTGGTCTACTCATATTTTTGATGACGTCATCACTGTTCGAGTTATGACGTCATTATATATTTTTTTAAATGGCAATACCCTATTTTGATGATACCTTCAAAAAGAGCGCAGTATTCTGTGTATGGATATCATATGTTTCTTATGTTACATAACCGTATGTTCGAGAAATAATATAGATTTCATTCATACTAATGTAATTTATAAAAATGACAACAGGACTAAATAAACCTACAAATTATTAAATTAAGTGCTCAAATTGCATGCCATTTGTCTCTTGACAATATGCAAGGCGATGTTGAAACTCTTGCAAAACATTAGTAAGGGTATCAGCGTTAATTAACTGAATTTCGTCCCTAATTCTCTCTTTCAGTTCATCAATAGTATTAGGTCTGTTAACGTAAACTTTTGACTTCAGGTATCCCCACAAAACAAATCTAGTGGGGTTAGATCAGGAGATCTAGCTGGCCACTCTAGAAAGCCTCGTCTGCCAATCCATCTATTAGGAAACATATTATCGAGGTATTCACGTACATGTCGTGCGTAATGCGGTGGCGCTCCATCTTGCTGGTACCATAGTGAATTGTCCGGTAGCTGAGGATTTTGATGATGTGGGTATAGAGCCGCAAGTGCGGGAATTATGTGATGTTGCAGTAAATCTAAATATTTGTCACCGTTCAATGAACCGTCAATAAAAAAAGGTTCCACAATTGTATTACCAACTATTCCCGCCCACACATTGGCTGTCTGTGGATACTGACTGTGCCCTTCCATTGCCCAGTGAGGGTTCTCTGGTGCCCAGTACCTACAATTTCACTTATTTACTGTACCATTTAAGCAGAAGGTGGCCTCATCTGAGAAAACACAGTGCTGTATGAATTGCGGATCATTATTACATCGAGCCATCATTAATTCACAAAATCGAATTAAGTTCATGAATTACTTGCACTTTATATGGGTGCCAATAATTTTTTTTAGGCATTTTAGAACAGTCGTTTGACACATTGATTGCTCCAATGCAACTTGACGAGTAGGTTTGTGAGGATTTTCTCGCAATGATAATAATACATCCAATTGTTGATCTTCCGTAACGCCTGGACGACCGTTCTTATAATTATCACCGACATGGCCAAAATTTCTAAACTTTGCTTCGACTTTGCTCACCGTCGAACGTGTTATAGGTCTGTCGGGATATTTATTGTTAAATAAGTTACAAACCTCAGCTTGCGTACGGGTCGTATCTCCATAACCGATCATCATTAAAATTTCTATGCGTTGCTTTTCGCTTAAACGGGCCATGATGTCGATAACTGATTTATACCACAATTATTTGATAGCTCACGATTATTGTGAAGTTGAATTACTGTAAATAAGACATGTTCTTAGAACAGTTGTACAAAAAAATGTACACCGATAAAAAGTAATTAAAAAAAAAGTAATTTTAACAGTATTTACAGCCAGTGTCGCCGTCGGAACGAAAATTAGATACATGCGTATTTTAGTATCCCTGAATTAATTTCTGGAAATGTTCTTATGTAACATAAAGAACAATATGACATCCATACACAGAATAATGCGCTCTTTTTGAAGGTATCATCAAAATAGGGTATTGCCATTTAGAAAAATATATAATGACGTCATAACTCGAACAATGATGACGTCATCAAAAATATGAGTAGACCAAAAAATGCGCAATTGACAAAGAAAATCGACGTGTCTGCGCTTTTTTCCCCAATGGCCATATCAAGCTTTTAATGAATTTGTTCCAACCTTTACGTGCTCACTGTATATCTTGGCATCAAATAAAAATATAAAAAGGAGTTTAGTTATGGTAGACACGTTTTGGTGGTACATCCTGTGTATATGTTTATAGTTCATACGACCTTTCAAATGCAAAATCTCTCACTTTCGACGGTAGTTATTTGTACAACGTGAAATTATAGAAAGTACCGTTGAGTTAAATGAATGGTCAATAGTGTAGTATCAATGTAGTTTCTTTTTCTTGAGGTTTTAGTACTAATTTTGTTCATTTCCAAAATATGTGCATTACATTTAGAAAACATTAATTTTTTGGATTTGTGGCAATTTCTCTGAACAACTTCTACTGATTTCAAAGGATGATTTGAAATTTAACGAAATACCTGCAGGTCATGCAGATTTTTGGATAAAATTTGAAATCTCTTTAAAAAAAAATTATCCATAAAAGAATTTCTATTTCTACAAACAGTTATTTTTTAAAACGTTCAGTATTTCATCTCGTATACGAAGAATGTCAAAATTAAGGCCACACATATGATACCCCCATTAAATTATGAGTTTTTCCTTAAAATAAGGGCTGATCAGTTTGTGTCGTAATTGTTAATTTCCAGTATACGTAAAAATGTAGTCGAATTTTAGATGCTGCATTTCGAATTTGAAGGAATGTATATGGTTTTATGAAGAGATACTCACCTAAAATTTATTTTTATTATCAACCGAAAACCAGTCGGCCACGTTACAGGGTGTCTAGCAAACGTACGGCAAGACTTTAAGGAGTTATTCCCTGAACCATTTTAAGAATATTTGCCTCTTTATGATTTTTGAAACCTCGCTTGTTGTTTTCGACGATAACAACATTTTATCGCTAAAAATTGTAAAGGTAAAGGTTCGTGATCTACAAGAACTGTTGGAAATGACTACCTCTGCGAGGATGCAAGAATTCAGTATTATCCACAGTGTTTGCCGATCTCTTTCGAAAATGCCACGAATGACTAGATGGCGCTATAGGAAATATTCTAGGGGGTTTAAGTCCGGGGATCGAACAGGCCACGAACAGGCCCACCTCCACCAATCCAGCGATCTTATGATACAGTTAAAAATTCGACGATGTACCATCAGCAACAATACATGCAGTGTGGCTTATGCTTATACATTTAAACCCTCTGGGTCATTTCATATGACGCATTCTTAACAAATCCATGGTGTTTTTGAAAGAGATCGGCCGTCACTGAGGAGAGGATTTGATCACTGTAAGTAGTAATTTTTAACCGTTCTTGTATATTATGAACTTTTACATGTAATTTTTGGTAATCAAATGTTGTTATTGTCGAAAATTCTATTCGTCTTGTATCTTCGAAATAAAGGAGAAATCAGCAAATGACAAATTATACTTAGAATGGTCAGGGAAGTGATCCCTCAAAGTTTTATCGTATATTTACTAAACACCATGTTTGTCAGTCTGTTCTGTTTATAAATCGGATTCATAATAGTTTATTTGTTTACACTACTTTGTAGAACTATTTTCATCGAATTTTTTTAATCTTTCCAGGTTATCGATTCTTCAAAACTATTATGTTTTTGACTGGATTCATTTTTGCATCCAGTATAGTTTATTTAATATGCCAACAAGGAGATCTGCTGCCAATATATGGTAATGAAGGTGAGTTTTGTTTCGATACATGTTTTTTCTGAATATTTCAAAATAGAGAACTATTTGAAATACATGATGAAGAAAATAACTTTTGTCCAATTTCCACTGAGACTTTATTTATTACGATCGGCTTGCCAACGATACAGTAGTATTAAATTCAGGTACATCATAGAAAATAGTTGAAGAATCCGCAAAGAAAGACTTACTGAAAATAAAAATATGTTTTGATAAAATGTCCTTAACAATAAACTTTGAAAAACGAATTACATTCCATTCAGCTGCAATAAAAGCACCGCACAAAAAGCATGAAATAATTGAAATGGATCACAAAAAATACCTTGGTATAGAAATAAAATGATTCCTAAAGTGGGAGATCATTTCTCATCATTATTTTTTCAAAAAAAAAACTGTTCTATGATATACACATTTAGGAAGCTGAAAAAATCCTTCACATACCCCAGTTGCAATCTATATATTTCTCACTGGTCTACTCGATTTTACAATATGGTATTGCCGAATGAGGTGGACGATTTAAATATAATTTATTGAAAGTAGAAATCGATCAAAATATATTAATTAAAATATTGTTGAATAAAAATCGTTCTTACCCTACAAATTTAGTACTCAATGAAAGCAAACCCATGGATGTCAGTCAAATAGAATCATATGCAAAAAACGAAACAAGTTAACATTTGATAAAATTTGAAGATAATTTTATTATTTTTAGTTCAACTTTCATAATTTTTTTACCAAACTGTATATAAAATGAATCACAGGTTTAATGAAAATGTTGTATAACCCTAATTTTAAATATTCATTAAATTTAATAAAACAGTGAATTTTAACTTCATGACCTATATTTGAATTCCATCTTTTAGAAAATACTGGACAATATGGGGTCATAGCTTACCGTTCGGAATAGCCAGTAATAGCACAGGTCCTAACACAGATCCCTGTGGGACATCATAATTCACATTTTTATTCTAACTTCTATTTTCTCCAACGCATTAAAGAATAAATATCATGAATCTTGAGAAACTCGATCTAATTTTTTTTTTTTGTATTCTGTGCCATTTATACAAATTTTTATCGACTTTTCTAGGTGTGTCCCTCTTAGCTGGCGTTCTATTTGGATTAATAACGACACTGGTACAGTATGTTGGGCTGTTTATGACCGGACTACATTCTGGTCTCCTTCTGGGACTGGCTGGTCTGTTGACGGCGGACCATTTCATGGATACTTCTCCGAAAGGATCTGTATGGCTGTGTGTCGGAGTGCTGCTGTGCTCTGCGTTGGTTGTTGCCATTTTTAATTTATATTTCAGAAAAAGTGAGTACTCGTGCTATATAACACATAAAAAGACTATTTTGTAAAACAATTGAACAGTATAAAACTTAACTATATTTAGAATGTTTCAAGTTTGAAACACCTACATTTCTACTTAAATTCCAACTATAATAAACAATTTCACAAAGATTTTCGAAAAGTGCATCAAAAACAGAAAAATGAATTACTGTGATAGTAATAATATTTTCTCAAACTTACAGTTTGGATTTAGAGAAATTCATCAACCAAAAACGCAGTATTGAAGTTAACAAACGCTATTTTGTGCTCTTTTCAAAATAATAACAAATGTCTCACAGTATTTCTTGATTTAGAAAAGACGTTTGACACCGTAAATCATACCATTTTATTTCAACTGGAACCATTTGGTATCAGAGAAACTATATTAGATTTTCTAAAAGATTACCTATCAAATATAATGCAAATTGTTAAAATAAATAATTCTTTGAATCTATTTCTACACGATTGTCTCCATCCATTTTGTCCAACGATTCTGACTGCATACTTGTTCAAAATAAAAACTCTTTCCGCAGAAGACCCTGAACCCCAACTCAACATTCCATAGCGTAAATGACAATGTATGGTCGTATAGTACAAGTTCAATAACAGTTATTTAGCAATGTGCGTTGGCTCAAGGTGCATTTAGTCAACATCATTTTAAAATTGTGCTTAAATATATGTCAAAAGCGAAAGTTGAATCTGTTATATCAAATGGCGCCATTTATACAACAATGTTAAGACTATGCTAAAAACCTTTACGTTTATGATAATGCTTGTGCTAAAGTTGACTAAATCCACCCATAAACCTCGATGCATAACAATGTTTACGCATTTTATTGCAAAGGGTTTCCATATGGGCAGTCCATGAGAGTTTGTGATCTTATGTAAGACCCAACAAGAGCAAGATTCCTCCCGAAAGTCGTCATTCTTATGGATTTGGAAATTATCTGGTATATTATGCAGATGAATTTCATCAACGCTATTTTGGATATGTTAATAAGCGTCAAATTATTTTTGTTCGCCCATAATATCACTCTATCAAAGACAGTTTGTTTCATTTCTGTGAGAGCTATCACATTCGGCCCCTTGACGAGAAAATTGGTATCATCTGCATGGGCGATTACATGAATTTCTGAAAGATTATTAGCATTTACAAGGAATAGTAAAGGCCCGAGTATAGTGCCTTGAGGGACGCCCTGTTCAATAGTTGCCGGTTGGTTTATAGAATTATAAATTGAATTGAATTGTTCGATCATGCCTTCCAAGTATGACTTCATAAAATTCAACGTATGTAACAGGAGGAGTTTATGGTCAACACAGTCGAATGCTCTAGAGAAATCAATGAATAGTCCACAGATGTGAAGTTTTCCATCGAGAGCATTCATCACGTGGTCATTGAAATAGTATAATAGTGCTGCATCAGTGCTTTTGTTTTTGGTGAACCCATGTTGATTTGACGAAAAAAATACACCTATTATAAATATTTGAGTCACCTTTTTTGAAAATTGGCAAGAGGAGCAGTTTTCAATTTCTCGGGAAAAATTCCTTGTTCCATAGACAAATTCACAATGCACGTTATTGGTTCACATTTTTAATTAAAGGATGAGTGGGGAAGGTACTGTAGAAAAACTTCGCTAGGGTTAGAGACTTGCAACTTCACCTTCAAAGTTGATTTGACTACAATGTCTTACTGGTCAATTTTTATTTTTCAAATGTAGTACGATCATCGAGCTTTACTCCAGGTATCTTCCAGGTAGAAAGTTCATCGCCTTACCAATTGAGATAATTGGTCTTATGTAATTCTATCTGACTTTTGTATTTGTATTATTCTATTATTAAAAGTAAATTGAATCTACTCATCATTTGATCTCTAAGGTTTTATCACAAAGAAAATATTTTGCATTTGAAAATAATTGTTCAGAATAGATGAAGTTACTCAGAAAGCCTTCTTTAGTCGGTTTTCTTGCACGCGTGCAATAACATCGATATTTACATGGTGGTTCTTCGGGTAGTAAGGCCGACGTGTTTTCAGAGAAGAACTCGACGTTTCGCCAACACGAGTGGTTAGCATTTTCAAGAGTTATTTTAAAAATGTTCGCTTTCTGTAGTCGCTGTCAAATGCTTGACATTGGTTATACGTTGTCTCAATAAATACCTGTGATTTGACGTTCTTACATCTGATTGGTCCATAGCGTTAGCAGACATCATAGAATCGTTCGTACCGTTATTTTGATGTCTGCTAACGCTATGGACCAATCAGATGTAAGAACGTCAAATCACAGGTATTTATTGAGACAACGTATAACAAATGTCAAGCATTTGACAGCGACTACAGAAAGCGAAAATTTTTAAAATAACTCTTGAAAATGCTAACCACTCGTGTTGGCGAAACGTCGAGATCTTCTCTAAACATACGTCGGCCTTACTACCCGAAGAACCACCATGTAAGTGACGATGGCCGCGAAAGCCTTTCACAATTTAACATCGATATTAGTTGATAAAATAATCGCGTGGTCGTAGGAAAAGTAGTGTGCGTTACTTGAACGAAAGTGATTTTTCACAGTCGTGGGATTGTCGAAAAAATGCCACTTTCCGCACTCGTACTATAGTATAGTATTCTTTTACAACAGTGCGGAAAATTGACTAATTTGGTATCAAAAACAGTCGTAAATATAATTTTACCTATCCAAAATATAATCATAAAGTTATTCGTAATTCTGTCACTATTGTTTGATCTCTTTTTTAGGAAGACACTTTTTCTGTTTTTCTTTCACATTGAATTAATTTCTGTCTCCATTTGCGAATTGGACAAAGTTTTTTCTGTTTTTCTAAACTACCCATTACTATTATACGGAGAACGTATAGCAGCCATAAAGGACATTGAATATGTGAATGAATTTAGGAAACAAAACCGCACTTGCTTTCCAAAGGCGTATTACAATTATAAAGTATTTTATGGTAAAACTTTCTATTCATCCATTCAAAATATTAATTATGTGATGAAAGTATGCGTGCGCGTTTTGAGGTGTAATTTATGAATGCCTTTGGGTGTGTATTCCCAGCTGAAAAAGTTTGGAACGCCTTCAAAATCTCCTGAAGTATTGTTGTGCTGTTTTACAGCCAGACTATTCGGATTTGTTTTAGAATTTGTTCAGTTTTGCCACATATAATTAATTCTGTGTAAAGTAATAGTATATTCTTCAACGAGCGTATAATGATAGCTATTATTCTCGAGGATAAAAATTCCGAAACGAGCCGAAGGCGAGTTTCGGAATTATCCGAGGAAATAATAGCTATCATACGCGAGTAGAAGACTATATTTTCTCTACGACTATATGATGGTCAGAGTTTTAATGAAATCTAAATATTATTTATGAAAATAAGTATATATTATAAAGTAAAATAAGGTAGAATAACAATTATAAATGAATAATCGGTGTTCATTTATGAATAAGCCCATAGCTAAGTCTATTTTGTATCTGCCCGTGCCCGTAGTATAAAAGCAGGCCTGAGTTATCTAGAATGATTTCCAGGTTTCTCAGCAGATAACAATACTTGTGAGTATTTTGATGTAATGAGATTATCACAGAGCTAGTGAAAATTGATCTTGTTAGCTACAAAGTGTCCTACAAATGTTATACCCTCGCATCGTTCTGCCACAACACTGATAATTTTCTTGTTTATGACTAAAATGTTTTTGTTTTGAGCAGAATGAAAAACTACTGCTTTCGTTTCAGACGCACTCAAATCCAATTAGTCGTCACTCAACCAGTTTGCAACCTATAAGAAGTTAATATTATATTGCAATTAAATCAAATAATTTGATTTAAATAATAGGTAATTGTCTTCAGCATACATTCAGACAAGTTAATAATTTCGGCAAAACAGATGGAAACTCGTTAATATAGAGAATTAAAAGAACCGGCCCTAATACTGTTCCTTGCGGTACACCTATTTTTTCTGAATGAAAAATTGCGTTGCAATTATCGTTCAAATATTGTACCTATTTTGTCAGTCTGATGTGTGCGATTTGACTGATATGATACGAACGAGTCATTCTGAATACTTTATATCAATGTTACTCAATTTGTCCAAAAGATCGGGGTTTTTCCAGAAGCTTGGAACTCTAGATTATCATCGTAATTATTCTTACTTCCTTTCTCTTCCTACCTTTGTTTCTAACAGTATACCATGTACAAACAGTGCAGGACTCCTTTTCCCATGTGAACTTAAAGATAAAAGTAGCTAATCTACAACCGTTTGCATTGAATATTGCCCTGCTGTTGTCTGCTGTTTGTTATGTTCATCAGGTGTGACAGGATTCAATAATTACCAGTCATATCAGTACAGTGAAGACTTGAGACTTGAGATACGCGGTAACGTACGTAACTTATCTCCTGTAAATACAAATAAGTGATTTGCATATCTACTGGTAACCTTAATAACCTCTTATAACAACCATTTACTATAGAAAATTTTCTATATAATGAACTTTAACTGTGTAGGGTTTCGAGAACATAGTATGTAATAAATTATACTAAAGGAAATGCAAATATATGTGAAAGGGGTCATTACTTTTTTAATTAGGGGCAAATGAAGAAAGTAACTATGTTTTTACTTCATTATTGAATTAGTGTTCAAAGAGGTGACTTTTACAAATAAAAATCACTTCACTAAAACGGATTAGGTACTAAAGTGGTGTTGATCCTATTAAAAGATAATTCTGCAAAAGTTGATGTCGACATTGTCAAAAGAATTGAATGTAAAATTGTCTCATTAAAAAATGTTCTCCAAATCGAACCTCTGACAGAGAATGCTTGTCTAATATTCTTGTTTACTGAAAGACTAAACTGTATTATATTTAGTGTAAAACATAAATATTTACATCGTTGCAGATAAGGATGATAAACATGGCCTATTGGTATAAAAATGTCGGAAATCTATGAATCAAACGGTGTTTTGAAACACTTTCTTATGTGATGAGGTCAACTCAAAAAGAATATGAGGCAACTGAAACCCATGCACTTACAAAATCGTTATTAATAAATGCAAACACTTTCCATTTTATAATGAAAATGATTCATGGTAGTGAGACTTCGTAAGAAAAAACCAATATCGTATCTTAAGGGCGACTATGAGTATACAGTGTGTAGAATTTTAATGTTGCCATTTGAAATGTTACGGAAATAAAAAAGATATCAAGAAATGCTCGAAACCCATTTCGAGGAAAGATCGGGAAACAAAAATAGCACAATATATGCAAACCTCGAGACTCTCATTTTCTCCTCATCATCCACTCCCGCTTCAAAAGATCAAAAGCAACCCCCCATGTCTGATTCATCGTGCTTTTAGTGATACCCAATGTCGGGAGTGTGGCGTGTTATTGTTAAAAACTGTCAAAAAACTCCTTCTAATATTATCTCTTATTAGGTAATATCAGAGTAATTCCACTGGTAAGTCATTTTAGTATTCTTCTGGTATAGTGGAATTTTTAAAAATCTTTCGAGTAACAAAAAAACAATCGAATGGTGTTTCCTGCAGTACTAAGCAAAAATATTAGAATAAGTATTCCCTAGATTATTCCAAAAACGATTATTTCCGATTCACAGTAAATGCTCAATATTGTTTCCGTTATCCTCCAAACATTAATAGAGTCTGTTTTCAAATTCGTGACTAACATTATCGAAGGTATCGCTCGAGATACTTCTATTTCGGCATTTTCGATTAATATGCGATCTTTCAGTTATTCAATTGAGGCACGTTGACTTTCATAAACTGCAGATTCAAGATGACCCCATGGGAAAAATCTAAGTGGGTCAAATCTGGAAACCTTGGAGGCCACTCGATAGGTATTTCCAATCCAACAACGGTTGTTTTAATGGTCATCCTAGCTGTTGTAGTCTCGCCTCAAGACACTGTTCTAGTGTCGTATGATAATTAGTAAGTCGACAACACTGCCTCTCTTACTAAAGAATGTTGTTCGGTGTCAGGGTGTGTCTGCTTGATATCAACAAATACACATCTTTGAGTAACAAGTTTTCAATTCTGAAAGCTGAAAGTTGAATTCCTCTTCAAGAATTTCTAGACATCCAACCATTGTCTCGGTTTCTAATCGAGACATCTCAGTGGAAGACAACAGTGTGTTTCGATTAATATTCAGATAAGTTCCTTCAGAACAATAATCGAATACGGTGTTTCTCAAGGAATAGTTTTAGGTCCAAATTCACACTACCTGTTGAGGGAGACGTTATAGGCTTGGCAGATGACACAGCAATCGTTTATGGTGCCAAAAACTGAGAAACACGGGGAAAAATTATAGAAATAGATTTCCCCAATATCTCAATTTCAAGTCACTCTCAATAAATCTAAAAAAAAACAACGTATTTACCATTCACTAGTTACTCATGCAATCTTCCTACTTACGACCCAGGTAACACAGACCTCTCTGCGAGATCTCGGAGAGGTTACAATTGGAATCTTATGCGAACTCCTATTGCGAGGTCTCGGTGATCGCTATGTGATGTAACTATGCAAAATTCTCACTAATGTCCCCAGTAGAAATCTTGGAGACCTCACGTTACATTTGCCGGACGTAACCTGGCTAAGTAATTATTATTACGAGTTCCTAAAGTTTTGCTTCCGGATAAGCAGGAATATTTATTATACACGAGACGTATACACATCGCACATTTGGGAATTCTATAATACAGAGAGAGACAGGTCGTGATCGTGAGTCGTCAATCATGGAGATCCGAGATCCTTGTCGGTTCGGTTCGTCTGTTTAAGATATAACGTGTTTTTAGAGCATAGCTGTACGTTGATGGCGTTGACTCCATCATCTCCAACTATCTTTGAGAAAAATCTGAAATTTTTTTGAGTAAACCAACTGAAGTAAAACTTCAACTTGTAAAAAATCAGAAAATTTAAAAAAACTATATAAAAAAGCATTCACTTGGAAAAAAAATAAAATAATTTTGAATAAATGAGGTTGATCAGACTTGAAAAAGAAAACTGAAAATCGAAAAAAAGTAAACAAAGGCGTTCATCCAACTTGGAAAAAAAACAGAAAATGATTTGGAAAAAAAGGGGTTCAACAAATTTTAAATAAAATTAAATTGAAAAAAAAGTAAACAGAAGCGTTCACCCAAATTGGAAATAAAAAGTGTTCAATCATCTTTGAGAAAAAACTAAAAATTTTATGAGAAAAAAAATTAAAGTGATCCCACAATTTGGAAAAATACTGGCAATAAAAAAGTGTTCACTCAACTTGGAAAAAAATCTGAAGATAGAAAAAAATAAAACAAATTCATTCTTGGAAAGAGAATTGAATTTTTTTTCTACTTTTCAATCGACGTTGGAAAAAAACTGAAAATTTTTTGGAAAAAATATGTTCCCCAACTTGCAAAAACTTTGAAAATTATTTTGAAAAAAAGAGGTTCACCAAACTTGGAAAAAAACTGAAAATTGAAAAAGTAAACACCCAACTTAAAAATAAGGTGATCAAACAATTTGGAAAAAATACCGAGAATTTAAAAAAAGTGTTCACCCAACTTGAAAAAAAAAATTTGAAAAAAATAGATATCCCACAATTTGGAAAAAATACTGACAATTAAAAAAGTGTTCACTCAACTTGGAAAAAAAACTGAAGATTGAAAAAAAAATTAAACTAATCCATTCTTGGAAAGAGAATTGATTTTTCTTAGTGTTCAAAACTGAAAATTTTTTGAGAAAAAAAATATGGTGATCACACAATTTGAAAAAAATACCGAGAATGAAAAAAAAAGTGTTTACCCAACTTGGAAAAAACAGAAAATTGAAAAAAATCAAACACAAGCGTTCACCCAACTTTGAAAAATCTCAAAATAGAAAAAAAGTGTTATATAAATATATACAATATTTTACTCCAATATACTTAATTCCCACTCACTTTTCTGACATGACCTTTTTTTCCGCAGGTCTCACGATATTAGGCTCAAGTCTGTACGGTGGTGCCACATTGTCTATAGCCATAGACTACTTTGTGGAGAAACTGTCCATGGTCTCATGGGTGTGGCAGAGAGTGTCGCTTCGTCCCGTTCAACCGCCTCCTTGCTGGTTTTCTTGGATAGTTCTCGGTGCTTGGCCCTCTTTCGTCTTGGCTGGTTTGATCATTCAGTTTGGAATTACGGGCAGAGGTATTCATCACGCTGATGGTATGTTATTTCGGTTTCTTATTCCAGAAATAGTGGTTTAAAATATTGTCCTAGCTTTCAGAATCAGAATGAATCTCCCGTACGTACTGATGCTCTGGCTATTGCCGCGGCGTGTACTCTCTCAGTTGAATATTAACTCTTCAATGTGTCCCCTCCCCTTAGTTCTTTACAAATAATCCATAGCTCCGGTTGGCCGTTAGCGTGTGAATTCTTTAATCTAGTGAAATAATTAGTTTTGTTCTTTACTGTCAAAAATACTCTCATTTAACCAACAGAATAACACTTTTGTGGAGATTAATTCAGCTCAAAAACCCTCCTGTATGTTCTCAATTCTAACAATGATCTTACCGAGTAATCTTTCTTGGTGTTCCGCTGGGTATAGGTACAGGGCTGGTTGGAACAATAAACATACGCGATGAAACCTATACGCACTGGTTCACTAATATTTTCAATGGCTTTGATAATGTTGGTTGCTTTAACTTGATTCAAATTCTACTAGATTATAAAGACACTCAATTGGTTTTGGTTGTTTTCAAAAATATTGGCTAGGAAAAGTCATGTGTGAAAATAAATTAAAGATATAAAATGACTAGATAATTAAAATAGTTGAAATAAGAACTGAAAATGATACTTTAACATGCCCTCTGTTTTGTGAAAGCGTTCTAATTAACAAATTAATTTACTTAAATCTTCCAATAACTTAATCTAGACTTGAAAATGTCAAACTAACACAGAATGCAACCCTACGTTTTCATCTTTACCAAATACCTTTCCAGAACACACACGGATATCAAAGCGACGGGCTAACTAATTATTTGACTTTACTGAATAAAAACGGTATTAATCAGATCAGGATCCGAAGGCCCGATCAAGACTATTTCAACATATCCACTTGCTTGTAGAGACATGGAACTAACAAGGTACTCTAGAACTGCCTTTCTCTGGATTCTCCACCCTCAGTGGTTACTTAGTTTCGTTACAGACATCTGATATTGGCTGATGCTTTCTTGACCCCGCCCTGCTAATCATTCGCACTGCGAGGTTTTGATAAGAATGAAACAGTTTTTGTGACAAATCTAATGAAAAATCAACTTTCCTCACGTGATACATTCGCGTTGGGAAGACATCCCATACATACTTGTATCATATGTTATATCATTCGTGAATATTTCAACGTTATCGGAAAAAAAGTGTCCTCCAAAAACGTTCCATATTCCTTCTAATGTTTCAAATGCGACTATAATGGCCCCTAATAACTAATGACAATACGTACATCATATCGGATTTTACGTTCGGAGTAACTGTTGCCATCTGTATAATATTTACTCTTTTGTCACTCTTAAGGGTTTAAAAATGTTCTGGCAATCATAAAAAATAGAAATCACCAAACCATATCTATTATGAAAGCTCGTCTCACCATAAACAATTCGTGAAACTATTATAAAAATGGAATTGTATTTTTGGGTACTGAGCACTTAGAGGCATTTGGCCTGTTTCGTTCAAAACATGCCTGATATTTAGAGTGGCCTTATTTGAATGGCGTCCACAAACAGTTGCGTAACTAAAAAGGTTCACCTGTTACAATATGATGGCAAATATCTTGGCTCAAGACCTCTCAGAAAATACTAATGATAATGATGGTTATGACGATTTTTGGAAATGTTAGGGAAAATACTTGTCTTTAGTTTTCCTGTTTCCTCATTTTGCACTTTTCAAAATCGTGTATGTTGTCCACCAAAATGCTCTACCAATTGCAAGTGCGACCCAATCAATGTTATGTGTCCAACTGCCATAAATGCCCTAATTTATTTGATGCCTCTAGATCGTTTTTTAACGACAACTTCAATTCACTTTCAATTGCAGTCAAAGCTGGTAGAAAAAAGACCAGGAGCACAAGTACAAAAGGCGTTACAAGAGCTGACAGAGCGGAAATGAGGCAGAAGAAGTACAGATATCTTTATCAGGTTCGAACTGCTCATGGAGATGTGATAAGTCAGGTAAGAAGAACCAGAATTATAATTTTATAGCAGATTTTCAGTCCCAATCAAACAAGGGAAGCAAATCTTAAGCACTCTCACCCGAATAATACTTTCAAATACAAAACATTTTTATTTTCGTTTTCGTTGTCATGTCAATATGGCGAAAACTTATTAGACTTCACTTCATATTTTTTTCACCAAATTAAAACTAAAGATTAATCTGTATAAACTAACGAACAATGTGGTATACGGTAAAACAATAGAAAATGTGAAAATAATAGATTTCGCACTAGTTACACATTGGGAGAATATGAGGCGGAGGATATGTGCTGGAATGCTCTGTCATTTTGTTGTCATTCAAATTGAAAAAGCAGAAAGTCCACTATAATGTATTCTTGATTTCTAAAAAGTAGAAATTTTGTGATCATAACAAAAAATTTACCGATAATACTTCCCTTCCTCTTCGCAGATTTCGATTTCACTATATCAAAGGTATACAGTTTTCAGAATAACTATGTTTATTGATTCTGTGCAAAATGTTTCATCGAGAACACAAATAACTTGTCAAACATTTTTTCAGAATTTTGTACAGCAGCTTCAGAAGAAAGACAGTAGTGATGGCCAAGGCGAGTGTAGTACTCTTCAGTCTGATGCTACACATCTAACGATATTGCCAGACGCTCAGTTGGCAGCTTTGACGGAAAGTGAGGACGACAGTCAAACTGAAATCACTGCTAGACGATGAACAACTTGCTCTGATTTATTCTTTCTAACTTTGTCAGACATTGCTTAGAATTTACAAGATTTTTCGAATTTTTCAAGCTTTAAGACAATAAATATACAAAAAGTGTAAAAAAATGGATTTCG
The DNA here is from genome assembly GCA_944452925.2 of Chrysolina oricalcia. Classification (NCBI taxonomy): domain Eukaryota; kingdom Metazoa; phylum Arthropoda; class Insecta; order Coleoptera; family Chrysomelidae; genus Chrysolina; species Chrysolina oricalcia. Next base: position 51,710,191 of record OX101821.2, read on the forward strand.
TTCTATGTAATAGGTGTCTGAAATATTGACGAATTTTAGAAATCGTCAACTAGACTAATTTGAAAATACAAGGTGTGGTAGAGTCGCTTCATTCTAAATGAAGGATGAACAAAATACGTAACTGAACAGCCAGCTCTCTAACCAGATCTAACTCCCCTTGAATTGAGTTTAATCAAAAAGCGACATTCCAAGATTGACATTTTATATTTTGAATCCATGGACTTGTCACACCCTGTCCAAATTATTTACTGCCAAAAGTATTGAATATCTGGTAGAAAATCAAATATACCGTACCTATATGTAGATTATCATTGTAAGATCTTGGGATCTCAAAAAAATATTGAAAGTGAACACACTGAAAACCAAAGGTTAGATATGAATTTTGAATTCATTATTATTTTGTTGAAATATATTTTTATTATAGCACAAAAAGAATAAAACTGCTCATTATGATATTGTTTGTTTTTATGTTTCTTACACCTAACAGTACAACTCCAAATTTTACGTTGCAGATAGTAAGCTCCGAGCTGCATTTTGTTACAAAGGATGTAACAAAGTTGAAGAAGGGTTTATCATGTTGTTGTTTTGATAGAAATGATCAAATGCTTCAGTTAACAACAATAATCAACTTTCATTTACTAGTCTTTATAGTTTGTCCACAGGAGTTAATCAAAATTACAGTGTTTTGATAATCTGAAGTTTACTGAGTAGGTACATATTCCTTTGGAATATGTAGGTAATCTTTAAACTGAACTAGATAAGAAGGTAAAACACAAATGCCATACATTTTATCCTCAATCACAAGGCCAGATTATTCGCTGGCGTGCAGTATATTCCACTTGTAATGACCCCTTCGAAATTATTTTGCACATTTTTCGTGTATCAATCGACGATAGCCTTCAAATTTGCCATACAGGAGAACCTTATACTGGAGAAATCAGAAATTCAATCCGTTTTGCTGTATATTCACCATAGTTTTTCAATAATCGGGGTGCTGGAAATAGTATATTTTGTATCTAGTAGTAAAAGCAATACATTCCCGGACGACAATGTAAATTGTTGGCCGAGGCGAAGCCGAGGCCAACAAGCATTGAAGTCTGGGAATGTGCTTTTACCACGAGGTACACATACTATTTTTTCTGAAATCGCAATCAGCATTATCAAAAACTAGGGAATTCTACATATTGTTTGCGTGAATTCAATAACTGTCTGTCGTTTTCGATACGGGAAAGTACGTTTTCGGCAACCATCCGGGAAGTGTTCACTTCCCGGACTAGGCCGGGAAGTGCTCGAATTTTAATACAAATATTAATATAAATAAGAATTAGAATGTTTCTGTTGGTACCTATCTTCTGTTCGAATTTCAATATATAATACAAATAAGAACTGAAGTGTTGGAAATATTCAAATTTGGATTCGTTTCATCCGGTTAACAGATGGGGGTGAACGTCGACCTCTCTTCGTCTCTTAGACTAAATGCGTCTCGTTGATTTGTTTTTCTACATGGTTGCCGAAAAAATAGTGTACACAACACGTCCGAAAACAGTTTTTTTGGACTCGTAGACATCCAGGACTCGCTAACGCTCGTCCTAGAATTTGGTCTACTCGTTCACAAAAACAGTATTTTCCGGACTTGTCACGAAAATTACTATTCCCGTACCGTTTAGGTCCGAAAACGGTCCGGGAAAGTTCGTTGCTTAGCAACGGACTAAAATACTGGATTAGCGTATTTTGAGGCCTGAAGTTGCTCCGAGAAGGTGGGCATTCTTGAACGATTTCAGAAAAATGTAGATTCTTCAAAAACTTATACCAATTTTGAAAGAAATTTCACTATTTCGCAGTTCAGCATCGTTCCTGGATCATTCATTCATGGTGAATTTGGTGGCTCTCGGAGGATGTTGATTTTTTTTAATGAAATGACTTTGCGCGCCATCTTACACACGGTAGACAAAACCATAGGAGGACCCTGTTTTAATTACAGGTTCCTTGAAGCGCTTTCAGTCCATTGCAACTTATCCTTCCTCTAAGAGATGGCAGCATTCTGCGCCGAGGGTCCGCCATCTATAAGTTTTTTGTTAGAACTGATTTAAAGTATTTTAGATCCAAAGAGACTATGTTAAATTTTAGTCTCCTTGTTTCAGATCTTCTTGCTTGCCATAAGCGGATAGTGCTGTTGCATTATTGATCTATCGATTGCTAGTAAACAAATTGAGTTTAGCGAACTGAACCTTAACTGAATGAAATATATGTGTTTTAATAAGCCTGTTCGTTTGTCATGCTCAGATTGATCTAATCTGATTTGAGCAATAATTGGTCGCTCGTTTGTTCTGACCAACTGCTCAGAGACCGTTCGTTTGTCAGGAGCAAGTTGCTACAGATCACATAGAGCAAGCTTTGTCTGCTCTACCAATTCAGAAAAATCATAGCAAAGTGATCAGGAAGCAGGGTGGATGGTGGTTTTACCAAACTATAATAAAATAATTGGGTTATGTTCTGCTAGTGTTCGTTTGAGTTTGAGCAATAAATAAATACTGATATTGTACCAAGAAAAAATAAACGTCACAATTAGGTGATCTTCATCATTTTTTGGGCATGCTGAGTATTTCAAACGAATAGGACTAACAGGACCATCATTTTTCGTGGTCTGTGAAATCACTTCTTGATCTACTCGGAGTTACTCGATACTTACTCCCTGGAACAATTGAGAAGCGCTTTCCAATAGACGAGGAAAGTGGTGACGTCACAAATGTCGTTCTTGTCAAAAATTGATTCCAAACAAACCTCCGCCGAGTTTAAATCAGCTTGCCCGATATTGTTTCCGTTAATGTTTTCAACTTTTGCTTGAGAAAACAGATATCAAAACTACTAAACACAAACTAAAAAGCAAAGCAGCAAATAATCAACAGAAAATGTCACCTAAAATTCTTTGTTTGGAATCAGTTTTTGACAAGAATGACATTTGTGACGACACACTTTCCTCGTCTATTGAAAGCTTGTTACCCCTGAACTACCCCTGTGATCACTTTAGGATCAGTTCAATTTACAGATCTACGTGTTGTTTAATGGAAACGCGTTCTTTCGTGGTCTGTCAGATCACTTCAGAAGCTCCTCGGCGTTACCTGGAGCTACCAATTGGGTCATTGGAAAGCGGCTCTCGATTGCTAGATGACACATATAGAACATAGAACAGACAAATTGCCATGTCGTGTCAGGTGCCACTTTCAACTTCAACCAATCATGCTGTATGCAGTGGACTGTGGCACTGTGGTTTTTACTTCATGGAATAAAAAATGGAAATACTTAGATGGTTTGGATCAAGAAGACTAAAAACAAGGAGTGTTTGATTCCCATAAGACAATGGGACACTAGTAGAAAGAGATGAAAGAACATTTGTGACGAAGGCTGTGTCACCGGTCGGACAAGGCACGCGCGTTCAGTGTGAAGTATGAACATGAGTCGGACCGATCAGATGATTGAAAATATTGGTCACATACAAACAGTTCTAATTAGGTCGTCAAGTACGGAAGCCGGCTTGGCTCACTTGTTACTGGTACACTAGTGGCACAGCACACGTCCACTTCCAACATGTGCACACGTTCACTTCCAACATGTTGGAAGTTGAAATACTATAGCAGCGTTAGGGTGAGTTCCCAATGCTACGTTTTTGCGTCGCGCATCACGCATTCTTATTGGCAAATATCTGCATTGAGGTTATGTGTAGTATTGTATTAGCCTGTTCGTTTTTCATGCTCACAATGATTTTGATTTAAATGCTGAATTTAGCAATAATAGGTCGTTCGTTTGTCCCGAGCAAAGCTCAGAGAGTGTTCTTTTGTCAGGAGCAAGTCTCCACAGATCACAAAAAGCAAGCTTTCTGTTTCAGAGAGCAGAAATATTTATATCAAAAGTGAAATGGTGGATTTATGCAGCAGTCATAAGTCATAAGTTTTAAGTCATAAGAAAGAATATTCGTCAATGATTGGTTGGTCCGTATATTCCAACGAGGAAAGTGATGACGTAACAAATGTCATTCTTGTCAAAATCTGATTCCAAACAAACCTCCGTCGAATTCAAATCAGCTTGTCCGATATATTTCCGTAAAGATTTTTCAACTTCATCTGCCTAAGAAAACAACATCCAACCAACCAAACACAAACTAATGAGCAAGGCAGCAAATCATCAACAGATAAAGGCTGTGTCAAGTCACCGGTCGGACAAGGCACGCGCGTTCAGTATGAAGTATGACGATGAGTCGGACCGATCAGATGATTGAAAATATTGGTCACATACTTACAGTTCTAATTAGAGGCGTTTTCGATTGACTCTGGTATCACCAAAAAGTTAACCGCAGTTGAACCAACCGTTCTCGATTCATTATCAATGACGTCACGAATATAACCCGGTCCTGATTCCGTTGAACCAGCAGCAGGAGTATTTCAATGAGCAGTATACTTTTTCTCTCTCTGATTTGTTGTTTCTTTTTGAGCCTAATATGAATGTGGCGCTAAAAATTTAAACTAATGAACTTTTTTAGAATTTGTTGTGAAAAAGAAATCAGCCATAAATTTATTTCATCAAAGAAAAATTGAAATTTTTGAGGGAAAAGAAGATGAATGCTTACTTTTATTACCAGGTGTACCTATGTAACTATTTCTTATTTAGACTGTATGGAAAGTCTGTTATTATGTGAAAATATTTTATTACTTTACAACAATAACAAATTGAAAAATAAGAAGATAATTATAGTTGGCGCTCTGGACCAGCTTAAATAAATTCGGTGGAGCATTCGCTTTCACAGCTGTACGAAAACCCGGAAAAACCTGCAACACACATCATCTGAAGAGTTGGAATGTACCTGCATTGGTTGAAAACTTCTAAAGATGTCCGGAGAATTGAGAAAATCTGCTCTACTGTAAAATAGGATGTATGGGATTTCCAAATTCATACCTATAACAGTCCGTTCTGTCTTTGGCTGAGGTGTAGTAGTGACCAGAATTGGGGTGTTCTCCCAGCTTGATACGTTGAAATAGTTTAATAATACATCTTTGAGATGCTTAGTCATAGTTGAAGAGCACCAGAGTTCTGATCAGATTTTAAGGTGCTTGAATACTCGTTACTTCATGGTTGTCAGCTGTTTTGGTGCAGTTTCGACAATACAGTTGATTATCACCTGTTAGGTGTTCTCAGATGATGAATAAGTATGTTCTGCTTCTGCACGACTCTGCACTTGATTATTTCACAAGATCTGTATAAGTATTTGGGATTTCTATGAGACATAAGGAAACTTGAATTACTCCAACACTTTTTCTTCTTTTAGAGCCCAACCAAGTAATTCTAGATGAAAATTCTAGAGAAAGAGTGTAATTACGATAAAAAAGACTCATTTGCTCTTGAAAAATTAAGATATAACAAATTATTTGAGTATTAAATAGGTTATGATAAATTCTGTTAACCGCAACCGACTAACCTATTCATTCGATTCGTTTCGGTGTTCTCCATGACGTCACTATTTGAACCAGAAACTGAACCGCTGCCAAAAATTCTGTCATTTTAACGTCAACCGTTACCAGAACCGATCGCCAATCGAGAACGCCTTAGGTCGTCAAGTCAACCAAATGACCGCGCTGGTCTAATCATATTGGTCAGACCGGAGACTTGACTCAGCCAAAGTCTCCTAAAATTCTTTGTTTGGAATCAGTTTTTGACAAGAATGACATTTGTGACGACACACTTTCCTCGTCTATAAAGTCATGGAAATCTACTCTTTGGTCGATGGTCATAAATTGGTCAATTAATGGTCATAGAGTCATAGACAAGAGTGATTAGAATTGAAGCGGATAATTGGACAAAAAAAGAAATGGAGAAAGTACCTAACTAGACAAAAATAATAAATGGTGATGTGGTAGACGCTAATTCAGAGTTTTATTGGGTTCGAACTATTCCGATTGCCAAATTGGTGATCGCGTCGGGAATTTGCCAATCTGAATGCGCGAAGCAAAAATCAAAAATGATGCATTGGGAACTCACCATAACGCTGTCAACTTCCAACATGTTGGAACTGAATGTGTGCACATGTTGGAAGTGAACGTGTGCACATGTTGGAAGTGGCCGTGTGCGGATGTTGGAAGTGGCCGTGTGCGGGTCACTTGTCTGCCAGTCACTAGTGAGCCAACCCGGCCACCGTAGTCAAGTCAACCAAATGACCGCGCTGGTCTAATCATATTGGTCAGACCGGAGACTTGACTCAGCCGAAATGTGACGTAGTTATACATGTCATGGCCGCCGTTCTCTATAGACAGTGACGGACTAGCTCTTGGTATATGAGAGTTACTGCTGACAGTTTTGTTGCTTGATTCGAGTTCGACTCTGTACTCATACCCAAGTACGTCACTATGACGCGTTGATGATACAAGTTTCTGATTGGCTAGAGCTTATTAAACCCTCCTTGTTTTTAGTCTTCTTGGGTTTGGATAGATGATTGAAAATTTTTATTTGAAGTTTATTGGAGGGTTGGTTGGTTAAGGGCCGGTTGTTAAATCCGAGGAACTAGCGATTCGATTGGCTATACGATCTGTTTGTTAACTGAACCAAGATTAGTTGATCTGTTGATCATCTCCGAATGAACAACCGGCCCTGAAAGGAGTCAAGAAGGCAAACATTTCAGTTCATGCGCATGCGCAACGGAAGCTGCCTGAAGGCCCGTTCATACCATTGCGAATATTCGCAATTTTTTTGCACGGCAAAAAAATAAAAAATTGCGTTGAATGATGAATCACCAAATCAGTTTTTGGTAATGTAGTAATATCTAACCCCAAATAATAAAAATTACTCTTCACAATTTTTCGACGTACGAGTTGAATCGCAAAAAAAATGCGACCATTGAAAAATTCTGTTCTCGGACTGTTACTCTACTTTGCAATGAATCGCTCCTCTTTCAGTCAAAAATCTACTTCCATTTTCTCGCCTGGTGCGGCAACACTGTTGATGGATCTTTCCATTTTTGTGTTGTGATTTGTGAAAATTTGTTTGTGGACTTGTGGTTGAAGGTGGTGGTGGAGTGAAATTGAAAAGATAAAAGTTTAAAACTTTCGACAAATTATTGTTGACAGACGAGAATGTTCATAACAAAACAATATAACAATTTAAAATTTCATTGATTGACGAGTTTAAGTAATATTTAGAAAAATTGTTGAAATTTCAACTAGGTACTTCCCCGGTTCCATTGGGTGCGTCTGCGTCACCATATTTTCTTTGTCATTACTCATTATTACTTTTTTGTTGTTGTGTTCTTGCGGTAATTGGGAGTGTTTTCTGATTTCGAAGTTAATTCTAGTGAAGTGATATGTACATTTGAATAGAGGAATGATGGGAGGAACAAATACTAAATATATTTCGGATCTCTCCGAATCCAGCAGCTCAGATGAAGAGACTGATGAAAGTACTGAAACTGAAGTCAAACATATTCCAAATACCTCAGTGGATATTACCACCGATGCTGCATTCAGAGGAAATGTAACTTTACCCAAAGCCCAAGATGTTCTAAATCTAGCCAAAGTTCTCGAAATTGAAAAGTTATTGGAAGTCGAAGAAATTGTTTGTATTTGTTGAAAATCCATAATCCAGGAGAGTATTTATAGCTATCTTGATTTTAGGTGTCTATGGTGTTCTTATTGTTTGAGGATACACAATATGCTCTTCAAGAGCTCTATTTGATGTTGAGAGGTAATTCTGGTAAAAAACTTTTACACAGTTGGGCTAATGTTCAAGAAGGGAGAAGAAGCGACTGGCAAAACCCATTTATAGAAGCTCTTTGTGTGATCAAGAACTATGAAGTCCTGAGGAGTTTGGGTAGGAACACAACAAAAATTAAATTTTTTAATCTTACGAACAACATTTACAATATAATATACTGATAACGGCCCCTCTTCAATTTCCAGGATACAGAAAAGATTTATCAATTGCTCATTTCCTTCCTCACAATGGATTGATCAGCTTATATCTGAATGAGATCAAGAAAGCTTCCTTTATCATATGCGAGCAACTGAATTCCGCAAAAACAAAGACCCTTCTTGATCATGTAGGGAAACTGTTTCCCCAACAAAATATTGGGTTTGGAGAGTATAATCTACATTTCCTAGAGCTTTGTTTCATGAACTGGGAAGTCATGAAAACTGTAACCTTGTTCGACATAAAAAAAATACTCAAACTCATGGAAGAAGAGCATCTGTGTAATCTTTTAGAGGATGTATTGTCGAAATTACATGTTGTCAATGAAAATGAGGTAAGTTTGATTGCAGGGAAGGATTAAGAGTTATAAAAATATTAAAAAAAGTTCACGTGGTTTGTTGGAGATTGACAAAACTTGAAAACCAGAAATACCTACCTATTTTGTGCATGGTTAGATAGCTAGCAGACATACAAAGTAATATTTAAAACAGGTATACATAACAAAAATAAATAAAAGTGAAGTTATCCACTTATTTCCATCCACATTTTCTGATGTGAAAGAAATCTTATGTGAAAAAGAGTGCGGGGTACCTGCAGTGTTGCCAAATTTCAAAATACTTAATTCTTAAAAAATTTTAGTAAATTCAAATAACACTTTTATCAAGATCATGTCGAATTTTGGTAAAGGTAAGCTTATCGGGCTCATTCTCAAAACAAAAAGAAAAGTGGTGTTACTTACGTAGTTTTATCCCCTGAACACGAATCCGAAAGAATTTCGTGGGGGTCTCTTATACTTTTCGAGTTATGACGTTTTGAATCGTGAAAATCGACCATTTTCAAACACGATTTTTTCGGTAAAAAATCGAAGAAAATGCTTTTCATTTGCACTTTTTTGAGACCGTAATCAACTCACATTTCACAATTACAAACTCTAAAACCAAACGTTTTATACAAAAAATCAACCTTCTTATAAAGTATACATAACCCTTCCCACATCTCTAGAACGGCCGCCAATGAAGAGTGAGGTTAAGAATAGTGTAATATAAAAAGGTTAATTTTTTCCGTAAAACGTTTGGTTTTAGTGCTTGTAATTGTGAAATAAGAGTTGATTAAGGAACGAAAAAAGTGTCGAGAAAAAGAAGGAGGTATTTTCTGCGATTTTTACTGAAAAAATCGTGTTTGAAAATATGCTTACCTTTACCCGAATTTTTTATTTTATATGTGAATACGAATAATTTGATTTATATTTTTTCAAATACGATAAGCTATACAAATATTTTTTTTAACCATTCCTACAAATTATTACAAAACAAAATTGTATTTAATGAGCAGAAGGACCTCAGTCGATAGCCATTTGAATTGAATGTAATTTATTATTATTATTATTCTATAATTCAGGACTGTAACATAGACAGTGATGAGCAAAGATATTTCTTGACATTTGGCAACACCACAAGTAACCCGCACTCTATTTCGCATAAGATTTCCTTCACGTCAGAAAGTGTGGATGGAAATGTGTGGATAGCTTCACTCTAATCAACAATAATTCCATTGCTATGGATATTATTTTCATTCAATCTGTACTCCCCAACTGATAGCCAAATCACAATGTGTTGTGTAATGGTCTTCTGTCTTATTCAATTTGGGACTGAATTACAGCTTCTACTCAACCTTTACAGAATAGAGGTGATATATCTGAAACTAGCTCTAATTTTGTCAGACCAAAAATCTGGATCCGCACTGATAATTTTATTTTGGGGAAATGAAGTTTTTTTTGTATACTGCTTCACACAACTCAGCCCATATAATTCTGTGAATTTTTCTATCTTTTTTTCAACTTTTTAGCAATCCATTCACTTTACACAAGTCAAAGATATAAGCCCATATAATTCTGTGAATTTTTCTAACTTATTTTCAACTTTCTAGCAATCTATTCACTTTACACAACTCAAAGATATAAGTCCATATAATTCTGTGAATTTTTCTAACTTATTTTTAACTTTCTAGCAATCCATTCACTCCACACAACTCAATGATATAAGCCCATATAATTCTGTGAATGTTTCTAACTTATTTTTAACTTTCTAGCAATCCATTCACTTCACACAACTCAAAAATAAGCCCATATAATTCTGTGAATTTTTCTAACTTATTTTTAACTTTCTAGAAATCCATTCACTTCAAAAGTCTACAGTACACAGAAAATAAAGTAGAACCGTCAACAAGTGCAGGATATGATTCCCAATCTACCAGAGATGCTTACTTTAAAAGTATTTATCCTAGTACATCAAAATCAAACCGAACTAGAAATGCTTCGACAACCAGTGTTGACAATGACTATCAGCAAGAATATGTTCAGCACAATCCTTTCATGGATTTTCACTTACCTGTTGGTGATATAACTTGTAATGCAGAAATACTCAATGAACATGATAATCGATACAAGGTAGACCCCAATAAACCTGGGGTTGTTTTGATTATAAATCAGGAGAACTTTTATACTGAAATCGATCCTCAGTACCAGGTAAGAATTAATAATGCTTCAATAGCACATATTTCATAAAAGTTAGACATGCCTAAATCTCAGTTTTTTGTTCATGTGCAAATTTTGTTTAATTAACTATAAAATAAAATATCTGATAATGAGTCACCAGATCAAAGAAGTCATCCATTGTGATGTTGATTATCAGAATCAGCAAAGTTTTGCATTATTTCCATAATCAATTCAGATTTTTTTATTGTAAAATAAACAAAAAAATATGTAGATGACATCGGCGGAGGTGGCACTTTCGGCGAGACTTATGACATAGAGAGAAACATTTCTTTGCGTTTGCCACTATTTTAAATTTTTTTCGGCAGAGTTATTAACAAAAGTATGAATAAATAATTTATTAACTCTGATGCCAAACTTGGAAATTGTTGCAAAATTGAGGAACTAAAAAGCATGATATTTTCTTTGATTTCGTCATTTTGCGACTCTTTTGGATTTTTTCAAAAAAATTACCAGTAATGGGAATTGCTCTATAATAAAATTTTACGTTTTATTTGTAACAAATGATCTTATCTGTATATATGATGCATGTAAAATAATTTCACGAACCTACCTATTTATTTCATATCCTACAATCCACTTCAAAACTGTTCCAAATTGAGGGAGAGTCAAACACCACATTTTCGCGGGCTGACGTCACTTGTATTATTATTCTAAACGTCCTTGAGTCCTCAGGCAATGCTTTCTCAGTTTGAATCACAGTGTACAATGGATTAATCTTCTTGACAACAGACAGGCAAATAATAGGAAATATATGGAGATATTAACGCCATGAGATTTTGACGTCACTTGTATACGTCGAATGAAAAACCGGTAATAACATTTCGCGCGAATTTAGCTAGTATTTGGATGGACCTTTCCACGACATATGAGAGAACACTGTAATTAGAAAGCGTATACGCTAATATCACTCGGAAATTTTTATTTATTTTTTCTGACCGCTAGTTTCTCTATAATCAGAAGAAAAGTGGTTTCATGACGTCTCGTTCATCAAAACTAGACTTGGCAACGTTGTAAAAGTTGTGCACTGTGGACTTTCAAATTCTCATTTGAATATAATTTGTCGTATGACAGTTGTCATTTGATACCAGATGGGTTCGTTCGTCTGTTTCACGGAGCATCAATAAGAATCGTTTAGCTCCATCAACTATGTATGCTGCAATCGAACAGGCCCTACTTGATTTCTTTTTTGAGGTTAATGCGGTTTTCAAAGTTTTGAAATGTTTTTGTTGTGTGCTCTAATTTTTTTCCCTGCATTAACTGTGAACATGTAACATGTAGTAGTAGTAGTAGTTTATTTAACTATGTTTCATACACTTCAGTACAATTATAGCAGGTCATACAAATGTGTTATAAAATGAGATAAAAAGCAAACACATTTAAAAATTTCTTAAGAATATAATTTTTTTTTTGATACTCAACACTTTCGGTTGAATACATATGAATAAAATTAGATTTAACATTAATATACTCAACATTAAATCAAAATTACACACAATGAAAACACATGTAAATAAATGTAAATATGAAAACACATGTAAATAAAAATTTGGGAAGAACATGTAAGATCAGTCTTTTCATCTCAACATGTTGAAAAGGTGCTTCGTACCCTGGTTGTCTGAAACAATTTTTTATGCTCCTAAATACCTGTGAAGCGCATTGTAAAATGTGGTTTGAAGCAATGAATAACCCTTGTGTAAAAAGCGGAAATATTGTCGTGAATTGGGGTTTTTCACGACTAACTAGGTAGATACTGATCATTCATAGATTTAAAACACTTTAGAAAAATATAAAAACATTTATTTTACTATGTACAAATATGAGATTACGACGATTAAAATTAATGAAGGAAATAATCAATAAAGAATTAATGAATTAAAGAATTGATGAATCTCTCCTAGACTAGTTATTGATTGAATGAATAATTTTAAAAAGATCTTTACTTACAATACATATCGGCATTTACATTTAAGAAACATTTTCCTTCTATCTAATATCTGATCTTCCAAACTCCCCCCATAGCTGTGGGCACGGCAGAACTCTAAACTCGACTCGACTACCAGATCGAACTATCAGTGGCCTTTTTGAAAACTCTTGTTTATGTTCTGTTGAGGACAAGTTGTGTCTCAAAATAAAATATCTTCGCTCACGTACTGAATTGTAGAAGGTAAAACGGTTACCCACGTATTGAATGATAATGAAATATTTTAATGTACAGGATGTTCCATATATTTTTGACAATACCCCCCCGTTCAAAATCGCGCGCCTCGAGCGATTATATTAAAACCAACTGACAATTCGATACAGGTTTACAAAAACTATGAAATTATTACCATGTAAATATAAATATACAAATAAATATGCGCAGAAGAAGTCTGCTTGCACCATCTCCATTTGAATTCTTCTCCTCCTTGCTGCCTTTTCCATCTTTGACTGGTTCATTTCGGTTCCATTCCATTATACCATGGTTCATCGTTGCCTGGGTACAATAATTGGCTCATCAATTTAGTCAGGCTTGGGTTGGCTTGGCTGAACCAGGTATGGTATGACCCAAACATACTGGACAAACTGTATTTGACATCAATCTGCCTGCCGGGACTTGACATGGCTTCAGTGGACTTGACATGGATTGCCTGCCGGGACTTGGCATGGCTTGGTCCTGTTGGACTCCATTTTGGCTCTGCTTCCCTGTATTTGGCATGTATCGGCCTGCCGGGGCTTGGCATGGCTTTACTGGACATTGGCACTGCTTGGTCTGGTTGGATACCCTATTTTGGCTCAGCTTTATTAGACAACATGGAGCTTGACATGGTAGAACTTGGCTCTGCTCTATCTCATTGAATGTGAGAAGGCTCAACTCGACATGGCTGTGGAAGCTGTGGCTTCATCACGATTCACCTGGGGATTCTCTTGGAGTGGTACAAGGCTGAAGACTTTTCCGCGTTCCTTACAGGAGGTACAGTTCCTATAATACAAAAATAAAAGTTTAGGTAAACATACTGCTATCATCTAATTTTACAACAAATACCGTGCCCCAAAATATATTAAAAACCAATCAACCTTATTCTCATTATAAAATCATTATACAAGTACATGCCAACAATACAGTTTCAAAATATATTTCAAATTTTCCGACATTAATATATATATTAATTATAATATAACCATTCTTTCGTTTTCGAAGAATACCAATTGTCACATTCTCAATTTATCCTTGCCATTCTCTTTCACAACAATTAAAAATACCACCATTTCTCACAATACGAGGCTAATTTTGTGATGCGATACCCTGAAATTCTTTGCCTAGGATTAGATACAGAATATCACAAAACAATTTCACACTCGGTTTTCACAATCAACAATTTCCATTTCATTCTGTTCAACTTCATTTATCACTCATTACCCACTAAACCACTGTGCACAATTTTATCATTAGGCAGTTTCATACTCCACCCTGTAATTGTCGGCCATTGCCTACAAACTTATGTCGTTCTCCTACGAATTCTTCTTTTTCTTTTAGTTCCTAATCACTCTGAAGAACTATTGTGTGTACACATAGCATACAATCTACATGAATCACATCCATTTTCGCATTTTTTGTAGATCCTAGTTTCACTCTGTAAGTAACTGGATTCAACTTCTCTCATCATATGTATTCCTACAACATAAAATAAATCATCATAGAATCAATACGAGTTTCAATCGTGAGTTCATTGTCAAATTCTCTGACAAAACTGTGTATTTACAATACAACAAGGATTCAACGAACTCCTTTTTCATGAGCTTACTCAATACGACTTCCAATAATAGCGACTTAATCGTCAAATTCTCTAACAATATCGTGTATTTAGGATACACCAAGCTATCAACAAATTCCTTCCTCATTATTTTGACAACTCGTATACTGCGCCTATTGGGTACTCTCCAAAATAATGTTTTCTCATTTCTCATTTGGCCATGCTTTCTCTGAAGCTCATCTCTTCTGATTCTTCAAAAAAATCCCTATGGTGCCACGAATTCTAGAAAGGCATCGGCCGTTCCTTTCTTTCTTGCTTCTGCCATCGTACTGATCTCTGCTAGGGGCTAGGGGGAAGCTGAAGATTCAGTGTAAAGCAGTAATAAATTTGTAACTACACGTAATTACTCTCATGAACTCGAAATATAACAATTTCACACAGATTATTCTTGTAAAAATCAATAGGGAAAACAACAAAATTCAAATAATTATACTGAAAATAAATCGTTAGAACTTAACATCAATAGCATTTTTATTTAATATTCATAAAATTCTCTGGAGTTTATTGCGTACGAAATAGCGTACTTTCATCAAATAATATTTTTATTCTGAAATGCTATTAATGCACAATACTTGGGAGAGATTCATTCAGAAACAAAACATATGGATCAGCAATTTCTACCTAGTTGTACCGGATCTAGGTCAAGTTCAAAGTCTATGAACTTCAAGCTAAACAACTATATTGAGTTGATTGTACCACTATTCAAATTTATAACAAAATAAAAATTGGTTCATTATGAAGAATGAATCCACAAACTAAACCACGGCAGCCTCCACCACTTGTCGTGAATTGGGGTTTTTCACGACTAACTAGGTAGATACTGATCACTCATAGATTTAAAACACTTTAGAAAAATATAAAAACATTTATTTTACTATGTACAAATATGAGATTACGACGATTGAAATTAATGAAGGAAATAATCAATAAAGAATTAATGAATTAAAGAATTGATGAATCTCTCCTAGACTAGTTATTGATTGAATGAATAATTTTAAAAAGATCTTTACTTACAATACATATCGGCATTTACATTTAAGAAACATTTTCCTTCTATCTAATATCTGATCTTCCAAACTCCCCCCATAGCTGTGGGCACGGCAGAACTCTAAACTCGACTCGACTACCAGATCGAACTATCAGTGGCCTTTTTGAAAACTCTTGTTTATGTTCTGTTGAGGACAAGTTGTGTCTCAAAATAAAATATCTTCGCTCACGTACTGAATTGTAGAAGGTAAAACGGTTACCCACGTATTGAATGATAATGAAATATTTTAATGTACAGGATGTTCCATATATTTTTGACAATATAATTATGTTTTTGTGAAGAACATTTCCAACTAAATATTACTGTATTCAAGTAGCGTTCAATGAACGATTTTAAATTTTAGACATTGCAAAAAATAAATTCATATTTGTTAAATAGAAAGAGTCAATCATCTCATAATCTACCTTCGGTAAATTATCCGAACTTCCCTCCACGAAGCCTTTCCATATTTTTTAATACACAAATAAATTCACACCAGATCGGTCATAATAACAACTCGCTACAGTACAGTTACAAGAGAGGTATCGGACGCACACTTTAGGAAGAGCAGTATTAAAGTCGCCCTTATTTTGACATCTGCGCATGCGCTCATGTACCTTACCTTATATTTCCCTTATTAAGGATAGTGCCTGAGTTTATTTAAGCCTGCTTTAAGTTGGTCTTATTTTCCCCTTATTTTAATTATTCCGTCTAAACGTGACCACCCATCGCAGATTGTACATATTTTGTCATTAAAATATAATCTGATACCTGATATTTCTGATTACCCCATTTGTTTTGTTGTATATTTGTCCTTTAATTACATGCATGTATTAATACATTGTAGATAAGAAAGGCGATGCAAAGGTTTTGATATGAAGTAAAATAAAGTAAATAAAAATGTCTATTCTAAAAGAAAGAATCAAACATTTTCGGTTTACGTATGATGATGATGTGGTTTTATTGAGAGAAGTTGTTCTGCACTATTTTAATTGAAACCCAGAAAAACAACTGCTTCCAGTAGAGTCTCCATCATTACCAATTTGTCAGACAACATAGACTTGTTTTCAACTTCCAAGAAAGGTTAGGAATAAGGTAAATAATAAATAAGGGAAAACCAGATGATTACCGATAACACTTATTTTACAAAACAAATACGGTCTGCAGTATTTAAATAACGTCGTCTTTTATTACTGCATTGCAGTATACGGAAGCTTCCGATAACTCTCTGTAAAAAAAATAAACATTAACCTCAAATCTCGAGATCACTTTTGTTGCATGAGAACTGTCATAATGATTTGCGGTGTTGTCAATGCTCGTTCTTCATCGAAAGGATGGTCCGTTCAGGAAATTTGAAATTTACAAATACAATAAAAAGTAGCTAAAATGTGGATTTTTTCTATGAGTTGATCAAGTGGCGAAGTTTCAATTATTTCTCAATGGCTTATACCAAGCTAGAATATATGTTTTTGAGGAGAACGGTATTGAATGTTTCGGAACATGGATTATGGTGGGGGTTGTTTCCGATGAACGTGACGTCAGCGGCACACTTTCATTTGAGATATTCTTTCAAAATGAAAAAAATATAGTGGAACTCTTTGTTAAATGGACGTTTCAGACTAGAATCTATCGATTTTAAAGAGTTTTGCAATTTATTTTTCATAAATGCAAAGGTCCATTCTACTCCAATAGTTTTTTTTCTGTGTGAAACCCAATCGAAAAAGAAAGTATTGAAAAGTACATTTTTACCCAGTTTGACTTGTAAAAGTGTAATTCCCTTTTGTTTATAATTTATATTTTTAACAATATTGCCGACCATGTACGAGGGCGTAGGTTTTGTTTCATTGTATACTTTAGAAAGAATCAGAATTGTGGAATTATTAGGTTTTTTCCTAATTCAAGTAAAGATCTAACTATCTATCTATTATTTATTTGGCAAGGGCTTCAAGGGTGCATGAGTGTTTGACATAAGTCTGTTGAATTGATGGTTTACTTTTTCCAGAAATTGTTACCTCCAAATACAACTGAAAAGCTGGAATCTAGACTAGGGACGAAAAAAGACAAAGAAGATCTAGAGAAAGTTTTCGACAAATTTGGGTTTAAAGTATTAGTGGCGAATGATCTGAATCATATAGATATGTTGGAAAAAATAAAGGAAGTTGTTAATCTTGTACGAGACGAGTCCAGTTTATTCATTTGCATACTTTCTCACGGAGATAAAGGTGAGATTTTATAGAGCTTCGTTGATTGGGGTTTTAGTAAAATTAAAATAAATAATTTTCCTGCATCCTATCAAAAAAATAATTCAATTCGAATTTCTAAAGAATTTGTTTGAACCACTGGACTTAGAATCAATGTACATGAGGAAAGGTAAATTAGTTTTGTACAAAAATTCTTTATAGTCTTACTAAATATCAAGTTTTTTTTTCAGAATAGGATTCATTATTTCATTTGATACTGAACCTCTATGTAGTGGTTTCACAGCTCTAAGAGAATTGTGAATATATTTAGTTTCTCCATTTTTATCTATATCAGACAAGTTCATTCGAAGAAATAAATTATTAGTGACATTTTTTGTAATCTTTTTTAAATTTTAATTTTCTTTTATGATTTGGACTTGGCATATTTATTCAACATCAAAGTCTAAACTTATTAGATTATCACTGAAACAACGTCTGAAAGTTAATTCAACTTTATTGTTGTCTGTATTGAAAGAGGAATTTTTAAATATAATACTGCTATTTTGTGGACTATTCAGAAAGTCAATGAAAGATTCTTCAGATTCTTTATACTATTTTACTTTATTTAATTTAAATTTAAAATCAAGACATTTATGCTTTGTCTCCTTGATTCATTTCAATTATTATAATTTTGTCCACCATATCTTTTCAATGAGAACAAATAGTATTTTCCCCTTTACCACACAAAAATTTTCACTCCTTGATGCCGATTTCAATATCCAATTATGAATTAATATTGATATGGAACTTGAGTGTGAGTGTGTGTGATTTCTTTTATTTATACATCATTGTTATGCTTAATCTCATCTGTGTTTATTTTTTACTATTTTAATGTGTTTTCCATTCTTCAATTAAGTATTTATATATTCGTGAAACAAGTGCATTAGCACTTATCACTGTTTTTCTTTATTCAAGAAGATTTGTGTATATTTATTGTATTTCATATTTCACTGGCATGAACAAAGCTTATAATTATTATACCTGTGATTAATCTGATTGATGTGGTCAGGTATGATTTCACCTACCCATACTGATATTAGTTAATTATTCCTTTATGGGAATTAACTCAAATAGTTTGGAATTTAACGGGTCAGTATCAATATTGAGAAGGGATTTATTTTAGTATTCACTTATTCAAACTGTTCTTGTGAATAGCAATACTTTCATAACAATCTAATTTCCTATAATCATCAACTGGTTTTACTAATTTTAAATTTTGAATGTTTATTTCATGGTGAGTTTCTAATAAATGTTCTGCAACACCAGATTTATTTTCTCGCGAAATTTAGCATGGGCCAAATGTAAAGTTTGGATTTTGTCTTTCGGATTACCTAATGACATTTGGAAATTGTTAGTACTGCTATTTTCAAGCTGAAGGTTTGCGTCTCGCCAAATTTCAGATTCACTGGTGTGAATTTGCAAATTCAATTATATTTACTAATTCACATTATTATTATTATAATTATGATTATTACATTCTATTTATGAAATTCTTGTACCGTCGTCGGTCCAGAAATGAGACCTATCCTGTGTGATTTTTATAATTTTCTTGTTGTTATTAGGTCTATGCAGTGTGGTTATTTGTGCTAAGGACCGTTGAATTTTTTTTCAGCAAATTATCTCTTATAATATCACAAGAGCTTAAATTATTTCCAGGAATAATGTAAGCTTGCGTGGTATTCGGTGAGAAAATTTAACACCATAATTTGGAAAAAAATTATTAATCCAATCTGACATTTTAAATTATTTTCACTACTTGTCAAGTCCACCATGTTTCGTTAAATAAAAAATATTACCAACTTTAGTTAAGGTTCATATAAAGTCAAATATTTCGCGTTTCTGAACTGCAAGATGGCACTGACAAGATATGTTTTTCATACCATAGTTACAGCGATCTTTTATAATATTTTCATATAAATTACAGTTTTCTGCAACGGTCAACCCTACTGCTAATGCAATATTGCCAAATCTTAACATTATTTGGAGTACTGCGAAATAGCTCACAGGTTTTTTTTTTGGTGTTTTGGCATCGACTGCTACGGTCATTAGCCAAGTGTTCTGGATAAGCCTTGTTACCAACTCCATACGCCACTTTAGGAACAGCACTGTTAATTTTTAATGCAACAGTGAATCGTGGAGGATTATTCCCAGCCGACACGAGCCTCAATCATTCAGACTTTCACATCTGAAAATGAAAAAAGATCGCACCGTCTGGTGAATTTGGTGAGAGTTGCAGTGCCTCTGTTTTTTTTTTGAAAATTTCAGGAAATTTGCAGCGCCCTCAGATTTGTATTAGGTGGAGGCATCATTTTTCGAACTTACCCCCGTGCCGAATCATGTCTGCAAGTTTCGGAAAATTTTCGTAGTCTTCAGTTTTGTAATAGGCGTACTACACCACATTTTTCAGAAACAGTGATGTATTTTCCTTGTCTGCAAATTTCCGTTTATTTGCAGAACATCCTGGCTTACCATGGATAGAGACCTCCTTTTGTTCTAAAAGGGGTTATCTTTTGAATCGTTTTCAGTGTTTCCAAAGGTGGGGACCATTTTCTTTGAAGTTGTTTCATTCTTTTTCTTAGATTTTGGTTTATTGATGATGCCTGTGCAGTCGGTTTTCCTGTGGGAAGAGATCTTGAGAATCTTTGGTATTTCCGCTTTTTTCCGGTACACTTGTATATTATTTATTTTATTAATTTCGTTTGTTTTTCTGATATTCGGGGTTGCAGTGCCCATGGGTTTGTTATAGATATAGTCAGTCCGTCCTTGATCTTGCTTAGATTAGATTTACTTTTAGCACAAACCACAATATTGTTGGTAAAATTCAAAAAGAGCAGCTAATATGAACAACTCACTATAATTTATTTTTATCATTATTTTTCATCTTTGTAAGCTGAACTCCGCCTATTATTCCGACAATTTTTATGTATATAAAATAATGTTACTCAACTGGAATGGACAATAAAGACGCTATTACGATTATTATTATTATTTTTCAATTCTGTTTTGCTTCCTGTTTCATTTCCAGAACTGATATTTTAAATCCCAAACATAAAATTCATTACTTACATAATTCTTCAATTATGTCCAAGGACTCCAAGGCTTTAGGCGGGCCAATCCAACATCCAACTGATGAACTAACAAACCCCTATCGACGTAACTTTCATTTTCGAAAAGTGAAACAAAGTACATCGGTTACCGCTGTATAGAACTATTGGCAACGCTGTACAGTAAATATGACAGTGACAATAATTCTGTGCAATACCTTGTGGACAGTGGCAGAACTATTTTTGTATTTCCGTTCATGTACTACAGAGGAATCACTTACTGGAGCGATTTACCGTTTTTTGTCCGAGATTTTAAAAATTACTATTAAAAATATAAATCGTTTGATTTTATGTCTGAAAAATAGTATGAATAGTTCCTCAATGTTCAGTCTTCTAAATTTCATATAAATATCACTTGCAAAAGCGATTCTTCTCAACTGTCTTTGATTTTATAACAAGCTTTTCAGATTTTTTTTTAATTGTGAGAGAACGTTGTGGTTAAAAATTCTGAAAAAAATCGTGATTATCTTCTACCTTGACATTGATATGAAATGATTTTTGAAATGGAATCTGATGAATGGTTTTTGGGAAAACTTGAAAAAACTCTAAAAATTAGGTTTTTATTTTTTTTCTCGAAAATAGTTCATCAGATTTTCTTCTACATGTCTCTAATTATTCAATTTGAATGCCGGAATAACTCGAATTTTTTTCAGAATTTTTAAACTTGCCGTTAATTTTTTCATGGGTTTACATGAACCTTAAACCAAATGCTGAAACTCAGATGGGTACTAAACTCAGTCTATCGCTATTTGGTAATTTTAGTTAACTAAAGGTGGTAGAAATATTTTTTTTTACAAGTAACATGATCATATGTTTACCTTTTCAACTGTCAAAAAATTTCCACTTAAATATCGTGGCGACACGAAAAAATTTCCGGAATTTTTTTTAGTTGCCATGGTAACTAGTCAAAATTAAGGCATCTTATTGGTTAAAAATTTGAGGTGTGAAATTTTCTCTCATATTGTTCATTGCTCCTTGATAGTTTTCATTTCTTTCTGTCAAAGTTCATCACTAACTGGAAAGTTCAACGCCCTATGAACAAGATAACTCAAACTCGCCATTTTGTGCTGAAAGTGGTGGTTAGAATAATCCATTAGTATTGGTTGGCTTTCTTCAAATGTCAATTTCCACAAGTCTCCATTCCTGATTACCAATGTGTCTGTACAATTGCTATTTTAAAATTAAATAGTTCAACATCTTGATTGATTTGACCGATACTTGATGGATATCCATAATTGTTTTTTAATATCCACAATATATTACAGGGGAGTAGTTGTTTTCTGACAGGTTCTTGCCATAATAAGCCTACATAGTTAGGTGTTTATGGGAGTAAAGGGTTCATCATCGGTCGGTAACGACTGTTCGTTAATATATTACTACTTGTAATATGTGACGCTTATCGCTATTACTATAGCTTTCTCAAACATAAAATGGAATTCAGGAAATGTACAGACATATTTATAGTTGTTTGAAGTTAGGTAAATAGAAGGACGGTATTATTTATAAACAGGTAACATAATGATACACAGGTAGCTTGCTTTTAATATCGGAAATCCATTCAGGGTATTATTACAAAGATGCATTTAGTTATTAAAGAGATTGAGAAGTGGTGAATGATTTAAATCTAATATAACGGATCAATGAGTAAATTATTGGAATTTTTCTTTTGTTGATCTCTAGGGCTTCTAAGAAATTAAGTTTTAAGCCTTTTCATTCTGAATGTAAAATATCAAAATTTGTATCAACAGTATGGTTTTCATCTATAAGGTGATTTAAACCATTTGAATCTCTCTTGTGGTTATCAAAGCTTCTTTTATGTTCAAGAATGCAGGTTTTGAAATTTCTGAAAGTTCTACCAACGTATATTTTAGGGCAATCCCCACATTTTAATTTGTACACCCCTGATTGCCTTAAAATATACGTCGGTAGAACTTTTAGAAATTTCAAAACCCGCATTCTTGAACATAAAAGAAGCTTTGATAACCACAAGAGAGATTAAAATTATTCAAATTACCTTATAGATGAAACACATACTTTTGAAATTTTACATTCAGAAAGAAAATTCCAATAATTTACTCAATGACCAGTTAGATTTAAATCATTCACCACTTCTTAATATTTTTAATAACTAAATGCATCTTTGGATTTCCGATAGTAAGCAAGCTACCTGGGTATCATTATGCTACCTGTTTATAATCATTGCTACCTGTTTATAATCATAATACCTTCCTTCTTTTTATCTACCAAATTTCAAATAACTATAAATATGTCTGTACATTTACTGAATTTCATTTTGTGTTTGAGAATGTTATACTATTAGCGAACGCGTCACATATTACTCATAGTAATATATTGTGGATATTTAAAAACAAGTGTTTTTTATTTAATTCCGAGTAAATAGTTTAAGTTTGTGGTTGTTAACATTTTGATTATGACGTGTATTAAATGTTTCCACAACGATATAGTACCAAAAATTAATAAAATAAATATAAATTATTTTGTCATTTGAAGATTGATAATAATGTGCAAAATGACTTTGAAGATACTCCAATTTAAAACATTTAGATCTAGGAGTGAAAATACTTGTGTGGTAAAGGGTAAAATACCATCTCTTTTTCGATAGTTAGTTTAAAATTTTTTATTCACGAAATTTATTTCTTTGTAATTGATTTGAAGATCGTTTTGATACAAATACTTTTTCTTTTTCAGGAATTGTTTATGGGTCAAATAGCTGCAGAGTGCAAGTAAACAAAATAAAGGATATAATGTATAGAACAAACACAGCAAATTTGATAGACAAGCCCAAAATACTCATCCTGCAGTCTTGTCAAGGACAGCAGTGTCAAAAAAGTACAAGTTATCGTCCATGCCACTTGCAAGAGTTCCATAATATGGTCATTGCAAATAAATAAATCTTTCACATTCAGTTTTTTTTCTATCAATATTATATTAATTCTAAATTTCAGTTGATGACGACGAAGAAGAAGAGTATAAAGATGATAACGATACAGATTTTACTACTGACGGGCCGTCTGCTCCTTTGAGGGATATGTTCACGTTTTGGGCGACCCTTCCAGGATATGCAGCTATCAGAAATAGGAAAACCGGTTCATGGTTCATCCAAGCGTTGTGCAAGAAGATGGTAGAAATTGAAAATAAGTGAGTAAAAATATCTGGTTTTTGCCGTAAAAAAGTAAATATTTTTACTTATTTTTTTTTTCATCTTCATCAAAATATTCTCATCCTTTCGTATTGTTTGTGCTGAAGCGGATTAAATAGTTTAACTATGTGGTTGTTTATGTTTTGTTTGTGTATTAAATGTTTAGTAGATTCCACAGTTATATTATAGTACTATAAATGAATAAAATAAATACCAATAATTTTATATTATTTGAAGATTGATAATGTGCAAAATGGCTCCAATTTAAAACATCTAGATCCACCCAAACATACAGGGGTTTGTACAAACAAATTTTTGAACAAACAAGTTCACAATGAGCTCGATTCATTTCTGTCAATTCCTGGAATGTAGACATGAAATTTGATTTCCATTGAATCAGCATTTCCTGTTATAAAGGAAGCTGCTATAACTTTCTTATTTCAAATGAGATACTGATTTTTTTTAAATTAAATATCCTCACAATATGCGACAGGGTTGGAGAAAAACATGATTTTTTGAAAAAATCTTCATTAATCACGATTTTTTCATTTTATCATACAGTTTAACTATATTTTTGCATAAAACGTAGTAAAAGGTTAATTAACCGCAGATATTTAATATATGTGGCCAACAAAAATAAATTAAGTAAAATCATGATAAAATAGCCCATTTTTATCAAATGACTCATTCAAATCGCGCACCACTTTTTATAGGTAGCTGGTTGAGCAGCCTGCTAATCAACTGGTAAACATAGTAACATTACAAAAAACTGGTAGATTTGCTAATAAAACGGAACGCGCCCTTGGGTGTAGGAAAAAAGGGGAATCCCCGCGCCAAATGGGAATCCCCGCACCAAATGGGAATTCCCGCACCAAATGGGAATCTCCGCGTCAAAGGGTAATCTCGGGGTTTTGTAACTACGGTCCAGTGTTGCCACTTGTAACATAATTATCGAATTGTAACATAATTTCTTCTCAAAATTGAGTCAAACGATAATGTGTAACATAATCGATAATTGTAACATAATTTTGTAGTCTAGGAATTGGGAAAATTTGTATTGGATTCACTAGTATTTCATCATTCTGCCGCCTGTGAGAGAATATTTTTGAAGGTGAATTTAATAAAAACAAATGTGAGAAATCGAATTGATGTACAGTGTGATACTGTAAACTCACTACTATTGGACTCTCAAAGCGTAAACGGCCAATGCTACCATTTTAATGTTACAAAGGACATGATAATAAGTTCAATAACCTTGTGTAAATACGAAAAAGATGGAAATGTTGATGTTGATATTCATTTTGATACCAAATGATTTTGGACAAGATTCAAGTTCTACTATTATTTTTTTGTTTTCTTTTTTTTTAATGTGATTACATATAAATTAAAATGAATATGACGGTTTTTTTCCAAATCAACAAAATAATGAAAATTGTAACATAATTTTCAAGAAAAATCGATAATGTTGGCTGGTGGCAACACTGCTACGGTCTCACTTTCGTTATAACAAGCATACATTCGTTCAGTTTTGTTTGATATTGTTATTGCTGTGTTGCGTGCGTGAATAAATTTTATTTATGATAAATAAAAAAGAGACATTTGATTAACTCACTGAATTTTATTTAAAAAATCCCTTAATTTAAATCGCGATTTAAATCATGATTTAAATCAAAATAATTTAATCGTGCCAACCCTGTAAACCATTACTTTATGAATAATGGCCGGCCTATGTTTAAAATTAACGAGTTTTTAAATTTTCTACACACTGACAGCCTCTCAAAATTATAGCTCTCCTATAGCATTCAACAAATGCTTAACCAAATATCAGTTAACGAAACACTGTTGAAAAAGTAAGAAAAGCAAATGTGATTACAAACATCTGGAGAAAATACATACAGGGTACCTCACAAGGCATATCAAGATATAGCATCTCAAAACAACAATATTCCATTTTTTTCAAATTTACGAGTGTCGTAAATGATAGTAGCGACGCGTGGATATAGGCCGAGACTGCAAACTAAACAAGCTGCCAGCAATATAGTATAACAGGTGTCTTACGGTCGGTTTTGCATCAAGTGTCAGTGACATCTGTATCCATTATGACTACGATATTTGAGGGTGCTGAAGACTCATTATGAATCCCTCGGTCTTGGACTTCAGCCCGCTTGACCTGAGGAAGGCAGAGATCAGATTTTTTTATAAGGCAGGGCCTTCGACGTTCTAGAAAAAGACCGACTCCGTGCATTGACTTATCCTTATCTAGCTGCAAGAGTACCTGGGTCCGCAGCTTCTATATAAGCTTTTTGCGGAGCAGGTTCCAATTAGGTGACAGAAGTTCGTGTCACCTCGTTCAATATTGAAAACGGGAGCAAGTTTATCTGCCGCACGAGCTTAGGCCTAGCAGAGAAATAATCCGATCCATCTATTTCATGATCGCGGACCTTGTAGAGAAGGAGATCGAACTCCTGATGACTAACGGGCTCTATCCATGACCATTCTATTATGGAGACAATCCAAATTTGAAAGTTCACGGCCTTGCTGTGGTTTGGGTAAGTATACCGGCCGAACAGATGATTCGCAAGCTCCTACGGAGATGCATCATTTTACGAGTTTTAACATTTCAACCAGTGCTCCCTAGCCTTGTGAGATGCGCAAACAATAATCAGAGGGAGTGACTGTAGGAAAACGATATACCATCGTTTTCCATCGAAAAAAAGGCAGGTTTAGTCCAGTACACATCCAAACTTTACCATCACGTCGAGTTTTTCTGGATTCCATTCCAAAAATTCGTAAGGAATAGAGTAGGTTAGGTTAGCTGGCCATAGTCTTGTAGCTGTACTACTCCCGAAGATTTTTTTGAGGATGTTTAAAGGAGCAAACGACTTTCAGACGTGTACGTCGAGTTTTTACGTATTCTATCACAGAGGAGTAGAGTAGGTTATGTTTGCTGATCTTGGTGTCTCCCCGTAGCCCTGTAGTTGTACTACTCCCGTAGATTTTTTTGTTAATGTTTTTCGAGGGTGTTTAAAGGAGTAAATCACTTTCAGACCAAGATGTCCAGGTTTACCTGTACGTCGAGATTTTACTGTTTTTCTAGAGTCTAGTCTAAGGTTAGCTGGCCATGGTGTGTCCCCGCAGCCTTGGAGCTGGACTACTCCTGTAGATTTTTTCGTGATTGTTTTTTTGAGGATGTCTAAAGGATTAAACTTCTTTCCTAGATACGTAATTTTCACGGATGAGGCTTGTTTCACTGGTACTGGTAATTGTGTATTTCTTCTTGGGGTTTAAAGTCTGGTGATCTCGCAGGCCATTCTGGCGACCCTCGCCCATTCCAACAATTTGGAAAGACGACGACGTCGAGGTATTGACGGACATCAACATGGTAATGCATTATCTTATCGGAACCATATCTCCGCTGGTATTTGTGTATTTCTTCTGTTAGAATACACATTTTTCAGTTACGGAAAAACACGATTTTGAAGACGATCTAAATATACCCACAAGAAAAAATCGAAGACAGTAAGGTCTGGTGATCTTGCTGGCCATTCTAGGCCCTCGCCTTCTAATCCAACGATTTGAAAAGACGTTAAAGTATTGACAGGCATCATTATGGTAAAGCGGTGGTGCTTTCTCGTCAGAACCATATGTCCGCTGGTATCCGTGCATTTCTTCTGTTTTAATAAACATTTCTCAGTGACGAACATAACACGATTTTGAAGATGATTTGAGTAATAAAATATCTCTACAAGAAAAACTCGAAGGTAGTAAGATCTGGTGATCACGCTGGCCATTCTAGCGGTCCTCGCTTTCCACCAACGATTTGGAAAGACGTCAAGGTGTTGACGTATATCAACATGGTAATGCGGTGGTGTTCAATTTTGTTGATAGCAGATATTTACTGATATTTGTGGATTTCTTGTTACAATACAAATTTGTCAGTGAGGGCGTGACACGATTTTCACCGTTTATGTTCTGATGTAAAAAAATTTATGGTCTTCTATTATAACTGCCCTTTTCAGGTCCTTGGTATGCGTCTCTCTCATCCAGTGAGGTATATCTATGGTCCAATTGCGGTAATTCTGACGACTGACATGATTGTGAACAAAACATTTCCTATTGATATTGATGACTACTAATGACTTCGAATTAGTTTATATGGATGCATTTTGTTATTCTATTATTCTTGCAAGAGTGGAATATAATTTTGTTTTGTCCGTCCAAGGAAGAACCGCATTTTTAATTTGTCGTACATATAGTACATTTTTCCATACTACTTTTTTAATTTTGCTAACTGTACTTTGATTGTGGAAATGTCTTGAGTCTGTATTAAATTTGCATAACCTGTCGTCATCAGAATGGTTATTTTACGAATTTCAGTTGAATACACCATCTTAGCAAATCTAAATCGTCTACGATTTTTAAATCGACTTTCAAATTGACTGAATTAAAGTTATAGACCTAATCTCAAACTAATAAAAGGTATATTGTTGCACAAATCGAACGTTTTTTTGATAATACATTTTCTTTTAGAATTGATTTATCCCAAATTTATGGTGGACGAATCTTGCTATAACTCCATGTCAGCCATTTGTTCGTTTCAACGTCAAGTAGCTAGCTTCTTTTGCTAGATATTTTTTTTTCGTTAAATTTAAATCCATACACAGTTCCGAATTCCTCCTTGAATATCCTTCCGGAAAACCTTCCCATTAAAGAATCGGTGACGTCACCGGTAGAAGAACCATTATGCAACCCATTTATCAAATATCAGTCTGTCACTATATATCTTTTATTTTTTAGGCACCACTTCGCAGACATTTGCACAAGAATAAAAAACGAAGTCACCCATCTAGTTTGGACAAAAAATGAAACTGATAGGAAAGCTATGACACCTTACGTCCAATCTACTCTGTTGAAAGATTTCTACTTACCACCTTTGAAGCCATAAGAGGATGTTGTGTTAATTGTACAAGGAAAACGAATAATTTTCCCCCCTCTTAGATCAGTTGATTAAAAGAAATAAATGTAGCTCTTTCTCTCCATAGTTTTCACAATGCACTGTCAACGGGAATTCCAGAAAGTTGACTCATCTTGGGTGTTACCAAAAATACATAGATTTTAAATCAGGATTTTGGTGAAATAAAAACTGACGTCAATGCGAATTTAATACAACCATACTATTTTTTTATATGTGAAGTACCAAGTACCCTGATAGAGAAAACAGCTTTCCTTATTCACATATGAACGAGTTCCAAACAGGTTCAATTTAAAAAAATACCCTTATTCGCGTATGAACAAGTTGAATTTTCAAAAACTTCCCTTATTCACATATGAACAAGTTCCAAACAAGTTGAATTTTTAATTATTGCAGACACTGGTATATTCTCATACAGATTAGGAGCTATTGAAAACTGTTTCTGAGAAAAAGAAATGAAACTTGATTCATTATGAACAAAGTGCAAAATAAAAGGAAGAAAAAATGTTGAAATGTTAGGTTTCACTCCAAATGAGAATCCAATTTGGTAGACAGTAGAATTTTAAATTATCTAGGTTACTTTTTGGTATTCAACAACTCCTATTATACCTAGCTTTTTGAATCAGACTGAATTGTGGCTATCCATCAAAGGACTTGCAAGAGTGTATGATAGAAGTAAGCCAATGGCTGTAGCGGAGAGTGGTTATATTTTGTTAGATGCTCGCCGATAATATTCCTGTTATATAGGGAGTTGCGGCTGGTTGGGTTTCGGATCCACTTGTTCATTATTTATTTGTTGGTCTTCCTTCTGGTTTTGCAGATATTCTGCCTTATTTTTATGATTCATTGCCCATTTACACACGATCAGTGTAACAGTTTGCAGCAACACCTTGTTTAAACAAAAAAAAGAAAACTGAATTTTTTCTTTTGACTAATTACGAGGAGAATGAAGCTCGAACTCTGACACACTTCAATAAAATTATATATGGCTTCAAATAAGTTTGTGATGTCACTACTATATTTATAAACAGTAGCTGGCAAAAATTTTAGTACAGATGAAAAAAAAAATTGAAATTTCATGGTGGAAACGGTTTGGTAAAACCACTTTCTTTGACTTCAATTTTCTTCTATATAAGTAATCCCGGACACTGTGTTTTCATTTAATTGGTTTTTAATTATTTATAATAGTAGGGTAATGAAGAAGGAAGCGGGAAAATGTGGAAATATTTTTTTATTGATGTAATTCTAATCTACGTTTTAATTGTTCAACATGTATCCAAATATAATAATTATCAATAGTTTTATGTATAATAAATGACGATTATTATAAATGTTATTTATTTATTTTCATCCACAATACTTCATAAGATCGTGGTTGAATGCACTACTGACTCGCTTGTAGTGGATTTAACCTCAATATGTTTTAAAATAAAGAAATATGTCTTAATTCTGTATATCTTCAGAAATGTATTTTTATTCTCTCCAATATTACTACAAAAGTTTGACAGAAACAACTACTGGCTTGTTGAATACTGGAACGGGCGTTAAATTATATCTGACCGATACTTATGCAATATTATTCAAGGATGACGTGCACTATAGACCATTCCAGAACACGTGACTTTGATTTGCTGGAGGGCACATATATCGATAAGTTTGTGTTTAACCTTGTTGTATTTAGTTTATAAGTTTTTTTTCTGGTTTTATTTTGAAAATTGTAACAAATATGACTCGAAGTACTTATTTATTCCTTAGCGGTGATATCAAGTACCGGTACGATGAAAAACTTCGTATTATAGACAATATCGCGATCCGTACCAAAATTAACTGATATCCACTAACTAACTTTCTATAAAATGTCGAGAAAAAGAAGTCCCAGGTAGCACAGGTTAGTGAAATGACGTCTTATTAAAGTCCCTGCTGGTCCGTGACGTCCTCGACCAAAATGAGACCTCAAAATGACATCTTATTTCATGACGTCAAATTGACGTATTTCGTGGAGGTCATAATGACGTCCCTGCGAAGTCAACTATTTGTTATCCGAAAATTGTCGATATGAAGAGACCGTTACTGAGAATTATTTCAGAATACGTGATTACAGAAATCTGGACCTCTCCTGTTAGCAATTCTTCAAAAATGACTTAGGGCCGGCTGTATGAAGCGTTATGTAACATTGCGTCTACTTCACGACTAAAATTTGTATAAATGGTTGTACCAATTTTGTATGATTATTTGTTTACGTAAGATTAGTCAGGTTAGGTTGGCAAGTAATTAACGCATTTTCAACTTGGTATGCATTTTCAACTCTGTCTTGTCATTTAAACTTCCCGCTATTACAGTGACCAATCGCTGAGTTGCTGCAGTCGGGACGTAGACGCTTGTTGAAAACACTCAGGCAGAAAGCCATGGTAGCGGACAGCGTTGCAAATGATATCCATTTGCATGTTCCCAAGAACATTTTATTTTTGTTTTGTCACTAGATGGTAGAGAAGTATATTTTTTCTACAACCACACTCCAAAACATGCTTTTCTGCATAGTTTTACGTTCGCAAACATGATTATTTCTCACAATAATTGAAATTTGACATTAGTGTGCCGAAATTTTTCAGTACCTAATTTCTAAGCAATACAGTTTTCGTGACAGCAAGGTGAAAGTATATTTTGAAAATTCTGCATTTCGAAGGGATATTCGATCAGGCAACTTCAAGAACGAATAGACAAAGTCTATTGGTTTATATAATATGAGGGAAATTGTCGTACAAATTCGTAATATTCTGAACAAAGATCATAGACATCACTACTGCTGTCTGAAATACCCACATACACACTATCCATTGATAGGCAACGGAGCAACATATATCGAATCATTTGAATGTCAACAAACGTCACGCATAAAATATTCGTAAAATATTCTTGTCCCGTAATTTTTTAATGAGATTGAACTAAAATGGATAGCGACAGTTCTGAAACTGAAAATACTCCGCCAGAACTAAGAGAACAAGTTAATTCAGTCATTGAATTTACTACCTTCAACTTCAAGAGGAAATTATAAGAATGAGTCACTGACATTTCATTCCGTCTTATAGTATAGTATTATTTTTAGAAAAAAGGGTGTTGTAGAAAAAGTAGCGTGTAACACGAGCAGAAATGCAATTTCTCACTCGTTTGAATTGCAGCACACGCTTGCGCTCATGCCGCAACTTTTTCAAACTCGTGAGAAATTAGCACTTTTCTGCACTTGTTGCACAATATACTATTACTTAATTCTGTCAATTAAAATCTCATTACAAAAAGTTGACACAAGGGGTCAATTCTGAAAAAGTTATTGATAATCTTAAATTAATTTGGTGGAATAAAATTATGGTTTCTTTGACCTGGCAACTCTGTCGCGGCAGCGTGGGTTGTCGGTCGGACTCGGCTGGATTCGATCGTCAGCGGTACGGCACGGGTTTCTGCTTTTGAATTGTTTTATTCGTCGAATGACATTGCCTTTAGAATAGCTAAAATCTTTTTTCTGGTTTGCTGCTGTGTTGGTTTGTTTGGTGCTAACATTTTTGTGTTTTTTGTTGTTACGCTCTCGGATCAATCATCAAATAATGTCCTACGTACTGGTAGAGTTCTCCGAGAAGGACAAAAGGTGGCTAAAGCTAAGAAAAAAGGAACTGAACTGAACTGAAAAACCAAAGGAGTTGCGATAAATATATCATCAAAGATATAGAGGCTGAAGAAAATTGGAAGTTCCATTCAATCAGTCGATGTTTGTATGGTACAGATTAGTATTCATGAACAGAAGAACACCGAAAAACTGCGATTTAGGTACAAAGTAGAAGCACCCAGGATTGCTGAAGTAATTAATTCTTTGTGATATTATGAAACCTCAATTCCTGCAAGAGAATACAAATTGGTGATTATTTTTTCCCAAAAATAAACTATTTTCTAAGATCTATCTATTTCATGCACTGTTAATTGATATTGAAAGTAAGTTTACTACATCATGTAATATGTTTTATATTTGAAATTGATTAAATGTAATATTGTAATTCAGTTAATTTTATTCTACTTCCATGAAACTATCAATTTGCACATGAAAACGAGGGACTGTGGAAGACGTCATTTATAGGTCATTTGACTGACGTCTATTAATGGTCTTATAGGTCTTCAAATTGACGTCATTTATAGTCTTCTTTTCAGACGTCAGAATGACGTCCTATGGCTGTGACATTTTGACGTCTTTTCAGAGTCTCTGAGACGTCACTTCCTGACGTCAGTCGGTCAATTATTTGACCAAATTAGGACGTCATTTTGACGTCACCGTGCTACCTGGATTGCAGGCTCATCTGGTTTACCACTTGTGGTGTAGCCCATATTTTGGGTAGGAATCCTAAAGATACCTCATCCCTTTCTCCCCGCATTCCACACTTAACAACACTACAAAACGATGGCATACTAATACATTTAAGAACTAATTACTAATTAAAGTCTAAATATTGACAGTTGTTTACCAGTAAACAATGAAAACTACATAGAATATCGAGCAAATGTCAGTGACGTCATTCTGGAATGGTCTGTTGCAAGTGTTACACTTGCAATCGATCAACAATATTTTTTTTATTCACCTGCATAATAATACTTGTTGAATATATTAAAAAGCTTGCGAAATCTCAAACATTGAAACACGCCGCACTAGAAAGGTTGTTGCTAGGTACCATCTCCAAGTAAAATCGCAAATGAAGCGGTGCTTACCATTCATAATCAGTTGCTTCATTGCAAACAAAACAAGAAGCAATCCTTTGAACACACTATATACACAAATCTTTAAGGAAATGTTGAAGTTTCTCCGTAAATAAGGGTAAAGAAGTAATCTGTTTAATATTGGTAGAGGGAGTAGTTAAATATTTGTATTCAGTAATTATCTATTGGTATTTTGAAAATTATTACTTCTCAACGGTTGTATTTGTTCATTATGGTACCAAATATTTGGTTTTATTAATTTTATTTTTCTGTAATTTGTCGCATCTCAACCTAAAGATATTGATAGCTGTTAGCAAATCTGTTGCTGTTGTTGGTTACAAATAGAAGTGGTATAAAAACATAGAAAGTTTTATTTCTCATTTTTCGCAATTAAAGAATCTTTAACCTTGAACTTTTATTTTTTGTTTTCATTAGTGATCTATCCAAATTCATGCAGGCTTGGTACAATATAATAAAAGGTTTTATTGCAGAACTTAACCCTTTATTTATGGACTCACAAACAAAAATACGTATATTCTAATTGAGGATCAATCTAATTATTAAAATTGATTGATCAGCTGCCCAGTCTCGATGACCAATTACCTGTGTAATAGGCATCAAACTCTGCCAGTCATTTTTCAATGCAAAATCATGAATACAAATAATGCCTAGGGAATAGGCTTCCAGGTATTGAAAGTTTAGGAAGAACCTCACTTCCTCCTAAACTTTCCATGAACAGCCTTTCTATGCGTTCCTAGAGCTAATCCCATGAGAAAAGATTTATTGCATATGTCACAAACAAATGGTCGTGGACCTTCAGGTATTTTGTCTATGTGTGTATATTGAAAATGGGAATTTAAGCCTTTCTCACGCGCAAAAGTTCTGGGACATTGGGAACAACTAAATGGACCTTTTACTGGATCTGGTGGAAAACCCAATTTTTCGTTTCCACCACTGCCGGTAGTTGAAACTGTGGCTACCTTTTTTGAATTTTCATTTCCAACTCCTTGGTTTATAAAAGAAGTTGTTGACTGATAGAGTGGATTCAGCATCCTGTGTTTAGAATTCCTGTGACTTACTAGATGTGGAAATAATTTGAAATGTTGATCACATATGTCGCATACTATTGGGTGTTTGGGATCATAGGGTTTTTTAACATGCTGGCTAATTTTATGACTATCGAGAACTGCCTGCGACTCATAATTCTTACTACATTTGTTGCAATCAAATAAACCTGGCTTCGTTGGTGGTTTAGGGCAAAATATGAATATTGGTACAGAAGCAATTTTAGTTCCAGCAGTTGGGTCTTTGATTGAACTTTTACCACCTCCAGGAGAATCAGATTGCCTCTCATTATTGTCACATGTGTTATTCTCCTCTATCATTACAGCTTTTCCATCAAATGAATATTCAGTTTTGCAGATCGCCAATCTTTGCTCATATGTTCGTTTCAATGTAAGAGCATTTTCACCATTCACTGTAGGGTCCACCTTGATGGATTCTTCCAATAATTTTGGGTAATCATTATTTATTTCATTCTGAATTGTCAGATCTTTAGCACCAGAGTATTTTTCTTTTTTGCTAACAGTGCTCTCAGGATCAAAAGTTGTCAACTTGCTCTCCATGTCTGCTGAAATAGTTACAATTTCTTCTCCAAGTCAAGTTTGTATTACTGAGATTATTCTCCAGAATGAATGATGAATCTTTACTTATTAGGATGTGGTCTAAAAAAATTGAAAAATGAGTTGGATTTTCAATTCTTGAATGAATAAACCAGTACAATAACTGAAGTGGTAGCGTAAAGGGTTGTAATATTTCTTATGAGGAACGTCTTTTTGAAATGATGATAGTCCCGCTAGAGATTCTTGTCTGCTGTGCTCATAACAAATATGTCCGTAATTTTTGACGGGATATAAGAAGAGTTACATCAACCATAATTTTGCAAACCAATTTCAGAATTTGCTTCAAATGAAACATTGAGTTTTTCAGGGAAACTGCATGTTTATTGATTATGATTATTGAAATAGATTATTTTCTTTTGATAGCTTTGTTTTGACTCTTCAAAAGTTCAAAATGACACCTTGTTATTTGACAATGGCTGTGTCTATCAGAGAAAAGCGGAAAGCGCTTTGCTTGATAAAGCTTAAAAGCGCATTACTGCATTGTTTTGGTAGATACACTTCTGACTTCTGCCAATATCAAAAAAGTAATGTCAAAGCCAGGGCGAAATAGAAACCAAATTGACGTAGTTAATTTATCGATTTATAAATCAACGAGTAAATGTGGTGGAACAGATATTCTTCCATAGTTCGAGGTGTTGGTGGATAATTTTTGGTGAGGTTATGTTTAGGTATGACCGTACAAACGTATTTCCTTTTTCGAGTTTCTAAAAGAGATTGTTAGTACATCTGTATAATTACATATATCCCACAGAAAAAATTAATGAGATATCAGTCCCAATTCGAATTACTCAGCTCGTCTAATAAATTGGGACATTGACGGACTGACGGTAACTTCAAGAGTTGACGGATGAAAAATATATAGTAAACTGAGATATTTATTTTGTAACCGTAAAAAAACATTTTCGTCAAATCATTAATAAGATGTACCTACCTATTATTATTCCAGAAAGCTGCTGTCCGAAAGTATAGAAACTTTTTCAAATTTGGCGCTTTTCTTGGCCGCAACAAAAATCTAGCTGTGTGAGTTTTCCTCACTCAGCACGGCGCCACCTACTGTATTCTTATTTGGAATGAAATATAGACGGTCCAAATTACAGACCGCTAAACCGCTTCAAATAAAGCGCTTTATTTATTTGCAGCGCAAAAGTGGATGCAGC
Source organism: Chrysolina oricalcia (assembly GCA_944452925.2). Lineage (NCBI taxonomy): Eukaryota > Metazoa > Arthropoda > Insecta > Coleoptera > Chrysomelidae > Chrysolina > Chrysolina oricalcia. The sequence continues at coordinate 51,746,559 of OX101821.2, forward strand.
CGCTGCATGCTGTTAGACGCACACAATGAGTATATTCTTTCGTTCTGCAGAGGGATCACGAGATGCAAATGTCCATATAAGAACAAATATTTGCGGTAAAATTTTAACATCAAGGTCAAGTGAACCGAATAAAACGTTAGATGCTTGATGGCTGGGTCATTGAGGAAAAAGGGGATATTTGAAATTTGTATTTCAATCAGTTTGGACGATCATAGGTGGGGGAAGTAATCCGAAACGAAAGAACATCTCGGATCTCTTTCCATCGATTTTAAATATACTAGATGAACCATACCTATTTCAAACGAGAAAGCTTTGTTTGGCTATACAGTAATGCAAACAATTCGTATTCAAATTCTGTAAACGGCATTTGGAGTAGAGATCAATATCTACAATGTGTATATTTTGGATTTTCACCCGAGAGGTAGGAAATGTGTTGAAAATGTCACTGAAAGTTGATCAAAACGCTTCAAAGTGCGTCCGAAGTCACCTGAAGTCGGACTGAAGTTAATTCGAGTTGAGTTCGGGTGACTTTTGGTGCACTTTGAAGCATTTAGAGTAACTTCCAGTGACATTTTCAACACATTTTCCACCTCTCTGGCGATAATCCAAAATACACAATTTGTAGATATTGATCTCTACTTCCAAAAGCCGTTTGCAGAATTTGAATCAGATGCTTTCCCTTATAAATCGGCGCATTTAGAAAGATTTGCACTTAATTTGTTTATAACGCGATTGTGCAAATCTACACATATCGGGCAGAAACCATCTTGAGCACAGTTGAACCACATATGTCATTTTCTATCAGTTTGCGCAATATTGTTTGTCCAGCTTCAGATTTAGGCTCAACTTTCGTTTAGCTGAAATCAGTTACAGAAAAACTGTTTCCTTGGAAAACGTTGCTAGGGTAAGGAGAATATAAAAACCCGATTCCCATGGTGCGGAAATGCATGGTTGCCAAGTTGTCTACTTTAGTTTATCTGAAATCAGTTATGGAAAAAAGGTTACCATGGCAACCATTGTTAGAGTGGAATGTAAACAAAAATGCTATTACCATGCATTTTGCGGAAATGCATGGTTGCCAAGTTATAGTTCAGCTGAAATCAGTTATGGAAAAACTGTTGCCATAGAAACTCTTGATATGATCACAAGTAAACAAAAACACGATTCCCATGGTGCGGAAATGTGTAGTTGCCTAATTGTCTGCTTTACTTTAGCTCAAATATGTTATGCAAAAAATGTTGCATGATATAGTCATTTTGGTGAAGAGTGAACAGAGTGTTTAGCGGAAATGCGAGATTGTCAAGTTGGGAAAGTTATAGTTTAGTAGAAATCGGTTATGGAAAAACTGGTAAATAGTATCAAATATATTCATCCTATTCAGTTGGTATAATTTCTATTTTACGAAAAAAATTTAAGGTCAAGTTGTCTCGGTAGACTTGATATCAGTGGAAATTTGAAGGTGCATCGTTCAAAAAGTATTTAGTGGCAATCTTACTTTGATCACAAATGAGCAAAGCAATCGCTTGCCCCACAGGCAACATACTATAAATGATCAAGAACTTTTTCATATATTTGAGAAATTGGACAAAGTAGTAAGTAACATGAAGGCGAGCCGACATTTCGCAAATCAGCGCGCGCGGATTTGCGAAATGTCGGCCGGACCCGCTCGCTTCGCTCGCGTGTCTTGTGATTCAGACCTAATATTTCAAATATCCGTATTGTTTCACAATAAATTCAACATATGACCAAATTATAAATATATATTCCACCGGGAACTCGTCTCTTCTGAAACAATTTCAACATCAAGGTTAAGTTTAGTTAGTTCAGGACAGTTAATAAGGTTGGGTCAATAAATGTTCCTTTCTAATATTTTTTGTGCATCATTTCAATTTGAAGTGTTTTCATATTACTTGAAGGAAATTGATAAAGTAGTAAAGTTCTTACGAAAATTTAAGAGTCATTCGGCAAACTCTTTGATTTTTTTATTTGGTAATAAAAAAACTCAAATGAGCCGCTTACTCCACGTGGACTGCGTGTCATTGGTCAATATTACTCAAACTGCACTGTGATTGGATATAACGTCATAAAGTTCTCATTAACATTCATGTCAAGACACATTCGGCATTCTTTGAAATGCTAATAATAGTCCGGGAGGCGATTTAACAAATAGACGATGATGTGGAACTGAATGACTGAAACTAGATATTCTGTTTTGACTTGTTTATTATAGTATTTACAGTGTTTGGTGATAATCTATTATATACATATAATTCTCCTTATATATGTTTATAAACAAAACAGCAAATATAATAACTCACTATATACAGTAGGTCAAAAATAAGGTTGTCCACCATGGGAATATATGTAACTATAATAGATACAGTTTTGGTTGAATTAGTAAAAATTTGCCTACAGAATATTATGCTTTCAGCAGACAGAGTTGTAATCAGTAGTGTCATGAAAGTATTTCTTGTTTGTCTAAAGGCCGATTCAGATACATGCGTGTCCATCCTGCATTTTTGACCCGGCATGAGAAAGGCATGCCCATCCATATATCTATTAACTACAAATATTGATAAGACGCAATGTAATCGAATTGAAGCCAAAAATATCTATCTTACCTTTTCTCAAACTGCGCTGGGAAACTATTGCGCATGCCGAATTCTGAATGCTTCGTTCGACATTTTCAATTTTTCAACCGTCCCATATTGACAATGGGCTAATATTTTTCGTTAAGAGGCCATGAGCGCGATCATATTAGGGACGGTTTTTTTGGTAAAAGAGCCGATAACTCAAAAACGGTTCACCGTATCGATTTCAAACAAAGACAGGCTTCTAGAGGACGTTCGATTCTATGTACCTACGTCTGCGGCAGCACCTCACGATGCTTTTTACAGATAATCGAGGAAGCTGCAATGGTATTTCTCTTCCATTAAAACTTGAAGCAATCTTCATCCAATCGAAACAAATTTGGTATCAGAGGAAAGTTAAAACGTTGATCTATGTACGTGCTGTAATGTTTTTTTGAAATTATTTGTTCATCTACCCAAAAACTTGCTTCAAAGTAACTGCATTTTTGAGATTTTTTTTGTGAAAAAGTGGATTGAAATTTCAATTTTCATTACAGCACGTACCTAGAATTGAATGTCCTCTAGAATCCTGTCCTTGTTGGGAATCGATACGACGAACCGTTTTCGAGTTATCAATTGACTCTTTTACCCTTAAAAGCGCCACAAATATAATTGCGCTCATGGCCTCTTAATGTGGATAAATGAAGAATGAGAATTATGCAAGACGGTCAATAAAACTTAGTGTCATTAAAAAAACCGATTCATTAATCCATTTGTAACAAAATGTCTGTGTGTTACCTGCTACCAGGGTTTCATCAATCAAAAGCGGATAAAAACTCATTAAACTTGAAGAAATATGGATTGGGTGTGTGACGGACAATTGTTTGAAAAGGTAAATCTTGTTCCAAATCGGCCTCATAACCACCGAAAAAAATAGTTGCTGGTAGTGATGTATTTTTTGCCTCCTGAACACGAACTCGAAGTAAAACGCGGCAATCTTAAATTCTTTCAGGCATGAATCTAGAAATTTATAAAATGTGTCATATTCTCAGGAATAAAACCCATATAGTGCCGCCCTCTTATAATTAGCATAATCTACACTTGCTCTCTGCAAACTTATTCATATTATGCGAGGTTATGTTGGAATTTGCCGAATTAGCACCACATAAGATATGCTTCTCATATCTTCGATAATTGTTGATGCCTATGTCGGGGCGTGGCGCAGTGGTTAGAGCGTCCGACTCTGAGTCGAAAGGTTCGGAGTTCGAACCCTGGTTGGGCTGGGATTTTTTAATTTAATTTAACCGATTAAATTATCAAACTCTAGTGGCTCGAGTAGGGTGAGTCCTGCACGATTCCAATTAACAGTGCTGCTCCTAAAGTGGCGTATGGAGTTAGTAACAAGGCCTATAAAGAACACATGGCTAATGACCATAGCAGTCGATGCCAAAACACCAATGAAAAAAAAAATTGTTGATGCCGAACCATGCACGCTAGAAAGAGATGAAAAAACAAAATCGTGTCTTTGAATAGGAATCTCTAGCGCAAGCGCAATAATTCAGCAGCGTCCAATTCGAAGTCGATGCTCATTTTTTTTGGCATCACATAGGCTGTCTTTATTATCCATATTCGTAGTTAATAGATATATGTGCCCATCAACGTTAACACCTGTGCCTATCGGCGTACGTGAAAAACGCGAGGTGAGCTCGCATGGAATTAGGATATGTTCTGGTTCACATTACTATTATTTTGGAATTCTCTGTTATGAACAAACCTAATTTATTTACCATTTCAGACAGTAATTTGCACACCTGAATTCTTGGATATTCTGAAAGTAAGCTCTGTCATTAAAATCAGGTAATACTTGCTACTCCCAAGCCATTTTACCATTATGTCCTAATGAATCAATAGGTATAAATACGATCAAGAAAGTTCACCTTGAGCACTTCTGATTCGTCAGCTCTCCAACAATACCACTATGGCTTTTTGGCGACCGTTTGATGAAGGTGACAAAATATTATTTGGAGACCATTTTTGATAATATTAATTTAAATAATGGTAACAATGAAAACAGACCTCTTTGATCGGCGACATACGCTACCTGTAGAGACTCAACTAATTATTCTCAATATGTATAATAAGTTAGTGAGAATAATAACAAAAAAAGAGGAGTCGTCAAGAGAATATGTGAACTAACTCTACTGAGCCGTTCCAGTGACAGCCGCATTGTCAACAGGGGCGCAGTTACAAAACGGAAAGTTCAGGTGAAACGATCTTTGAAGAAAGTTGACAAGGCTACGGAGAAGCGATTAGGAGAATCGTACATAGGTAGATTCTTCGAGAAAAATCTGAACCCTACGCTCGAAGAAATTCTTAGGGAAATTATAAAAGAAAGGTGTTTACTATCCATATAAATAAAGAGATTCACTCCGAAAACTATTAATGAAAATGGGATTCAGGTACAAAACAATAAATCGACGTCAGTGTATAATGGAATCCCGAAGAATCGTTGACATGCGTAATGAGTACCTGTCGCAAATTTTGAAGTTCCGAAATGATAATCGTAACCTAGTCTGGCTGGACGAAACTTGGTCCGATACTCATGATGTCAAGAGAAAAGGATGGCAGATGGAACAATAATTGAGAACTGTAGGAAAGTTCGCAGTGTGACCATATGTGGCAGGTTCCTGCCATTTTGGCAGGATTTGCCTCTTATTTTAGCCTTTGGCATGATCAGTTGACGTTTTATAAAACTTGGCAGTTTTTGGCAGTATTGGGTTATTGAAAATAAATTTCATTATGGCAACACAAAATGCCGGAAATGGCAACCCTGGACACGTCGCGAGCATGTATGCATGTGGAATGTGGGCTTGGCGGCTTGGGGACCTTGTGGTCAGGGTCGGGGATTCCCCTTCCTCCTACTTCTAGTGTTATCCTGTTCGGTGTTATGTTTGTATCGCATTCGATCAACAACTTTAATACTTTGTTTATAAGGTTGATAATCATAAAACAACGAGTAGGGGATTCCCTCGTACTTCTCCTGTTATGTCTGTTTTTTGTTTGGCATTCAATTAACAACTTTAATACTTTGTGTATAAGGTTGATAATCATAAAACAACCAAACTATTCATAAACACGAGTTTATACTTTATGGTTGAAAGGTTTATGTTTGATGTTGATAATTGATATTTCATTAGATAGATTTCTTGTTAGTGATTTTTCTTGGGCGATTGGTGGTGACTGGTGATGAAGCGAAAATATGAAAGAGCGTATAGAGCAGAGTGGGAACAGGATCCTTTACTTTCATCGTGGATCTCTAAATCCAAAGCTAAAGATGATCCAGACGTGGCCTTTTGTTAAGCCTGTAACTGCAAATTGGCAACTCGGCTGTCCGCTTTAAAGGAGCATGCCGCTACTAGTAAACATCTAAAAAATATGAGTGGATTCAGTGGGTAGTCTTCGGTAAGTATAATAAACGTAAATATATATTTTTCCACCATGCAGGTCGAACGTCGTATCACACAACTAAGCTAATATTTGTTTATTTATTTTTATATTATTTGTATATTTTGTATTTGTATATTTATATTATACGGTCCTGGTTCAATTTCCGCCGACTACCATGGAGCTAAAGTAGTTCGGAAATCGGAATACACTTTTGTTTAAACTGTCCCGGTTCTCCCTTGTTCGCACAAGCTCTGCTTTAGAGGGGTTTTCTCCGAAACCTGAGAGATTTGTAAAACAACTTTTACAATTTTTTTTTATGTTCACGAGAATGTTTGTTGCATTTTAAATTAAATTCACTGAATTATTTCAGATGCAACAATTCTTGAAGAAATCTTCATTGGAAGAAGAAATTAAAAAGGCAGAGCTGAACGTGTGTGCTTTTTTGGTAGAACACAATTTGCCGTTTCGGGTAATGGACCATTTAAGTGAAATATTCTCCAAAAGTTTTAGTAATCCAGAGGTGGCAAAATCGTTTTCCTGCAAAAGAACAAAAGCAGCTGCTATAACATACAATGTTCTTAAACCTGAATTGGAGAGGGAAATGCTCGCAGATTTGAGATCATGTCAGAATATTAGTACTCGGGCACCAGTTTATTCCATAATTATTGACGAAAGTACAGATGTTTCGTCAACTAAAATGCTTGTCATTGTAACGAAGTATTACTCTGAAAAATCTTCAGCGGTGAAAACAAAATTTTTAACCATGGTTGATTTAGAGGGGGAAACTGCACAAAATTTGTTTGACGCACTTTCGAAGTCATTAGATAATGTAAACCTAAATATTAAAGATGCAATTGGTTTTGGTGCTGATACTACCAATGTCATGTTTGGTGAGCGTGGTGGAATTATTGCAAAAATTAGGGATGTCAATCCAAATTGCTTATTTATAAAGTGTGTCTCCCATTCTACAGCATTATCGGTTAGTCACGCTAGTAAAGACACGTTACCAAGGGCCGTGAAAGAGGTTTACGGATATTTTGCTCACAGTAGCAAAAGACAATGGGAATTATCAGAATTTCAAGAGTTCGTAAATGCAGAAAAACATAAAATATTACAACACTATGACATTCGTTGGTTGTCATTACACTCGTGTATAAATAGGATTCTCGAGCAATGGGATGCGCTAAAAACATATTTTCAAGGCCAATATTTGATTGACAAAAACATTTCCTCCCAATTTTTACATGAACAATTAATTTAATGACAATATTTTAAAACTATATTTCTATGCACTAGATTATATTTTGCCAATTGTCAACAAATTAAATACAATATTCCAAGCAGATTATGCAACTGTACACATCGTTTATAAGGATGTTTCTGAAATGTTCATGTCGATATTGAGTTGTTAACATGAAAAATAGTTACATTAAAAACACAGATCCACTTCTTATAGATCCTAGATCTGTCGTAAATTATTTACCACTCAAAGAGATGTACTTAGGTGTTAACGTTAGCAGGGAAATTACTCGCCTAGCAAGAGACAGCACCTTAAAAAATACAATACAAACGTTTCTCGAGCGTATGCAATTCTTTTTGGTTGAACTTTCTAGTCAATTAAAAACACGCTTGCCATTAAATACACTTTTTAAAGATTTGCAGTTCTTGTCTCCTCAATACGTTGTGTATAAAGACTTAACTTCTATAGCAAATATTATAAGTGAATTTCCTAATCTTGCTAATGAAAAACAAATACAGCAAATTGATTCCGAGTACCGGCATTTAAAGATTGACAAAGAAGTTAATGATTTATTGGAATCTGGTGGTAGTAGAAATTCGAATTCTCTTCTAAGTGTTGATAATTTTTGGGGTGCTGTCGGCAAAATGCGTGATTGTAATAGACAATTTAAATATGCAAATATTGCAAATTTCGCAAAGGGACTGCTATGCTTACCAATGTCAAACGCTGCATGCGAAAGAATATTTTCTAAAATTAATTTAATAAAGACTAAAACACGAAACAGATTCATTAACAAACATGTAGAGTCTATCTTGCATGTGAAACAAGGTATTGGTGAGCATGGCGATTGCACTGCATTCATACCAACACAAGGCATGTTGAATAGAATGAACAAGTACATGTACAAAGATGCGGAAAATGAAGAATACGATGCTAATTGCAATATTTGATTTTATTTTAATAAAAATATAGCGTATATATGTATGTGTATTTTTACTTTTGTTGGTTTATAAAAACGGTAAATAAAGTTGGTTAAGTTGGCAACATTTAGGCATTTTTCACTACAGACGTTGGCAGGATTTGGCAGGTTTTTAACCAAAGTAAGGCAGGATCTGTAATTTAGAGATGGTCACACTGGAAAGTTGCCTAGTTCTAGAGGAAAACGCCTAATCATCATCCACGATGGCAATGAGAACAGTTTTGTTCGATGCTGTTTAAAACTGTCTGCAAAGAATATTTCGAAGTGCAGTGCGGACTACCTTAAAGATATGGATGCCGAATTATTTGAAAAGTGGTTTACCAACTCGTCGTTGCCTAACCTTGTACCAAATACCGTTATTATTTTAGATAACGCCTCATACCATTCCAGGCAAATAGCCTAATAATATAATCTCTTTCCTAGAAAATAAAAATGTTCCGGTGGATCCTCGCAGAAAAAAATATGATTTATTATCACTGGTAAAAGAGCAACGTTTCGAGAAAAAATTTTTATTGATGAACTGGTTAAGAATCATGGACATGTAGTTTTACGGTTACCACCATATTAGTGTGAATTTAACCCAATCGAAAAAATATGGAGTTTAATGAAAACGTATGTGAGAAAGAGAACCACACATCCAAAATTCAGTGAGTCAGTAATCAAATTAATACGTGAGAGTGAAGCTGAAATTGAACAGCATTGGAGTAGCTGTGTAAAGCATGTTTTGAAAGTAGAAGACAGCTATAGAAAACCTTTTATAAACATGAAATCGATAGTAATCGTTTTAAATAGTAGTTCCTCCAGCGAATAACTACTTTTTTGTGTTTCTGTATTTCTATTCTTAAAAATAAAACTTTTATAGTGTGGTTCCATTTTGTTTATATTATTACATACCGTATATAAATATAAATCATCATTCTCATCTCCCTTAACGGTAGGCAAAAATTAAAAATATATACAACATTGGATACAAAATTGAGATACCTTCCAATCGAGGTGCCACGTGACATATTTCCTAATGTAATTTTTTTCCCCAAATGACGTCACGCTTGTCCGGATGACGTCATAAAGAATACAAGTATTTAAGGTTACGTTGATTTTGGTGCGAATCGAATAATAACAAAATACTCATTCTTCGTATTATAAATTTATGATTAAATTAAATGTCACTATCGTTACAAACTAGTTTTATTTGATTTAAAAAACATGATTCTAAAAAACCTGGGGATGAATAGTATAAACTGATATATCTATCTTATTAACCTGATAACCAAACGCGACGCAACTTCAAAACTGTGATAGGTAGCATCAAGTTTAAAAATCAATGTTAAAAAATCACAGTCAAATATCAGTATGATTCACAAAATCACGGTATCGCTCATATCTAAATTGTTGAATCGCGTCCCGGACTATAAGCACATCTGACGAACCTGTTTAATGTCAATTTCAAAGAATGCCGAATGTGTCTTATTAGCATAAATAATAGTTGGGACTTTATGGCGTTATATCCATTCACAGTGCGCTATTGTCTGCAGTCCACGTGGAGTAAGCGGCTTTTTTGTGGTTTTTTATTACCCAATAAAGAGTTTGCCGAATGAGTCTTAAATAATCGTAAGAACTTTAACATGAACGCAAGTGCGTCCGGCCGACATTTCGCAAATCTGCGCGCGCGGATTTGCGAAATGTCGGCAGGACGCGCTCGCTTCGCTCGCGTGTGGTGTGTTTTGGATCTGATATCTTAAAATTTATCTGTGATTTTGCAGTGAATGAATTATATGATCTATTCCTAAATGAACGACCCACAATTGGTATAAACAGTGAATTCGACTCTTCCGAAGCAATAAGGATCAGTTTGGTTAGTTCAATATAGTGCTATGTACAGCGTGGCCTTAGCCTAGAAACTAGTTTTTCCCTGGTAGATATTACAAAAAACAGCTTCATTTAATTTCAAAAATCTGAATGAGAATAATGTGAAAAATCGTTTTCACTTTCGGATTTTTCCTTTCGAGTTATTTAGGTCTTTTCACAATATATGTATATATCAGATGTAGTTCAATGTCCAGGGTGTCCTTAACCGGAAAAATATATGTTTTCTGTTAGATATTACAAAAATTGCTTAATTTGTATAGTAGGTTGTATCCATTTCCAGAAGAGTTATTTTTTTTATTTAGAATGTTTCCCTTTTCAATTTTTTATTTATTTTCAAATCGATAATTTTGCAACCGCGCATTTCGGCACAACGGAAATTGGGTTTTTTTGTCACTCATCCTAGCAACTGTTGCCACGGCACCTATTTTTTCTTAACTGATTTCGCAGATAAACTAAAGCAGACAATTTGGCAACCTCGCGTTTCCGCACCATTGGAATTGGGTTTTTGTTTACTTGTGATCAAAGAAACCGTTGTTATGGCAACAGTTTTTCCATAACTGATTTCAGCTAAACTATAACTGGCCCAACTTGTTTCCGCAAACATGAATAGCATTTTTTTACTCTCCACCCAACGGTTACCATGGTAACCTGTTTTCCATAACTGATTTCAGCTAAACTAAAGTAGACAACTTGGCAACAACGCATTTCCGCACCATAGGAATCGGTTTTCTGTATTCTTGTTACCATGGCAACAGTTTTTCCATAACTGATTTCAGCTAAACGAAATTTGACCCCAGATTTATAATAATTATGAATTTTTGAAAAATGGTCTCTTTTTCGAGGTCTTGCCTGATTTTCTCAGTGAAAATGCACCGATCTGGTCGTATGAAAAACCCTTTTGTAGGTTTTATAATTCTCTACAAAAGTTCTATTGACTGTAAAACGATTCCTCCAATACTTTTTGAGATATTCGCAAAAAAACAAGAAAGTAAATTATTTCACTATTACTTGTTTAAAAAATTCCACAAAGCGATTTTGATGGGGCGAAAACCACGGTTTTCATTTACGAACTATCTTATAAAAAGTAGTATAGGCTGTTTGCGTCTTTTATTTTGTGTGAAAAGAGCCTCTTATCTTTATTTACAGCTTGGCCTATTACAACATAACATCATAAAGATAAATCAACAAAAATTGTAGCATGTATAGGAAGGTCTTCAAGAATAGGGTTACATGTATCGAACATATTGAAACTTTAGAAAAAAAAAAACTTATTTCGACTTAAAACCGTGAACGGCATTTAGAAGAGCTTTTACGTAGAGAAAGCTATATTACAAATGAATGGTCGTGGACCATCTGGTATTTTGTCAATGTGTGCAGATTGAACGTAAAAAGTTCTGGGACATTTGGAGCTTAATCTGGTATTTATTTAGTTTTTTCATTTTGTTCTCTCATATACATTTTATATTGTGGGTTGTAAATCTTGTGCAGATGAATTTTGTGATGCATCATTTTTCTGACAGAATTAAATACTTTATCACATACATTGCAAACATATGGTTTATTTGGATTAGGAATCTTATGTGTATGATTCACTAAGTTATGCCTGTCCAAATTTTCTTGTGATGCTAGGTTCTTACTACATTTATGACAGCTGAATAAACCTTCATTTTCAGGGGGTTTGGGACCAAATATGTATTTTGGTGGCACATCCGATTTTTCGTTCCCACCATAGCCAAGATTTCCATCCCCGATAGTTGAATCTGGAACCCACTCATCTGAATCTGCGATTATTGATTGGTACAGTGGGTTTAGCATTCTGTGTCTGCTTTTCCGGTGTTGTACTAAATCTGGGAATAATTTAAGGCTCTCATCACATATGTCACATACTACTGGTTTTCTGGGATTGTAGGGTTTCTTAACATGCAGTTGCTGATTATGCCTATTCAGAAAGGCTAGAGACTCAAAATGTATACTACATTTGTTGCAATCAAATAAACCTGGCTTTGCCAGTGGTTTAGGACCAAATATATATTTTGGTACAGGAGCAAGTGTAGTTCCAGCAAACGGGTCTACGATTATATTTTTACCATCTTCCGGTGAATCAGCTTGACTTTCGTTTTCGACACTAGAGTTATTCTCCTCAACTTTTATTTCAGCTTTTCCATCAGAAGAACATGCGGTTTTGCAAGATGCTAAATTTTGTTCAATTGTTCTAATCAATTTTATGGCATTTTCACTCATCACTGTTGGGTCCACCTTGATAGGTTCTTCTAAAGTTGCAGGAAGATATGCAGATAATTGTGAGGAATAATCATTTATTTTATTCATAGTTGTCAGATCTTCATCATTTGAGTCTTCAGCATCAGAGTATTGTTCCTTTTTGATAACAGTGCCCCCAAGACCATAAGTTGTCGACTTCATCTCCATGTCTGCTCAAATAGTAATGATTTCTTCTCAAATTCAAATTTGTATTATAGAGATTATTCTCCAGATAAATCTATTAACAGGGCTGTGGTCTAAAAAACAAAATGTTTGAAAATGAATTTTGGATCGAATGAAAATAGGCACTACATATTCACAAAACTCTACCATGAACAAATGATGTTGATAATTAAGGTGAAGTATTTGGCAAATCAAAAATTTTAACACGAGAAAATGTTAAGATTTACAATTACTGCAATGCTAATTTTCCTCAAAAAGAGGAAGAGAAAAAGGGTCAAAACTCAAAACTGTCAAAAGGAACATTGACATTTGACTTTGAGTCAAATGAAATGACCTTCTTCCTTCTCTCTCTCTCTTCATTTCTTGGATGCAGCTTCCTTTCGGCACTATTATCCAGCTCGCCCTGCTCGCCTCTCTTAGGAAACGGGAATCCGTCCCGTCCCGGCCTGGTTACCGGCGTAATTACCGGGAGCTTCGTCCGAAGGATGGAAATGGTCTTGGTCGAAGCAATCTCTCCACCCACATAAAAATTTTAGTTTTTTTAATGATTTTTGCAATGCACGTGTTACCACGAAATGTGGTATTACGGCGAACTTCAGAAACATTTAATAAACTTTTTTCAATGCACGTACTAATTCAATGACGGCAGACATCACAACACATACTTCTTTTCAAAAAATTTCAAAATCAAAACTATATAACCTGACTTCCAGCACTAGGCCACCATCCGACCTCTACCGCTGCCGGAACTCGAATGAAATGACCTTCTTCTTCTACTTTCTCCCGTTGCTGAATCAGAGCAGTATCACCAGAACTCTCCCTTTTACGTAACATTGAACATAAAGGATATGTCGATGGAATGATATGCGTCGGTGATCTGTGTGAGTTGTGACTGTAACCGACTGGCAGTGAAGGACGCGAGACGTGAGTTCGTGATTACTGTGAGTATTTTGAGAAAGTATCGATATTCATTCGACAGCTTATCCAAAGCTGTTGAATCTAATAAATATTCAAACAATCGATGATTAGCAGCTGACACTGACATAGATCTGCGAGCAGGAGACATGCGAGAAAGTATATCAAACGCATTGCCTTAATCGTATATGCATTGAAAAGGAGAAATAAGGAAAAGGGGTTATTTTGTTGCACGTGACATAGGGTACTAGACATTGGTTGGTAGACAGTGGTCCGATTATCAAATATCCATTACTCTGTGTTACATATGCGAGAAAATACCTCCAACTCTCTTATCAATGCATATTCAAAAAAGGCGATGGACATATTTGTGTCGCATGCGACATATTGGGTAGTAGACATTTGAGAATAGGCCCCCCGGATCACGCGAACACTCACAGTACTTGAACAAACACACACACAAACGTTCCATTTGAGAAGCAATCGATAAGAAAATAGGAAATGATTCTATCGAAATGATATGTTGCATAATAAGGAGCATTTTCAGAATGTTTCAAATTCGCCCAACAAATAATTGGAAACCGTCTCCTTGACGAAAACATACTGACATTCCTTATCTGTGTTTTGAGTTCAGTAACCTGTGACATCAGTATAGTTGCTTTATTGTTACAAACGACCAAACCTCTAGGGAATACATTGAAATCCAATTCGGAGATGCGCTCTCTGTATTTGTTTCATATAAAAAGTGTGCGAGAAGCTTTCTCTGAAGTTCGGACTTTACACTAAAATTCACGGCATAAGCGCTCTAATCTATCTATCTAATGTTAGTCAAGTTAGATTGGCTATTAATTCACGCATTTTCAGATGTTTACCTTCTTTTTTTCTTTACTTAAACATTACCGCCAATCACAGAGCGCTTATGCCGTGCAGTTTATTTCCGTCTGAAGTCCTGTTAAACAGTCACCATATCTTAACAATTTTGTATGGTTATTTTGTTTACTTAAAGTGAATCAGGTCAAGAAATAAGCGAGTAGTGACCACCCACCACCCTTCAATATTTTGTTTCAACCGATTACTACTTCGGGAACGGCCCTACTCTTCATGCATTTATATCACTGAAATGAAATTATATAATTTCATTTCATTTATATGTGGAAACAGCATAATTTTGGACAATTATTTATATTTATTCTGTTTACGTAAGGTTAGTCAGGTTAGTTTGACTAGTAAATTACGCATTTTCAACTCAGTTTGCCTTCTTCTCGTCTTGTTATTTGAAATTACCACCATTACAATGACCAATCACCCTTGAAGAGTCGAACCCTTCCCTTAGTAGTAGCCGGTCGGACCGTTAGCAAACAAAATATTGAAGGACGGCTGGACGGGTGACTGCCAATAATTTATGCATTTGTGGCTGTCTCATTTTGAACTTCCCGCCTCCCGGCTTTACAGGCACCAATCACAGAGCGCAATGTCCTTACTCCTAGACCAATGAAATTCATACAACAAATCAAAACAAGTGCCGTTGAGTTTTGACGTTTTGAGGTTATTATTTTAGTTCAATCGTTGAGTTGTTGAATGGGAAATGCCAACTGTAGACAGTAGTTAAACACACAGAAAGTGTGTTTTCTGTGGTTAAACATTTATCAATTAATTCATAACAAATGATTTATAAGCGTTAGAAAAAGAGTGATAATTGAAAACATTAAAGTAACAGAAAATGTACAAAAATAAATTTTTCCTGTATGCAGGTGGTATATTTTTATCATACTTTTACTTTGGTATCCTCCAAGAAAAAATAACAAGAGGAAAATATCCATATCAAGTAGTGGAACAAGATGGAAATGTTTCAACAAAATATGAAACATACACTTTTACTCTTACACTAGTTTTCGTACAGTGTGTTGTGAATTTTTTGGTGGCAAAAATCGCGCTAACCATATGGCCCCAGGGAGAAGATAAAACACACAAACTATACTATGCTAGTATGTCTGTCACCTATTTATTAGGCATGGTGTGTTCCAATATGGCCTTGCAGTGGGTGTCTTATCCAACGCAAGTGGTAGGAAAATCTGCAAAACCAATACCAGTCATGATTCTCGGAGTACTATTGGGAAAAAAGAGTTACTCTGTCAGAAAATATGTTTTGATATTCATGATAGTTTTTGGGATCGTACTATTCATGTTGAAAGATCAAGCGAAGATGAATACTCAAGAAGCTACCATAGGAGTGGGGGAGCTATTGCTGATTTTATCTTTGTTGATGGATGGACTCACTGGGGCAATACAAGTAATGAATACACACTTTAAAACCTTTACTTAGAAGAAAAATTGCTATATTTTGCTAAGTGCTATAAAATACAAAGGAACTCTTTGAAATTCATGTTTTTAGGACAGAATACGTGCTGAATCAAAACCAAGTGGTCTACAAATGATGCAAATTGCTAATGCATGGTGTACCCTTTTTTTGGCTGTGACGATTTTGATAACTGGCGAATATGCAACATTCATTGAATTCACAAAAAGGTTTCCATCTGTGGTGAACAATTTGATGATATTGGGTTTGACATCTTCCATTGGACAACTATTCTTGTACTCAATGGTAAGTTCCATCCTAGACTGCATTTCTATGAAACAAAATTGTAGTTTGATCAAACTATATACCTAATAAAAATTGTTGAATTATGTGTGCAGTATACCTAATTTATTGTATTTTAGGTATCAGAATTTGGTCCTCTAGTTCTTTCAGTTGTAACAACAACAAGGAAATTCTTTACTGTCTTAGGATCTGTACTTCTCTTCGGTAATGCCCTATCTGTTAGACAGTGGATGGGAACAATCATTGTTTTTTCTGCATTATTTTTGGATGCATTTTATGGCAAAGCTCCACCAAAGAAGAAATGATTGCATATGATCTATAGATAAATGCATCTCTGTTAATGGATTGATTTTTGGTAAAACTGTAACTCTGAACTGCTAATGTTGTCAAAACATTTGAAAGCAACTGAACTTACCTACTGTTTCTCTTAAGATTCAAGTGATAGAATTCATGAATTATAGACAATTTTATATCTTATGTATAACATATTTTTTATTTATATTGTGTTTTTGTTGAAATTTTGTTTTTTATTACAATTAAAACAATGGAAATAAAAATCAATTCATTATTTGTTGACCCAGAGGAAATAGCCGACACAATAAATTCCTCTTCTAAGTTGAGGAAAAATTGTGAAGTACCTTGAAATTTGTGTACGAAAAAAAATTGTGTACATACAATCAATACATTGCATAGACATATATTTTATTCTTGGAAATCAAATTGTTGAAGTTGAGTTATGAACATTTCTTTATGGGTACTAGGTATATAAAATTCTTTTAAATATGGTTGGTGCAATTCCATGAAAACCCCAATGTTCAACTGTATCTTTCGTAGAAGCATAAACCTCATTACTCTTATTCAATACAATCCAATATGTATTTTATTTTCATTTCATTTATTTACTTCGGAAACACAACAGAAATTATAACTGATTTCCAATAATAGAGTTTCACTAGTTACATATTAATGCTAATATCGCAAATAGAAGAAAAAAATAAGATATAGAACGAAATGTAAAATTGAAATAATAATTAACATTAACTAATTATCTGTATTAACAAGAAAATCATGTCTTAGCGGTGTTAAAAAAAATCATTACACATGGTGAGTATAAGTGAAATATATTGACTTCAAGAGAATTATTTGTTTACAACAATCTATCTATTGGAGAATTCAAATTTTTTTTCTTTTTTCTCTGAAAAACAATAGAGGTCTTCTAGGAATAAAGTTATATATTGAATATGTCGCTGCTTATATGAATGAAACCGTCATTTTAATTGTTGAGAACTTTTTAGAGAAATATTGCATGGGGCATTTTCCTGGAATTTGAGAGACCATCCATTTTGTAGCAAGCAAGATTGCTCTCATATGATGTATTCTTGTTTTATCAATCATAGACAATTGAGAATTTCAACAGGGCATGAGCATAAATTGGGAAAAGCAAGGCCCCAAGTGTAGATCCCTAAAGAGCACAGTGCTTGAATGTTGAAGATCAACTTTCTATACCTTGGACAACTTTGAGTATTTCATTCTCTAGAAATAACAGCAACACAAACTGAAATATCTCTACAAAATCATTCAAGTATGTATTGAGACCATGCGAATTTAGTGAGGCGGACTCTTATGGAGTAGTATTTATAGGGCAAAGATAAATGAATATTGAAATTGTCTATAAATGTTTATTTGCACATGCAAGAGGTCAGCACACTGAAGACTCTTACCCCTTATAAGCAGGAATCTATTCTATGATAAAAAAATTCTTAAATCAAAGCTTGCATCAATAATGAAATATTTGATTATTTTTCTTCTTACCCTGGTTTTGGTAACTACAATATCAAAATGTCAACAAACCTTGAATTAAATAACTAACAGGAAGTATATATTATTCGTTCAAAGGGTCAGTTGCTGATAATTTTTGCAATCATACTCACATTTTGTACCTTGCTCATTACTATTCGAAAAATTAAATATGGCAAAACTTAAGTTCAAGATTTTTGAGCATAAAAATAAAGCCCAGGTTTTGAATTTGATTATTCAAGACCTGGAATATTTATACAAATTAGGATTATTTTTGACACAATTGAATATCAAATTTCTATGAAGAAAATGAAACCAATGATTCTAACTGGTCATTCCTTTATAGATGTAATTTAGCTTCAAATGAATCTTTACAGGTTTTAAATATTTGTATGAAAGTTATGGGTTGGCATGAAAAAATAGTACTGACAAAAGCTGTAAATGCAACATTGGATTCATTCTCTAATATTACAAATATTTTTAATACACGAAGGTATGAACAAAAAATATAAAAAATTGACACCGCATCATGAAAATACTGTACAAACAGAGAAAATAAGCTTCCTACTGAAGATCTTATTGACTAAAAACTGATTACTTGAAGAAAACTATAATTTAATAGGAATGGAACATTTTCGAAAATAATATTTGACAATACAGTGCAAACATTACCTGAGTACAAAATTTACGGCTAAATTCAACATCAGTACATATTTGTCCAAAAAAATTCGCCACGACACAACAGAACAAAATATATTATTTTACATTTAACATGTTATCACAGTCAGTTTTCTGACACCATACTACACGTTCATTTTTATTCGAGGAATTTATTCCATGGCATACAGTCTTGTCCACTCTTTAGCCCTGAGTACAGCGTCTTCTTCCCTGCTTTTCCACATATTCGCTACGTCGTTAGCTAGTGGATCGTCGGGATTGGGACTGCTAAGCAAAGCCTGTATCGATAATAATACTGTTCTCACTTGCAAAGCCGGCGACCATTGTTCCTTGAGAATATCTAAACATATTCTTCCTAATTTGTCAATGTTTGGATGATAGATTTTTGTCAGAAATCTCACGTTAGGAGGCGACATGGGATAGTTTTCTGGAAGAAACAATTCCAGCTTGAAAAGACCCCCTTCGTACGGGGAACCACTAGGACCTGCCATCACTACATGAAAGTATCTACAATTTGAGTCGTCAGGGATGGCACTGATACCAGGAGGCGGGTCTTTTGATAAGTTTCTGGTTTCTACCATAATTCGTTTTTTAGATCCGCTTGCCATAACTAGAGAATACAAAAATATACGAATAGTTATAATTTCAGTGTATTGGTCGATTTACTCACTTTTGAATTTACTTTAAATCGAGATTATAACCTACTTTTCGCCGTTTATAACTACCAAAAAACAAGGAAACGTCAGAAGTGTCAGAAATCAGAATCATGGGCCTCGTGTTTATGAATTATGAGTTCTGTGATAGGAAATTTCCCAAGGTTTGTTCATTCGTGTCGGTAAAGGCTCGTTCATACGCTTGCGAATTTTCACATGAAAAATGTAGCAGCAATTGCGATGAGATTCCAGCATTTTCAAAATGAATTTCTGTATTACTAACCCTACTTAAGTAACCGCCGCTGACGTTGTCATAAGCTAGTGAGCAGGTGTTCCCTAGTTACAAAGGAAAACTGTCAATTGTTTGCATTATCATAGAGCCAAACAAAGCTTTCACGTTTAAAGTGATAATGCTCGATCTAGAGTATATAAAGATTCGATGATCACGATGGCGTAGATCGTGCTCGCTGTGTGGGTAGCTCCGAGTAACTCCAAGGAGCTTCTGAAGTGATCTCACATACAACGAAATAACCTGTTCCTATTGAATAACATGTATTCCTGTCAGTTGACCTGATCCTGAAGTGATCCCAGGGGTAGTTCAGGGGCAACAAGCTCTCAATTTGGAAACACAGAACTAGTGTTATAGTTATGATTGGAAAGGTCCTCTTGTTACCCCATCAACTGAACCTGAAGTGAACCACAACCATAGAAATCATAAGTATATTTATAATATATATCTATGACCACAACTGATCTGAACTGAACACATGAAGCACTTTCCAATTGAGAACTTGGTACCCCTGAACTGAAGTGAACCAAGGTGCCACGAGTTACTCGGATCTACTCATTTGGTCAATTGGAAAGCAGCTATGACATTGAACACGATTTTTCTTGCTCTGTGGTATTAATTCAGGATCAGGGGTGTAATTACGAATACTAGATTCGCATCGAGTTTGCCTATTACTGATATGGACTGATATCGCATTATGGTTTGAATAATTCAATCCAATATCAAACGAGTGTCGTCAGTGTCGAGTGTTCATGATCTCACTCAGGAGCTACTCAAATTTACTCGGAACTCCTCTTTGACAGTTGAACAGCGGCTAACGAAATAAACTGTCAAACTCAGCTGACAACAGTGACAACACTGACAACTGATAATTTGATAATACTCATTCCGTTCCAAAACTAATTTTTCATTGTGAGACAACACAAAACGTTCTCTAGGATCATTGATCAAAATTACTCCTAAATCATAAAGTATGTTCCAAATAAATAGCAAACTATCATATCAGTTTTGATATTTCTAATTCAGACAGGACATGCCATCATGTCATGTATATATTGAAAACTTGAAGAAGTTCAATAAAAACATTACACTTAAGTGAACATATCAAAACTTGTAATCAAATTATCTGGTTTTTGTTAATATGGGTGAGTATATGAATGCTTATTTATCCTAATCTGTGAAAATGAAAAATTTTCTAATTGGCGTTCAGTAACTTCGAATGTGTTGGATAGTTTTTGCAAAGTTGATTTTTGTGCTTGATTTATCCAATTTGTAGCTTTCAAAATGAACTACTCCTTCGAAGGGAATGCTAAAAATAGGCCTGAACAGAACCTATCGGGCTCTAGTAAGAAGTTGACAAAGGACACCCTTCTGCAGAAAACCCATGAAGAAAGAAGAAAGAGACAAGTGAGTTGAAGTGATGAATACGTGGAAAGTTCAGTCACATTGAACAACATGAGAAAATTGTGCTTTGTCTAAATTTTTTTCAGGAGCAGAGACTGAAGCTGCAGAGTGCTGATATTCTTCAGTCACATATTCGAAGCTATTTAGCTCGAAAACATAAAAAAGAAGAAGAAAGGCAGCTGTTCATTCAACTGGAAAACACTGCTCCAATTCGAGTTCTGCTCTCCAAGCTTTTGTTTTTTTATGATCAAAAAATAGACAAAGATAAATTGGTATGAGCCATACTACTTCTTAATTTTGAAGTTTTATTATTCTATTGATTTGTCTAACTTAATTTTTAGTTTCGACTAGCTGATGCTATTGTTAACAATCATTCAGATTTGTTAAGATACATGGATGAAGATATTTCTTTCTCATGGTTGATCAAAAGATATCTTGTCGTATGCTTAAAAACATTGAATGAATGCGATGACAATATGCTACTGATGAAATCACTTTACATATTCACAACTAATGCTCATACATTTGAATATCTGATCAAAAAAGGTGTGGTATATTATTTTCTGTAATATTTATAGACCCATTGTGTTTACCTGTTAGATATATACTCTTACCATTCATTTTATAGGGTATTATGGATATCTGAGGCAACAGCTGGAAACCAGGAACGATCACTTGGAAGAAACAATTATACTTATACAAAAACCTTTTAAATATATCAATGATATAGACACTTTGAACGATGTATCTCTGTCAGGATTCAGCTTGAACTTTTTGAGCTCTACTCTGAGTCACAAAGTTAAAAATGTCCTTATCCCTCACCTGAGAAGCAACAGCAAAGACTTGCCTTTTGAAAAACTATTGAGGCACTTGAATAGTGGTTTTCATTTTGAGGGCGGGCACAGTTTATTTCACAGTGTATTAGCATTGGAGCCGGATGATTTTGGTAAGATAATTTTTACCACACTACATTGTCTTTCATCAAGAACTGTTTTAATTTTTTTTTTTGTGATAAATGCACTCATTCTATGAAATTTTTCGTGAAAAACACGCACTAGTGCATTATTTGCGAAAAAATCAGTGTTTTTCACTGCTGTCAATACACTTGATTGTGTACTTCAGTAAATAGACAAATATTCGAATAACTCTTATGTGGAGAACACTTGAAAAATTAGTCAATGGTAATTATAATAAATTTCCTGATTCCATTGAATTTGATACTGATGATGGTAAAAATATTACACATGATTGTAATGAAATTGCGAATCAGATGGATAGTTACTTCATCAATAGCATTACTGACAATATTGAAAGTAGACCAGAAGATAAGGTAGGTAATTATAACTTATATCCCAATATCTTCTCACAGTTCTGAATACTATCACTACAAGACTTACGTAAAATTATTAATTCATTAGATAAACATATTTGAGATTCTGAATTGCAAAATGGTAAAACACATCTTTGAATCGATTGGACATGAATTATTGTCTTGGTTAATACATCTTTGAAGACAGGTACAGTTCCAAATGCTTAAAAAATTAGTACCATAATTCCCATTCCTAAAGTAAATAATACAATTAGAGCAAATGAATTTCGTCCCACCAATACTATTCCACCTTTGGAAACATTTTTAGAAGTGGCTGCCTACAACCAAATTACAGACTATATTGAAAAAACAATATTCTGATTAATCATCAGTCAGGTTTTCGCAAAAAACACTCATGTGAAGCAGCCCTACAGCTTTCTTTAGAAAAATGCAAAGTCGCGATTACAACAAATTATAAATTCAGTTTGTTAAACTTAAATGAACTCAATATCAAAATAGACAACGAAAGAATAGACATTGTCACTACTATGAAATATCTAGGTTTTCTAGATAGTTATTTATCATTCAATAGACACTGTGAATACATTGTTAAGAAAATATCTCTACTTTTTCTCACGTATTTTGTCTTATCCATCAATGCAGTCAAAGATAACAGTGTATAGGACCATAATATACAGCCACACTTTGATTACTGTACTAACAAAACTTCAAAATAGGGGCATGAGAATCATTTTATTTTGTAATAAAGCCCTATATCATTCATGTTAGATGCCCTACTTAGCACCAATATATTTTTAATAGGAGATCTATTAGCAACATTCACCTAACAAAAATGAATAAGAAAAGGCTGATGAATTCATTATTTTACATAGGATTTAATCAGTTCAATAAATTACCTGATAAAATTAAAACTCACAGTTTAAGAAGAATTTAATCGAATATATAAAATCTTTTGAATGATTTCCATCTATTTATTTATATTAAAACATGTGTTATTCTTGTTTCAGTATTATATTATAAATGATATGTACATAATTGGTTCATATTTAAATTTGATATTTAATTTCGTCCAATGATAATTTGTTCTTTTATTTATGAATAATTTTAATTCACTGCAATATTATGTTAAGCTAATAATTTTGTAATTTTCTTTATAATTTTGTAACTTTCAATATAAAATGTATGTTTGTATATTAGGGTTTCCTATTTCCATTAAAGATTTTATTTAGTTACTTATGTTGTTGATGACATTTCATTCTTTGTTGAATGTCAAGACTGAGTTTTGGTGTTATTTTTGATATTGTCCAATTAATTCATTTTCGAGCATCTGTCTTGATGATTATAACATGACTTAGTTTTATATTCCTTGAATAGGTCTACAAAAAGTTCGCATCAAGTTTCTCCATTACATCAAAACAAATGAACTATCAGTCACAAAACCTGCTGAAATTATCAATTTATGGTACAAAAATTATGAAAACCCGTGTTTTTGATTATTTACCCCTCTCCCCCGAATGTTTTTTGGTCCTTCGTGCCTGATTTTCCTTTTTTCGCGTTCCAACTTTTACCCAATTGGTGAAACATGATGTTCATATACTGGTTGAATTCATATCTTCAATAGAAACCCAACGATAAAATTCCCATCCCTCTAGCTCTTACCGTTCTCGAGATGGCAATTTTTTGGTCCTTCGGGCCGGACTTTCGTAATTAAGCCTGAAATAAATGGTGGACTTGGACATACTTATTTCAATGTGTTACGTTAAATATGATTATTACTATTCCAGAACCAAATTGTGACAGTATTCAAGTTCTCGCGAAACTGAGTTCTAATATTCACCAATTGAGACCGTCGTCCGACCTAACAAAAGACGACAGTGACAATGAAGATGATGACGAAGAAGAACCGCAGATAAGTGAACAAAGATTGTTGCTATCTGACTACTTGAGTATTATGAACAGATACGGAAGGGTGAAGAAATGGCTGAATTTTTTCGAACAGCATAGTGACAATGAAGACATTTTGATGGCGTTCACGCACTTGTGTCACAACTTGTTGCTGGTGTATAAGGATTCGATGAGAAAGTATCTGTGAGTTTCATTATTTTGTTTGATACATTTATTGAATTACGAAGTTGACCTGAAAATATAATTTCGATAATAGTTGGCAAATAAAAACGGGTAATAGTTTTTCCGTTGCCTTTGTATCTCCATGTATGTTTAATGTTTTTCAGTGTACACGAAATCGACCATTATTACCCACTACATATGGTTGATTTATCTATAAATGCATAATTGTTGCGCGGACCAAGTATCCTATTAGCAAGCATTGTTTAAATAGAAATAAGATAGTTAGTCAAAGCCTGTGGAATCAGTATTGGACCCAAACGCGAGTGTCATCTAGGGTGATTAGATACAAACATGCATATTTTACGTCGTTCTAATGCAGGGTTCTTCAAGGAATCCTGATATTATTGCTTTACCATTGTTTCAATCAAGTTACGACATGACTTGGAGGCCAGCCAGATCACTGCTATTATTGTGAGACCACCAGAAAAAATAAAAACATTCTAATATAAGTGTATTAAAAAAAGTTGAAAGTCGGGTGAACGATCACACACAGATAAGCATATGATATAAGATATAACTGTAAATATTGAACTTATAGTAACCTCAAGTAAAGCCATCAGTATATAAATCGGTTGTAGGCTTATATCTAATTAAACCAATAACACACCTAGTAATCAAATAAAATCAATACGAAACGGTCAAAACGAAGAAAAAAATTCAACTCTAACCTGCTTACCCCTGAACTCCTTAACCTCAAGAATATGGTCTCTCTTTACTCGGAATGTGCAAGAGAAAAAGAAAATTTTAAGGGCATCTGTCGCCAAGTTACTAAAACACAGAGGGAGAAACTAAAGCAGAATAACCAAAGACACATTGAACATAAGATTAGCAGTTCACATAACAAACCAAAGACTATGTGGCAAACTATAAACACCATTCAGAAAAAAAATAACAAACCGAAAGATATTACCATATTTGAGGGAGAACATAAGGTGTCATGTTTTGATATGGCCAATAATTTCAATGCCCACTTTACTCAAACTGGAAAACAAAAGGACATTGATCTCAGTTTTATGGAAAATATAGTGGCACTTTGCCCTAACTCAATTTTTTCCATCCAATCACTGAATACGACCTTTTTGAACTAGTCAGAAAATTGAAAAATTCCAATGCACACGGACATGATCATATCTCAAACAATCTCTTGAAAAAATGCGTAGAGGAATTAGGTTATCCGTTGATCCATCTGATAAATCTATCTATGGAACAAGGAGTATTCCCTGAAAATTAAAATCTGCACTCATCACTCCAATCTTCAAAAAGGGCGAGTCTACTAAATATGAGAACTATAGAGGAATAAGTCTTCTTTCTAGTGTATCCAAGTTATTCGAAATGAATATTAAAAATCAGTTACTAGCATTCTTCCTTAGAAATGAACTCCTTTTGTCAAACCAACATGGTGTCATGCAAGATAGAAGTACCGAAACAGCCTTATATGATTTCATTGAGCATGTTGTAACAGCCTTAGATGGCAAGTTACAGATTTGTGGTTTGTTTATTGACTTCTCTAGGGCGTTTGATTGTGTCGATCACTATTTACTGATCCAGAAAATGCATCGATATGGAGCCCGTGGTGTGGCTCAAGACTTGATGAAGTCATACCTACAGGATAGGTCACAATGTGTAAGTAATGACATGGGCCGATAAAAACCATTTAGCACTCAAAATCAGCAAAACAGTATTGGTAAAATTTACAATTCACAACACCACCGAAACTTTCAAAATCTATGAAGACAGCCAACTAGAGGTGACATCCAACTCAGTAACGAGAATGCTGGGTCTTACTCTAGATTATAAACTCACTTGGAGTCCTCATATTGATGCACTATGTCATAAACTGAGAAAGAACTGTTACGCATTGAGATTTATGTCAAATCATTGTGGAAAGGAAGTTCTATTGAATCTGTATCATGTCACTATTGGCTGTCACTTGCGATATGCAATCTTGAACTGGGGTATGAGCTCTTCTGCTGAAAGAGTATTCATTCTGCAAAAGTATGCGTAAGAATAATTGCCAAATTAGGATGGCGGCAGACATGCAGAAATTCTTTTGGAGAACTAAAAATACTCACAGTTGCCGGTCTATATATATATATATATATATATATATATATATATATATATATATATATATAAGTAGAAAAGTTATTGGGTATAACCCTCAAAATGTTGTGCAACCGTAGACACGTGTTTCGAGCTTAAGCTCTCGTCAGTACGGTAAAATCAAGTCCGAAGATTTACAACACTTGGATGTAAAAATGGAAACAAAGGAAGTCAACAACAGGAAGCCAACCACACATTTGATTTTACCGTACTGACGAGAGCTTAAGCTCGAAACACGTGTCTACGGTTGCACAACATTTTGAGGGTTATACCCAATAACTTTTCTACTTATATTTTCATATATTGCCCCTCGCTAAATCCATCCTTATTTATATATATATATATATATATATATATATATATATATATATATATATATGTTCATAAAAATAAACAAAAATTTATAGCAAATCAACAAGACCATCCATTTCCAACTAGAGCTAGATGTTTACTGATACCGAATCCCCACCGAACCTCTCTTTATCAAAAGAGTCATCTCTACCTCGGACCGAAACTATATAACAAGTTAGATACGTCTATTAAGGATTCAGTGAATATTTCCATATTCAAGAGGAAACTAAAAGCATATCTTATAGAAACAAATTGCTACACTGTTGAGGAGCTTTAATAACAATTTTTATAAAATGTATCTTATCTTCATATGTTTTAGTCAATTTTTTCATGTCAATTTATTGTTTTTATATATTTATTATTTGTTTTTACACTGACGCCTATCTTGTTATTGTACAGAAATATTAATTGTGATAATTTTATACTTTTTAACAAGCGAAATAAATATTATTATTATTATTAATATCTATCATTGTTCACCAAGCAAAAACAGGTACTAACGGTACACAATCTCATTTTTACATTATTACACTAGTGATTAGCTTAACTTGATTTTAGGTTGCTGTATAAATTTGGCTTGAATAGTTTATTTCTAAGCAAGCTGTGGACTTACCTGAACAAAAACCAGTTTGTACAGTTTCAATCAAAGGGGTCATGTCTGGTTTCGTGGAGAGATTACCACACGACAATATCTGTTTTTTGTGACATGTTTACCTTCTTTACTGAAACCTTGACAGACAGAGGTCAGTAAAAACGTTTTCTAAAAGATTATAAAAAATTGAATAATGGCGATGTTTAACGGTTTTCAGAAAACTCTGACACGAGCGAAACATTCTCGAAAAGTGACCTGTTTTCGATGTCAAAATTACTCAAGAATGTTGCAAGGGATCTCATTGAAGTAGCCTTCCCCATGTGTAGATCTAGTACTGTGAGTTTTACAAGAATTGTTATGTTTGAAAGAAATTTTCTTTTTCTTTTTTTATTACTACTGTTTCATTTCAGATACCATCTACCCCAGAAGTTCTTCATTTATACAGGGCATGTTTGAACTCTGTGCGAGTTTTGTACATGTTGGACCTGAGGAAACAGTTTTGTCCCCCAGGATTTTGGACGTCTGAGAAAATTCATATACCACCGGATCTGTCGAGGAAAAACTATCTGTCAAACACACTATCTTCGTTCCATGGATCTGTTGATGAAAGAGATGGTAAGACTTGACTTGTGGCAGACAGATGTTTTATGTAAATATTCATCTTATTTCATTTTCATGAAAACACATTGGCATGTTTTATACCTCTGAGTCATGTAACGTCATACAAGCGAGATAATATAGAATAGTTTTGTCCTTTATGGCTCGATTCGTATCAAAATAGACAATTAGAGGTTTTCTGGATTCACTAGCAACAAATTTTGAATCAACATAAATTAAAAAAAATCGAGATGGTGGTTTCAAGTCCGCTGAATGATTTTGTTACTTCTGGATGTAATTTGAGTGTTGCTCCCTAGGAGTTCCATTTGACTTCTGATGCGTCAAAATAAAAAAAATGTAAGAAGATAGTTTCAAGATGTCCGACGTGTTTTATTATTTTACGACCTGTATAGATTTAAAATTGGTACCGATTTTGAGTACGTTGACTTCTAAATTTGGATAAACATTTAAAAATTCGTGATAATGATTTCAAGATGGCTGACGAGATATACGAGTGTTTTGGGGGTCAGTGATTTTTTTATTGAAGTTTAGATGATGGTATCAATGTGATCGACTGGCTTTGCTATTCATAGCCTAAATTAGAAGTCCATAATATATGAGTGTCTTTGTTGTCGCTGATTGATATGTGGAACACCGAAATTCATAATACTGTTTTCGTTAGCCAAAATTATAGAAAAATAGTAAAAAATCGTTTATCTGACTTCTTGTCATTAAACAATATAATTAGTTGTGATCAGTTTGGATTCCAGTCAAAAAGAGTACCCATGATGCAATATTTTCATTTTAAAACCAAGTTTATCACAACATTAATAGCCGAGAAGTGACACCAGCAGTATTTTGTGATTTATCCAAAGCGTTCGATTGTGTAAATCACGAAATACTGCTCCGAAATCTGATTCACTATGGAGTCAATGGTGTGGCTCACAAATGGTTCAAATCATACTTAACAAGTAGAAGTCAGAATGTGAAAACCACAACACCCTCAGCGGTGTTCCACAGGGATCAATACTGGGCTAACATTTTTTCTGCTTTACATAAATGATTTGGCAACTATAGATATCGTATGAAAATTTACCTTATTTGCGGACGACACAACTATATTATGGCACGAAAAAAGTACGGAAGATCTTCATAAAATCATCATTTCAGATGTTAAAAAACTCAAAGATTGGTGTGACTCAAATCTGTTATCGTTCAACATCTCAAAAACCAACATAATATCCTTCCGATGCAGTGTCGACGACATACTATTAGCCCCAAACAGTTGCGTGATAGAAAACAAAACTAACACTAAATTTCTAGGGTTATCTATAGATAACAAGCTCAGGTTTGATGACCACATTACTTCACTCACTAAAAAGCTTTCTTCAGGGTGTTACGCAGTAAGAGCAACCTCAGCTGAACTTGGATCATCTGCAGCAAAAACTGTCTATTTCTCGTTGATACAATCGCACTTACGATATGGAATCCCATTCTGGGGAGTCTGCAAAAACAAATTTACAGTCGGTTTTTGTTCTTCAAAAAAGAGCAATAAGATATGTTTACATGGTTAAACGACGGGAGTCTTGCAGGTCTCTATTTCTGGAAAATAAAATTCTAACAGTATATGTCATTTTTATCATGGAAACGGTTTGCTTGATAAATAAACATAAAACAAAATATTCTTCGATATCATCTAACTATGCCACCCGACAGACCGCTGATCTCAAACTCCCTGTACCTTCTTCAACTCTTATTAAAGATTCTATTGTTTACAACTGTTTAATCACCTACCAAACCATGTGAGGAATATAAATGATGCCACTCATTTCAAGAAGGCTACCAGATACCTTTTAAGTGGTAGACTCTATTATAGTTTGCAAGAGTTTTATGAAGACGTCTTTTAAAAATAAATTCTAGTCACAAATTTTGATGGATTGATTGAGATGGATTTTAATATATAAATGTGATTTTTATAATTTTTATATGTATTTGTGCTCTGTTTATTAATGACTTCATGTTTTTCGTGTTCTTTATACATTTATTTAGATTTAGACTTATCTCACTTTGTCAACAAGATTAACTCTTTGGACAATAAAGTATATTTATTATTACTATTATTGTTCTGAAACGGCCAACGATTATGGTCTGATTCGAATCAAAATCACATTTGGAAGTGGCCTCTAAGATGGTCGACAGTTTTTGGTATTATAGATTGATTGGATGGAATGTTTTTGATAGGTATCGCTGACTATATATTTTTATAAAAATTTTGCAATGGTGGTTTCTGTAAAATATATGTGTTTGATAATAACTGTTACATAAAAGTTTTACATCTCAATCATCTTTTAATGAATATCCGTCAACCTTCAACATGACATTGTATCATCCCCCAGATACTACTTGGCGATTGATAGTACATCTCCATAATAAATCCAAGATGGCGCAGAAAGTTGGTATTTCATTGTTTTGTTTTAGTTGGTTACCTGGTAATTTCCAATATAAGAAATATAAATTATTATGGTATAAATTCGCTTAGTATATATCTTATTTGAAACGTTTATGTTTACGTTTGATTGAACACTTGTTGAAATAATTGATAAAAATTAATTCGACCAATTTTGGACTACGAGAAAATATAGTAATGAAATGACTTGTTGCAGAAGATGAACATATGCCACCGCTTTCTACGATAGAGCAACGATCTTTAGCTATCCTCGAAGAACTTCCTTTTCTAATAAATTTCAACACGAGAGTCTTACTCTTGAGAGATTTGTGCAGGAACAGCTTGGGTCCGAACGATTATTACAGACTGCATAATGAGCTGTTACACGACAACGTCGTAGTCATCAGAAGGACTCATATTTACGAGGATGCGTTCGAAAAAATTTCCAGCAAGAGTGGTAAGTGATTTGTAGTCGATAATTCTTGAGAAAAACCGGTTTTTGAATTGGCTCTAGAATTGGATTTGAAGCACAAAGTGCGAATACAGTTCATCAACAACGTCGGTCTGGAAGAAGCTGGAATCGATGGTGGAGGAATTTTCAAGGAATTTATAAACGAGGTTCTGAAGACGGCGTTCGATCCTAACAGGGGATATTTCCTAATGACTGCGGATAATACTTTGTACCCGAATCCTAATGTTCATCTCATAGTGGACAACTTCACTGATCACTATTACTTTATTGGTAGACTTGTGGGAAAGGTGAGCTTCGATCAAAATTAATACCGAGCCGTTTCTGAGTTTCGTTCGATTTCAGGCAATTTTCGAAAACATTCTGGTCGACCTGCCTCTAGCTGAATTTTTTTTGGCGAAATTGCTCGTAGATAGAGCCCCAGCGCACTATTTAAAGTCGCTAGATCCAGTATTATATAGAAATTTACTCTACCTGCGTGACTATAACGGTGATATAAGCGATTTGGGACTTGACTTCACCACAGTTAATAATGATTTGGGAGAAACCAGGGTAAGTTTTTTGTGGGAGAGAAAGCTACTGAAATCACTTTCAGAGAAAGGTATCAGTGGTTTATTGGCTTTTGGCTGTAGAATTTCATCTACAGCTGCGGTAGACATTATCAAAGGCGATGTGGCAACGACTGAAGCTCTCGTTCGAGAGGCACGATCTTAATTGATTCGGCGACCTACAACGCCCGCTCTTAGGTTGAGTCGCGGAAGGAAGAACTACCATTATTTTTCAACAGTAGATTATTTTTCTTCATTGATAGGAGTTTCGTTTTTATCAGTACTCGTGTCGAAAAACTAGTTGTGCCGGATAAGTTGGGTACTGTCGATAGCTGTCAAGTCGAGAAACGATGACTGCATCCATTCATTTGATGACCGACGTACTTGGGCGTTCTCAAATTGTTTAAATACTCTTCCGCAAATGGCGTCACACGAGGGTTGCTCTTAAGGCTGCAGCTGGATGACGGAAAGAAAAAAAACTGAGCAAAGACTTCTCTCAGACTTTACATCATTATTAATAATAATAACTTCATTATTTCCAAGAAACATATGCTGCTTGTATTAGAGAATTATCAAAAATGAAAATTGCAAATAAATGAACAAACAAAAAAAGTTATAATTTAATAAATTGTCAAATCAGATTAACTTTTTTTAATATTGTTTCAATTCATACTTGAATTTTAAAGAACATTTCGTATTTTTCAAATTTTCAATGTGCTTGGTAGTTAATTATAAATGAGTATACCATCATACACAATACCTTTTCTTTCAATTTCAGTCTTGATTCTATCAGTCTGCAGTTCGTGAACATTTCTTGTTCCATGGTTATGAATTGGAATGTTGTCATGAAGATTTAAACTGTTATAGTTCTTTTTATTTCTTCTAAGATGAATAAATGAACATACTCCCAATTTATACAGTGAATCCATATTCAATAAATTCTCTAACACGGAAGCTTCAGCAGATCCGCATATATAAACTAAGTACTGCAATCTGGAATATATGAAAATGAAATAAATGTTCATCAAAATTTTTCTTATTAGTTCTAAGTACCCTCTAATTTTGTAAAGAATGCCGATTATGAGTGATATTTTTTTCAGATAATTTCTATATGTTTTTGATAACTGGGGATATCATCAATATTATAGTATATTATATGATTATTTTCAAAGCCTATTTGTGGAAAGGTATTTCCATAGAAATATATATTAATATACTTATTCTAGAATGCTAATCCCGCCAATTTTCACGGCGAAAAGCAAGCCGCGTATGCGACCCGTTTACGATGTACGCATGCTCGTCATCAGTGTAGTTTGGGTAGATCGTTGCCAAGTTTAAAAATAATTTTTTTTATGAGGCAATTAAACACATTTGAAAAAGAGAAATTTGACAGCGCATTTAGGACTTTTTTAAAACCGAAAAGAACCTAGAGATAGATTACTCTGAATTTTAGGCGCGAAAGAATCTTATTTAAAACAATAATGTACCCTATGCTACTGTAATTATAACGACAGTGCTTTTTCATCAACAGGAAGACTTGTCAGTAGTAATATCCCAACAAAATTCTGAATTTTCAAAAAATACTTTCACCTTGCTGTCACGAAAACTGTGTTGCTTAGAAACACCACGAGAGCTTGCTAGAATATAGGCCTAAAATTATTTAAATCGTTTTTTGCCATTTTTAAATATGGGTGATACTAGAGCAATTTTCATTTGATCTGGTACTATAGCCAACTCAAATGATTTTGAGAATATGTATACAATTTTAACATCAATCTCGTCAAATCCCTAGGGTACAGCCCTTGAATTATTCTCAAAATTTCTTCTTCGTTTGGGAGTGCTAAAATTATTTATGATACCCCGTTTTTTCTTGGTATTAACAAAGTTTATTGAATATGAGATGTAACTATCAAATTTTTATTTTCAAATGGAACACTCTTTTCGGAAATTTGTTTTTTCTGAATTCATCAATACTGACATCTGTATCTTCCATAATTTCAAAAATATTCCAAACACATATAGCGAGCCATAAAAAAATTGGAAAGAAAACGAAAATAAAACAAAACATTTAGTCTAACAACAGAAAGAAGTTGTGAAATAGGCCAACAACAATCCCTGGTAGTAGTAGAAGGTTGGAAAATAATCCCAACCAATCATACCAGAGCAGTCAATTGGAATTGGGGAAGGCTCCGTCTCTTTTTGGCAGGAGTGAAAGCGGCACGCATCTTCATCGTTGATTTGACTGTTGCCACATACATTTTGAAAATATCTGACGCCATGGTAGATAAAATATCGGGTACACCACTACCAACAACTCGTAAACCTCCAACCATATTGTAATTGTTGTTATTTGGATGAATAAAAGTCCTTCTAAATAAGTCGCATTTACATCACCTTTCCCTTAAAAACTGATTTTTTAGATTATGGAGTTGAAACCCGATGGAGCGAACATTCCCGTCACAAATGAAAACCGCCTGGAGTACATTCAGAGGCTGGCAGACCTCAAATTGAATAGACAGCTTAAAAAACAATGCACGTCTTTTCGAAATGGCCTTAATAGCGTCGTTCCTCTCACGTGGTTGAAACTTTTCAGTCACAAGGAAATGCAAGTCATCATCGGTGGAGACACCCAAGAAATTGATCTCAGCGATTTGATTGCACATACTGTTTATGGAGGTAAATCTTTGATGAATGAACCGGTCGAACATATAGTCATTATTAGCATTCGTAGAAAAGTTGAGTGGCACTGCCAATGTTATTTATATTGTCACTGGTTTTGGTTATTTTAAATTTATTATTTTGTATCAAAACATTCTGTATTGAATTAGAGCTCTTCTCAAATATTTAACTTAGTGCACTCTACCTCCAGATAATATGACAATCGACTTGATCGTAAGAATTGTTTCAATCTATGTTTTTACATCTTTTTATGTTACTGTTTGAAATGTTCAAATGGGTCTCTGGTATTTACTATGTTCGATGACGTGGTTTTTGTATAAAATACCAAATATTAGTTACCTGTACCAGCAATTTCGTTATCTATATCACAGATCACTAACCATCTGTGGACTCGCGTGTTGAATCACAAGAGTCGCCTCCATGTTGCAATTGATAAAAGCGAATAAAATGGGCTTCTAACTACAGCTGAAATATTTTTTTAATAATAATACTTTTATTGCACACCAAATTATGTAACATGTTAGAGAAACAAATATATAAACGTATATATAAATGTAATGGGTGATCAAAGGGCATTTGGTTCAGATTGCTAAGTTACCTCGCATCTGATCTTCTACCAAAGCCTTCACTTGAAAATAAAAACAAACGTTATAGCACTGAAAATAGTGAGGAGAACAGTGAGATCATTTTGTTGATGCACTGGAACTGAATGAAAATGTCTGATTACCATATCAGAATCATAGCCATTACCAAAAAATACAAATAAAACACAATTTGAACTAATTCATACAACCTAAAAATATATATTGATAGTACACCCACAAGACCAAGTCAAGAAACATGTAATATATTTGTCTACTCAAGATTTTTTCAACACTTCATACAATTTTTTTTGCAATTTTTGCATTAATAAATTGTATCTCTTGTTGAACGTTTTATATTATGAATATTTCAATTTTATTCATATTATCAAATCATGGGTTCCGAGTAACATTTGACGTAAAATATTGTCTTTTTCAAGAATGCGTGAACGTTGCGTAAGAAATTACTTTAAGCATAGCTGATGTTTTTACGCACAGTTGAATATTTGACGCACAGTTGAATATTTGACGCACTTGTGCCAAAAAGTATAAAGTAAAACCCCAGTTTATTGTCGTAGAAAAAGTAATATAAACTATACGACAATTGATCAAAACACAAGATAGTATTACAGACGATTGACCTATAGTTTAATGTGGTTACTCAGATATTTTTAACTAAATGTAACACCTTCATTTTTCAGGAGAATTCTCAGCGGACCATCCAACTATAATACTGTTTTGGAAAATCTTGCATAAATTTAGTGACCTGCAGAAGAAACAGTTACTGAAATTTGTAACAAGCTGTTCAAGGCCGCCGCTATTGGGTTTCAAGGTAAAAAATCAAACATTTTTTTCGAAATGATCTCTCTAGTTTTTCTTTCAATTTGAATAACACGATATTTTACAATTCAAAATACTATTATTTATGGGTATGGTAAGGGTGCTTTTTAAGGAAGTGGATCTTAATTTATTGGCCCTTGCCACTCTTGGTGCATTCCGCCAGGTAACATCATGAGGCTACTACTTGGTCTGATTTCCATCATTTTGTAGTCCTTAATATCTTCATCTTTCTTCTTATTTCTTCTTTTATATTCATATATTATATGAATATAAATATATATATGTTGTTTTTGTGCTAAACTGTTAGTCTAGACATAGTGGTACACACAAAGGAAGAAATCTCGAAGGGGACAAAGCAGGAATAGTCGGAAATTGCTGCCAACATATTGTCACTGATTTTATTGATTCTGGAGACAATTACGTCATGCGCGGAACTTCTAAATAGCGATAATGAGACAAATAACAGACTAAACAGTCACTAAAAATGGGAAATTCAGTCGATTGATGTTTTTTAATGTATATACATTTGGCTCGCACAAGTTTCGACTTTTGAGGGCTGCCGTTCGTAAGGGAACGACAGCTGGTTAACGGAAAAAACAATTTTAAACAACAATTTTTGAACAATATGAAATTTGGCTTGACATATTATAAATTCTTATAGTTGAATGACTTGTCATATAGGTTTTTCCTTTAAAATCAACTTTTTAGAGTATACTAATTGATACCAGTCTTTTATCACGACCAAAACAACTAGCGAGTACAACATGTTTTGATCATTCAAACTACCGTTGGTTTGATTTCAGGAGCTGAATCCACAGTTCTGTATCCAGTCATCAGGAACAGAAAACAGAATGCCAACAGCTAGTACCTGTCTGAATTTGCTGAAGGTTCCAGTCATCACAGAAGAAGAGACACTCAGATATAAACTAACATCGGCTATCGAACAACAGGCTGGATTTGAGTTGTCTTAAGTTGTAATTATTTCAAACGTGGACTGGTTGTGATTGTATTTTTTTTATTTAATAAATTTTATTGTTATATTGAATATTTGAATTCGCGACCGTATAACTGTTTTCGTAACAGGAAAGGATATTTCTCTTCTCGCAAGGTACCAAATGGAATACCTACATGTATGTGTACCTTTAGCAAACCCTTCCTCACACACTCATAGGATGCGCTGACAGATAGCAATGGTAGCTCATATTTATGATTCGATATCCGCGTTGTCAGTGATCTATCTACAAATATC
The DNA here is from genome assembly GCA_944452925.2 of Chrysolina oricalcia. Taxonomy (NCBI): domain Eukaryota; kingdom Metazoa; phylum Arthropoda; class Insecta; order Coleoptera; family Chrysomelidae; genus Chrysolina; species Chrysolina oricalcia. The sequence continues at coordinate 51,783,353 of OX101821.2, forward strand.
GTATGGTAAGGAGTTTGTCATGAGGACACATGAACATCACCCCTGAAAGTCAGTCATGAATAATAGAACAAAAAAAGCAGTGCCCTACCAAGATCTTCATTGCCGAGTATGCAAACTTTCCCAACCATAATCAATGACATCTCGATGTCAAATACAAACTCAGAATACAAGCACACGACCTTTAGAGAAGTCATACCACAAAATTTCCATCAAAAAGACCAACAAGGGCATCTCAAGGTCACAGCCACCTATGCTTCTGACAAAGTGATGATGAGTGGTGGGGGAAGGTCCAGCACCGGCCTAAATCTCCTACTACTCATCAAAAACAAATCATTATTGACAGGCAATTTTCCAACATGGAAAAACAGCTATGCAACTCCAATTTTCAAATAAATTAAAATACAGTGAATGTCAACAGTCTTTTATACCCATAAATAATTATGGGGAGACAAGACATTGTTTGTGCAGAGACTACAACAATTAGAGAAATTATGAAGGAATGGATAAGAAACGCATTCGGTAATGTTATCCTAGGAATACTAATCAGGGTAGAAATATGTTTCAAAAAACTTATTCATTTGTGTCTGCACGAGAATGGAGGACATTTTGAACACCTTTTATGATTTCTGCATTTTTCATCTAATACAATTTATGTTGACCTTAAGAAGGGGAATGCACGAAAACGCCCCAATGCTGACCTATTTTTGCAGGTATTGATTTTGTGAATTAAAACTCTAACTTGAAACTGATTGAAGTAGAGCATAGATAAAGGGGGAGTAGGTAGTCACATGTGATGAATGAATGAAGCTGCATATAGTTTTTCAAATTACAACTTCGAAAAACTTTTCGTCTCAGATTTTAATGAAAAGTTCCCAACTCCTACGTTGAATATATTATGAGAGGTATGGAAAGTATCAGCTTATTCTAAATATCAGTCATTTGGGAAATTATTACTGGAGAAGTGGAAAAGTAAATTGGGTAGAGAATTCTTCATTCGAGGTAATGGCTGTCATTTTGTTAGCGAGACTTTGACCTACTTTAGTTTGGACATTATTCACCAGATGGCACTAGCGAAGTTTGCCGTTGTTCCCATGAATGTATCAAATGCTGCACTTTTTCACTTAGTGGCTCAAATACGAAACCTGTACATTTATGAAATTCCTTTGGCAACTTTGTTTACAGTTATGTTTGGTAATCGTAAGGTTTGTGTATGCAATTCGTTAGATGTAATTTGATCATCATAAACATTTAAATAGATTTAATTAGACTTATAAGCATGTAAATAAGAATTTCTCAAAGTACTCGCCTCAAGATTTTGCAGAGAACTCGCCAGAGTGTATTGTTAGAGAATTTCCACGTGGGAAACCGCTAAGACCTCGATGAGAATATCCCGGCGGCGGATATTTGGAGGAGATATAGCGCTCTTGATAACCTCTCATAGATGCACAATTTCTTGAAAAGAGATCGCCGAGATATCTTTAGGACCTCTTAAGTTATTTAACTTAGGTTTGGTGCACTTTTCTGGGTCATCTTGTAGGTATACCTACTTCGGAATCTTTTCCAAAGTTATTCTCCCAAGAAGGAAAAATATGTTTTTCAGTTTTTTCCCTTTGAATGATAGAAGTGCATTTTGTATGAGAATATAGTCAGTATAAAAAAAATATAAGTACATTTCAAAGTAATAAGTCATATTCAAAATAAAATCTATCCAGTGCAAGCATACAAATTTGGTTTGATAATGTATCATTTATATTTATTGGAAACGAATAAGTTTTATTTTGATAATTGTGGAAACGAATAATTTTAGTTTTCTGTGGATTCAATAAGAGGACGAGCTCACTGAAAAAATTGTAGGCATAACCCTGCCAAAAATATCACATATTAACTCATAAAAAAATATAGGCGAATTATGAGAATTTATAAGGATCTACGTGGAAAGTCTGTAACCTACACGTACGTTATCCCTCGCCTTCGGCTCGTTTCGGAATTTTTATCCTCGAGAATAATAGCTATCATTACACGCTCGTTGAAGAATATACTATTCTGGTAAAAGTCAGTTCAGAAACGACTTTCCATAAGGTTCTTGTATGATTATCTGATTGATGTATTTTATCTTGGTAATATTTTCTCTTTGAATTATTAATTAAATTGACGTGCTGTTTCTTAGTTTCCTTATAAGCGTCAGACAGAGCTGGATTTATTTTTTTATTGCAGACCTCGACTTCTTGATATTATCATTTACCCACTTTATTGTCATCATATATTTTCCATTTGGGTAAGCTGATTTCAAAGTTGTAAATCAATAAGTTATAAAATATATCCAAAGCTTCATCAATGTCTTCTTGCAAGAACAGTTTTCCGTGATTGAGTTTTTGTCGTTTAACGTTACTGAAAAATCTTTTTATCACACTTTTACTAGGGTTAGGAGAATTATAATTATGTAATTCTGATGAAACTGTACGATGGTCCGATATAACATTGTCAAAAAATAACAGGTACTCGCATAGCTTGTAAAAACTTGATCAATAATAGTACAACTAGTGTTCTATTCTTGTAGGCCAATCAACTATGGGAAATAGATTAAAACAGGACATTACAGAACCTAATAAAAGTTGAAGTTTTCATTGGAATATAAGTCAAAATTAAAATCTCTACAAATAATGAACTGCACACTTGGTTTGTACAATGGTTGTAGGTACAATGTACATCTGGAATTTTACTGAGAAACAAATCTGCATCCCATGAGGGAGACCTATTACAATTAATTAAAATATGCTTTTTCTCATTGTTCATATATGAGACTGCACATACTTCAAAGTTTTGTTCATCACAATAGCTATCAAAATTTATAACATTACGGATATTATTTTTGACCCATATAGCTTCTCCAACGAATTTTATGTTAGGTCTAGTAGGTATAAAAACTACTCAAGATGAAATCTATGCTGATAGCATCCAGGAGTACTTCGACCCCTATCTCTGTTATACATAAATATTGTAAACTATAGTTACATATTCTTGCATTCGAAAGAAATGTTTAAAAAACGCTTGTAAGCTAATTTCGCGGATTAGTTACGCAAACCTGAATTAGATTATTGTTTATTATGCACCGCAAGGAAAATCTGGTTTGAGATTCAGATTATCTGATCCGTCAACAAGGCGTGGTTTAGCGAACGACGTCTATTTTTTGAGACCGATTTTTTTAGTGTTGTAATTTCTTTGCAATTGTGTAATCATTTCGGGTTGAAATAAAGGACGAAATTTTCATTCATGATGATCTAGATATCCTCCATATCATCAACTTTGGTTTTTCTTGAACAGGATTTATTATTTTGACAATATGGACAATTATTAATTTTTTAGAAGATTTTGACTTACAAAACCTAGAGTTCTCAGCTTCCTGGATAACACAGAAAAAATTGAATTCCAAAATTATTTGTCGTTTACCTACCCGTTATTTATTTTCAGCATGTTTCTTCCTCAATTAATTTTAATTTTTTTCGTAGAGCCTTTCTAATTGCTTTACGGTATATTTGCAATGCTGTTGAATTCTTTCGTAACTCGTTTCCAAGCTTGAGATTTATCATCATTGGAAACTTTGTTTGTCCTTGTGTCTTCGATGATATTAGCGTGTTTTGAGAGTATTCTCATGAGACTCTGCTTTTCTCCAGGAAAAAAATGGTGATTATTCTGTGTTTTCTCCATGAAGCATTATGGAAAAACAAAAATCTTAACTGACAATTATGACGTTTCATCATCTCCAACTGCCAAAAATCTTACGATGCCAACGTTGTCGGAATTCCAATACGGATTACTTAATCTGCTGACGGTGAATAGCTACGGGCCAAAGATTACAAAAACGGGATTGAGGAACTAGAATTAGAATTGACAAACGGTGAATTTATAGGTTTAGACGCTTTATGGACTCCGGACTCTGTAGGTATACAAATTTATGTTCGCGCAATTACGTTCTTCGACAATAAAGCATATTTGGATTTCACTTTGAAATATGAAGTTTAGCCGTATAACCAGACACGAGAACCGAAGTGCAACAAACCTGGTGAACGCGTCACTGCACTCCACAACGCGCCGCGACCCATCACTTCCTCAGGAAATGACGGCACTCCCCCTCGGGAAGCCCGTTACGGCCCTGACCTGTGGCCCGCGAACCTCAGAGTATCTATAGCAACGAGGATTCCTGTCTGCCAGTATCGCCGCTTTCCAGCGCTTCCACCGGATCAGTAGATCGTCGCGACGCCGATATGCGGACGTCGGGGAAAACCAATAGCGTTCCGTCGGCGATTTTTCGTGCGGACGGCCGTTGAAGTCGCCGCTTTTTCGGAAAAATGGTACGGTTCGCGAACCGAGGTAGACGGCGCGATTTTCTAGACTCGGTCAAGATGAGTTTCAATGGTACCTCGCGAAACAACGGTGAGTTTTTGTCATTAGAAATATGTGCAAAAAATTGGTTATCAGTATTGACGGAAAACAATTAATAGGGATTTTCGTGTGAATTTGTGAAGGGTAAGGTCAATCGGATATGGCACAGAACTGGGACTGTTTAAATATGTAACAGCGCTGACATTTACACCTAATTCCTGTACATTCAATATCCAATTCCACAGACATCTCACGTACAAAATTAATTTTCGTGTTAAAGTCGTGTTGTTATTAATGTATATTCCTACTCCTCTATTCTTTCTTCTTCAAAAGTAGTCAGCTAGTTTATAGTCCTCCAGCTTGAGACTGTCCATTTGTTAATTTTTAGCCCAGTGTTCCTTAACGCAAAATACATCACAAGAATTGCTATCCAGAAAGATTTCTTATTCCAAAATTTTGTTAGATAGGAATTGAATGTTTTGATAGACAATAACTATCGTTTCCTTGCTTGTTTTATCGTAAACTTTTCTGCTTTTTTATTTTTTCTTGATATTGGTAATATTTATCTTCCCCAGTCTCCCCATGCTCTCGAAAATACTGCAAAATTTAATTTTCGTGGATTTGTATGGTTTTTACAACCGCTGTGAAACATATTGAAGAGCGGAAGACATTCTTGATGAAGTCACATACTGCAAATTTGCTGCTGGGTCTATTAAAGTCAATTTTGAACGTGAGAGAACAGTTGAAGTTATCTTCATGAAATTTTTCTTCTCTTTTTTGAAAACTGCGAGTAATATACAGGGTGTCCGGTAAACCTTGTACAATATTAAACCTGGTGATAGACCAGGTCATGACTGTTCAGAATATCGGAATTTCACCTCAGTAGAAATCTCACCGTTTTCGAGATAATGAGCATTTTTTTGAATTTCTGTTGGAAAATCACTGCCTCACCTTCAATTTTTGAGTGCCATGTCTACAAATTGAGACCAATTCAAATATCTTCGCTGCTGAAGATTACTGATGAGTCATGCTTTCAGACGTACAAAACAGTTTTTCAGAAAACGATACAATTTTTCAAGAAATTAGGGTAAAATGCCAGATTTGAGTTTCACCAATTTTTTTAACAACAGTTTGACATTATTATTTGAAAAAAACATAACCAAGTGGAAGTGGATACTCATTACAAAAGAATGCCCAATTTGTCCAGACTCTACCATGGTATAAAACATATGATAATTAAGTTTGGAAGAAATAAAAGTTCGATTATATTAGAGTGTGATGTTATTTTGAGCTAAAATCAACTCAATTAGACTTTGTCAGTAACGTCTTTTATTTTTATCCTATCAAGATGAAATGATTGAATAATCATGAGTAATATAACAAATCAACTGCTTAGAAGCATTCAATGAGATATAAAGAAGTAAATACTAATTCAATGTTATTTTGAATCAACATTCAACTTACACTATAAACCACAATAACGATTATTCAACATCTCACTGAATAATATTACAAAAATGATATTTTCCATCCACTCGTACGCAGAGACGACATCTTTTCAAGAAGAACCTTTTCAAATGCGCTATAGGGTATCTCTGAGCGGCATTGTGCAATCGGATATCGTTCTACATAAAGCGCTGCTGCAGCAGTAGCACTACCTCCACATTCACCATAAATGTGGTGTATATGCACATATTTTCGGGAAGAACGTGTGTACGGCATGACAAAGAAATAAATACCACTGAATGAAACAAGCGGAATAATTTCAAAAACCTACGACTGAAGTCACAACAACAACAAAATGTGACAGCCACCTACTAGATTTTTCAATGCTATTTACAGAAGATCCGTTCATGCATAATACTGTGTTTTGTTTTTTCATTAGGAAACTATTACTTCTACGGACACAACACAGGAGTTAGAAAAGTTTTTAATTTTCGACAAGGATTCACCTCCTCAAAAATTTTGCACTTATTTGGTTACACCCTGTATATCTGTCGGTCTCTGAAACTTCGTTGGAATCTGGATGTTGGACAATTGCGACATTTATCACAAGAATTCGTACTAATCGGTGCCATGTCGGATAATCGACATTTCATTTCCATAATTTTATTAGGCTTAATTACATGAAAAGTTAATTTTATTGACATACTATTTGATGCTACTAAGCAGTCTATTCTTTATTTTAAATAATCAGTTCCACATTTCCTCTTGATAAAATCGAAATAAAATAATTTTTGGGAGTAAGTATAAAAGTTGATGGAAGCCTAGAATAAAACCACGCCTAATTCAATGGAAATCACTTCACTTCCTCCAAAAATAATTAAGGTTTGTTTAATATCATGATAGAGTCTGGACAATATGAGCATTATTTTGAAATGAATGTCCACTGTTATCAGTCCAAAGTATGTCAAATAAATTTGTAATATTTTTGCGGCTTCAAATGTGTATGATATATTTGAAAGAACTCAATGTACAAGGCTATAAAATATATTAATTTTCGAAAAATATCCCGTTACGTCGGGCCCCGGGAAATTGTCCCGGCTTCTCCGCTCTCTCGTCAGGCCTGGTAATTAGATCTAGTTGATTTCTCGTGTTATTAGATAGATAGATAGATAGATCTTTATAGGTCATATTACACAATAGTGCTTTGACAAGTCAGTGCTGAGTATGACAAGCAATTTCGCAGGTTACGTATTAGAAAGATTTTCCGTGACATATTTTGCAGACAAAAATCGAATGTTCTTCCCAAGTGAGTTTACCGTCCAAGAGGACACCTAAAAACTTAACGCAATGAGAGTTATTTAGGTCTGTGTGCTGTTTTAAGCTAAAAATCAATGTCTCAGACTTTTCTTTGTTAAAGACTAACTTGTTGTTATGTAGCCAAGATTGTGTCAAGGACAGACTATTATTGGCCTCAGTTAGCAGCATATTAAAATCTCTATTTGAATGGGCTAATGAGGTGTCGTCAGCAAAAAGAGGTAACTTTGCTGAAGGAGCACTATTAGGCAGGTCGTTGACATAAATAAGAAATAGGACCGGACCTAGGACAGAGCCTTGCGGTACCCCATATTTAATGTTGATCGATTGAGAGCTGATATTCTTAAAATTAACGAATTGAGTTCTGTCCGTCAAATACGACCTAATAATTTTTTGTCTATTTCCGGAAAAGTTGTAAAATTTCAGTTTATTAATTAATATATTGTGCGGTACACAGTCAAAACCCTTACTTAGGTCTAAGAATTGTACATGGTCGCACCCATAGGTCTCGAAGCCTTCATTTATTACATCAATCAGTGCATTTATTGCCGCGGTTGTCGATAAATTAGCCCTGAAACCAAATTGTGAGCTACTAAATAAATTCAAGATTTCAAAATAAGTTGTCATTTGAATTTTAAGGATAACTTCATATATTGTTGCAAATGTGGGCACAATTATTACCACAGATTAGAGAATTAGAGACTGATGATTTTTCTACAAACTTCAAAGGACCTCGACTAGCTTTGCACACCACCAACTTGTGATATAATCAATAACGAATTTCTCGGCAAACATCTCACGTACAAACAAACCAACGGGATTGCTCGAAAACCAGGTGGGAGTAAAAAAACACTCCACCAGGCATTTCATTGGTGTATAGATCCGATACGGTGACGTCACAGTTCAGATGATGAAATAGTCCACACGACCTAGAAAGTTTTGCATTTGCTAGGGAGTGAGAGGGTTGGCTATTTCAGGGAGAGATTACGCACTGTAAACTAGTACGCTAGATCATAAAACTAGGTGTTACTGTAAAAATTGTAGGTAGGTACAGATACAGATACAGATACAGATACTTTATTAATCATGTCATGTACACAAAATACATTTATGACAAGTCACAGCTACAAAAGTAGTGAAGTAGTAGTTACAAAAATAGTAAAAAAAAAATATGTAAAAAATATATGTGTAAATAAATAAAATGAAATAATGTAATACAATAATATGTTATTCCAGACATAATGGACATCATTAACACGATCTTGAGCATAAGTCGATCAATCATACAATCAGTTTATTAAACAATTGAAAAGTTATGATTCCCTGAGCATAGTTACACCTTGCTTTACACATTTCACGTATTCCTCAAGAGAGTAAAAGGAGTTTTCAAGCAAAAATAATTTTATTGTTTTATTGAAAGCGAATGTTCCCAATTTTCTGACTTCCACAGGAAGAATGTTATAAACGTTCAAGTTCAGTGAATTATTTTGGGATTTACTGAGCCTATGTCTTGGTCCTCTTATTATATCTGCACCTCTGGTGTTGTGCTGATGAATGTCTGAGTGTGTTATTAATGTAGGAATTTTTTTGTGAATTTTTTTCAAAGTATTCCAAATGTAAATAGAAGGAAGAGTCATGATTTTTAAATTTTTAAAGAGTGGTCGGCAGGTTTCTCTATATTTTGCATTGCATAAAATTCTAATAGCTTTTTTTTTTGTTGTCGGAAAACGCTGGAAACTGCAGATGAGTTTCCCCAAACGACAATGCCATAATTTAGATGTGAATGGAATAATGAAAAATATACTGATCTCAGGGTGCTTATATTTGTGCAATGTCTAAGTTGTCGCATAGTGAAAAGAGAGCGTGACAGTTTCAAGTTAAGTTGCCTGATGTGCTCAGTCCAATTTAGCTTGTCATCCAAAAAGAAGCCTAGAAGCTTCACATTTTTATCTTCTGGAAGGTGTTTCTTGGTAGAGATTATCAAGTTTTGCGATTTATTGTTATTTAATTTCAGCTTGTTAGCTATGAACCACTGTTCAGCTTTCTCTTCAATTTCTTCCGATAAGGTTTCTAGGGAATCATGTTCCTCATGAGAATAAATTAATGTAGTGTCATCTGCATATAGAACACATTCGTTTGGGGACAAGAAGGAAGGAAAATCATTAATGTAAATTACAAATAACAGTGGGCCCAGGACCGAACCTTGTGGTACACCGAATTTAACGTCTCTAAAACTGGACAATTTGTTGTTGTATATTACAGCTTGGAATCGATTTGTCAAATACGATTCAATAAGTGTGAGAGTGATACCTCTGATTCCGTAGTAGCTGAGTTTTTCAAGAAGGATTTCATGGGAGACACAATCAAAAGCTTTAGATAAATCGCAGAGAGTAATACCCACATGATTACCTCGTTCAAGACCCGCGACTATTTTCTCTACCACCCTTATTGTTGCACTTGTTGTTGAATGATTTTTTCGAAAACCAAATTGTTTATTACTAAAAAACTTGTTGACTTCGAAATACTTGGACAATCTTTCTTTTATGATAATTTCAATTAATTTCGAAAAAATACAGATGATAGAAATGGGTCTATAATAATCAGTTTCGTCCCTATTCCCTTTTTTGAAAAGCGGAATGATTTTGGAGTATTTAAAAATATCTGGAAATTTACCAGTTTCGAAAATTTGATTAATTAGGTTTGTTAGAGGCTCTACAATTGTATCAGTAGTTTCTTTTAAAATTCTACTTCTGAGTTCATGGATATCTAGGCACCTGGAGTTGCTCAAAGATAAGATAGCTTCTCTGACATCAGAATTTGTTACAGGCTGCATAAAAAATGAAGAAGATGGAGCGGGAAAATTTTTGAAACTCAGAAATGTTGTGATAGGTACGTGTGATTTATTTATATCTTCGGCCACGTTGGAAAAAAATTCAACGAAATCATCAGATGATATTTTATCTGTTGAAGTGTTACGCTTACTCTTGGATTTGTTCCTTTCGAAATTTATCAAGCGCCAGCTTGCTTTCGATTTATTTTCAGCATCTAAGAGATACTTATCATAAGATGTTTTTTAGTTAAAATTAATTGTTTTTCATAGTGTTTTTTGTAACTCTTATATATGTTGATATCCCGTGGATTTTTACTAGAATCACATACAGTTTTTAAACTCACCAGTGTGTTCCTTTGTGATCTTAGATCGTTGTTGTACCAGGGCACAAGCTGTCTATTTTTATTTTTAAATTTTTTTTTTTAGTGGAAATATTTTCTCAATTAGACCATGAAAACATGAGATCAAAAAGGAAGCTACAAAGTCGACATCAGAATTAAATTTCAAATCACTCTAATTTATCTGAGATAATTCTTCGTTGAATAATATCAATCCAGAATTTGTAATATTCCTACTATAAGTGTGATTGACTGATTTATAGGGTTTTACATCAGCTATTATATATTGACCAGAATGATCTGAGAGGCAGGGTTCCAGGACCCCAGATTTGTATAGACTTGAGCTCAAATTAGTAAGAATATTGTCCAAACAACTCGATTTTTGAATGGATATTCTAGTATATTCTTCTATTGTAACAGCTAGTCCATAAGAATTTACAAGACATAATAATTCATTTGTGGCTAAAGAGTTATTTTTGAAGTCGATATTAAAATCGCCTAGTAAAATGACTTTACTATCACGATGAACAAATCTATCTAACAACAACTCCAAACTTTTTATTAAAATATCAACAACTGAACCACTGGGTCTATACAGGGTTATGATAGATAATTTTGATTCTACTAGTTCGATACCACAAAATTCAGCATTTAGCTCTTCGCAATATGCAGTAACATCTAAGGATTTCGATTTCATTGTTTGTTTTAGATAAATTGCGACACCACCATGTGCCCGTTGTTTTCTGCAAAATTGACTAGCTAATATGTAGCCAGGAATATTGATATTTTTTAGATTATCTTCCGATTGCCAGTGTTCAGAGACACAAAGTATGTCGAAATCGTAATCAACTAAAAATGAATCAATTTTCAGTAATTTGTTTGATAGACATTGTGTATTTATGTGAAATATACTCAAAGAATCATTACCCTTCATCAAGTCCCTTGGGTGCTCAATAATAAGATTTTTCATGTATGTACTTCGTTCCTGGTTCTGTCTAAAAAAGTGTCTGGTCTCTTATGTTCTTCCTCTGAGTGTTGAGATTGTCTAGAAAATGTTGTCCCAATTTAAAATTGAAGCGACTGTATATCACATTCTTTGGCCAAAAACTGTTTTCATAAATTTGTTTTCTGAGATGAGGTTCTACCCCGATCATGAATGATTGGTTGTCCCGCCCGGAACTTTTGGCTGGTAGTTTTTTTACACTAATACTTGTGGAGTTTTTGCGAGTTCCTATGTATTTTTTAATATTTTCTTCATTAATTGTGTCTGGAATTCTGGTTAGGAAAAGCCAGATTTTTTTTTCTCTATCATCTCTTTCATGGAACTGATTGTCTCCGTTTCCACTTCCTTCCATGATTCTCCTCCTACGTCTGGTTACCTTTGTAAAGCTTTCCTCTTCATCATCCATGCAAGGACTTGCTAGGTTGATGATTTCATCCATTTTCTGTTTGGTTTTGACTATGAGAGTATTTGCGGAAATTTGTTTATCAATATTTTCTGCATCCCTCTGTGTTTTGATCAGTTTTGGTATTCTTCCACTGCCACTTAATTCACCCTGTTTGTGTGTGCGTCCTTCTGAGATTAGGTCTTTAGAGTGATAAGATGAGTAATCATTTTTATGTTTTTTGTCGGGTTCCCTTTGGTTGTAAACATGAGTGTTTTTATTCCCTATCTTAGTCTTATCAGCTTCGTTTTTTGATTTCAGTTCTTTTTTCAACTGTTCCACTTTTTCTTCAAGGAGTAATTTGTTTTCTTGGAGCAATCTGATATTGTCTTCTAATAATTTATTAATAAGTTGATTACCTTCCAGGAGCCTTTTGAGGTATTCATTTTCAACAATTAATTTTTCCATGTTTACTTTTATTTCTAACCTGGAATCCATAGGTATACTGATTTTGTCATCCTTTGTGTTCTCTTCTTCAAGTAGTTTGTTATTGTTTTCACAGCAAACTACACGTGATGCACAACTTTTGTGGTATACTTTTTCACATTCTGTACATTTTATTTTTTTTAATACATTTTTCTTACATTAACTGCAGAGATCTTTACTCGCGTCTGCATCGTCGGCCATGTTGATTAAAAAAAAAATGCAAAAATGTATATCATCTGAAGGTCAAACACAAACCCTGTACGTCCAAATCATCCAATCTCAAAGTAAAACATGCAGTATGATGCAAGTATGATGGGACTATTTTTGGTCGGAAAAGTATAGTCTAAAACTCGTGCGGAAACTGGATATTTCATACTCGTGTGATAAGATGGTAAACCACTCGCCTATGGCTCGTGTTTTATTATCTCGTCACACTCGTTTGAAATATCCTATTTTCCGCAATTATTGAATAATATGCTGACTGCTATACTTAATGCTTGAATCGTTGATCAACGACTTTGGGGTATCTGCCAGAAATATACGCGTCCCCATCAATAAGTCTCACAACAAATTCTTAGTTACAGCTTGGCAAATCTAGCTCTGAATGTGAAATCGTCACGCCTATCGATGCGCGGTAGCAGAAGAGCTCAGTACAGTCCGAAACAAGTATGAGTTACTGTACTGCTCAGCTATATTGTGTCTGTCGCAACGCGAAGTGCACTGTGAAGTTTTATTTCTGAATGAACAATTATTATACTTCGACTGGTCACATCCGAATAGATCACATTGTAGTATTACCTCTTTTACTGACTATGCACAACTTGAAAGAATGAATCATCTTGGTCTCCCCACATCCATCCCGCTCGCTGCTCGAATATGCTTCAATATACTTCTTGCGCTGAACGTGCGAGGTTGTCAGACGGCAAGTGCGTGAACTAATTAAATCTACACATTACCTACGGCTTGTACGAAATGGTTGCAAAACAATCCAAATAGGTACTTTCATTAAGTATATCACAAAATCTAAGATTGATTTTTGAGAGTACAAAATATCAGTCAGAGCAGAACCTCTGTCTTATATCATATGAAAATCATATTTTCACAGGTACAACAAAAAAATAAAAAATAGTTTGTGGCTAGGTTCCTCATGGACGCATAAATGAATTCGTCCATGATATTCATTGAGTGTGATGGTATGCGTTCACTGATGGGAACGATTGCAAAGCATACATAATTCCCGTTTCATTATTCCAAACTTGAGATCAGTGCCAGCGTCTGACATAACATATTTTCAAACTCAGTTTGACTTGTCTCCATTCAGGGACCCCTACCTATTGGGGCGCTATCTTACTCGGGTCTGCCATTTTATCCAGCAATCGTTTACCCATAAAGACGTGCAGGATGGTCCTTTTTAATAACAATAATAATGGTTATTGGCAGTTTCTCTCAAAGTACAGATATGCAGTGAAATCATGTCAAGAAGTAGTATTCAGCATCTACACATGATTATTCATGACAGAGATTGTTCTTTCATCCAATTTCAAGATGATAATAATATTCCTCATATACACTAGCAGAGTGTACCCAAAGGAATAGCCTGTGCGGGTAGAGGACGGCCATTATTATTAATTGTCGTCGAAAATTGATATTATGATGACTTTGCTAAGCAAAAGCACGTGGTGGAGTTTTTACTAAGGTCCATCAAAGAAGAATTTCGAGAAGGAGAAAAATATATTACAATAAATATATACCTACCTGCATTTAAACAGATTTTCTACGAGAGGAAATTTGAACAAATGAAAATCTCCATGAAGGGTATTTTCAAAATAGGATAAAAATTCTTCGGTACAACGAAATAAGAGAATCCCACGATGTTTTTGTCCATTTGGAGAAACTCCATTGCTTAGAAAATCTCACCTCCGAATCGGAGTTCATAAAACTTATTATTTTGCTGACCTTGTGCTTTACACAAATGGTTCAGACATTGTCAAAAAGAAGATTAATTAACATCAGTATCAGAGGTGAAGGAATGACTCATATCCAGGTCCAAGAGACCACTACCATTACGAGATTTGTGTAGCAAAAAAAATCTATGTGTAGCCTCCACAGATGTTCTCTTTACAACACACATACCTGGCAATCAGGATAGAAAATGATTATCATCAGCATGTTTCCAGTTCTGATGAATATCAAAGGGGCATAAGGATGGACACATTAGGAACAAATACAGGTTTGCCTGAAAAATTATTTTGTAAATTCTATAATAAAACTCTTATTAGGCAACAAATACAAATTCATTACAAGTGAATAATTACTATATTTACATGCATACATCATACACTGACTGTGAATACCCTACTAATCACACACGAGAAATGCCAAGGTGATTCATTCTTTCAAGTTGAGCATAGTCAGTAAAAGAGGTAATACTACAATGTGATCTATTCGGATCTGACCAGTCTCGTATAATTTGGATTGAACTTCCTTAAGGTAAGTCGTTTAATCCTTAATTATACCAGCCTCTTTATCGTCCGAATACTTTCTCAAGCTGTACTATCGTTTATCATGTTCATCGTTTTTCACGACACACAGTGTCCGAGAGGATAGCTCGAACGGAGAGCACCGGGTCACCGATATCTGAAGCCAAGCAACACTAGGCGAAGTCGGGGTTTGGATGGGTGACCAACGGGTCACCGATATCTGAAGCCAAACAACGCTAAGCGAGGTCTGGCTTTGGATGGGTGACCAACATACCTCCTTTCGAGATTCTCCTTGGATCGTGCTAGGAATCGCACGTAAAAAGGTGAGACCTCGTCAATCCTTGGCTTACACAAGTTTCGACGTTTGAGGGCTGCCGTTCGTAAGGGGATGACAGCTGGTTAACTGAAAAAACAATTTTAAGTGTGGTACTCCAGGGTTCAGTCCTGGGTCCAGTTCTTTTTTTACTATATATCAATGATTTAACCAGCCAATAGATATCTCAGGTATGTTCACACTATTTGAGACATGAGACATCCATTACATAGCACAGCAAAAATACTGATGAATTAAATAAAGATGTTACGAAGATATAAAAATATTGGCGTGAATCTAACAAATTATTATTTAACATCAATGAAACAAATTTGCTAACTTTTAAATGTGAGCTTGAAGATTTAGCTCTAGATTATGGAAACAATGAGAGTAAAAGTTGCATAAATGCTTAGGTCTTTACATTGATGATTTAACGAATTGATTTTCTGCTATTGACAGTTCTGTGCTTTCTTTCTGAACTACATTCTGATTGGTCTGCAGTATCTAGTGGGGGAAGGGGGCGGGATTTGCCAAATGACCATTTTGTACTCGTTCTGGTTTATCTTTATAGTACGAAGTGGAACCAGTGAAGAGGAGAAAATTATGGAATCGCTAGAGTTACTTTCATTGTACGTTTGTTTGTAAGGGTTCGAACCGGAAGTTCTGACGAATTCCCACTTATAGGATATTTGCATATCATACATTCCCGAAGATTTTTGGGTAGAAATCACTCTTTTCAAAACCGCAACTAAAAATTTGCAGAATTATTCTGAGGTGTCTGAAATTCATTGCTTTGGCAGTAATAGAATAATAGATTCTCCTTCTGGGTTGCAAGAAGTATTTTGGCATTTTGTACTATTTTATGAGAAGGAAATCTTTGTTCATCTCTTCATATTATCACTTCATATTGATGTCGGGACATTTTCGCTTCTGTAATAATTGAATGAGCTTCTGCCCCGTCATGTTTTATGTAGCGTTCTACCCTTTCAGGATTGAAATTCGTTATATCTTTGAGTACTTTTGAAGCCTGGGACCTAGTCAGGAATTCTTTACTAGAGAATCTTTTTGCTCCTTGAACACTTGTTTCCACAGATATTTCAGAAATTATTGAGGACACAACTGGTAAATCCCGAAAAAGTGATTCTTCTCCAAGAAAGTTTACCGAAAAAACGTTTTTCATGACTGAGCACTCAGTAAACTGAACTAGCTCCCAATAAATTCAATACAAGTCTTGAAGAAATATGTCCTTTGCTAAACAATACTAAAAAAGTCAGATCATTCTATGAAAGAAAACCTTTATTTAGTATTGATCGGTCGTTCAACTTTTTATTTGCTACTCTCTCCATAGACGAAAATAATTTCAATTCACTCTTCATAAAAATAAAACATTGTTGAAATAATGACCATTCTACTGGTAAGTTATCTGCTTAATTCAGAAATTGAATTGCCCAGATAATGATTTGCGGAAGTCACTAATAGTATTCTCGTCACTGAAATGAAACTTATTTCATTTCTGCATTTTATGCTGACATTCAGAAGATAATAAGGAAACATCCAAACAGCCAAAGAACGTTAGTATTTTTTGGAACGTTCAAATCCAAGATAACAAAAACAAATCGCAGTAGCCTCGAAAACTTTTCTCCAGAAATTAAAAGTTTAAGTATAATTGTTGAGGTAATTGAATAAGCTGTCAGTCAGCCCACAATGTCATTTATAATTCAAGGCATGGACCTGAAAGACGCCATCAAAATTTTGTTATTGAATGCTGAACCAAGGATATCTGTGGTGCAGAGTTTTCAAATTGACACCATGTATATTTGATGTAACTTCGCAACTTTACCTGTGTTGATAATAGTATCTTGAATAAAGTGGTATTTTTAGATTGATAAAGGATTGATTGATTGAAAGCTGAAATAGACGATTTGCAAAGTTTTGAAACTCAGTAATGTATAAATATTATTCCTCAATACACTTGATGACAAAGTGTCGATGTTATATCGGAATATGTATTTTGAGATTTTGAACTTGGGTATGTGTGAAATAAAATCGCCTCTTCTATAAATCAGTTGTGTATTATGGGTCATATAAAGTATTATATTAGAGCAAGAACAAAATTGAGAGGCTTATAAAATGTCCGGTTTTTCTATGATTTATCTACATGCACAAGTTTTCATAAAACACCGGAAATGACACATACTTTTTTATCACAATTACTTTTCGTAATAGAATTGCTGATCCACCTCTTCAATGATTAATCCTTCCATTCTGAAAACTAGTATTGTGATTCCTCTTTATATGAGGGTGGTGACACACCATCCATCACTTGGAAAATTGATAGAAAAACTCGTTAAAAATAGATTTATGGAATTTCTGACAGAACAAAATTGTGAACGTCTGTCAATTTGTATTTCAAACCAATAAATGACCCAGGATAGGCTATCTTTCCCCATTGTTTATATAGAAGGCTTTCCCTCACTGAAAAATCTATTTTCCAGTCCGAACTCAATGGAAGTGAGTGCTACAGTATTTTGTTATCGGGATAAAGCCTTTGAATGTGTGAATCATGAAATACTGGTGCGTAATAAGCTTCATCTCTACGGCTTCAGATGAAGAAGCTCAAATTGGTTTGAGTCATCTAAGTGAAAGGGCCCAAATAATAAAAACCAAAAAACTAACAATCTTTCAGGTATTGTGATTATTGAGCATGGTGTAACGCAGGGTCCTATTCTTGGTCTCATCTTATTCCTGCTGTATTTTAATGATCTGCTGCTTTTGCAGATGACACTATCTTGTGGAATGACAAGAATTCATGTGACATGTGACCTCTACAGAATTTTCGAGTTTCTATTAGCACTGTAATAAATCCGAACCATATCACGTTTTTCTGAAACGGAAAACACAATTTTTGATCTCTCGAATTATTTAATACATTAAACTGTCATTTTCCATTTTCTGGTAATATTTAAATAAAACAGTGTCGTATTGAATATTTAAAGATAAAAACTGAAACTGTCGATTTTTGTCATAGAAATGTTAATAAACCTGATACTAAGTTGGTCTCCCTGTTGTCTGGGGAAGTGTAAATGTGGAAATAACGATTTAGGATGCGAATTTCTCCAAAATCATTTATTTATTTATTACACATAAAACGAACAGGTTCACAACTTATTATATGTTTTCATTATATCCTACAATACATGTAACATTTCGTGATTTAAAGTACAGAGTAAGAAACGTAAAATAGAAATCAAGAAGAATATGACGATAACTTAAGAAATTAAATATGATCAATATGTTCTATAAAACAGTAGAGATACTAGCACGGCAAAAATGAGAACATGAAGAGGTACATAATATAAAATTGGTGACTAACAATTGTATTGTTGAAGATACACTTGCATGAGGTTTACTGCACTTATTGTTGTATTATCTAATCGATAGCGTCGACTGGTTTTTGAACTTGGCTAAACTGATACCAAAAAATCCATCAGACAGGTCATTGGAATAGAAATTGCATACAGAAAGAAAGCGATTCATAATGATGCTATTGTTTTCAACGTTGAACAGGATCGGCCTAGGGCGTAACCTACTCAGAGGAACAGAAAATCTAATTTCAGATAGCAGGCATTCACACTCAAGTTGATTATTCAGAAGTTTGAATATAAACAAAATTATATTAATGATTCTCCTCTGCTCTAGTTGACAAATTTTGAACTGTTCGCGGATTGGTTCAACTATGATTCATAACCCGGATTGGTATTAAATTTCCTAAAATAAAGGTACTTCAGAAATTTATTCTGTATTGTTTCGAACGCTCTCTTCTGATTTTGTTGACTGGGATCCCAAATGACAGATGCAAATTCGAGACGACTTCGTACTATAGTAAAATATAACATCCTCATTGCGTTTACAGATTTAAACTTTGAAGTATTCCGCTTGACGAATCCTAGCAATTTCATGGCATCGTTACATACTATGTTCACATGATTTCTAAATTTGAGGTCAGTCGTGAAATTTACTCCTAAATCTTTCATATCGGTTGTACGACTAATTTGACGATTGTTCATAGGGTACATATAATTATTTGGACAGTATGTCATAACATTACATTTATCCAAGTTAAAATATAATTTATTAGTAACTGACCAACTGTGTATCTCATCAATATCAGACTGCAAATCGAAATTATCGGTAATGTCTTTGATGCATTTGAAAAATTTGAAGTCGTCTGCGAACAATAGACAATCCGATTTTACCACATTTGGTAAATCATTAATAAAAATTTAGAAAAGAATGGGACCACGATTGGATCCTTGCGGTACGCCTGATGACCTTGCCAAAATAGTTGTCGAATTGTATCCCATATAATTCACAAACTGTAATCTTTCTTTGAGATAAGAAACTAAAAGAAAAATGAGAGAGTCACTAACTCCATATGCAACCAGTTTAGCTAGCAAAATATCATGATTCACCTTGTCAAAAGCTTTGGCAAAGTCTGTGTAGATAACATCCACTTGTTGCCCTTCATTCATCAACTTTCCAACTTTATTCATGAATGTTGCAAAATTCGTTTCTAAGGATTTACCTTTACGAAACCCATGTTGGCTATCAGAAATTGTATTGTTCATGTGAAAATAAAGTTTATCAAAAATAATGTACTCAAAAAGCTTAGCTATGCCATTGAGGACTGCTACTGGACGATAGTTAGATATGTTATTCTTGTCGCCTTTTGTATTGGGGTAATTTTGGTAAATTTGAAAATATCTGGAAAATCCACTATCGAGTGATTTCTGAAAAGTTATCATAAGAGGATATAAAAGATGTTCTTTGCACTCCTTAATCAAATAGCAAGGTATATTATCTGGACCAGTCGATTTTTTAGATTTCAATCTTTGAAACGCTGTCTTTTACCGAAATTCTTGTGAAAGACAAGAATTCAGAAGTTTTCAAAGGTAGATTTGTTGCAAGTTTCTTCAAGTTTTCAATATTATAACTAGAGTTATTACTGTCATAGACTGAGCTAAAAAATTGAGCAAATCCCTGAGAAATATCCTGAGCATCATCCGTAGGTGCACCATTTACTTCAAATTCGGATTCTGAGTGTCTCTTTTTTTTGTTGGTTTTAACAAAATTCCAAAAGACATTTGGATTATTCAGTATACCTAACTCGACGGTAGCTATACTGGGTGAGTGAAATTCGATTAGATGCATAGGGATCTTGGAAACAGTAAGAGTTACAGAGAGGGTTAAATGGAGGCAAAGTTGCGTATTATGGAGCTCATAACTATGCTGTTGAAAAATCTGAGCTAGCCCTCTCACTTTCATAGATATAAAGGACAAAACGAAAAATTCGGTTTTTGTTTTTCACTTATATCTTGCTTTAATACAATAGATTTCCAGAAACTGTTTGCACTTTGTAATTGCAACTCAATGTGATTCAATGGGCTGTAAAGATATGTAAACGAAAGCGTTCTACAGGGTGTCGTTTTCCTTGGGCCACCTCTAACTATGAAATTTTAAATACTGACCTGGATTTTTCATCCCTTTATTTTATGCCTCCTTGGTCATATTTTATCACGATTGTGACTACTACTTGAAATTTTCAGTCGTTTCGATGGTATCTGGTATTAAAGCAGATATAAGTGAAAAACAAAAATCAAATTTTTCGTTTTTTCCTGTATATCTCAGATTTTTCATCATTATAGTATTGAGCTCCATAATAAGCAACTTTGCCTCAATTTAACCCTCTCTGTAGCTCTTACCGTTTCCGAGATACCCATGCATCTACTCGAATTTCACTCACCCAGTATATTCGTCATGAGCAACCTGTATATCTTTTTTGAGTTCGGAGCGAAGTCTTTTGAAATTACTCATATACAGTGTGTCCCACTTTGAGCAGCCACACCCTCATATTTCGTTGAGCATGAAATAATTCGAAATTTTCTTTGACTCAAGTTGTAGTACTTGGAAATACCTACCTTTATGTTTACGGAACCTTTGTATGTCCATTTTCCACGGCTAACTACGACCAAATGAAAAGTGAAAAATTGGGAAAAACATACTAGGCATTTTTTTATCGCAAAAATAACACCAGATTCTGTCTCAGAACATCTTAAAACCCCCAAATCTCAATGCTTGAATCATTTGAATATACAGGGTATCATTCATTCTGATCAGAGTTAGCCTTGGAAAAGTGATATTTGGCTATTTGTCAAAGTATTAATTAAATATTTTTGGGAATTTTGTGACAAGAGAAGACATTTTGGAAATTTTCCAAGCATTATTTATGGATTAGAGTTGATAATGCTACCAGCTACAGATGATACCCTGTATATTCAAATGATTCAAGCATTGAGATTTGAGGGTTTTAAGGTGTTCTGAAACAGAATCTGGTGTTATTTTTGCGATAAAAAAATGCCTAGTATGTTTTTCCCAATTTTTCACTTTTCATTTGGTCGTAGTTAACCGTGGAAAATGGATATACAAAGGTTCCGTAAACATAAAGGTAGGTATTTCCGAGTACTACAACTTGAGTCAAAGAAAATTTCGAATTATTTCATGCTCAACGAAATATGAGGGCGTGGCTGCTCAAAGTAGGACACACTATATAATTCGGAAGTACATTTTCGTTTTCTGTAGAAATTTTTTTCTTTTAATTTATTCTTTATATCCGACGTAAACCATGGTGGAAAGGTCTTTTTTTATTATTATTATTAATGTCCAGATATTTGAGCACACACGAATCTATTATTCCGTAAATAGTATCATAAAAGTATTTAACTTGCTCATTGATATTGTTGAAGTAAGTAACCTAAGAGTATCCAATCAGCCGTACGAAACAGCTCAATCATAAGGGGAAAGTTCGCACGCTTGAAATTGTACATATTTCCCAAATTATTTCTTTTATGATGATAGTTGATATTCCTTCTCAAAGTAATTTCACATGTTAAAGCAGGATGTTTCGGAGCTATAGGAACTAGTGGGGCATATTCCACATTCACACTTCTTTTTCACTGATTTTTACATTCAAAATAAGAACAGGTGATGCCCCAACTTATCTGAAGGAAAAAATATCTTTTGTTTCTGAACACCATGATTATAACACCCGATCGAGAAATAATATATTCATTGAGCCTGTTAAAACAATGAAATCACAAAATTCAGTTTTTTTTCAAAGGATTGAGTAATTTTAATGACCTCCCGGATGACCTGAAAAACGCACGGTCGCTACCTATATTAAAAGTAAAATTAAAGAACATCATGCTAGCCTTGACTTTGATATTTATTTAACGTTCTTTTATTTTATTTGTTGACTGATATGTTTCTTGCTGTCTGTTTGTTATCGATGTACCCATTCTGAATCTATTTGTATTGTATTTTTATCTAATTAAGTGACTTATATTTTATTGTATTTATTTATACATGTAGTCTTAGACTAAATAAATGATTAATATACAGTATTATGGTAAAGTAATGCACAAAATTCATAAAACGTACAACGATCACTTTTGAAAAAAATGCAAAAACACATCAAACTGTTTTTTTTATTCCGCATCTTTTGACATAAGTTACAAAAATAACACGTCAAAGTTGGTTGGACTGTTTAGTTAATTGAAAAGTTATTATGAAACTTACGTTTATTTCGTTTTTTATTAATTTTCTCGTTTTTTTTCTTATGTGAGCCCTACTACAACTATTTTTCCCTTGTGTAAAAACACAAGCTCTATCACATAATGTAATAAAAATCTTAGCTTCCCATTAAAAGAATTTGTTGATGACGTCATAACTTTGACAACTTTGACGTGTTATTTTTGTAACTTATGTCAAAAGATGCGGAATAAAAAAAACAGTTTGACGTGATTTTGCACTAAGTACTAAGTACTAAGTACTAAGTACTAAGTACTAAGTACTAAGTACTAAGTACTAAGTACTAAGTACTAAGTACAAAATACTAAATACTAAGTACTAAATCAAGTCCTTCTGTCCTCATTTAAACAATTGTTGTAGTAGTTCAAACCACAGGAGTTCAATAAATGAGACATGTATGCTGTCTTCTGATAGATCAAGTTATACTGGAAATCAATTCCGTTAACACTCGGTATATTAAAGTCGCCTATTACCATCAGATATGTCTCGCTCGACAACAAACCATTCAAGTTCTCGAAGAGACCAATATAATCTTTGTAAACTTGAGATTTTGAACCAGGCGTGATGTAAATACAATTGAAAATAACAGTGTTACCTAATATCATCATCATTTTGCGAATTTTAACATTGAGTTGTCGCAGATTTTCTTGAGAAACTTATTGTTTTTGTTAACTAAAGCTAAACACAACCTTAGACATTTGTAGGTGTAAACCTCAATAAGCTTGCAAAGTACATATTAAACATAAATCTTGACTTGACTTTTAAAACTGTATAGTTGTAGACGATTTTATTTAATTTTTCACCTTTACTATGAATTTAGTTTTAACCATAATGTATGTTGCAAATTAATTTATTATGATCGTTTCTGGAGTATTATACTTTGGTATTTGTTGTAAATATGTGCTCATCCACAGAATGTATGAACTAATAAAGTTCTTACCCTCTGGCATATTTTAAAAATTTGTGGGAGTAACATTCCTCACACTATTTTGAAGTGAAGATAGGTTAGGAATGACGTGGGTCCTATCTTTTGACGTGCGATCCCAAGCGCAATGTTATCTTGTCTTCTTGTAATTGCTGTTTTTTTGTGAAAAAATTCCAATCTGTTTATGAAATATTAAGTGTGAAAACAGCAATTATACGTACAGTATAAGCTTCCTCAAAGTTTTTGACCCACAAATTCAACTGTAAATATATTTCGTTTAAAAAATATTATTGTATATTTCTGCTGTCCTGTTTACTGGAAGAACTATTTATTATGATAAAATGTCAGCAGTGTTTTTCATGCATCCTTTCGAAGTATTCTGAAATAACACACGCGCTGACACACAAAAAATAAATATTTATTATACAAGTTACTTCAAAGGTAGACGGACACCTTCGTGAAATACATATTTCATATATTTTTTTTTGAAGAGATGAAAAATGTTTCAGCCTACGCAACCTTAACATGAAAGTAAACATAAGATGTAACAGGGAAATGAGCTGTTCACACTTCTATTCGTTCTTATGATATGTTTGTAAAATATTTGTTGTAGTCAACTCATTCACCGATTTTAGGATAAGAACTAATTGTAACCATTTATCTGATGTCTTAATGTGATTTTCTTTGGGATTCACAAAATCAAGTTAGTAAAAAAAGATGGGCTCGAAGAGAATGTCCCGCGGTTCGAAACGTAGGCTGGAATGTTGTGAGATAATAACTGAAAAAATAGCCCAAGAATGAGGTTCAATAAAGTAACCTACTCGTTCTCCTTATATGATTCCACTAAAATTTTTTGTTGTCTTCAAGGCCTTGAAGCAAATGTTTATGCGACAAGCCACCTGTTAATATCAACTCTAAAACAAAAGATTCCTGAAGAATTGAGATTGATTGGAAGTTCTGGAAAAGCTTTCTGCTAGAAATTTGTATTGCCAAGGAGTTAACGGCATTTTGAGCATTCGATTTGGATTTGATTTGCGAATAATTTTTATGAATTATTAATTTATTGAAGAAAACTCCAACTTGTGTTTTATTTCCGCTTAGTTTTGGATTATTTGTTATGACCGTTTTCGGCTTTTATTCCATTATCAAATGACTAGTTTTATGTTATTTCTGAGACAATTTCGATATTTTTGCTCAAATACAGATGCTCTTCATTGTTTCAAATTTATTTATAATAGTTGTTAGTTTATTCACTCTCAAGAATTTTTTAATATTACTGATGAGTTACTATGTTGTTAATGTTAGCTACTGCCGTCACAAGATTATTATCAGAATCGTCAAGATATCGTCAGCAGAAATATATAACTTTGAATGGAAGAGGACTCAAAACACTTACTAATACTTTCTTTTTTCCGAAAGTTGGAACCTCATCAACATTCTCCACCTTTGTCCATCGAGCCTTCCACCCTGTCACTTTCTTTCTACAACTATTGAAAAACATTGAAAATATTGAGAAAATCAGAGAAATTTTTTCTCAATTTTAAGCGGTTTAACGATCAATAATAATAATAATAATATTTATTCATCGCAAGATACAAAATACAAAGTATGGTATATATATATATATATATATATATATATATATATATATATATATATATATATATATATAAAACACAGATATTGGTGAATAAATTATAGTCCCACTGAGGGTAAAACCCTGTGTGTGGTAAAATTAACAGCAAAATAAATAAAAATGGTAAAAAATATTAATAACAGATAAAAGGTAGTATATAAGAACATAAACATATTGCATCACACGTGTATACACATATATTAGATATAAATAAATAAACAGATTTTTTTTTTATTTCATATTTCAATAATTGTATGTAGAGTCTTTCTTGGTGTAGCTCGTATAAAGTTTTTCAATTGTTTTTTGAATATGTAAATGGAAGATTGGGAACTCAACTCGTGGGGCAGAAAGTTGTATACTTTGGGAGCTAAATAACTATAGCATGTTTGTCCAATTGCCTTATTCACTTGGGGTGTAACAAAATCATGTTTTCTCCTTGTACTATATGGATGTGTTAACGCTATTAGTTCTTTTTTGTTTGAATATTGTCTAATGGCTATTTGTATAATGAATAATTGCCTAATATCTAAGGTGTTTGTTTCAGAGTAAAGTAAGTCACTAGAATACCTATGTTCTTTTTGAAGCATAAATCTGAGAAACCTCCTTTGAGAGATCTCAAGGGTGTTAAGGTAAGTTCGAGGAACTCCTCCCCATCCAATGATTCCATAGGTTAAATGCGACTCCACTAAACTCTGGTAAACCATTACTTTTTGTTTAAAGTCAAGGTGCACTATCACTTGCTTAAACCTATACAGAATACACCGTAACTTCTTCACAAGATATTCAACATGGTGGTTCCATCTAAGGTGGGGGTCCAAAAAGATTCCTAGATATTTCAATTTTTCCACAGGCTTTATAATGAAGTTGTTTTCAATTGCCAGGTTATTTGGAAGAGAATTCTCAAAGATACTAAATGGCAAATAATTGGTTTTACTAAAATTGATGGATAATAGTCTACTGTCAAACCAGTCTTTAATATGAGTCAGAACATTTTCAGCTTTAATTTTAAGGTCATACCAATTTTTTGCTTTGTATACTATTACGGTATCATCAGAAAAACTGATGATTTCTCCATCCCTTTGTTGTGCGAATAAATTATTCAGATAAATAATAAATAGAACTGGCCCTAACACTGTGCCTTGCGGAACCCCACATTTTATTGTTTCTTCTGTACTCATATCATTTCCTATTTTCACTCTTTGCTTCCTTTCGGTTAGATAATTTTTGAATAAATTGTGAGCTGTACCTCTAATTCCAATGTCGTCTAGTGTATCTAGAAGTATAGAATGATCAACCGTGTCAAACGCCTTTGACAGGTCTAAGAAAACTCCTATCGACGGAATACTTTTATCAATACTTTCATATATGTTGTTAGTTAAATACATGTATTGCATCTTGAGTGGATTTTCCTTCCTGGAAACCGTACTGCGAATTGGACAAAATGCTATATTTATTTAAAAAGTTATTTAGCCTTATTTTGATGATTTTTTCGAATACTTTACTCAGTGAAGTAATGAGAGAGATTGGTCTATAGTTACTAACATTGTTTTTATCTTCTCTTTTAAATATAGGAGTGACTATCGATAACTTGAATGCAGAAGGAAAAATTCCTAGTTCAATGATGTATGTTAGAGGCATGCTTATATGGGTCGATAATTTCTTCAAAGTTTCAGCTTTCAAACAATCATAACCAGGAGCTTTTTTGTTTTTCAATTGAAGAATAGTATTCATTACTTCCCGTTCATTTGTTGGTGCAAGAAATAATGAATTGAGAGTTTTATTTTTTTTTGGAATATAATTTGGATTCCTGTTTATTTTTTGTGCAAGTTCTTTCCCAATATTTACGAAAAAAGAGTTAAATATTTCTGCTATTTCTTTAGGATTACTTGTCAAATCGCCATTTTGATTTTCTATAGTGGATATGTCATTTTTTTTCTGAACTTTGAGGATTTCATTTACAGTTTGCCATAATTTCTTGGAATCATTCTGTTCTTTCTCAACGCGTTTTCTATAATAATCAATTTTTGCCTTTTTTATCAAACCTTCAACTTTTATTTTCATTTCCATATACTCGTTTTTTAATAAAATATTTGTTGGAGTAGTATTCCACTTACGGTACATATCATTTTTTCTATTAACGAGCTTGATCAGAGATTTAGTCATCCATTTTTTTCGTTTCCTTTCTGTATTTCTTATTTTGATTGATTTTTTAGAACTCTGTACACATCCGTTCAAAATATCGATGAATTTTTCAGCAAAGGTTTCCAACTCTAGCTTTTGATCAAAAAGTTCATCCCATTCGATCGCCTGTACTAAGTCTAGTAATTTGTTATCATCGATTATTTCAAAAAAGTTTTTAGTCTTTAATTTTTCGGAATTTTGTTTTGTCTCCAGTACTATTTGTAGTATAGTTGTATAATGATCTGTTATCGATGTAGCTGTTGTTTTTAACGTATATGAAAATATGGTCTAAACACGTTTTTGAGTTTTTTTGAACTCTTGTTAGGGTATTTATCGCAGACTGGTAACCATGTTCGCCCATCAGATCTAGGTAGTTTTTTGAATCATCGCTATCTTTCATTAGGTCAATGTTTATGTCACCTATAAATAATTTGTATTGATAATTTTCATTTTCTTCATTTAATATGTTATTCAGTTTATGCAAAAATGAGTCTACATCACTCGCAGGAGATCTGTAATAGGCGTATATGCAGAAATTTTCGTTTTTAATTTTAATTCTCGCTTTTATCAAAATACTACCTTTTAATTCTATTAGGGTGTGGGACTGGTATAAGTCTGATTTAATAAACACGATAGTACCATCATTTTGGTTCAAATTGCCCTGGTTATAAATCGTTGTGTATCCTATAATATTATAAATTGAAATATCAGGAATCTTTCTGGTCTCTGTTAATACAATACAGTCAAAGGAAGTATCAAGCCCTTCAACGAAAATATTGAATTCATCTATATTTTTTCCAATACTGCAGATATTGTTATGGATTATTTTGAAATCGTGAGAATTGTTATTGATTTGTAGTACTTCTTTTGTTTCTTGAGAGTTATTTAAGGAAAATGTTGTCAATTTTTCAAGTTTGAAGTCTCTTATGTACTGGTTCATTATTATTTTTAATTAATTAATTTCGAATTACTCACATATCACACAAAACTGTTGGACGATATCTTCAATCTTCTTGGGCCTTGAAGATAAAGATGATTTCAGTTTTTCTTTATAGGTTTCTTCTGGATGACCGGGTGGCTGTAGGTTTTTTTGGTGTTTCCGAAACTGAGGATTGTTTCCTGATTTGTAATTTTGGATGATTTACTAGAAGATCTGATGGTTGGAGCTTTAGAATTTGAGTAATTTTCTTGGCTGGTTCTTCAATATTTTCTTTCTCGCGTTTTGTGTGTATCTCTTCCTCAGAGAGTTCCAAGAATTCCTCTCCTCTTGGTAGGGGTGTTGATGGATCACTATGACTATTTATTTCCGTATATTTCAAGGATCGATCGTTAATATTGTCTTGGTGGATATTTTTTGTTTAAATATCAATAAACCATCACTTATAGATCTTAGAAATACAAAAAAACACAACAATTGTTCGTGAAAGATGAGGGTATTTTTTTCGAGAAATATACATAACTCGAAAACTGGTCGTCTTCTGAATTACGAAAAAATCATGCTCGTCGGAAACCAAAAAAGACATAAAAATTAAAATGTTCATGTAAATTGAATCATTTTCTCGAGAGAAAAAAGTTAATTACTGAAAAATCAGTTTTTCGCCATTCTGACGGATAATTTGAGGTTATGTCGAAAAATGTTGGTAAAAAAGTTTCTGATTACTTCATTATCTACATCTTTTTCATTGAACATTTTCCGCTAAGAGGTCTCGTTTCGCCGCAAATTCCAAAAAACCGTTTTCAACCCTTAAACTGCATCCCCTGAGACCGAACGTAACCCTACCTTATCTGATGGTCTAAAAGACTGCGCTGTTGAGCATCTAGTCCTCTGGTTGCTCTGCTCAAATCGGCTACCTGCACTAACTAAGCTCCCAGTCTAGTATCTGGAAGTAGCTCACTCTTCTTTACACAAACAGCTATAAAGCAAAGTCCCCCCTTTTTACTCAACAGCCAGTTTTTCCCACGTTGTGTTTGTTTTTTTTTTCTGGTTCTTTTAGGATACAAAGTTCTGCCCAACTGAAGAGAAATGAAATGCGGAGTCATCATAACCTTTTTATTTAAAATTTCTGATACATACTCAATCAATGAAAATTATCAAAAGTGTATTGATTTTATTCATTTGAATCTCATATGAAATCTCGAATTCAAAATATCAGATTCTGAAGAGCAACTTGAGAAAATATCCTGAAGCCATCAATTTAGTAGAACATCTCCAAAGTGCAAAAGTCTGAACGATTTATATAGGTTCGGTGAAAGCAGATTGTCGCCAATTGTGCGAATGGGCTTCTAGTACATCTACATCCCCACAACCGTGGAGTTGTTCAGGTTCAAATTTTCTAAAGTCATCTTTTTGAGTGCACACCATCTGATACAACCCGATACCGTCCTTCCCGTCTTTTAGAATTATTTGTGCACAACAAAATGTGGGTATCTACCTCTTTTTGATTTTCAATAGTGAGGAAGGCTCCATATCAATTTGTATGAGTAACATTGCAGTAAATGTAAACATACTCAGTTCAACCATCCTACAATTTAGCAGCAGATAATAAAACGTACCCGTATACGATTTCATAGAAATGTGTGTTGTCAAACTCTACCCTCTGGAGATGATAATGTCAAATAGTTCCAAATGAATTATTGATTGGATATTTTCCCTTTTACAACCTATAACTTTGATTAACTGAATTTAGAATTCTGAATGAAGTTAATGTACTGTTGGAGGATATTGAAGGAAGCCTAAATGTTGGATTCCAAATTCTTACAGACCTATGGTTCCGTGATTAGAGGGTGTTCTGTCTTCTTGGATAGGTAACTCCATCTGATTGTCGTCAAGGTACCAAGGAGAAGCTTCTTCTGAGAGCTCGATGTGTTCGGTTCGAAAGCTTCTGACGAACTACCCTCTCCTGGATTCCAGCCGGGTATTTATAGGGAAAAAGCCCGTAACCATAGACACTCTCTTGACATGTGGAATTTACAGGTGAATCTAAGTTCAAATCCCTCCTAGTTTGGCAGCAACACGAACTTGGACTCTGAAACTCATAGAAAAAGGTACAAAGATAACTGAGCTTCCATTATGTACAGCTTTCTTTCCAGCGGCCTGTTCCATTTCCCCACAAAACCTCTTGGAAGTTGGAAATGTCAAGTTGTTGACACCCGACGTTTTAGGACAAACCTTTAGAAACAGCCCCTGTGAAGCCCTATTTGACATGCAGAGTGATTGATCTTTTTGTCAGTTTCTTGACAAAAGTCCTTACTACAAACTGAGAGGTAAACAGTAATCTGAGCCCATAACTAATGTTGTACGTACCAATAAAGTCAAACTATTGAATGCTCCGGTGAAGGAATAACGAATTCATTCTTTTTGTCCTGCAAATCAAACCTATGTTCCTACTTGAGGGTGTAGTGAACATCAGGGATGTGGATTCTATACTCTGGCTGCATAACATTCAGCATTCTACCCGTTTATGGCAATACTTCTTCTGCTGTGCATGGAAGTCTGCTAGGTCCTTTTTGTGCAGGTACGGTTATTATATACTGTACCTACTTGCCTGACGCTTTCCTTCTTCCTGTATAGATCGCATCTCCGACTTATCTTAAAAAAACAACACCCCGGGCTATCCTATCTCACCCCATTTCACCATTTTGAGTGTTTTCGTAGTTTTTCCCCTTAAAGTTGGAACCTGAACAACATTCTACACCTGATCCTTGCCTGTTACTTTTTTCTCATTTCAAGCGTCTAGAATTCGTTTTGGCACCAGCCTAACAGTGACAGTTCAGTGCCTCAGATTGGGAGTGAAATATAGTCACTTTAATCTCAGCTGTACAAAAACTAAATTGTTTTACCTCGTATAGAAACTATGTTGCGAACCAATTTTTCCCAGAACACAATATAATGATACATTTGTCAGTAATTTTAATTGGAACCTGAACGTAATTTTAAGATTAGATTTGTCACAATTTTTGATACCTTGAGAATACTAGCAAGTTTGAAAAATTGTTGAATTGAAAACTTGAAACATCACCTGAATTTTGTTTCAAAATTTCCCAATCAGAATACTACCGCAATAGTATACAACAACTACTGAGACGGACATAAAGTACTAACAATTTTGTATTTTCCCTTCATATTCTATTATTTTTCAGTTGCATTCCAGAATGATCGAGACAATAAGGATGACAAGAATGGAGAAAATAGAATCAATGAGACTGATTTATTGTTCCTCAAAGAACTTATGGACAGCCCGGTATACAATAGATTAGTTAGGGTGAGTACGACAAATACATTATCGCCCCTTTCCATATTAATCTCAGCCAGAGAGTTACATACAAAAATATTTTGTAAATCATAAAAGCTTTTTCTTAACATTCTTTACTATTTCATGGTCTTCACTCTTTCTGAAACGGGACAAGAGAAAATTTGTATTACACATTCTGTATACTTGGTGTACTTTATTTGGATGATCACTTTGTAGCAAAGTGAGAGTAGAAAATTTTATTTTATTTATATTTAGACTCAGAAGTTTATGACTCAACCATATTTAGAGCTGACCATAGGTGTACAACCGCCATTTGGAAAGTTGTCGATGATGTGGATATCTGTATCAACCATAACAAACTATGTCTCTCAGTAGATATTGCTCGACTACTCGAAAGCATTCGACCGAATTAATCACACTCTTCTTGTAGCGATTCTGAATTACCTAGGGTTTACCTTAGATGCTGTATCACTCCTCAGTCATTATCTTCACATTCGCCCTGACTGTGTCATACTCAATAAAGAAAAGTCATACTCATTTGTTATGAAAAATGGCGTCCCTCCGGGATCAAATTTGGTCCCCCTTCTCTTCGTTTTTATTCCTCCCCTTTTCTCCAAGTCCTGACGTTACACATCAGTGCACTGTTATGCTGACGATAGACAATTTGTATTTAGAATTCGAAGACTCTCTCAATCACAAAATTGGACAATTGAGTCAGGATTTGAATATAGGCCCATTGCTATTTAATTATTTATTTCTGATTTGGAGTTTGTTTTCAAATATTCGGAATTTCTTATGTTTGCGGACGATCTGAAACTTTATCGAGCAATTAGTTGCCTTAAAGATGCCGAATTAGTACAAAAAGACATTGAAGCTTTTCCGTCTGGTGTAGAAATAATTTATTAGAAGTCAACATTCATAAGTGTCAAATCATGACGTTCGCTAAAATTGGAACTCCAATTTTTTTAGAATATGAGCTGAATAATATAGCTCTTAAAAGAGAGAAATATGATCGTGATCTGGGAGTTAAATTTGATTGCGAAATGAGCTTTAATCTTCATGTATCGGAAATTGTGGCAAAAAGCCTCAAAATGTTTTGAATCAAGAATTTCCACCGACTTTTCAATTAGAACAAAAAAGATTCTGTATTATGCTTTCGTAAGGCCTATTTTAGAATACTGTTCGTTTATATGAAACCCATTTTATTATCTAAATATCGATTTGATTGAGAACGTACAAAAAAAATTCTTGAGGAACTGTGTTTTTCACTTAGATCTTCAACGAAATGAATATGAGCATAGTGAAATTTTAATCAGGTTTAATTTGAAATTTGAAAGTAATAAATAATACAATCAACTGCCCATCTGATACCTTTTAATATTAAACAAAAAAATACTAGAAATTCTGATATCTTTCATATACATTTTTTTCATACCAATTATGCATTGAACACTCCGATTCCTCGTATTCTCGAGATAGGGAACCAAAATCATAATACCTTAAGTTAATTTATTTTTCAGTTTTGTACCAAGCAACTTTTTCAAATAACTTTTTTCGATATCTGTCCATCTTACCCCACTTTTGGCCTCTCCATGGTATTTTTTCCAATTTGCCGTCATATTAGTGGTCATGTGACATTTGCCAAAATAAACTTTTTTCCCATATGGTACATACTCTTTGGCGCTCACTATATAAATAAGAAACAAAATAGGCCCTAGTACTATTCCTTGTGGAAATCCTATTTTGACTTCTGTGTTACAATTGAATTGGTTGCCAATTTTAGTTTTTTGAAGTCCTGTAACAGCAATAACGTTGGCCCTCGTTTACCGTCTGTGTACAACTTTTTTGTAAGCTTGGCATGTACATACTACAGTATAAAATGCTTTGGCAAGATCTAGGAAAACTTTCAAGCATTTTTTAGAACTATCCAAAAGAACAGGAGCATAACTTTATTTGGTACATTTTCTTGATTAGAACAATAATTTTTGTTGACAGAGACCCTTCCCAGATGATTTTATCCTTACGCCTCTGGAAGAAACGTGATAAATGAATCCACAATAAAGTATAAAATACAGAGGCCAATGCAATTAACCTGGTGACTGACTAGTAGGAGTCCGAAGTAAATTAGGCGTTTTGAAATGATTATACATTTTCGCATTATGGAACCTTCAGCACTTAATGGATTTTGATGTAAGCCCTCGTAGGCCTCGTAGAAATCGCATTACTTAATTGAATATTCATTACCGGACACATTTGCTAGCAGAATACACATTCCTTCATTTGTGCATAACTTAGAATGAAATTTAAAATATGTGAGAACCACAAGAAAGTCATTAGCATTCAAACAAAATGTAACTACACTTGGATTGGGTTGGGAAGGAAAGAAGTGGAACCGTAATGAATAATACATCATTGAAAATACTTCAAAAAACGGATTTTAGCAAATCAGCACCGATAAGAATAAAATCGACAAAGTCGAAAAATCTGACAGAAAACTTCCCTGGCTAATGCAACGACGGATATTGAACTACATCAGACAGATATCTGTGCAACGTTCTTCAAAGAAGACTCATTTGCAAGTGCTTATTGTAGACAAACAAAAGATTATCCTTAATTTGGCTGGGAATGACCACCTGCAGTGTTTCGAGGTTGTTGCCTCTCATCAGTGCAAGGGTAGGTCCGACAACTTTGAGTTATCTTGTCCCTGCCAAATGAATTATAACCAATTGCTCATCTAATAATTCCCTACGGATGAAGCAGCGACTTATAGTAAAGTCAGTCGCTGCGCCACCCGCCAATAAAAACAATAAGCACTCCTCGAGACAGCAAAAGACTCCAGGGAGAGTAAATGCGAAAAATCGAACAAGTTCAAATGTTTTGCCGGAGAATACAAATAAACGATAAGAATAAAATCGACAAAGTCGAAGTACGCCTCTCTCCAAATATTTCCACAAAGTGGAAAATCAGCACCGTTTAAAATAAGTGGTTGATGATGATTGATTGATAGTGAAATGTCGGACAGTAACACTATTATCATCACTAAAATGCTTATAAAAAGTTACTGCGAAAAAGTGTTCCTGAGTTTGTTTGAACTATGACGAAAGAAGAAATTGAACTAACTTGAGACTAGTTTTTATTACAATGTTCGTGTTCGACGCTTTAAGGGTATTTATTGTTTATAGTCTTAGTTACCACATTGTGACATTTTTGCAACCATCAATCAATGAGTCTGTGCCAATTACCACACCAGCTTAGATAATTTCAAATTGTTACTGAAAAACCTTGTACACCTACGACTACGAGTGTTTGCAATTTGCACCCTCGAGGAAAAATTAAACTTAAACTTAAAAATGAAACACTCTATGGTAATTCTCATCATCCCTCTTATTTTATCAGTATTGATTGAGTGATTTTTTTTCTCTAAATCGAAGCTAGATATGAAGAAAGCACAAGAGACAAAAAGTTGTATTTTCAGTTGCTCAATCTGAAAAAAAAAAATCTAGTTAACTTAAAGAGCGTCATTTTCTGCTGTTTCTTGTTCTCGGCGGAACGAATGAATCTACAGCGGTTGTTGATAATGAATTTCATAGGAATTGAAACATTTCAAATAAACGGAAACCGTCACGCTGTTTTATATTGGTTTTATACAATAATATTTATCATTCTCTTGATAAAATAACAACTTTAGTATGAGTGTTATGTATTTTATTCTATCATTAACATCAATAGTGCAATTATTTACCGAAAGTTGAGTTGTATATGACCAGATTGCGAAAAGGGGCCGTGGTTTAGATTTATCTACTAGATAATAAATGTCTGGGCATTTTATTACAAATACAAAGGGAATCGTGACGTTGCATATACAGAGTTAGTCGAATGTATGGACCCGCCCATTTTTTTCAGGTAATATGAGAGTTAGCGAAAAAAGCTCGAACGAAAGTATTACAATCTGCACCTTTTCATGAATTCAAATATTTTTTAGATGTGCCATTGGTGAAGAAGTGACGTCATCGACATTTTTTTTAATGTCATGTTTGGTATCGCTAGATAGCTTGTTTTTTTCTCATTTTAGTGGTACCAATATTATTCTAATTCTCTCGATAGACACAATGTGTTTCGTATATTTGTGACCACCTCTGTAATTCACTACCTATTGCTTAATTTGTTCAAAATTTTTGTCAATCGGGGAATGTAGCTAGTTGGATATTCTAAGCGATATGGCAATTTGATTCAGACAGTGGCGTACGTATGTATAAGTTTCTCAGATGCTAATTTTTCGAAGAACATTTCTAGTTATTTTCCTATAGGAAAATGTCAATAGAAAATGTTGTTCCAGAATAATTGAAGTGCCCTTATCCTGAATCTTTCCTAAATAGAAGGCGAGAGAAAAAACAAAAAATAGTCTTTTGTTTCAATAGTTCAAAATATTACTATTTTTTTAATGAAAAGAAGGACAACATATGTCGAGCGGCTATTTCATTTACTTATTCATCAGTCCTGAAAACAAATTTTTCATTTGAACCCGTGATCTGAGATGAAAAATGTAATGTTTCGAATGGCTGAGCCATTGTGGAAAATTTTGAAAATACCCTATAACCATTACTCATTTTATGAGACGAATGTTAATTGTAAACATCGTACCTAAGTGGAATTTTTTAATGAAACAGCTGTCAATGTAGCACATAAACAATATTTTTTTATAAAAACTTACGTAAGCCACTGTCTGAATCAAATTGCCATATCGCTCGAAAAATCTACCTGGCTATATTGTGAATTTTTTGTAACAAATTAAGCAATAGGTAAGTGAATTACAGAGTTGGACACAAAAATACGAAACACCCTGTACCTATCTTGAGAGTTGAAATAATATTAGTACTACTAAAATGAGAAAAAAACAAGCTTTCTAACGATACTAAACATGACCTATTGATCCATTCGAAAAATTCCGATGACGTCACTTCTCCACCAATGCCACATCTAAAAAATATTTGAATTCATAGAAAGGTGCAGAGTGAAATACCCTTCAACTTTTATTCGATTTGTTTTTCGATAGTCCTCATATCAACTGAAAAAAATGGGCGAGACCATACATTTGAATAACTCTGTAGAATCATTTTTGAAATTGATCCAGGTATGGTTATTTCAATATTTTAGTGCAGCGATTATTGACTGTCATTAGACTTATTGTTTATTGTGCTACTGCGCCACTTGAATAGGCCTGCGGATATTTGACTTGAAAATTTTATTGAAGGGATTAATGGTCACTATTTTTTGTGCCACTCTGTAATTGGCTTTTCAGAAAATCATGAAGTTGCATAGACTCATTTTGAAAATTGGATTGTGAAATATTTTTTTCGATATTGCAACGCAGTGATTAAAATTTTTTGTGCGTTCTATAAAATACTGAGAGGGAATCGTTACTTTTCATACACTCATTTCAAAAATTGGCCAGCGGATATTTCAACGCAGCGATTTTCAAGAATTTTCATAATTTTTTGTGCGTTCTTCAATATATTCAGACTTCAGAGTGAATCGCTACTTCATTTTAAAACTTGGCTGGGGATGTTTAATTAAAACATTTCATGATTCTATTAGTGAAGGTCATTATTTTTTGCAAAGACTCATTTTGAAAATTGGATTGTGAAAATCTATTTTCGATATTGCAACGTTGCGATTAAAATTTCTGTGCGTTCTATAAAATACTCAGATGGGATCGTTACTTTTCATACACTAATTTTGAAAATTGGCCAGCGGATATTTCAACGCAGCGATTTGCAAGGATTTTCATAATTTTTTGTGCGCTCTTGAATATACTCAGGTATTCATATTTTGTTTCGAATTTTATAACAGACTCAGAGAGACCGATGACTTTTGACAGACTCATTTTGAAATTTGGAGTGAGGATCTTCAATTAGAAAATTTCAGGGAGCTCATTGGACTAATTATTCATTATTTTCTGTGCCAAGCTGTGACTAGCGTTTCACTGAAGATAAAGAGAAAATCGTGACGTTGCATAGACTCGAGAATTTGATTACTGAATTCTGAAAATCTTTGTAAAACATTTCAACGGAGCGATTATTAAGGGTAGGTATTCATATTTTGTTTCGAATTCGAAGTCAAGCTGTGACTGGCGTTTCACTGAAGATAAAGAGAAAATCGTGACGTTGCATAGACTCGAGAATTTGATTACTGAATTCTGAAAATCTTTGTAAAACATTTCAACGGAGCGATTATTAAGGGTAGGTATTCATATTTTGTTTTGAATTTTATAACAGACTCAGAGAGACCGATGACTTTTCACAGACTCATTTTGAAATTTGGGGTGAGGATCTTCAATTAGAAAATTTCAGGGAGCTCATTGGACTAATTATTCATTATTTTCTGTGCCAAGCTGTGACTGGCGTTTCACTGAAGATAAAGATAAAATCGTGACGTTGCATAGACTCGAGAATTTGATAACTGAATTCTGAAAATCTTTGTAAAACATTTCAACAGAGCGATTATTAAGGGTAGGTATTCATATTTTGTTTCGAATTCGAAGTCAAGCTGTGACTGGCGTTTCACTGAAGTTAAAGAGACAATCGTGACGTTGCATAGACTCGAGAATTTGATTACTGAATTCTGAAAATCTTTGTAAAACATTTCAACGGAGCGATTATTAAGGGTAGGTATTCATTCATATTTTGTTTTGAATTTTATAACAGACTCAGAGAGACCGATGACTTTTCACATACTCATTTTGGAAATTGAGCGAGGATCTTCAGTTAGAAAATTTCAGTAGAGCTCATTTGACTCACTATTCACTATTTTTTGTGCCAAGCTGTGATTGGCGTTTCATTGAAGATAAATAGAAAATCGTGTCGTTGCATAGACTCATTTTGCAAATAGGAGTGTGAACATTTTCTTTGAATATGTCAAGGGACCGATTATTAACCGTACTTATAATTTTTTGTGCGTTTTGAAACAGATTCAGAGAGAATCCTGAGTTTTCATTTACTCATTTTAGTTTTTATGTTTTGAGATGCAACATTTGCAGACACACTCGAAGACTGTACATTGAACTTGAATATGCAGCACTGATAATTTCAGAAGTGTTACTGTTTTTATTTTTATTTACATTGCAATATCAGCATTCTTGTCATCGAACAAATATGTGGGGTACCCGTGACTAATATCATGGTATGCTCATACATATTACATAATATACGATACTATACTGTGATACTATGATGAATCAGTGCAGTAGAACATGAACATACATAACATATCTTGTTTGTTCCTTCACTCCCTGTTGATAACTTTGTCGTTGAAAGATTTCAAATAGGAATGGTTTTGACACGAAATACTCTCCAACTCTGCACGGATAGGAGATATATGGACTCATTCGTAAGTTCCTACTCGCGAAAATCCTTATAAAAACCGTAAAATAGTGGATTGAGGATTGAGATTATCGCTAGAACTGAGTGGAACACTATCCCTCTACTATCATGATACTATCATATATATATATATATATA
This sequence comes from Chrysolina oricalcia, assembly GCA_944452925.2. NCBI lineage: Eukaryota > Metazoa > Arthropoda > Insecta > Coleoptera > Chrysomelidae > Chrysolina > Chrysolina oricalcia. Next base: position 51,822,484 of record OX101821.2, read on the forward strand.
TATATATATATATATATATATATATATATATATATATATATATATATATATTCTTTCACCTAAATTATTCTGCGTTACACTACAAGTTGCTGATCATGTCAAATACTTAGGGTTGTTCTAAGATAAGCAACTAACCTGAAACATGCATCTGCAACATGTAGTCAACAAAAGCAAATCATAGTTCACGATGTGCAGAAGAGTTTTTGAAAAAACACGGTGACAGAAAGCGAAAGTCAGGGACTGATTATACACCGCGATCCAGGATCAGACATGGCCCATTTATTTGGTGGCTCAAAGTAAAACATAGACAGTCGAAAACCAACCCTGGAAAACTCCAGAAGCTTGCCTGTCTGTGTATCATGAGCGAGCCCAAAGGCATTAATCCAAATCTTTTGAAAAGTGCCCATCTCATGCAGTGGTGACATTTTTCAATAATCTTCCTGGGGATGTAATAGACGAGAAAATAGAAAATAGTTTCAAAACCAAACTCAGGTAATTCCTACTCAAGAGTTGTTTTTACAGTGTTGGTGAATAACTTGGTAGATCAGGTCAATCTGATTTCCCTCAAATGATTGTTCAATTTGTTAGGTGTTCGATACACCTCTTTTATTTTAGTTTTGAATATGTTTCGCGAAATGTGAAAATTTTGTATGGACAATTTGTATATACATATTTATTTTTCAGTGTTGAATAATTGTATTTTATTTTCAGATCATATAGACGTGTCCTATATCATTTTGTGATCTGAAAGAATTTGATAAAGAGTTATTTATATTATTTATTTATGAACCGCACTCCAACTGCTGGTATGGAAATCATCCTAAACCTTTCTACCTTTCGACATCACAGTCATGTGTGAGGCGAGGATAAGTTCATGCAGACTTATACAAACAGGTAATTGGAGAACCCAACTACAAACTGGGCACACCAAAATAATGTATGAAGTCAACATTACCGAACTGGAAATGATATCAGACTACATTTTACTCCAATACTCCAGAACATCCAGAACACAGCCTCTCACATCATCTTCGAATGAGACGCGCTGCACCACAGGACCAACAGAACATTCGGACAGATGAAACTAGAAACAGGCATGAATCCAAAACACTTAGTAAATAGACTACTAAACTTGGTGAAAGACACAGGCCTGTTTGACTAGGACCCACTGACGACAGAAGAATATAATAGACCTCAGCATGTCTCAGAGTTAAGGGAGACCTCAAGGGTGAACCCGGTATCTCTCTCGTTAGCCTTGAACCGACGAGAGATATAACCAATGTTCGTGCCCATCATGATGATGCTCATAAGGAAGCACTTGATATTTTTCATGATCGTCCAGAATGAGGTCATAGCCCACGTGCAGACCAAGAAGTTTTATGTTTTTTCCGGGACCTCACACTAAGAAGACCCCTTAAAATTACCCATAAAAGCAAGGTACGCAACTCACGGAAACAAAGATAACAACAAGGAGGTAGGGGACAGATAATGTATGACGAGTAGGCAGATCGATAAGCGTTACGTCCACAACATTGCGGGGGCAGCCCCTAAATGCCTATCTGTATTGGAGCATGCTGTTAGGCTGGATTGCCCGCCAGCTGAGAAAACTTAGAAGGGTTGAGCAAGAGGGTTCACCTCTAGCTTAACCCTGCATGTTTGAGACTCTCTTCCGTTCCACCCTCTGGGGAGGAACAGAGCCGTTTAGATGTAACAGGCTAATTCTCAGACAAGAAGAAACCTAAACATTCCCAAAATGGCCACAAATATGAAGTAGCAAATCAATCATGTGGAATGAGAGAAGTGCCGATTATTTTTATTTCGGACTTCCATAATCTGAATTGTTGCTTTGAACACGAAATTTCAATCGGTATGGTATATCCGATCGTTAGCAAGTGTTTAATGACAACAATGCATTGAAACTCATAGATCCGGAGGTGTTTCCTGAGGCATACAGCGTCCAGAAATTCAAGAACACCAATTCCTACCTACTTTCCCACGATGTTCTCTGACCGTTACAGGGCCTTCCTTTAAGAGAGAACAAAAAGATGAAATTAAAAAAAGCAACCAAAAGCAACCCCTCTGCTGCTCCCGCGCCTACCTCACTGCGAATGCAGTCAAGAAGCCACCTCATCTAACCCCCTCCGTTTTCCGCCGCATTTAATCACACGGGGCAACTGACTGAACGGGGCCCGACCCAACCGACATCCCATTAACGGCGACGGATTTCACCGTATGTCGTATGTTGAAAGTTGTTTCTTCTTCTTCAGTAACGAAAAGCCCGTCAAACACGAACCGCGTCGCAGCGCGCGTAAAACAACGGTAGCCTACTAGATTCGTTAGTGTATCGATTTGGCGATATTCCCTATTGCTATTTCCCATTGTGACTTGTGAGCCCTTTTTGGCGAGCGTTGATTCATCTGTGCGAGTTTCTCTGTGACGTCAGCTTCTCGTTTGTCGCAAAGGGAACGCGTTTAAAGGTAAATATCTGCGACCTTATATTGCTAGTTACCTGGAATAGGTACCTACCTGAGGGTTTATCATTGTTTTGTTTGTTGTTTGGCTGGAAGTGAGATATCGTTTTGTTGTGCCTTCACACTTGAGATAGACGCGTCTTCCGAATTGTTAAAAACCACGGCCACACCTGTTATCAAGAGTGTGGGTAGGTAACAAAACAAATCATCATCGCGGACAGCGGCGTGCGTTGAATAAATTTTGACCTGGAATGTGTGGTTTATCAACTAATACCGTAATTTTCCATTGTGGGAAATGGTATCGATTGATTTAATGTTTATTGGTGTATGAGGAGTGTTATTGTAATCTGTCAATTGATGGAAACTGGACCGTCAAAAAGATATTTATTTATTCATATCATGGAATACCCCAATGAAACGAAATATTCCATCTCTAAAAAATAGGTAATGCCTATTACAAATAAAAGTAATAATACTGAAACAAAACTAATTTTTTTACAGTCTGAAGACACACAGTTCAACAATGACATTTTCAGTATAATTTACAGGGAGAATCAATTTTAAAGGTCTGCAGGTCAGCAAAATGTTCTCGGTGCAGAATCCTTGCTGGTCAGCTGTCAGCTGAAATCCTTGCAGGTTGGATCAATTTGAGATGAAACTATATAGATCATATCAATATATTTTTGACAAAAAAATTCATACCCCCACCTCATATTGCCATAATAATATTAAAATTGAGGAAAATCCTTGCAGGTCGGCCGATATCCTTGCAGGTTGGACCGATTTGAGATGAAACTTGATCATATCAATACATTTTGGTCAAAAAAGGATCATACCTCCACCCCAAATATGAGATAATGCTATAAGAGGAAAAACCTTGCAGGTCCGCCGAAATCCATGCAGGTTGGACCGATTTGAGATGAAACTAGATTATAGTAATACATCTTCAACAAAAAACTTCCAAACCCCCACTCCCAAATATGAGTTTTTGCCATAGAATTATTTAAATTGTAGGGAAACCTTGCAGGTCAGCTGATATCCTTGCGGGTTGGACTAATTTGAGATGAAACTACATGATATTAATACATTTTTGATAAAAACTTCCATATTCCACTCCCAAATATGAGATTTTGCCACAGTATTATTTAAATTGAAGAAAAACCTTGCAGGTCGACCGAAATCTTTGCAGGTTGGACCGATTCAAGATGAAACTAGAAACTAGACTATGAGTAGATACATATTTGACAAAAAACTTCCATACTCCCACTCCCAAATATGAGATTTAGCCATAGACTTATTTAAATAGAAGATAAACCTTGCATGTCGGCGTAAACCCTTGCAGGAGTGAGAGTTTAGAATTTTTTTTGTCAAAAATGTGTTAACATGGTCTAGTTTCATTTCAAATCGGTCCAAACTGCAAGGATTACGGATAACGGCAGAGTTTTTCCTGTACTTAAATATCAATATTGTAATATCTTCTATTTGGAAATGGCGGTATAAACTTTTTTTGTCAAATATGTATTGATATGGTCAGGTTTCATTTGTTCATGGTCCAAACTGCAGGGATTTTCCCTCAATTTCAATGTTACATCTGAAATCGGTCCAACATGCAAAGATTTCTTGACCTGCAAGGTTTTTGCACTGAGAACATTTTGCTGACCTGCAGACCTGCAAAATAGTTACGCCCTAATTTGCAGGTGTGCAATAATATTTTTGTATACCTACATAGGTACTGAGTGATTTACAAAAATAAATTACATCAGGTTATATACTAATTGATAACTCTGAGAGTTATATCAGTTATTGTTGTTTATATATAAATCACAACTGAAACAACTGCTAAATGGATCAGACAGGTAGGAATGCTGAATTTGTGAATGTGGACATGTCATTCAAATTCAATCCATTAAACAATTGGAGAATTAAACAATGAGCGTCCACGACGTCTTCCAAGTGAAGCTAAATTGAGAGATACCTTTATGTGGGAATAATAATGTGGCAATTCATCTCAAAGCGCAGAACCTGATAAATGTGTGCTGAACGGTCATCATTAAAGAATACTTAATTTTGATTACACCAACATTAGGACCAATAAGGGACGTATGCCTCGATAATACGCAGTTGCTTCGTTTCGAGCCGGTAATATCACTTTGTCATGCAGGGCCGTTCCAACCTGGTCGAGCGCCGTCGTGCAAATGTGATCACAGCGCCTTTTTTTAGTGCATACATTTCTAAAATTTTATACGATTTTATATTATGTTCATTCGACATGATCGCTAGACGCTAACTATTAAATAATACAACTGTGAGGCAAAAATAAACATTTTATTATCAAACAAAAAATAAATATTTCTTGAACTAGAAATAGTTACCTAATCTAAATAACCCAAATAAAACTAAATAAAATCAAATAACCACTAAATAACATGCTTCCGAGATATTAAAATCTTTGGTTTGTAATATTTGCTAACAGTATTGACTCTAAATAGAACATTATACCACAATATTAATGTACATATAAACCCGTAACTTTTAAATTTATTTGCTAAAGATTCAGCCATATGCTTTGTATTGTTATCGAAAGAAACTCCACTAAATATACTATACAAAGCATCATAGACTACCCCAAGCTGATAAGTACCTCAAAGGAGTAATTGCATCAATTCTGATCGACCATCTAGTTTCAGAAAGTGGGTTTGAAGTTAAATTGGAAATATGTTCTTTTGAAACGGTCCAACGATTAGTTGAAGCCGAAAAAAAATTGTTAAGTTCTTGAACAGCTAGAGTTGTTTCCCTCAACTGCACTATTTACAACCAACTTTAAACTGTGGTTACAACAAAGTACGAAAAATGATCTTGGATTTAAATGTAGAATCTTTTTTTGTAAACCGGCATGCTTGCCTCGCATGTTGGCACCATTGTCGTATCCCTGTCCTCTCACATCATATAAATTTAAATTATGTTTTTCTAAAGCATTTAGTAGAAATTTTTGTAAGCCCTCAGCTGTTGTGTCTTCTATTGGTGCAAAATGTAAGAAACGTTCCTCAACAACAATTTATCCTGATGTTGATTCTAAATTTACGAACCTGATACAGACAGAAATTTGTTCTTGATGGCTCATGTCCGGAGTGCAATCAAGAATAATAGAAAAATATTTAGAATTTTTATTCCTATACAAAATATTTTCACTTGTAATCTCCCAAGTGCTTGAATTATTGCCGGAAATTTTTCGAGTACATGAATTTTTTGAAAATTACCCGAGTCGCGCAGCGACGAGGGTAATTTTCTTAAAAAATTCATGTACGAGATAAATTTCCTGCAATTAATTCAAGCACGCGGGGGATTCGGTAAGAAAATTTTACACCAAAATATATCCAACAATTCATAAGAAATAACTAACTATGGTTCACCTGAACTATTTATATGCATAGTACAAAAAAGATGCATGAAAATATTGATATGTAAAACACACTTAACAAAATTTCAATTTGATTTTTTTTAATTTAATAAAAAAAAAGTAAAAAAGTTCTTGCTCCAACTGGGAATTGAACTAGTGACCACACGACCACGAGGCGGACACATTACCGACTCGCCACGGGGCCTTTGATTTATATGTAGACAACTGGTGTATTGAAGTGTTTCTGAAATTTGATTTCAGAATTTGCAAATTCTGCGATTATCGTGAAGAAAATATTCAGACACATTCGAAATATTTAATAAATACATACATATGAAATATTATCTCATTTCAAATGAAAAATACAATTCCATTTGTACATCAAAGCAAAATATAAACTATCACCTGTCAAATATTTGACAGAAAAATTTCCACTTATTAATTTCGGCCAGGGTACCCAAGGAGGATAAAAATTTCCGGAAATTTTTTGGGTTGCCATGGCATCTAAATAAGAACGAATGTTTTGGTTCTCTCTAAAAGTGAGGTGTGAAATTTTCTCATAAATTATTGCCTATTAAGTATTTCAAATATTTCATTTTGAATGTGGATGCCAAGATAATGATTCATTTTGTTACTTTGCATTTGTTCCCTCTTAGTATGTTCAGCCATTATAGGATCGAATTTGGCAATTATGTCCACACTTTTCAAGAAATAATAATAATAATACATTTTATGAATTATTTATTTAAATATTACAACTTATTTCCTGCTTGTGTTTAATCTTAATTCTAGCATATTCTAACTGATTTTTCAGACATTGGTAAAAATAATAGAAAAACTTCGGCGCCTTTGGCGCCTTTTTCGTGACGACGCCGTCGTGCGCCGCACGACCTGCACTTATGGTTGGAACGGCCCTGTGTAATGGCAACCACGTATCCAAACAACAACGGAGAACATAATTTCATGTTGCTACTAATATGAATGTCAGTCTGACAGACTGCATGTCTATCAGGCATTATCTATAACTATTGAAGAATTCACGACAATGGCACTTTTTTTAATTAGTTGGTTCGTGAAATTATCTCAATAAATACTACTAGTGCTCACAATACTATCGACAATTCTGCCAGGAATCTTAAACTCGATCAAATTGCTTTGAGGAAATACCACTCGTCCTAAAGGACTAGTGGTATTACCAAGCAATTTGATCTCGTTGATTTCTGACAGAATTACTATCGATTATTTCAATCGCCGTTTGAAACCCACCTTTCCTGCAATATTAGGACCAATAAGGGACGTATGCCTCGATAATACCCTGTTCCTTCCTTTCGAGCCGGTATTGCCACTTTGTCATAGCAACCACGTATCCAAACAACAACGGAGAATATAATATCATCTTGTTACTACTATAAATGTCAGTCTGACAGACTTCGTGTCTATCAGGCATTAACTATAACTATCGAAGAATTCAAGACAATGGAACTTTTTTACTTTGTTGTATCGTGAAATGATCTCAATAAATACCACTTGTGCTAACAATATCGATAATTCTGTCAGAAATCTTAAACTCGATCAAATTGCTTTGAGGTAAAGGACTCGTGGTGTTACCAAGCGATTTGATCTCGTTGTATTCTGACAGAATTACTATCGATAGTATTGCGATCACTCGTGGTATTACCCCCGACAATCTAGATAGTAGGTGGATTACCACCGGGGGTAATACCACAAGTGCATTGAAAATTACCGATAATTCTGAAAAAAACGTGTTTTTTTTAAAAACTGCACGAGTTTATTTTTTTCGTTGTTTCAAAGCATAAATTGCCCGACTCCGAAGGAGGAGGGCAATTTTTTGAAACAACGAAAAAAATAACCGAGTGCGGGTTTTTATAAACGTTTTTTTCAGAATTATCTGGTTAATTTTCAATGCACGAGTGGTATTTGGTAGGAAATTTCACACCTCACTCTTTTAGCCAATCAAAAAATTCGTTCTTGTTTAGTGAAAATTTCAAGAATGCACAATGAATTTTCATTATTTAATGTTATAATAAACAGTACAATTATTATAAGTAACATTATATCCCAAGCTTCCTCCTGGCGTGCCTGGTTCTAGATTTTTATTGTTTATGATTTCCACAGAACTGCTGCCTTTTTCATTGTGCCGCATTTTTTCAACGATGGCCTGATGGTGTTCTTCATCCATTTGCAAATAGCTTCCAATAGATTTAGAGTTAGCATGTCCCGTCATTTTGATGAGTTCTTGCTCAGCAACTCCGCTCTTTGCCAGATTTGACACCGCTGTTGCCCTCAACGAGTGATTGGTAATTTTCTTTTTTTCCACATCTAATCCCACCTGGTTTGCTTGTTTCTTGGTCCACTTCGCTATCTCGTTTCGCCCTACAGGTATGTTTTTGAACCATTGATTTGTTACTTTCCAAAATGGATTTGCAGTTAAAAATAAGCGGTCATTTTCAATGTGTTCTCTTTTCGATTTTAATGCGTGAAATAATCGAACTGGACATAAATTACTGTTACTTCTATTCGTTACTAACCACTTGGATGAAGCACATTGTTTGGATCCACCTTGGGTAGTTTTCCCAAAAATTGGATTGTACTCAATTCTCTTTGTTTTTTGACCTGCATTATCGAGTTTTTCTTTGAAAAACTGTAGTTTTGCTCTGCATCCTTCGCCACCTCTCCACGCTAATTCATACGACAAAACAAAGAACAATTTTTTTTGTAGTCCCTCTGGGGTACTTTCGTCACAACTGTTTACTAGTTTTTTCAATTCTTCAAACTTCAGGGCAGTTGAACTCACTTTTCTTTTATCTTCCTGAGCCTGTAGGTCTCGTCTCTTTGCATTTTTGGCGTTCTGTGCAGATTTAAACACGACATCTTGGAATGGGTCAATTTTCATACCATATTTCTGGAAGTATTCTTCCATAATCATTTTGGCGGTGATATTCCAAATAGTTTTCACGGTGCTTTCTTTGTACTCCTCACCATTATTTTTCTTCATGTTATGAGCCCAGTCCTTCAAGATTTTCGCAATTTCGCATACTGGCGTGTCTTTTTCTAATTTATACCCTCTTGCTTTACAAAAATCCATGAACTGATTCCAAATAAACTTCTTACTTTTCTTAGTATTCGCTGGAGTCGTTTTTGCGATATTCTTATCGATTTCGGCTTCATTAAAAGTTCCGAAACGGTTCATTTTAGACGAGAAATATGAAAATAATGATATTTGTTTACTTCAGACATTGTTTAAATAGAACATAGTCAATGCCTGTGGAAAAGGTGTTGGACACATACGCGAGTGTCATCTAGCGTGATTAGTTACAAACATGAATATTTGACGTCATTTTAATGCAGGTTTCTTCAAAAAACCCTGATTTTAATGCTTTTCCATTGTTTTAATCAAGTTACGACATGACTTGGAGGCCAGATCACTGAAGTTACGACATGACTTGGATGCGAGCTCACTATCGCCATCTACATGTCGCATCCATTTTGAGCCAATTATAATCCCATAAGGTTGACTAACTATCTTCTATATAAACAATGCTTCAGATTAGCTTTGCTATGTCCGTAAGCTTCTCAGTTACTTCCGTAGCAATCGTGATATGAACACTTGTAGGTAGATGACACATTTGAAGTCTCACTTCTGACATTAAAATCGCGCGACTTCACTTGAATTGACATCTAATGCGATAATTGCACTGCCGTGACGCGAAACGCGTCACTACAGAGCAATTATCGCTGTGAGCCAGCGGTAATTGCATTCCTCTTATGGACGTTTTTACACGTGAGGGAAATTTCCGCTGTAATTCAGCGATAGACATTTTAACACATGAGTGAAATTTTCGATTTTCGATAATTTTGCAAGAAAGCGATTAATTTCCATATTTTGGCGAAAGAACTCGTGCCTCAAGTCTTTGATCAAATTAATCAGCTCCAATCAGTTCAGAGTTGGGTTTCCACAGATTACTCTGGTTCGATGCATTCGAATGCATCTAATTCTATTCAGATTTTCGGCGAAAAAAAGTTTTCTCAGTTTAATGGTGCACTTGTTTATTATCGTTGAAAAATTCAAATAAACATCGTAATTATTTATTCACCATTGAATGTTTGAGCGTATTTGAGAGTTACAAATCGTCACCAATGGAATCCGAAATTCCTTCATGAGTTTTACCTATTTATTTATTCTATAGCTTTGAACGAGCGTGACAGAGCCGGTTCTGAGGCATTTTTATTTTTTAGTTGATACGCGAATCTTGTTTTTTCGGGTATCCAGTGTCGGAGTGCAATATAGGGCAAGCAGGTAGAAAGACAATCTCGTTGTCATGTTTACAAATTATTAGCCTTTCGAAATATCTTCTAATCAGTTTCAAGATAATGCCATTCATTAAGAAGATCGGAAAGAACTGGATAACTAACTTTGTATGGTAAAGTTTGTATTAATAGAATATATTTTTTATTGTTCTAGAATACACCGTAGTGTTTTGACAGGTTGTAGTATACGTCACAGAACAATATACATTTCAAAAATGTACATGTTACAGAACAGTATAAAGTTTAAAAACAGAATGAGTTACATATAATGTGGTTAGTTTAAAAACGTAGAGTGTGTTACATATGTATGTGGTAATACAGTTTAACTGTCAAACTTGAATTCTAATATGTCGTAGTAGGCATTGAATAGATGATTTTTTAAGGCCAGTTTAAATGAAATCGAATTCATATTTTTCGTTTGTGTGGACAATGAGTCAAGAAGAATAATTCCCAAATTAGTTCTTCTAGTTGCATTTTGGCCAAGGTCATTCTTCAATTTTCTGTACTTTCCATGACAGATTAGTTATCAGATATTTACAAGAATTTGCCAGGTTACTCTGGTATCAACCCGTATTCCAAGTAATTTCGTAGCATGTTAGATTTAGTTTGATTTCAATATTTAATTTGCTTTTATTATTTTTTAGGCATTGCTTATTGGCGTTGAACAAATCTGTGGTCTTTACAATGTCATTTACAAGAGATGCCTCATCCAGTGCATGAATTGAAGCGTTCAGCAAAAGTTTTGTCATCTGCGTATAAACAACTGAAAAGTTATTAGCTGTTTGGAATGCCATTAATATATTTAAGAAATAATAGGGGGCCTAAGAAACTTCCTTGTGATACACAATAGTTTTACGAATTGCTCAAACTGAAAAATACACAATGCATCCTATCAGATAGATATGATGATCATAGGTTTAGTGACTTGCCTCTTAGTCCATGGTGTTCCAATTTATTCAAGAGAATATCTTTGGACACACAGTCAAAAGCTTTACTGAGGTATAAAAAAAATCCTATCTCAGAATATTTGGTTTCAAACCCTCTTAAAAATGACTAGTTTCAACAATGCCTTCGGAGTGATTCAAAGGTTTCTAAATCCAAATTGTGCTTCTGAAAATAGTTTGTGTAATTCTAAAAAACTCACTATTCTATTTTTATTCATTTATTCACCATTCATTCATTTATATTTTTCTATAATTTTTCCTAAAAGAGGAATGATTGCAATTGGGCGAAATATTTTCCGAATCACCTGATTTGTGGACTTGTATATTATTGTTAGCGATATAGTTTCCGAATATGATGTTTAAACGAAGGCTATTATGAACGAATATATCATTCGAAATAAATAATGACCTGACTAAATTATGTCTAATCGATTTAACAAATATGTCACAAATATTCCACGACGTCTCGTCAGCCAAATCCATTAAAATTATCTTAAGGAAAGACACCCCAATACATTCTTTTTCAAGACAGCAAGGGCGTATACAGGATCTGTCTTTATAACATGCTGTAAATACTGGTAAACGAAGTATAGAAATATTGCAATCTTTCCGTTGTAGAAAGCACTTGAAAGGCACGGGTTTCTGAGATAATTCAATAGTCGTCGGGGTATTTGCCAGTACGGTAGCTGTTTTCTTTTAGGTACCCACCGATATGGGTGTGAAGTAATCCACATCCACAAGATACACAGAGAAAAAAATATCGATTTTTTAAATTTCTATACTAGACTTTTTGTGTACCTCTAATCATTGAATATGCTTTTTTCGGCGGTCATCTCAGTAAAGGGTGGAAATGGGGTGGAAAAGTATAAAAAACTATATTTCGGTAAATTGACTTTGTACACCTTCCATTTTCGAATATGCTGTGGTCGAAATGACTAGAACAATGATATGCCTGAGTTTTTCAGGCCGTCTAAGAGGGTGGAAATTGGGTTAAAAAAAAATCTGTAATGTTCCCAAAGTTAGATCTGAAATAATTGATAAAAAAGAAGTTATTCACACACAATGAACAAATGGTGGAGAATGAAACCTAAATTAGTCTCACTGTTCCTATACTTGATTGAATCCTTTGATCACGCCGAGAAAATGCAAAATCCATTTTTAGCATTCAAATAGGGGTGTTATCGAGGTAGTTTAGTATGTTAGTTTGTTAGTGGGACTATTTGAATAATGACAATGGGGTGTTTCTTTACAGTTATTCACGATAATATAAAAAGTAAAGAGATAGAAAGTTCGCAAATATTGGGTTTGTACATAGAAAAATGCCCTAATCTGGAATACATCGGTGCTCACTTGGCCGATAATAGTTCCTTCCTGTCATAATGAATCAATACAACTAGTGTTTCTTAGGTTTGAACTGTTATCGCTCAACAGGGACCACGGGAAGGTGTGAGCACCCCTGTCGGGAAGGGATTTGGTAATGGGCTATTAGTTGAGGAGTGGAATGTTATTTTTATCAATTAAACTTCAAATTTACAATAAAAAATTACAATTAACATTCAAGAACCTGAGCTCATGGTCAGCCAAAATGATCTGTTTGGTTTCATAATGAAATTCTGAAATGTAGACGGTGGAAAATAAAAAAGTAACTAAACAATGAGTTGAATATACTGCGGCTCATATTCCCAAACGAAGCGTTCCACAAATTAGAGTCTTATTAAACTTGTATTATACCAAAGTTACTATTATGAGGAAGAGATTTGTTGAATTTAACATTCATAGTTAATTGAATACAGTATATTTTTTGCTCACCTGTAGTTCCATCTGATGAATTCTTGATTAACTCAAGAGATGAATCGAGTAGGAACTATAACCGCTCGACAAGGACCAGCGAGAATGTGTGTCGGGAAGGTGGGACAATAATGTTAGTGTAGAAGTGACATGTTATGTTCAGAAAATGTCACGAAATCGAATTCTACACATACCAAATGATTCGAATTCAAGATATAATTATAAAAAATTTAATTTTTTTACCATGAAGAAGTACAATGCTGAAATTATGAAAAATTGAAGAACTCTACGGAAAATAAACTGAAGAACTCCTATTCGTGGGTTGAAGTTTTCCATTTATTTTGGTCGTCGTAGTTCGAGCTAAATTCAGAAGTATTTTCATTCTATCAATAATTTATAAAATATCGAAATGTAACAAATCATTCGCATTCGGCTCTCAAGCGTATAGTCGTGGTTTTGATTCAACAATTCACCGGTCTTGTGCATGGCATCACGCGTTAAAAGGTAAGGGCTACGTCTTCTCTAGCTCGCACAAGTCTCTGGAAGACTCCTGAGAGTTGCGCGTAGGAGTGCAATAGGTTGAGGGAAATAACAAAATGAATAACAAAAATAAAATGACATAATATACCATGATACTCGAATTCACGTCATATAATGAAACGTTCATCACCTGTTGTGGGTTTTCAAGTTCTGTCTAGGAAGCTAGTGGCATAGTGGCTTGTGAGTGATAAGAAAATTATAGGCTTTTTGATCTCACCTGACCCGAAGCGGTGTCAATTCAGATTTCTAGGAACGAGAGCAAAAATTGGACTGAACCATACTGAATACGAGACGAAACAAGAATAGAATGGATATGCTGTTGGAAGTCGAAACCGGATTCCTGAATGAGTTTCTATTGGAGCAACTATTCCGTGTGATTAGTTCTGCTCCACGCGAAACCGTCATCGATGATCGGGCTCCCGTATATATAGGCCTCTACGGGTGAGCATGTCAGCCACTGTGCTCGAGGCAGGGTTCATCTTACCGTAGCTGAGCTACAGCCCTTACCACCGATGTAGACGGTATAACGAATGAAGCGGAGTTTGCCACACAGAGAATATGCCCCCGTCGATTCCCATTGAGGGATTTCGTTCCAAACAGTTTCCTCATTTCATTCTTCATCCGTTTGGTACCAGAATTCTCCAAACCAATTTTTTCTCTCATCAAAGGTCACAAATAACATGGTTATCACATGAAATTAGGTGTAGGAGATAAAACGTGTCAATATAAAAAGTACAAAATATAATCACACGAAAAGAAAAAATCTGTAATGTTCCGAAAGTTAGATCTAAAATAATTGATAAGAAAAAGAGTTGTTCACACACAATGAACAAATGATGGAGAAAGAAACCCATATTAGCCTCACTGTTCCTATACTTGATTGAATCCTTTGATCACGCCGAGAAAATATACAACCCATTGTTGGCATTCAAATAGGGGTGTTATCGAGGTAGTTTAGTTTGTTAGTGGGGCTATTTGAAATACGACAATGGGGTGATTATTTACAGTTATTCACGATAAGATTGAAAGTATAGGAATAGCGTAGTTCACAAATATTGGGTTGTACATCGAAAAATGTCTTAATCTACAATACATTGGTGCTCACTTGGCCGATAATAGTTCCTTCCTATCGTAATGAATTAATAAAATTTGTTTTTCTTAGGTTTGAACTGTTATCGCTCAACAGGGACCACGAGAAGGTATGAGCGCCCCTGTCGGGAAGGTGGGACAAGGACGTTAGTGTAGAAGTGACATGTTATGTTCAGAAAATGTCATGAAATCGAATTCTACACATATCAAAGAATTCGAATTCAAGATAAAATAAAAATATTAATTTATTCACATACAATGCTGTAATTATAAAAAAAATTGTATACAAGTATATCAAGAACTCTATGGAAAATAAACTGAAGAACAAAAATAAAATGACATAATATACCATGATACTCGAATTCACCTCATATAATGAAACGTTCATCACCCGTTGTGGGTTTTCACGTTCTGTCCAGGAAGCTAGTGGCATAGTGGCTTGTGAGTGATAAGAAAATTATAGGCTTTTTGATCTCACCTGACCCGAAGCGGTGTCAATACAGATTTCTAGAAACGAGAGCAAAAATGGGACTGGACCATACTGAATACGAAACGAAACAAGAATAGAATGGATATGCTGTTGGAAGTCGAAACCGGATTCCTGAATGAGTTTCTATTGGAGCAACTATTCCGTGTGATTAGTTCTGCTCCACGCGAAACCGTCATCGATGATCGGGCTCCCGTATATATAGGCCTCTACGGGTGAGCATGTCAGCCACTGTGCTCGAGGCAGGGTTCATCTTACCATAGCTGAGCTACAGCCCTTACCACCGATGTAGACGGTATAACGAATGAAGCGGAGTTTGCCACACGGAGAATATGCCCCCGTCGATTTTCATTGAGGGATTTCGTTCCAAACAGTTTCCCCATTTCATTCTTCATCCGTTTGGTACCAGAATTCCCCAAACCAATTTTTTCTCTCGTCCCTTTCTATCCTAATTGAGAGTTGTGATTATAAGTAACTGAAAATTAGAAATATGTTTGGAAACCAAGATGTTAGGACATTCCATGCTTCTCGAACCCACATGACTGTAAATACTTATTGTATATGATTGTGTCTTACTAGCCTGTAGTGCCAAAACTCCTCTTTGCAGATAGATAAATATCCTCCATGAGTTCCTAGAAAAATAACTTTTCACGTGTAGAACATATCAATATGGTGAATAACACAAGGAGCAATAAAATGAAATCATGAATAATACAGAAATTATTGCGTTTGCATCAAAGGTCACAAATAACCTGGTTATCACATGAAACTAAGTGTAGGAGATAAAACGTCAATATAAAAAAAGTACAAAATATAATCACACGAAAAAAAAAAATCTGTAATGTTCCCAAAGTTAGATCTGAAATAATTGATAAGAAAAAAAGTTGTTCACACACAATAAACAAATGATGGAGAAAGAAACCCATATTAGCCTCACTGTTCCTATACTTGATTGAATCCTTTGATCACGCCGAGAAAATACACAACCCATTGTTAGCATTCAAATAGGGGTGTTATCGAGGTAGTTTAGTATGCTAGTTTGTTAGTGGGACTATTTGAAATACGACAATGGGGTGATTATTTTCAGTTATTCACGATAAGATCGAAAGTATAGGAATAGCGTAGTTCACAAATATTGGGTTGTACATCGAAAAATGTCTCAATCTACAATACATTGGTGCTCACTTGGCCGATAATAGTTCCTTCCTATCGTAATGAATCAATAAAACTTGTTTTTCTTAGGTATGAACTGTTATCGCTCAACAGGGACCACGAGAAGGTGTGAACGCCCCTGTCGGGAAGGTGGGACAAGGATGTTAGTGTAGAAGTGACATGTTATTTTCAGAAAATGTCATGAAATCGAATTCTACACATATCAAAGAATTCGAATTCAAGATAAAATAAAAATATTAATTTATTCACATACAATGCTGTAATTATAAAAAAATTGTAAACAAGTATATCAAGAACTCTATGGAAAATAAACTGAAGAACAAAAATAAAATGACATAATATACCATGATACTCGAATTCACCTCATATAATGAAACGTTCATCACCTGTTGTGGGTTTTCACGTTCTGTCCAGGAAGCTAGTGGCATAGTGGCTTGTGAGTGATAAGAAAATTATAGGCTTTTTGATCTCACCTGACCCGAAGCGGTGTCAATACAGATTTCTAGAAACGAGAGCAAAAATTGGACTGGACCATACTGAATACGAAACGAAACAAGAATAGAATGGATATGCTGTTGGAAGTCGAAACCGGATTCCTGAATGTGTTTCTATTGGAGCAACTATTCCGTGTGATTAGTTCTGCTCCACGCGAAACCGTCATCGATGATCGGGCTCCCGTATATATATAGGCCTCTACGGGTGAGCATGTCAGCCACTGTGCTCGAGGCAGGGTTCATCTTACCGTAGCTGAGCTACAGCCATCACCATCGATGTAGACGGTATAACGAATGAAGCGGAGTTTGCCACACGGAGAATATGCCTCCGTCGATTCCCATTGAGGGATTTCGTTCCAAACAGTTTCCCCATTTCATTCTCCATCCGTTTGTTACCAGAATTCTCCAAACCAATTTTTTTTCTCGTCCCTTTCTATCCTAACTGAGAGTTGTGACTATAAGTAACTGAAAATTAGAAATATGTTTGGAAACCAAGATGTTAGGACATTTCAGGCTTCTCGAACCCACATGACTGTAAATACGCATTGTATATAATTGTTTCTTACTAGCCTACTGTGCCAAAACTCCTCTTTGCAGATAGATAAATATTCTCCATGAGTTCCTAGAAAAATAAATTTTCACGTTTAGAACATATCAATATGGTGAATAATACAAGAAGCAATAAAATGAAATCATGAATAATACAGAAAATATTGCGTTTGCATCAAAGGTCACAAATAACATGGATATCACATGAAATTAGGTGTAGGAGATAAAACGTGTCAGTATAAAAAAGTACAAAATATAATCACACGAAAAGAAAAAATCTGTAATGTCACGAAAGTTAGATCTGAAATAATTGATAAGAAAAAAAGATGTTCACACACAATAAACAAATGATGGAGAAAGAAATCCATATTAGCCTCACTGTTCCTATACTTGATTGAATTCTTTGATCACGCCGAGAAAATACACAACTCATTGTTAGTATTCAAATAGGGGTGTTATCGAGGTTAGTTTGTTAGTGGGGCTATTTGAAATACGACAACGGGGTGATTCTTTTCAGTTATTCACGATAAGATTGAGAGTATAGGAATAGAGTAGTTCACAAATATTGGGTTGTACATCGAAAAATGTCTTAATCTACAATACATTGGTGCTCACTTGGCCGATAATAGTTCCTTCCTATCGTAATGAATCAATAAAACTTCTTTTTCTTAGGTTTGAACTGTTATCGCTCAACAGGGACCACGAGAAGGTGTGAGCGCCCCTGTCGGGAAGGAGGGACAAGGATGTTAGTGTAGAAGTGACATGTTATGTTCAAAAAATGTCATGAAATCGAATTCTACACATATCAAAGAATTCGAATTCAAGATAAAATAAAAATATTAATTTATTCACATACAATGCTGTAATTATAAAAAATTGTATACAAGTATATCAAGAACTTTATGGAAAACAAACTGAAGAACAAAAATAAAATGACATAATATACCATGATACTCGAATTCACGTCATATAATGAAACGTTCATCACCTGTTGTGGGTTTTCACGTTCTGTCCAGGAAGCTAGTGGCATAGTGGCTTGTGAGTGATAAGAAAATTATAGGCTTTTTGATCTCACCTGACCCGAAGCGGTGTCAATTCAGATTTCTAGGAACGAGAGCAAAAATTGGACTGGACCATACTGAATACGAAACGAAACAAGAATAAAATGGATATGCTGTTGGAAGTCGAAACCGGATTCCTGAATGAGTTTCTATTGGAGCAACTATTCCGTGTGATTATTTCTGCTCCACGCGAAACCGTCATCGATGATCGGGCTCCCGTATATATATATATGCCTCTACGGGTGAGCATGTCAGCCACTGTGCTCGAGGCAGGGTTCATCTTACCGTAGCTGAGCTACAGCCCTTACCACCGATGTAGACGGTATAACGAATGAAGCGGAGTTTGCCACACGGATAATATGCCCCCGTCGATTCCCATTGAGGGATTTCGTTCCAAACAGTTTCCCCATTTCATTCTTCTTCCGTTTGGTACCAGAATTCTCCAAACCAATTTTTTCTCTCGTCCCTTTCTATCCTAATTGAGAGTTGTGACTATAAGTAACTGAAAATTAGAAATATGTTTGGAAGCCAAGATGTTTGGACATTCCAGGCTTCTCGAACTCACATGACTGTAAATACGTATTGTATATAATTGTTTCTTACTAGCCTACTGTGCCAAAACTCCTCTTTGCAGATAGATAAATATTCTCCATGAGTTCCTAGAAAAATAAATTTTCACGTTTAGAACATATCAATATGGTGAATAATACAAGAAGCAATAAAATGAAATCATGAATAATACAGAAAATATTGCGTTTGCATCAAAGGTCACAAATAACATGGATATCATATGAAATTAGGTGTAGGAGATAAAACGTGTCAATATAAAAAAGTACAAAATATAATCACACGAAAAGAAAAAATCTGTAATGTCACGAAAGTTAGATCTGAAATAATTGATAAGAAAAAAAGATGTTCACACACAATAAACAAATGATGGAGAAAGAAATCCATATTAGCCTCACTGTTCCTATACTTGATTGAATTCTTTGATCACGCCGAGAAAATACACAACTCATTGTTAGTATTCAAATAGGGGTGTTATCGAGGTTAGTTTGTTAGTGGGGCTATTTGAAATACGACAACGGGGTGATTCTTTTCAGTTATTCACGATAAGATTGAGAGTATAGGAATAGAGTAGTTCACAAATATTGGGTTGTGTACATCGAAAAATGTCTTAATCTACAATACATTGGTGCTCACTTGGCCGATAATACTTCCTTCCTATCGTAATGAATCAATAAAACTTCTTTTTCTTAGGTTTGAACTGTTATCGCTCAACAGGGACCACGAGAAGGTGTGAGCGCCCCTGTCGGGAAGGTGGGACAAGGATGTTAGTGTAGAAGTGACATGTTATGTTCAAAAAATGTCATGAAATCGAATTCTACACATATCAAAGAATTCGAATTCAAGATAAAATAAAAATATTAATTTATTCACATACAATGCTGTAATTATAAAAAATTGTATACAAGTATATCAAGAACTTTATGGAAAATAAACTGAAGAACAAAAATAAAATGACATAATATACCATGATACTCGAATTCACGTCATATAATGAAACGTTCATCACCTGTTGTGGGTTTTCACGTTCTGTCCAGGAAGCTAGTGGCATAGTGGCTTGTGAGTGATAAGAAAATTATAGGCTTTTTGATCTCACCTGACCCGAAGCGGTGTCAATTCAGATTTCTAGGAACGAGAGCAAAAATTGTACTGGACCATACTGAATACGAAACGAAACAAGAATAGAATGGATATGCTGTTGGAAGTCGAAACCGGATTCCTGAATGAGTTTCTATTGGAGCAACTATTCCGTGTGATTATTTCTGCTCCACGCGAAACCGTCATCGATGATCGGGCTCCCGTATATATAGGCCTCTACGGGTGAGCATGTCAGCCACTGTGCTCGAGGCAGGGTTCATCTTACCGTAGCTGTGCTACAGCCTTTACCACCGATGTAGACGGTATAACGAATGAAGCGGAGTTTGCCACACGGAGAATATGCCCCCGTCGATTCGCATTGAGGGATTTCGTTCCAAACAGTTTGCCCATTTCATTCTTCATCCGTTTGGTACCAGAATTCTCCAAACCAATTTTTTCTCTCGTCCCTTTCTATCCTAATTGAGAGTTGTGACATAAGTAACTGGAAATTAGAAATATGTTTGGAAACCAAGATGTTAGGACATTCCAGGCTTCTCGAACCCAGATGACTGTAAATACGTATTGTATATAATTGTTTCTTACTAGCCTATTGTGCCAAAACTCCTCTTTGCAGATAGATAAATATCCTCCATGAGTTCTTAGAAAAATACATTTTCACGTGTAAAACATATCAATATGGTGAATAATACAAGAAGCAATAAAATGAAATCATGTATAATACAAAAAATATTGCGTGTGCATCAAAGGTCACAAATAACATGGTTATCACATGAAATTAGGTGTAGGAGATAAAACGTATCAATATAAAAAAGTACAAAATATAATCACACGAAAAGAAAAAAATCTGTAATGTTCCGAAAGTTAGATCTGAAATAATTGATAAGAAAAAATGTTGTTAACACACAATGAACAAATGATGGAGAAAGAAACCCATATTAGCCTAATGTTCCTATACTTGATTGAATCCTTTGATCACGCCGAGAAAATACACAACCCATTGTTAGCATTCAAATAGGGGTGTTATCGAGGTAGTTTAGTATGCTAGTTTGTTAGTGGGGCTATTTGAAATACGACAATGGGGTGATTCTTTTCAGTTATTCACGATAAGATTGAAAGTATAGGAATAGCGTAGTTCACAAATATTGGGTTGTACATCGAAAAATGTCTTAATCTACAATACATTGGTGCTCACTTGGCCGATAATAGTTCCTTCCTATCGTAATGAATCAATAAAACTAGTTTTTCTTAGGTATGAACTGTTATCGCTCAACAGGGACCACGAGAAGGTGTGAACGCCCCTGTCGGGAAGGTGGGACAAGGATGTTAGTGTAGAAGTGACATGTTATTTTCAGAAAATGTCATGAAATCGAATTCTACACATATCAAATAATTCGAATTCAAGATAAAATAAAAATATTAATTTATTCACATACAATGCTGTAACTATAAAAAAATTGTATACAAGTATATCAAGAACTCTATGGAAAATAAACTGAAGAACAAAAATAAAATGACATAATATACCATGATACTCGAATTCACCTCATATAATGAAACGTTCATCACCTGTTGTGGGTTTTCACGTTCTGTCCAGGAAGCTAGTGGCATAGTGGCTTGTGAGTGATAAGAAAATTATAGGCTTTTTGATCTCACCTGACCCGAAGCGGTGTCAATTCAGATTTCTAGGAACGAGAGCAAAAATTGGACCGGACCATACTGAATACGAAACGAAACAAGAATAGAATGGATATGCTGTTGGAAGTCGAAACCGGATTCCTGAATGAGTTTCTATTGGAGCAACTATTCCGTGTGATTAGTTCTGCTCCACGCGAAACCGTCATCGATGATCGGGCTCCCGTATATATATATATGCCTCTACGGGTGAGCATGTCAGCCACTGTGCTCGAGGCAGGGTTCATCTTACCGTAGCTGTGCTACAGCCTTTACCACCGATGTAGACGGTATAACGAATGAAGCGGAGTTTGCCACACGGAGAATATGCCCCCGTCGATTCCCATTGAGGGATTTCGTTCCAAACAGTTTCCCCATTTCATTCTTCATCCGTTTGGTACCAGAATTCTCCAAACCAATTTTTTCTCTCGTCCCTTTCTATCCTAATTGAGAGTTGTGACTATAAGTAACTGAAAATTAGAAATATGTTTGGAAACCAAGATGTTAGGACATACCAGGCTTCTCGAACCCACATGACTGTAAATACGTATTGTATATAATCGTTTCTTACTAGCCTATTCTGCCAAAACTCCTCTTTGCAGATAGATGTATATCCTCCAAGAGTTCCTAGAAAAATAACATTTCACTTGTAGAACATATCAATATGGTGAATAATACAAGAAGCAATAAAATGAAATCATGAATAATACAGAAAATATTGCGTTTGCATCAAAGGTCAAAAATAACATGGTTATCACATGAAATTAGGTGTAGGAGATAAAACGTGTCAATATAAAAAAGTACAAAATATAATCACACAAAAAAAAATCTATAATTTTCCCAAAGTTAGATCTGAAATAATTGATAAGAAAAAAAGTTGTTCACACACAATAAACAAATGATATTAGCCTCACTGTTCCTATACTTGATTGAATCCTTTGATCACGTCGAGAAAATACACAACCCATTGTTAGCATTCAAATAGGGGTGTTATCGAGGTAGTTCAGTATGTTAGTTTGTTAGTGGGGCTATTTGAAATACGACAATGGGGCGATTCTTTTCAGTTATTCACGATAAGATTGAAAGTATAGGAATAGAGTAGTTCACAAATAATTGGTTGTACATCGAAAAATGTCTTAATCTACAATACATTGGTGCTCACTTGGCCGATAATAGTTCCTTCCTATCGCAATGAATCAATACAACTTGTTTTTCTCAGGTTTGAACTGTTATCGCTCAACAGGGACCACGAGAAGGTGTGAGCGCCCCTGTCGGGAAAGGATTTGGCAATGGGGTATTAGTTGAGGAGTGGAAAGTTAGTTTTATCAATTACTCTTCAGATTAACAAAAATAAAATTACAATTCACATTCAATAACCTGTGCTCATAGTCAGCCAAAATAATTTGGTTGGTTTTGAGGAAATTCCAGGCTTCTTGATTACACTTAAAATCATTCGATGTCTCAAATGATAAAGGAGTATTACAATATCTTATGAAAGGATAGGACCAGTTAAAGTTTTTAATGCTTGTAAAAATCACAAATGACCAAAACCGTCCACAAAAAACAATCAGCTGGTGACCACCAAGTTGGAGTCAACTGAAATTATTAGCAAAATTATTCGATTCCTCAAATTAAAAAGCAGTATTACAATTATAATGAAATTGCAGAATCACTCAATGTTTATACAGTTTATAAAAATCACAATCAACCAGTGAAAACCACAAAAAAACAATCAGCTGATGACCGCCAAGCAGTACAGTGATTCATCGAGTACCGTAATAAAACTTCACGTCCGCTACCTCTGCCAGCCAGCCGAAAACTGAATCGGAGAGTGTTATGAGCATGATTCAACCGCCCCCACTCTGTCGGCCCTCATCGGTAGTTTTCGATCCAGCGTTGCCACGTTTGCGAGATTCCCACCTTTCTATAAGATTTTGGATTTCTTGACAGAAATTTTGGTAGGCGCCTTTTTAAAATAGATTTTTAGTTATTTCATATGAATCACGAATAACCAGTACCAACCACAAAAACAATTAGATGGTGACTGCCATGTTGTGACGTCAGCTGATGTCATTGAATAATTGTTCGATATCTCAAAGGAAAACGAATATTACTATATATAATCGAATAATAAGATCATTAAATGTCTGGAAAATTTATAAAAATAAAAGTTAACCAGACCCAACTACAAAATACAGTATTTTCTGGTGACCAACATGTAGTGACGTCAACTGAAATTATTAGCAAAATTATTCGATTTCTCAAATGAAAAAGGAGTATTACAATTATAATAAAATAACAGGATCACTCAATGTCAATAAAGTTTATAAAAATCACAATCAACCAGTGAAAACCACAAAAAAACAATCAGCTAATGACCGCCATGTTGTGACGTCATATGACAGTGCAGTGATTCATCGAGTACCGTAATAAAATTTCACGTCCGCTATCTCTGCCAGCCAGCCGAAAATTGAATCGGAGAGTGTTAATAGTGTTATGAACATGATTCAACCGCCCCCTCTCTGTCGGCCCTCATCGGTAGTTTTCGATCCAGCATTGTCACGTTTGGAAGATATCTACTTTTCTATTAGATTTTACGTTTCTTAACAAAATTTTGGTAGCTTCTTCTTAAGAATAGATTTTTTGCAAGTTTATGTAAATCACAACTAACCAGAAACAACCACAATACACAATCAGCTGGTGACTGCCATGTTGTGACGTCACCTGATGTCATTAGCAAAATTGTTCGATTTTTCAAATGAAAAAAGGATATTATAATAAATAATCAAATAATAAGATCTCTAAGTGTCTGAAAACATTATAAAAATCACAATTAACCAGAACCAAGTACAAAATACTATCTGATGACCACCACGTTGTGACGTCAACTGAAATTATTAGCAGCATTATTCGATTCCTCAAATGAAAAAGAAGTATTACAGTATATAATAAATTGATTGGATCATTCAATGTCTGTAAAGTTTATAAAAATCACAATCAACCAATGAAGACCACGAAAAACAATCAGCTGATGACAGCCATGTTGTGACGTCAGATGACAGTGCAGTGATTCATCGAGTACCGTAATAAAACTTCACGTCCGCTACCTCTGCCAGCCAGCCGAAAACTGAATCGGAGAGTGTTATGAGCATGATTCAACCGCCCCCACTCTGTCGGCCCTCATCGGTAGTTTTCGATCCAGCGTTGCCACGTTTGCGAGATTCCCACCTTTCTATAAGATTTTGGATTTCTTGACAGAAATTTTGGTAGGCGCCATTTTAAAATTGATTTTTAGTTATTTCATATAAATCACGAATAACCAGTACCAACCACAAAAACAATTAGATGGTGACTGTCATGTTGTGACGTCAGCCGATGTCATTGAATAATTGTTCGATTTCTCAAAGGAAAGAAATATTACTATATATAATCGAATAATAAGATCATTAAATGTCTGGAAAATCTATAAAAATAAAAGTTAACCAGACCCATCTACAAAATACAGTATTTTCTGGTGACCAACATGTAGTGACGTCAACTGAAATTATTAGCAAAATTATTCGATTCCTCAAATGAAAAAGCAGTATTACAATATATAATAAAATAACAGAATCACTCAATGTTTATAAAAATCACAATCAACCAGTAAAAACCACAAAAAACAATCAGCTGATGACCGCCATGTTGTGACGTCATATGACAGTACAGTGATTCATCGAGTACCGTAATAAAACTTCACGTCCGCTATCTCTGCCAGCCAGCCGAAAACTGAATCGGAGAGTGTTATCAGCATGATTCAACCGCCCCCAATCTGTCGGCCCTCATCGGTAGTTTTCCATCCAGCGTTGTCACGTTTGGAAGATTTCTACTTTTCTATTAGATTTTACGTTTCTTAACAAAATTTTGGTAGCTTCTTCTTTAGAATAGATTATTGGCAAGTTTATGTAAATCACAGCCAACCAGAAACAACCACAATACGCAATCAGCTGGTGACCGCCATGTTGTGACGTAACCTGATGTCATTAGCAAAATTGTTCGATTTCTCAAATGAAATAGGAATATTACAATAAATAATCAAATAATAAGATCACTAAATCCCTGAAAAAATTGTAAGAATCACAATTAACCAGAACAAAGTACATAATACAATATTATCTGATGACCACCATGTTGTGACGTCAACCGAAATTATTAGCAGCATTATTCGGTTCCTCAAATGAAAAAGGAGTATTACAATATATGATAAAATAATAAGATCACTGAATGCCTGAAAAATTTATAAAGATCACAATTAACCAGAACCATGTACAAAATACAATATTATCTGGTGAATCACCATGTTGTGACGTCAACTGATATAATTATCAAAATTATTCGATTCCTCAAATGAAAAAGGAGTATTAAAATTATAATAAAATAACAGGATCACTCAATGTCTATAACAATTATAAAAATCACAATCAACCAGTGAAAACCACCAAAAATCAATCAGCTGA
Source organism: Chrysolina oricalcia (assembly GCA_944452925.2). Taxonomy (NCBI): domain Eukaryota; kingdom Metazoa; phylum Arthropoda; class Insecta; order Coleoptera; family Chrysomelidae; genus Chrysolina; species Chrysolina oricalcia. The sequence goes on from OX101821.2 coordinate 51,848,638, forward strand.
TTACCGCCATGTTGTGACGTCAGATGACAGTGCAGTGATTCATCGAGTACCCGAATAAAACTTCGTCATCTATCTCTGCCAGCCAGCCGAAAACTGAATCGGAGAGTGTTATCAGCATGATTGATTGATTGATTGATTGATTGTGCTTTATTGTACAAAGATTACAAATCTCATTTACAAAGCTTAACTAAATAAAATACAAAATATATATATATATATATATATATATATATATATATATATATAACATTTGGCTCGAGGTAACAATGATATTAAACATATAATTAATTAAAAAAAGTAAAGTAAACATCTTTTCGTCAAAATAGTTCCTAGTGACTAATATTAACCACAGGTTAATGGTCCTAGATTAATTAATTGTATAAAAATATCTATATAATAAATGACAAACAAGATTATTACTCACAACAAACAGCAGTAAAGCCACAAGAAAAAGTCAAACATATACATATAAATGATTCAACCGCACCCACTCTGTCGGCCCTCATCGGTAGTTTTCGATCCAGCGTTGTCACGTTTGGAAGATTTCAACTTTTCTGTTAGATTTTACGTTTTTTAACAAAATTTTGGTAGCTTCTTCTTTAGAATAGATTTTTGGCAAGTTTATGTAAATCACAACTAACCAGAAACAACCACAATACACAATCAGCTGATGACCGCCATGTTGTGACGTAACCTGATGTCATTAGCAAAATTGTTCGATTTTTCAAATGATAAAGAAATATTACAATATATAATCAAATAATAAGATCACTAAATGCCTGAAAAATTCATAAAGATCACAAATAACCAGAACCATGTACAAAATATAATATTATCCGGTGATCACCATGTTGTAACGTCAACTGAAATTATTAGCAAAATTATTCGATTTCTCAAATGAAAAAGGAGTATTACAATTATAATAAAATAACAGGATCACTCAATGTCAATAAAGTTTATAAAAATCACAATCAACCAGTGAAAACCACAAAAAAACAATCAGCTAATGACCGCCATTTTGTGACGTCATATGACAGTGCAGTGATTAATCGAGTACCGTAATAAAATTTCACGTCCGCTATCTCTGCCAGCCAGACGAAAACTGAATCGGAGAGTGTTATGAGCATGATTCAACCGCCCCCACTCTGTCGGCACTCATCGGTAGTTTTCGATGCAGCGTTGTCACGTTTGGAAGATTTCAACTTTTCTATTAGATTTTACGTTTCTTAACAAAATTTTGGTAGCTTCTAGTTTCTTCTTTAGAATAGATTTCTGGCAAGTTTATGTAAATCACAACTAACCAGAAACAAACATAATACACTATCAGCTGGTTACCGCCATGTAGTGACTTCACCATTATCAAAATTATTCGATTTTTCAAATGAAAAAGGAATATTACAATATATAATCAAATAATAAGATCACTAAATGCCTGAAAAATGTATAAAGATCACAATTAACCAGAACCAAGTACAAAATACAATATTATCTGGTGACCACCATGTTGTGACGTCAACTGAAATTATTAGCAGAATAATTCGATTCCTGAAATGAAAAAGGAGTATTACAATATAGAATAAAATAATAGGATCACTCAATGTCTATAAAAATCACAATAAAACAGTGAAAACCACAAAAAAACAATCAGCTGATGACCGCCATGTTTTGACGTCATATGACATTGCAGTGACTCTTTGAGTACCGGAACAAAACTTCACGGCTATCTCTGCCAGCCAGCCGAAAACTGAATCGGAGAGTGTTATCAGCATGATTTAACCGCCCCCACTCTGTCGGCCCTCGTCGGTAGTTTTCGATCCAGCGTTGTCACGTTTGGTAGATTTCAACTTTTCTATTAGATTTCACGTTTCTTAACAAAATTTTGGTAGCATCTTCTTTAGAATAGATTTTTGGCAAGTTTATGAAAATCACAACTAACTAGAAGCAACCACAATACACAATCAGCTGGTGACCGCCATGTTGTGACGTCACCTGATGTCATTAGCAAAATTATTCGATTTTTCAAATGAAAAAGGAATATTACAATATATAATGAAATAATAAGATCACTAAATGCCTGAAAAATTTATAAAAATCACAAAAACCAGAACCAAGTACAAAATATAATATTATCTGGTGACCACCATGTTGTGACGTCAACTGAAATTATTAGCAAAATTATTCGATTCCTCAAATCACAAAGGAGTATTACAATTATAATAAAATAACAGGATCACTCAATGTCAATAAAGTTTATAAAAATCACAATCAACCAGTGAAAACCTCAAAAAAACAATCAGCTGATGACCGCCATGTTGTTACGTCTTATGACAGTGCAGTGATTCATCGAGTACCATAATGAAACCTCACGTCCGCTATCTCTGCCAGCCAGCCGAAAACTGAATCGGAGAGTGTTATCAGCATGATTCAACCGCCCCCACTCTGTTGGCCCTCATCGGTAGTTTTCGATCCAGCGTTGCCACGTTAGCGAGATTCCCTCCTTTCTATAAGATTTTGGATTTCTTGACAGAAATTTTCTTTTTCTTCTTTAGAATAGATTTTTGGCAAGTTTATGTAAATCACAACTAACCAGACAATCACATTGATCATGATTATGCAATTATCACTTTGATTTCTTGAAAAATTTATGATTTTTGATTGAAACTGTTTCCAACAAATATATCGAACTATGGGCTTTCTGTCGCAGATAATTCCTGATCTAATTTTACGAACATTTTAATTTCGGAAAATCCGAAACACATATGAATAAGCAAATAACTGATTGGTTCTCATTATTGAAAATACTTACTGTAACATGCAGTGAATATGCACTTTTAACATCTCAAATCGATACGAAAGAAAAAACGGAACAGGTAAAACAAAATTTTATTGATACAGCAAAGTTAAAATATTGATTAATTTTTTTTGTGGAGGAAATTCACTTCTTGACATGTTTATTCGGGTTTGCAACTTACACAGTTTAAAATGAAAATTTGTCAACGTTCTTTCAAAAAATGAAAGTAATTTAAAATTTTTTTCTTGCAGGCAAATTTTGAGAATACGCCAACATACTGACAAAATTATATCATTTTCTCAAGACAATAGTTTTTGAAACACAGTAACTAATCAGGGAAAATTTATTCATTTTTCCTTCTACACTTGTATAGAATTTTTTGATTAACATCTTTCATTTTCTGTCTGTGTATGGTTAAAAACCAAAAAAAAACATTTCCAAAAGTGAAAACACTTTAGTGTTTTATAGCTCTATTGTAATAGTGTGAAAATTTTATATTTATCTATATTACGTCAGGTAGTGATTGTTCTTATGGACATTTCAAACGGTTCTGTGAGCACAAGACAGGATAACTTTTTATCTAATTACAATATACGAGGATGTATTGATATCTAGTTAGCCTAGACCAGTTCTCTGCATAAACAAAATATTGCGTTACCATAGCAACGAACAATAACTTATTAGAAGTGTCAGTGTAAAGTTTGACGTCAAAAAAGTAAAATAGAGTTACGCAATAAATTCAAAGAAAATATATGTCCACCATCCATCATCAAGTACCTGTATTTAAAAGGGTTAGGAAGTAAGCAGATTTACGAAGATGTGCTTAATACCCTTGGTGATCAATGTCCTTCGTATGCGACCGTGAAAAATTGGACTGCAAGCTTCAAAAGAGACGGGTGTGAAGTTATCCACAAGATACACGGATAAGAAAATATCGAATTTTTTTTATTTCTATACTGGACTCTTTGTGTACCTCTAATCATTGAATATGCTTTTTCCGGCGGTCATCCCAGTAAAAAACATGGTGCCTCTGTTTTCCAAACAGTCTTAAAGGGTGGAAATGGGGTGGAAAACCATAAACAAACCATATTTCGGTAAGTTGACTTTGTACACCATCCATTTTCGAATATGTTGTTTCTCGTGGTCGAATTGACTAGAAAAATGATATGCCTGAGTTTATCAGGCCGTCTAAGAGGGTGGAAATGGGGTTGAAAATCATAAAAAAACTATATATCGGAAAGTTGACTTTGTACACCTTCCATTTTCGAATATGTTGTTCCTCGTGGTTGAATTAACTAGAAAAATGCCACTTCTGAGTTTTTTAGGCCGTCTAAGAGGGTGGAAATGGGGTTGAAAGTTGAAACTCATAGAAAAACTATATTTCGGAAAGTTGACTTTGTACACCTTCCATTTTCGAATATGTTGTTCTCGTGGTCGAATTGACTAGAAAATTGCTATGCCTGAGTTTTTCAGGCCGTTTAAGGGGGTGGAAATGGGGTTGAAAATCATAAAAAAACTATATTTCGGAAAGTTGACTTTGTACACCTTCCATTTTCGAATATGTTGTTTCTCGTTGTAGAATTTATTAGAAAAATGATATGCTTGAGTTTTTCAGGCCGTCTAAGGTGGTGGAAATGGGGTTGAAAGTCATAATATAACTATATTTCGGTTAGTTGACTTTGTACACCTTCCATTATTGAATACTTATGTTGTTTTTTGTGGTCGGATTAACTAGAACATTGGTATGCGTGAGTTTTTCAGGCCTTCTAAATGGGTGGAAATGGGGTTGAAAATCATAGAAAAACAATATTTCGGAAAGTTGACTTTGTACACCATTTTCAAATATGTTGTTTCTCGTGGTCGAATTGACTATAAAATTGCTATGCCTGAGTATTTCAGGCCGTTTAAGGGGGTGGAAATGGGGTTGAAAATCATAATGAAAACTATATTTCGGAAAGTTGACTTTGTACAACCTCCATTTTCGAATATGTTGTTTTTTGTGGCCTGAGTTTTTCTATAATTCAGAATGTTGTCTTTCTTGTACACCATTCATATTCAAGTATGTTGTTTCTCGTGGTCACACGTAGCATTTTTCTAGTCAATTCGACCACGAGGAACAACATATTCGAAAGTGGAAGGTGTAAAACCCCATTTCCATTCTCTTAGACGACCTGAATAACTCAGGTATGGCATTTTTTCTAGCCAATTCGACCACGAGAAACAACATACTTGAATTTGAATGGTATACAAAGTCAACTTTCCGAAAAATAGTTTTTTTTATGATTTTCAACCCCATTTCGACACCCTTAGACGGCCTAAAAACTCAGACGTATCATTTTTCTAGTCAATTCAACCACGAGAAATAACATACTCGAATTTGAATGGTGTACAAAGTCAACTTTCCGAAATATAGATTTTTTATTATTTTCAACCCCATTTCTACCCTCTTAGACGGCCTGAATAACCCAGGCATGGCATTTTTCTAGTTAATTCAACCACGAGGAACAACATATTCGAAAATGGAAGGTGTACAAAGTCAACTTTCCGATATATAGTTTTTTTATGATTTTCAACCCCATTTCCACCCTCTTAGACGGCCTGATAAACTCAGGCATATCATTTTTCTAGTCAATTCGACCACGAGAAACAACATATTCGAAAATGGATGGTGTACAAAGTCAACTTACCGAAATATAGTTTGTTTATGGTTTTCCACCCCATTTCCACCCTTTAAGACTGTTTGGAAAACAGAGGCACCATGTTTTTTACTGGGATGACCGCCATTTCCACCCTCATAGACGGCCTGAATAACTCAGGCATTGTATTTTTCTAGTCAAATCGACCACGAGAAACAACAGACTTGAATATGAATGGTGTACAAAGTCAGCTTTCCGAAATATAGTTTTTTTTAAGGTTTTCTACCCCATTTCCTCCCCCTTAGACGACCTGAGACTCAGACGTAGCATTTTTCTAGTCAGTTCGACCACGAGGAACAACATATTCAAAAATGGAAGGTGTACAAAGTCAACTTTCCGAAATATAGTTTTTTTTATGATTTTCAACCCTATTTCCACCCTCTTAGACGGCCTCAAAAACTCAGGCATATCATTTTTCTAGTCAATTCGACCACGAGAAACAACATATTCGAAAATAGATGTTGTACAAAGTTAACTTACCGAAATATAGTTTGTTTATGGTTTTCCACCCCATTTCCACCCTTTAAGACTGTTTGGAAATCCGAGGCACCATGTTTTTTACTGAGATGACCGCCGGAAGAAGCATATTCAATGATTAGAGGTACACAAAGAGTCTAGTATAGAAATAAAAAAAAATCGGTATTTTTTCTCCGTGTATCTTGTGGATGTGGATAACTTCACACCCGTCCCACCGATGGATTACATTTTAAGTACAGGATCATGCCGAATCTTTGAATTTTGTGCCCATTCGTTCATTCCTAATTTTATTCTTCACTTGTCCATTACTGCTTTATGATACCTTGGCAACGGTTGTTTTTATCAGACCCATAACGCCCGGGGCTTTATGGAAGGTATTATGAATCATGACGCCCGCTAAATATTTTTTTCTGTAGTTCAATAAATGAATTACTCAGAAAAGTTTTATTTATAACTGTACATAAAAAAGGGACTGATTATTTTCTCTAAAAGTTCTGTGAGTTGACCGATGAGGAACTCCTCAATGTGCATTCGGTTTCGTTCGGAACGTTAACATTTTCTTTTTCGGAAACGGAATGGGCTATCATTGTAGCAATTTTGTTCATCGAGGAGATACTTTCTTCAATATAGTTCTCTGCTACCGTACTACTCTTCCATTATCCATGTAATTTTAAAGGAAGCACCACCTTGAACAAGAAGCGTTGACGACGTTCGGCGTGTGGACAATGTCCGGTGTAACCTTTCGGGTTTTCCAAATTAGGGTATTTCGCTATGATAGAAGGAACACTTCCTATAGTATTTTTACCTACTGGCAACTGAATGCGTTTATTATTTCTGTAGGTTAAAAAAAACTACGTTGTTCACATCCTTTTGGTCGTAGTGCAATGTACTTTTTAACTAAGTTCAAGGCTCCTATTTCGCTTTCTACAACAATGGTGGTACTTTTTGAGGTGCAGGTCCTGGTTTCTGGTACCTTGATCAGTAAAACGGCTCCTCTATCTTCAATGTCATCAATTGTCATCTTGACCATTTCATCACGTCTTAAGCCTCCAAATACGCCCATTACCAGAAAAACTTTCTGTAGCAGAAAAGTATCATCTGGAGCTTTTCTTACTAAAAGTAATACTTGTCCACCTTCCAACACCTTTGATTTTTTAGGAATGTATCCTTTTGATTTAACTTTCAGAAATGCCACCAGTTGACTGAACGCTGATCTATAGACTATTTGCACTATATTTTTCAGACTGAAATAATGTAAAATAAATAAAAAATATTAATATTTTTCATGAGATGATCTCATCAGTTCCTGGAAGTATGCCATTAAGACATTTCATTTACGGTAATCACTCTGTTTTTATCAATCCATCTCAAAAAACGGTCATACTCCTTCTCGTATAAGTATTTGGATTTCACAGGCAGTAAAGAACCCCGCACCATTCTTATGGGAAATGGGTCCCGGTGAAATTCGATGAATTTTTGATATGATGTAGTTCAAGTCAAGCTGATCAAAAGTGTCCATGGCCTCAACCCAATGTTATGGTTAGTTTCCGAGATACAGGGTCTTAAATAAAAATGTTTTCCGCGACGAATATTGCTTGCCCGTAAAGCAATACTTTTAGACTGGTTTTTGATAAAAAATATTGTTGTATACAGGGTGAGTCCGGCATTATTCAAAATGAAATTCTCATTCGACCCTATAAAATGAAGATGTGATCAAACCAAGTAACACACTGGAATGCTCATCGTTTGAATATGTAAAAATTGATAAATTCAACATGTTGTACAGTGTGAATCAAGCAGTGACAGTTTTTCTGCTGACATTTTGTATATTTTTATTTTATATTTTGAGCTCTAGGAATACTTAACCACGAACATCCTTGAACGAAATTGATATACAGTTGAGACAAACACTAGGTGATGACAAAAATTGCGAAATAGAGATTTTTTATAACTCATCCTTTATGAAAATAGACAGTTTTTTCTATACACGTTGTTGAAGGTTTACAGATAAGACTACCTCAGTTAGTTATCCACATATTCCACCGAGCTTATAGTCATATTTTTTGTTTTCAAATCTTATTTCAGGAATTTGGTAAAATATGTTCATTATGTACAGGGTGAATAATTTTCAATGACCAATGTTGAAATATCGACGAAAACCGGACACCATTATTGAACTGTCATCTAAAATATTATTCGGTGATAATTATTCCTTCACATCATGATGTTCCCAGGACATAACAGGAATTTTCCTTTTATATGGGGCTGGAAAGGAAAAATATAAAAATAATTTAAGATACTATTTGAAACGGTAACCTTCAACTGTCCATTTTTCGAGGTTGGGCCCATGAACACTATTGATCAGCTTGACTTGAACTTTATCATATCAAAAATTCAGCAGATCAATTACAGGATGAGTTATTTCCTTTTCTCAATTTTTGTTATCACCTACTGTTTGTCTCACTGTATATCAAAGCTCAAAATATAAAATAAAAATATTCAAACTGTCAGCAGAAGAACTGTCACTTCTTGACTTAACCGATGAGCATTTCAGCGTTTTACTTGGTTTGATCACATCTTCATTTTTTAGGGTCGAATGATAATTTAATTTTGAATAATGCTGGACTCACCCTGTATCCAACAATATTTTTTATCAAAAACCAGTCTTGAAGTGTTGCTTTATGGGCAAGCAATATTCGTCGCGCAAAACATTTTTATTTAAGATGAAAGCAATATTACTTCAAACAAATGGCCTCTTACCAAATTTGACACCCTGTATTTCGAAAACTAGCCATAGGATTGGGTTGTGTCTACAGACACTTTTGATCAGCTTGACTTGAACTACATCATATCAAAAATTCATCGAATTCCACCGGGACCCATTTTCCATAAGAATGGTGCGGGGTTCTTTCTTAACGCTTTTTCAGCTTTGAGCGTCACATTCTGTGGGATCTCCGTTTTTAGTTTCCTCCACTAACAAGCTTGTCAATTCTTACAAAAATGCAGCGTCATTTTATTAGATAAACAACCCTTAGCAACCTCTTCAATGTTTCCATGGCAATTGCACAGAAGCTCACTTGTGCTCAGTTGCCGACTAGAACGCAGTAAATACTATGAGAAGAAATTTATGAAGTGAACAACGTCGTTTAAGATAATTTTTTCGTGAAAAATAAAATCTTGTATGCACCACGGGCGTTACTAGATCCTAACGCCAATCGGACAACATTCATCCCTCGTACAAAGGACCTCGGGTGAATGTTACCCTCCGGGCATTAAAAATTGTTGTTAAAAAAAATTATTAGAATCTGTATAACGCTATAAAAATCTCCGAATTGGGCATTCCCCTTTTTTGTTTTTGAATGTCTAGTTGTGTGACCATACTAGCTTCGCCCTAATTCTGTAAATATTGTTTCCATCAGATTAAATGATCCCATATGGGTAATGCGTTGCCATGCATATACATGTAAAGTTACATACCTCATGCAATATTATGTAAAGTCATCACATGACTTCAAATGTGAATTTCCAATATATTCCATGTATTATCACTTGTATACTGATGTAATTTTCTCCATTTTTCCAGATTTAATGGCGATTTATACATGTTTTTTCAAGTATTTTTACCATTATACACAAGTAGTGTCAATTGACATACATATGCTTTAGTATGTATTATTCAAGTATCTGTAGGGAAAAATGCAATTTTTGTTGTAAATTAAACTTGGAATAACATGAACTTTTACATACCACAAATGTGATTTTGCACATATTTTCCGATAATTACTGTTATTTTCATGTGATTTTCCCCCTAACTACAGATTTAACGGAAAGTTACTTGTCTGTTTAGGTGTCTTTTGTCCATTGTTTTCAAGTAGTGTCAACTAACTTTACATTGTGTAAAAACTTGTATCGTAATAACTTCAATAGAGAAAAAAAGTAAGAAAATTACCCATTTTCAACGTTGAGTGAATTAAAACGTAGTGTACCTTGAAAAATAGCGAAATATTTGATAGATTAGATTAGATCTTGATTATGCCAGCAAAGTCAGATCTTTTTTTGCCTCAAATGTAACGGTTACAGAGAAGTGTTATACTTCTTCAGAGTTTGATAAATACTACAATATTCCATAATAGTACAGAGAGGGGAGGAGGATCTGCAAAAAAGACATAAAATCGAATTTAAAAATACTTTATTCATCATTCATTGAAGAAAAATAACTAAAACTCTCAAATCGTTTAAATATCGTACCACAAACAATAATTTAACAAAATATCCTACTCTATACTTCAAATCTTTGAAATTAACTGAATAGTTTAGCTGGCCTCGTGAGATTGCTCACTCTCCGATTTCATATTCTGGAATCAAATTGAGATGATAACTATCCACTTAAGATTTGAATTTCAAGTAAATACTCAAAATCATCACTCAGTTGGCTTTGCGACAACCGAAGTTTCGATTCGATTTCCTATGAAAAAATTGGTGTTATTCATAACATTATGGAACGAACAATTAATGTTTGATATTTTTTCCTCAGTACCTATTAACTCACCTGATACACAATCCAATGACAAGTTGGCACCAACATACACAAATAAAAAATATGTCTTGTTTGTTTTTAAAACGAATCTTCGCCAGATGCCCAACGATGTTCATCCTATACCAACATGAACTGTGAATGAGGATTGGGCCGAATGCCGGTATGTGCGCATGGCGATAGCGTCACGGAAAATTACATTTAAACAAAAGATAATTCACACATTACTTGGAATATTCTGTAAATTGGCGTCATTCCGCTGTAACAATACGTCGTTTTAATAATTGTTACATTCATATACAGTCATCATGTAAACCAGCGGTAATTACATGTAATAAAGCATTGAATTACATGCTCACTGTAAAACACGAAAGAAATGGAGGACATTTACCAAATTTTACTTTAAAATTTTGAATTACTTGTGGAATCAAGTTATAATACTAGGAGTATGTAGATATTACATTTTGGAATATATTTTTCCATCCACTTTTTACTGTGAAGGACGGATCTGGATGTGAAATCTCGTACTTTGTTGATATGGTATAATTTCACCTCCTATTGTTTTGTAAGCAGTTAACACGTTTCAAACGATTCAAAGTGTGCATGACTGATGTTTAAATATTTAGGCTATGTATATTTCATTTGAAATAGAGATGTATGAATCCTGTGGCCTTGCGCTGGTGAAAGATAAATCAACGGAATGAATATTGAAACATTGTTACGAAAGTGAAATCATCAGTAGGTAATTAAAAGCGCAGTAGTTGATTGATTAGGTGCTTCTTCATTATGAATAATGTCCATAAACTGCGGTGTACTTGTTTCACAGCTATCAAGTAATTTTTATCACCATTCTACCGTATCAGTCGTTGAAATTCAAATTACTGTTACAGTATTCCTCAAAAACGCCATAGCAACGGGTTTGCAACTTGTAGAAATCAATACATTACCACTTGATTTCTACGTATTGAAATGGTCTAGAGCAGAATAAAGGAAGATTTTCTTGGGTTCACTCCCGAATTCAGTGTAATCACGGGTATCAAGTTTAACAAGTAGATCGAAAGAAAACGTCAAATTGTAATCATACATATACTGAGAAAAGAAAAATATCTAAACATTACAGCGCATTAGTGGCAAAAAATTGAATTTTTCTATTTGGAGTCTAAAATGAAGTCATTATGGACAAATGCATATCGAAATGGCTTATATTTCGATACGCGTTTTAAATTTTTTCGAGATTGGTAACTGTCAGATGAACGACAGACAAGAGGGATGAGATTTTCAGATATTAAACTTAGATGGTACAATTATTATAAACTTCAATTGTTACATGACTGGTTTCTGGGGCGTTTATAATTAAATTAGCTGGTGTGGTTTGGACTGAGTTTACAAAATTATGCTCAGTGGTTTAATTGTTTGAAAAGTCACTTATTTAGACTGCAGTGGGAGTGTGGTGAGGCATCGGATACTGTGAAATTCCTTTTCGTAAACTGAACGAGATTTTTTTGAGCAACAAATCATTCAAAGCCGTTTGAGCAATTACTCTCAATTCAGGAGGGGTGCAACTTGAGTTTTCTTCACCAGTCATTTTGAAAAAGGTAATTTACTGATATTTGCATTCAAAATTTGAATAAATTATGTGAGCAAATGCATTACCTGACAGCATCCTTCAAATTTTAAATATTTTATCAATGTTACCAACCCGATATGTCTGATACCATGTGAAACAAGTGCAATTTATATAAGATGACACGCTTGAATGTAAAATTATCTGGTAATTTTTATGTACGGGTGTTACTCATTCGAATATTTCACGATTAAAAAAAAAAATGATTTTTTTTCTGAGAAATATTATAGTGCTTACTGATAAAGACTATAAATAAAATTGTGCTAGTCACGCGAAATTTTTTCACTTTTTCAAGTTTTTATGAAATTCTTTAGTATTGTTTGTGGTGTCATGGCTACGGGATGTTTTCGCAGTGCAATTATCGCTCTGTAGTACAATAACCTCCATCAAAAATGGTCATTGCTAAACTCAACGGACTACAGAGACAAGCGTGCCTGGCGATTACTGAAAGCATTCGCTCCGCGCCGACGGCAGCAATGGAAGCCCCCCTTGGATTAATTCCTCTCCACATAGTCCTGGAGAGGGAGGCAAGATGGGCAACATACAGACTCTACCAAGCGGCCATTAGTCTACCGCAGGCATGTGTCATGAGAAGCAGCAGCATGCTGGAGGGCATAATAGCTCACAACATTCTAGGAATGCACTCAGACATCATGCCTAAAACTATCAACCTTCACACGTCCTACAATGTGGTCTTTCCTGAAAGAGCAGACTGGGTCCGGAATGAAACTGACCTATGTAGGGCAAATGAACGTTGGTTTACCGAAGGTTCCAAAACGTTGGAAGGCGTTGGAGCCAGAATATATGGGATGAACCCAGTAGTGAAACGCTCATTCAGTATGGGTAAACTAGCTACGATATTTCAGGCAGAGGTATATGCCATTGAAATGTGTGCAAGGGAGCTAGAAGACACCACTCACGAATACCGATAAAAATATTTTCAGATAGTCAAGCAGCACTGGAAGCGCTTGAATCCAACTGCTTTAAATCTAGAGCAGTATGGAACTGCAGATCCACCTTAAACCGATTAGTGCAACGCAACAACGTTACCCTAGTCTGGATACCAGGTCACACAGGCCTAGAAGGAAACGAAATAGCGGACCACTAGCAAAAGGGGAGCAGAAACAACGTTTACTGAACCAGAACCGGTAATCGGTTTAGCATATAGCACTGCCAAGAATGTCATAATAGACCGTCAGATAGTGACAGATTTAGGTGCCCCATTTTCACATACAAGCCTCGAATAGGGTTGAGAAGTACATCGATATTGAGTAAAATGGAGGGAAATTTACGAGTGGCTCCTGGGGATAACATATGGAAAATTCGATTTTCCATGGAAAATTCGATTTTCCATATTTTAACGCGAGCCGTGTTCACCTAATCATTAATTAATAGAACCTGGCTTCAGAAGATCAAAGGCTTGAGTGTTGAAGGTGGCTAAAGGGTTAAAATGAGGCTGTAATCTTGCAAAGAAAAATCGAGATTTTAACAGGTTTTCCCACGCAAGCTCTAGACCGAAAAACATAATGGCTTGAGTGGCGTGAATGGAAAAGTAGATTTTGTCGTCGGAAAATTTAATGGAAATTCTTTTTGATTTTTCCATATGTTTTCCCCACTAGCCACTCGTAAATTTCCCTTAATTTTACTCAACATCGACTTACTTTTCAACCCTATTCGAGGCTTGTATGTGAAAATGGAGCACCTAAATCTGTCACTATCTGACGGTCTATAACAGCTTGGACAGACAAAAAATACTCGATTACTGGCGTAGTCTACCGGGCCTAGCCCATCCCAAAGCATTTATTGCTTGTACAAAGAAAAAACAGGACTCTGACAAACTGCTAGAACTCAGTAGAGCGCATCTCAGATTTTAAGTAGGTTTGCTTATTGCAATAGCTTCCCGAATCCGAGGAGCCTTGACAGTGTATAGAAAGGAAAGTGGATGAAATTCAACGGGAACCTTTATGGTATTTAACGAGTTTAGATCGTATTCTGGCGTTGTCAGCCTCATTCGAGGATTCGATCGTCTTGCATATACATATGCATATGACAAATTACGGAAAATAAAGTGTAAGTCTACTATGTGCAAATACACCAGTAAAATTTCTAGAACAATCCGTGATGATCTGTGTCATTTTCTGTTCGCCAACCTCCAAAGATGCGCCACTGAATCGAACACCTATGTTTCGACTCTCTCCTGCCATCTCTCGATGACATATATAAAGTTAGCGAGACAACGAAAAAGTTGATAACAGATTATTACATAATTTGTCGCTAATTAGTTGCAAAGAAAAAAAATGTGTCGCTCTTTTTTCTTTAAATATGCGTTGTTTCGCTAACTTCATGAAACAACTTCCGTAATTTCTGTTTTTTCACAGTTCTGAAGTATCAGTAATTTGCCGCCTTTTTGTCGCTAATTAGTTGCGGAAAAAAATTGTCGCTCTTTTTATAAATATGCGATGTTTTACTAACTTCATTTGAAACTAACGTAACATCTTCCGCAATTTCCACCTTTTATCAATTTGAAGTATCCATAATTTAACTATAACAAGTGGGGATCTTTCGTTTGAGGTTATGATGCTAAAAATATGATATATTTGCCATAAGATCTCTTTTGGAATAAAATTAAATTGTTCTCGATTTAGAAGATATTCATGACATATTTCAGGTAACTGTTAAATAAAATTGTGGCAGACCTTTGTTTTTGTAACTGAATTCATTTCAAAATGATATTTCACAAGTGTGCGGTAAGTAGTACCATAAGCAAATTGAATTTGATTTATTGCTTTTTTGTTCCGAATATGTTGAAGCACCGTACAGAAGTAAATTCTACTAGTTCAGCCTTTTCATTTGATTGAGGGGGTAGAAAAACAATATGGCCATCTTGGATTTACAATAATACTAAATATACATAATTGCATTATCACCAGATTTAAAGGTGCGCACAAAATTTCAGGTCAATCGCTCAACGGGAAGGGAGTTAAAATTTCAATTTCTAGATTTGACCCACACAAACCTTTTACAATATTAAAAAATGACGAAATATAAGGTTAGCGAGACATTGCTAATTTTTTTAAAGAAAGGGACAATTTTTGGATACCTATAAAGTGAGAGAAGATAAAAATAACGGAAGTTGTCAACTATTTTTATTTGAGAAAAGAGACAAGTTGTTTCTCTCCGCAACTGATTAGCTACAAAAAAGCGGCAGATTCTGGATATTTCAGAACTGAGAAAAAATAAAAATTATGGAAGTTATATCGCTAAGTTCATATGAAGTTAGCGAAACAATGCATATTTTTTTGAAAGAAAGAGCGACAATTTGTTTTTCTTCCCAACTAATTAGCGATAAAAAGGCGGCAAATTATGGATATTTCAGAACTGTGGAAAAATAGAAATTAGGGATGTTGTTTCGCTAACTTCGTATGAAGTTAGCGAAACAACGCATATTTAAAAAAAAGAGCGACTAATTAGCGACTAATTAGCGACAAAAATGTGGCAAATTATGGAATAATCCGTTTTCAATTTTTTCGAAGTTGTCTCGCTAACTTGATAGAGGTCTAGTCCATTGATGTTTTATATTCTGCAGATTTCAGATGACCCCTACGAAAAAATCAAAGTGGGTCAAATCTGGAGATCCTGGAGGCCTCTCACTAGGTCCTCTCCTTCCAAAACAACGATGGCTATAATCGTCATACAACTATTGTCTTACATTAAAGACTCGTTTTCCGCCTGGATTGATTTGATTTTCCGGCTGGTCCACAATTGCAGGCCTATAGTAGTTTCCTACATCTTGATATACATTTCTCCATTTAGACTGCCATCGATAAATAAGGGTCCTATAACTAGTATAACGTTATCTCCATGAATTTTAATCTCTGTTTTCTGGTGGATGAACTCTATCATTATATTTGTCTAGGTCCAGGAATCCACAGAAGAACCGCCGAACATTCGCAGGCCCGTAACCAATCGATTTATTCTGATTTAAAGTAATTGCACATAATGATTTCCCTTATTCTCCAGTGCCTTTTTTCAAATTTGTGTCTGACAATCGCGAAGTTCATTGGGAGATATTTCGACATTCTTGATTAATGTCATCCTGAAATTCTACAATTGATGCTGGTTGAGTTGAGTTTTATAAACTTCAAATTTCAAATGACTCCATAGGGAAAATATATAAGAGTGCCAAATCTGGAGATCTTGGAGGCCACTCGAAGGTTCTATCCTTCCAATCCAACGGTGGCTATAATGGCTATCCATCCATTGTCTCACAGGGCCGTAATAGTAGGGTCACTGAATCCTAGAAGGCTTTGGCCTCCGCTTTGGCCTTCATACGGGTATGGCCAATGGGTGGAGTCTAATAGTTCCAATCTCTTTAAATAGTTACAATGTTCCAAAAAACTCACAAATGCACCAGTTGGATTATATGTTATTTTCTCAAAAATGGAGTTTTGTTCATTTTAAAAGTCAGTATATCATGTTCTCCTGTTGAATGGATATATACCAGCTATTACTCATAATCTTTTTATGGATTGAAATTGACTGGTGTATAATTGACTCGAATCACAAAAAGCGTCGGTTGACTGCTAACAACTCAAAAAACAAATAATATCGAATACCGAATTTCAATCTTACCGAAGTGACTATTCGTGAACATGTCAAATACATTTTCTGAAAGCCTCTCAGGTAAAATCAAGCTTTGATCAAAAATCAATTCTACGTTCTGCTTTGAACACATTCTCGAATAATGTTCTCAATTGATGCTGGTTGACTTTCATAAACTGCAGATTTCAGATGACCCCATAGGAAAAAAATTTAAGGAGGCCAAATCTGGAGATCTTGGAGGCCAGTCCAGTTAGACTGCCATCGATAAGTTAGGGTCCTAGTAGTAGTACAACGTTACCTCCATAAATTCCGGTACACAAATTAACTTTTTGTCATGTCATTGCTACGTTTCGAATTTTAACCTTGATTTTCTTGCGGATGAACTCTATCGTTATGTAATTATTTGTCTAGGTCCAGGAATCCACAGAAGAACCGCCGATCCTTCCCAGGCCCGTCACCAGGGTTGCCAGCACCTTGCTGAAGGAGATCCAGATTCGCTGCAGTCTCTCCTGGAACAGGGACGCTCGCGAGTTGGGCTCGCTGCTCAACTGTCCGCATTTGACGTGGCTCGCAGACTGCCACGACGAAATAGCGAAATTTTGCGAAAACCCGAAGCCGGAACAGACCAATTCGCCGCCGAAATTATTTCCCAACGGCATGACGGGAGACGCCGTCAGGATGGTGGGGGTGAGGAAAAAGCCGGGGGAACCACTAGGATTAACGGTGAGACAGAATGATGAACTAATGATCTATAAACGCCCAGTTTTTTTCTTAATTCTATTTAACTTAATTTATCCTTTTTTCATTTTAGAAACAAACAGGCCGAGGCCTAATTATATGTTTCTTATATATTGACAATTAAATATAATTGAGAACCGAGGGATTTCCTCACACCAAATTAGAATAAAAATTTTAGGAGAGTTTAGTGACGTGACATGACTATTAATAATCAGGATTTTACCAGTTTCTTCAACTGAGATTTAAATTTTATAGGGTTAACATCGAATATTCAGTAGTAATACCACAAGTGATTGAATTTTCGCGATAAGTCTGTCGATTCATTTCTGAACGAAACTGAATTGCTTCGAGAAAACACGCAGGACGAGTGGTGTTTTCTCGATACAATTCAGTTGAGTTCAGACATTGAAGACATACTTATGAGATAAATTCAATCACGAGTGGAATTTTATTAGACTATTTCACGAAGCATTAAAAGTATTATTATTAACATGAACAATCAATTCATCATAACCGCACAAAACACACTACATTCCGTCCCTTTCATGACGAAATCGATTGGTCAAAGAATTATACAATACTCTACCCCAAGAGTTGAAGAATTTATCGAGCATGTTATTAAAAAAAAACTGAAAACCTTTATATTATAAAAACCCAGAAATCTCATTCACGAATTCATAGATATAAAAAGCTTCTGAATATCTTACGTGTCCCAAGTTATACTTATAGTACGGCTATACTCACCAGTAAAATTGTGTTATGAAACATATACCCTCTGGTTGTATTTTATTCTCAACCTCTCAAATCCTTCAATGATAATATGATCCAAATTTTGCTAGCAAATTGTTTTTATCTCTTTAGTATTTGTATTTAGATAAGTTTTTCTCTTTTTATGCATGTTTTTTATTCTCGGAACAAGTGTTAGTCACTTACCGAGTATATTCTATTCACACGTGTTTTTGTATTTAGATTTTTTTATATGTTGTCACTCGTACTTGTAACTGTATTTACTGTATTTATATAGTGTGAGTGTCTTCTTCAATGTGTTTTCATCTATACCATTTTTATTATGTATTATGTGTGTGTGAATAAAATTTATTTATTATTATTATTATAACCATAATCAATCAACTATAATCAAAAAAATGTATAATAACAATCAATAATTTATTATATAGTTACGATGCGACTCATTTTGACGTTTTCGCCTACAATTATGATCTGTCAAAATGTCAAACTTTGCTTTGTCATCTATGGTCACATCGTTGAAGACACCAACGCTGACAGACCAATCAGAATTGAGAGATAGCTGGTGTTTTCGGGATAATACAAGTTGTCTTTAATTTGTGATTGGTCAGATTACGTGAAAACCTTGAGAAGAGTGGAATAGTCATTTCAATTCAATTCTGTATTAATCCATTAAGAAGAGCAATTGGACTGGTCAGGACATATCAATCTCAGACATGAAAAAATGATACAAATATATAGCAAACACATTCATAAATAACAAAAAAGTATTGAAGCAATGAAGTGAGTGAACAAAAGCAGCAATGATGAAAGAAAAAAGAAATACAAAACATTTTACTAATGTAGGTAAGAAAAAACTCCTCGATTGCATAGGGGCTAATCTGTAGAAGAAATTGTTTTATGTTATGTTTAAATACTTGTTCCTTGGTTGTATTAAAAAAAACTCCGGAAGTGCATTTTATAATCTCAGCCCCAGAAACTCTAACGAGTTGAGACGCAGAGACAAACGTGTTTTACTATCTTTTCTCATTAAGTGTCATCTCAGGCGTCCAGTATCACCTCTTTGCATTTTTCGGTGAATGGAAGAATCGAAAAATTGCGTTATTTCTTATTTCAAAGTTATTAAATCTTTTCATATTACGTATATATTATTAAAAATTAATACCAAGAATGTTCATGTCAGTTACTTCCGAATATATTGTACACATCCCTCTATCAATATTTCAGACGATTGTGCTAGAGTTTGAAAATCAGAGTGCAGAATATTGGTGACATTTTTATGCTTCCGGTCTCATCACGTTTTGAAGACGGTTAAAATGATTTCGTCAGAGCATTTTCTTCGCTGCTTAAAATATCAGAGGACACAATAATGAAAAAATTGTGATGTTATCGGTCTCATCACGTTTTGAAGCAGTTTAAAAATATTTTCTCAGCTGAGGTTTCGTGCTGCCCAGATCACAAGGGTAGAAAATCATAGAATACATCACCTCTTTGCATTTATCGGTCATTGTGCTGGAGTTAGAAAATGGGAGAATCGGAAAATTCCGAAATTTGAACATTATTCAATGTTTTCGAATTACGTGGACTTTAAATATTAGTACCAGGGAAATATCCATGCCAGTCAATTCATACGAGTCGAATATGATGTGATTCATCCCCGTACCACTATTTTAGATGATTTTGCTGGAGATAGAAAATCAGAGGACACAATAATAAAAAATTGTAATACTATTGGTCTCATCACGTTTTGAAGCCGTTTAAAAATTATTTCTCAGCTGATTTTCCTTGCCGCTCAGAACATATGCGTAGAATATTGAAGAATACACAACCTCGGTGCATTTATCGGCCATTGTGCATTGTGCTGGAGTTAGAAAATAGGAGAATCGAAAAATTGCTATATTTCAAAGTTAATCAATCTTTTCGCATTACGTAGACAATAAAAGCTAATTTCAGGGAGTTTTTCATCTTGATCAGTTCACATCGGTCGAGTGTAATGTAATACATTTCGGAATCACAATTTCCAATAATTGTGCTGGAGTTAAAAAATCAGAAGGTGAATTAATGTTGAAATTTTATTACTTTCGGTCTCATCACGTTTTGAAGCCGTTTAAAAATATTTCCTCAGCTGATTTTTCGTGCTGCTCAGATCACATAGGTGGAAAATTGAAGAATATATCACCTCTTTGCATTTATCGGTCATTGTGCTGGAGTTAAATAATGGGAGAATTAAAAAATTGCGAAATTGTAATGTTAATCAATGTTTTCGAATTACGTAGGTATTAAATATTAGTACCAGGGAAATATTCATGCCAGTCAATTTATACGAGTCGAAAATGATGTGATTCATCCCCGTATCATTATTTCAGATGATTGTGCTGGAGTTAAAAAATCAGAGGACGCAATAATGAAAAGATTGTGATGCTAAGGGTCTCATCACGTTTTGAAGACGTTTGAAAATATTTTTTCAGCTGATTTTTCGTGCTGCTCAGATCACATGGCTGTAAAATTGAAGAATAGATCACCTCTTTGCATTTATCGGTCATTGTGCTGGAGTTAGAAATTGGGAGAATCAAAAAATTGCGAAATTTGAATGCTAATCAATGTTTTCGAATTACGTGGACATTAAATATTAGTACCAGGGAAATATTCATGCCAGTAAATTAATACGAGTGAAATATGATGTGATTCATCCCCGTATTACTATTTTGATGATTGTGCTGGAGTTAAAAAATCAGAGGATGCAATAATGAAAAAATTGTGATGCTAAGGGTCTCATCACGTTTTGAAGCCGTTTTAAAATATTTCCTCAGCTGATTTTTCGTGCTGCTCAGATCACATAGGTGGAAAATTGAAGAATATATCACCACTTTGCATTTATCGGTCATTGTGCTGGAGTTAAATAATGGGAGAATTAAAAAATTGCGAAATTGTAATGTTAATCAATGTTTTCGAATTACGTGGGTATTAAATATTAGTACCAGGGAAATATTCATGCCAGTCAATTTATACGAGTCGAAAATGATGTGATTCATCCCCGTATCATTATTTCAGATGATTGTGCTGGAGTTAAAAAATCAGAGGACGCAATAATGAAAAAATTGTGATGCTAAGGGTCTCATCACGTTTTGAAGCCGTTTAAAAATATTTTCTCAGATGACTTTTCATGCTGCTCAGATCACATGGGTGGAAAATTGAAGAATACATCACCTCTTTGCATATATCGGTCATTGTGCTGGAGTCAGATAATGGGAGAATCGGAAAATTGCGAAATTTGAATTTTAATCAATGTTTTCGAACTACGTGGACATTAAATATTAATACCAGAGAAATATTCATGCCAGTCAATTAATACGAGTTGAATATGATGTGATTCATCCCCGTATCACTATTTTAGATGATTGTGCTGGAGGTAAAAAATCAGAGGAAGCAATAATGAAAAAAATGTGATGCTCTGGGTCTCATCACGTTTTGAAGCCGTTTAAAAATATTTTCTCAGCTGATTTTTGGTGCTGCTCAGACCACATGGGTAAAAAAATTGAAGAATACATCACCTCTTTGCATTTATCGGTCATTGTGCTGGAGTTAGAAAATGGGAGAATCGGAAAATTGCGAAATTATAATGTTAATCAATGTTTTCGAATTACGTGGACATTAAATATTAGTACCAGTGAAATATTCATGCCAGTCAATTAATACGAGACGAATATGATGTGATTCATCCCCTTATCACTATTTTAGATGATAGTGCTTGAGTTAAAAAATCAGAGGACGCAATAATTAAAAAATTGTGATGCTATGGGTCTCATCACGTTTTGAAGCCGTTTCAAAAATATTTTCCCAGCTGATTTTTCGTGCTGCTCAGATCACATGGGTAGAAAATTGAAGAAAACATCACCTCTTTGCAATAATCGGACATTGTGTTGGAGTTAGAAAATGGGAGAATCGGAAAATTGCGAAATTTGAATGTTAATCAATGTTTTCGAATTACGTGGACAATAAATATTAGTACCAGGGAAATACTTATGCAAGTCAATTCACACGAGTTGAATATGATGTGATTCTTTCCCGTATCACTATTTCAGATGTTTGTGCTGGAGTTAAAAAATCAGATGACGCAATAATAAAAAAATTGTGATGCTATGGGTCTCATCACGTTTTGAAGCCGTTTGAAAATATTTTCTCAGCTGATTTTTTGTGCTGCTCAGATCACATGGGTAGAAAATTGAAGAATACATCACCTCTTTGCATTTATCGGTCATTGAGCTGGAGTTAGAAAATGGGAGAATCACATTAAGAAAAAAGAAGTGAAAAGATATCGGGTGTCTCATTTGGAAATCGAAAGTTCATGTCACTTCTGGTGAAACCGTCAGTTGCATAAAGCTGAGTTACTTGTCAAAAGAAGCAGTTTCAAGTCTTATAGGGATCGTCCAAATTTCTTCAAAAACAAAAAAGTTATAGGGTCGAGCCACTTCGCGGACACCCGGTATATCCGGGAAAAAATTACTCACTTTTTTCCGAAAAAAAAGTAATTTCATAAAAAGTGATATTTTGTTGCCTGTCAACAGAGATAAAATGTCAAACGTGTTTCCGTTACGGAAAAAAATTCTTTTCTATCCAACTTGCTTTCGTTCTTGTATATTGTACAAATGATTTTTAGCGTTTAATTTAGAAACATGTTGAAATTTCTGCATGGAAATAAAAACAAGTCGCGTAGACGACATCGTGTTTTAAATTCGTGTCTGAAATTCCAAACCCCACTTTGGGGATGTACTGCTACTACCTTCGTAAAAAATAAACCTAGTCCAACACTATGCATGTATCTCTAAAACCAAGCATATCTAATCTATCTAATCGATATAGTTTCAAGAAAATTGGACGAATAATAGAAGACCAATAAGTTTCACAGGAAAAAAGCTGCATCCAATTTGTTCCGCATCTCTAGTAGGTCAAAGAAATCGTTTGAAAAGTGTTAATTTCTCCTCAATACAAGCTCGCTGTTAGTCTCAAATGCCAACAAATATGCGATTCACTTACTGCTTCATCGAATCAGTTCATGGTTAAATTATTTTTTTGTCAGAATCGTTCACACTTGATTTTACTCTTGACACGTACTGCAAGATAAAATAAATAGGTTATATCGTTCGCAAGTGCCATTATCGATTACTCAAGAATTTAGGATATACGCACGTTTATATCCATAAAGGTTCATTCACACTTAGAAAAACGTTCTTTGTTCATTCGTGTGACCTATTTGGATCATAGGAGTATGAAGTTAAATGAAAAATAGTAATTTCTGAACATTTTAATGTGACTTAACAGGTCGACGTTCAATTGAGTAACATCTGTTGAAAAGGAAATAAAATACTGTACACCAGAAGGGTCTGTTCTCGGACCATTGCTATTTTTATTGTATACCGGGTGACCACGGGGTGAGGTACGCTCCCCAATTTTTCTATAGTTTTGAAGATACAGGTTTCAAATTTGGCACGTCGATATATTACTCAAATACGCATATTTTGACTCCATAACCGAAAATTCACCACTTCCGGTTTAACCGGAAGTGACCCCAAACTTTTTTTTTTAAATGACACCCTGTACAATTTTTTTCATTACCAGGAAGAACACGCAATTTGTGATAACACTGTTCTCCAAAATTGAAAATCGGTTGAAAAATGGCGGAGATACAGTTGATTGTTCAATCGAACAAAGTTGGCCATGAACATCAAACTCAAATCATCACAACTGACGAACGGCGTCAGCATTTACGAGAGGAAGGTTCGAGGTAAGATACAGCTGAAAATTGAGCTTCCCATGTAATTGCAGCAACCATATTTCCCATCAATTATCAAACATTTCCTCAAAACGGATTAGTACCCATAAAGAAAGGCTCACAACTGCCATTTCTCAAATAGCAACATACTCTTTTCACATTGTTATGTTGAAAGATGATGAATTATCAGATTACTCGAATGAAAAGATTTGAAGAATTCCGAAAGGAACCAGAAATACAATACTGTTTCTTCAAAACTATAGAAAAATTGGGGGGCGTACCTCACCCCGTGGTCACCCGGTATACATGATTTGTCGGATTTATCTATTTTGCAGACGTTACGTCCATCCTAATGATCTAAAACAAGGTAAAAAGTCGTTCATTCATTCATGGGTCAAAAACATATATTTTAACGTAATAATAACAATAATACTTCCTCATAAACTCTCGTAAAGTGTACACAATGGCGTAGCCTGTGCGGGTGAGGGGCACCTACTATTATCATTTGCTGTAGCGCTCCGGGGCGACTTTTTCTAAAAAAGCAGCAAATACTTGAAACTTCTCAAGTTTTGTGATCCTCGTACAGTTTTTAGTAGCTTATTGAATTTATGTTAGACCTTTAAAGAATAAAAAATTCATATACCTACTTTTTTTTATTTGTTTTTTCAATATGGAAATAATTTTTTGACCGATACGATCAATTCATTCATTTAGGCAGTAAAATTTTGGAGAAAATACAACTTTACTATTTTCGGTCGATATGAATGTTCTACGTAAAATTCAATTTTTGAATTGAAATTCCAATTTTTTTTACGATTAATTTGATACCGAACACTAATAGGTTTTAAACAAACTTCCGTTAAAAAAATTACGTTAGATCTTCCTTAAAACAAAGCATGTTTTGGTAATAAAATAAGATTCAAATGAATCGAGTAACCTGTGACAAACACAACTAATGTAACAAAATCATTGAGGAGGTGGACATCTTATTTTTTCTTACTTCTGCCAAAGTTAATTAGGTAACTATTGCGAACGTTATCTTTTGACAAATATGTTATTAATAATGTTATTAGCTTGTGGAATAATAATTATGTTTAATTAGTTGTGTTGGTTACAGTTTACTACATGCATATAAATCTTATTTCAATCTCAAAAGATACTTCGTTTTGAGAATGTTATCCAATCCTTTGAAGTTTATTAACCGAAGTTAATTTGAAACTAAATAATTTATTCATAATAAAATGCTTTTCTTTTCTTTCTCGACATAAATAAGAGAAATTTACAGTTTGCGAGCTACACTTGTTTTCGTAAACTACTACAGCGGTAATTTTTTTCAGAAAAATGGACAAATCTCAAAAGCTGTAATAGATAAGTTAACATAACTTGACCATGACAAAAAAATAGGTTTCCATTTAAAATAAGAAAGTTGGTACCGAATTTTGGCATACCCTGTATAGTTGTAGGACTGAAAACATTTCAGGTAGAACGCACATGATCAATTATGCCAGCATACCAAATTTCAAGTTTCTAGTCCAACTGCAAGTTGAAAAACTTTCAATGCACGACCTACGTAAATCACGCTGTATATAAATATACTTCATCACGCTGACAATATTGTTTCGACTCACGCTCAGAAGATGACACCGTGTGTCGAAACAATATTGTCAATGTGATAAAGTATATTTATATATAATTTTTAAGTGTAAATTATTTGAAGTTTTTTTTATTTATCAATTAAATTTCACATAGCTACATTTTGATCGAAAACAGTAAAGTAGAATTTTTCCTAAAATTTTAGGACTGAAAGTAATGATTTGAAGGTACCCATTGCCCTCTAGAATAAAAAATCAAGTTTATGATAAAAAGAAAATTTGATTACGAAAAGTGAAAAGTTACACATGGTTGTTTTCAATATGTCAAATGGAGACAAAACAAGTGAAAATATACCGGGTTTCCCATTAAAAATATCGAAAGTTTGTGTAACTTCAGGTGAAACCGGAAGTTGCATGGAGTGGAGTTACTTGTTAAAAAATGCAGTTTTATGTCATATACAAATCCTCGTAAAGGATCCCGCAAACTCCTTATTCAATTTTGGTCCTGGTGGGTTTTTTCGAATTTTTGCTGATATAGTCCATGTGATTCTCAACCAATGTTACCATTGCGCCAACCCAAAAAACTTAGCAGTTTGCTGCTAGGGGGCGTTGAAATCACTATTTATTTTTTAATCCGGTAACAATATTTTCACTCGTTTCATTATTGCTAATGTTGCACAATATTGGGCTGTTTTATAAAAAAAATTCTTACCCCCTTCTTCCCCCAACCCCTATTATCTACTACAAAATGTTTTAATTTTGCAAAAACGAGCCATAAGATATATGTGCCAATCGAAGCGTAGAGACTCTTGTAGACTCCTTTTCACTGCTCATGGAATTCTAACAGTGATTTCTATCTTTATAATGGAAACAGTGTATTTAATCAAAAAACATTTGACTCAATTCCAATCTTCTCCATCCTATTATGTGACAAGGCAATCCAGCAACATTAAGTTGCCAATACCAATGACATCTGTCATAAAGGATTCCATTGTTTATAATGGTCTTAAAATGTTCAACCATCTGCCAAATGATATAAAAGAAATAAAATCTTTACAATGCTTTAGGAAGGCTGTGAAATGTTTTCTACGTGATAGACCTTATTATAATATAGAAGAATTTTTTAATGAAAATTTCACACCTCACCTTTAGAGAGAACCAAAACATTCGTTCTTGTTTAGATGCCATGGCAACCCAAAAAATTTCCGGATATTTTTTATCCTCCTGGGTACCCTGGCCGAAATTAATAAGTGGAAATTTTTCTGTCAAATATTTGACAGGGGATAGTTTATATTTATGTATTTATTAAATATTTCGAATGTGTCTGAATATTTTCTTCACGATAATCGCAGAATTTGCAAATTCTGAAATCAAATTTCAGAAACACCTTAATACACCAGTTGTCTACATGTAAATCAAAGGCCCGTGGCGAGTCGGTAAAGTGTCCGCCTCGTGGTCGCGTGGTCACTAGTTCATTCCCAGTGGAGCAAAAACAATTTTACTTTTTTTTTTTATTAAAAAAATCAAATTGAAATTTTGTTAAGTGTGTTTTACATATCTATATTTTCATGCATCTTTTTTGTACTATGCATATAAATAGTTCAGGTGAAACCATCGTTAGTTATTTCTTATGAATTGTTGGATGATTTTCATTTCTCGGTGTGAAATTTTCTTACCGAATCTCCCTAGTGCTTGAATTAATTGCCGTAAATTTATCTCGTACATGAATTTTCAAAGAAAATTACCCTCGTCGCTTCGCTTCGCTTAAGTGAAGTGTCTATATAGGTTAAGTCAAACTTTTTGTTTTATTTGTATTTTGTACGACTTATATGTTTTTATACATACAAACTAACTTCAATCCAAACTCCATTACTTTAAATGTTTTTTGGACCATTTATATAT
Organism: Chrysolina oricalcia; assembly: GCA_944452925.2. Classification (NCBI taxonomy): domain Eukaryota; kingdom Metazoa; phylum Arthropoda; class Insecta; order Coleoptera; family Chrysomelidae; genus Chrysolina; species Chrysolina oricalcia. The sequence goes on from OX101821.2 coordinate 51,876,111, forward strand.
TTTTAGATATAGGTATATGTACAAAGTGATTTTTAATTTTCTCAGCTTAAGTTAAGTGAAACTTTGTCAACAAGTTCATTCTTATGACAATAAAGTATATTCTCTCTCTCTCTCTCTCTCGAGTGCCTTCAAATGATCGTCGAATGTTTAAATATGCCTGAGGGAAATAACAGTTATTCCCCCCTCCCCCAAAGGGCACAAAACGCAAAAAATTTGGTGGATTTTTTTGATTTTTCAATATGATGCAGTTCAAGTAATTTTGAATAGAAATTAATTGGAAGAAAAACCGCAAAATGGATAGTTTTGATGCTAAGGGGCGTTGAAATCAATCCGAATAGACTCATTATTATAGAAGGAAATATCTCTGCGAATATTAGTTATGGTTATGCTGAACAATTGTGTAATTTTTGATGAAAAAATCCCTATTTTAAAACACGAAAAAATTTTATTCAGGCACCAACTCAAATTCGAATTGTTGATGTCTAATTTTTATTTTATTTTCAAGATTTTCGCCCAATTAATTGATATTCAAATAACATGAACTACGCCCTACTAAGAAGTCCACCAATATTTTCTTGAAGGGTGAAATTAAACAACTTTACGACTTCCTTAATTTGAGCTGATTAAAACATTTATTTTGATAAATCATTCACAAGTAGTCGAGAATTAATTTTTTTCGCGTTTTAAAATAGGGGTGGGTGAAACCTTCCTCTTTCCCTCTTTTATTTATTTTTTATAAAAAATTAAACAATTTTTCAGCATGATCTGAAATAAAATACGTAGAAATATTGTTTACGCCTATGATAATGAATAATCTATTCTCAGCAAGGTATGGTTTCAACGCCTCCTAGCATCAAAACTATTCATTTTTGGGGTTTGTCAGCCAATTAATTTCTATTCAAAATAACTTGATCGACATTTTTTCGTTTTGTGCCCTTTGGGGGATAATCATAAAAATTCAAGATAATCCACTGTGACCCAAATAATAGAGAACTTTTACTATTTTCCTGTTTTCACAAGTATTTTATCACCTCACAATATTTTTTTCAGGTCCAAGTTGATGACAACAGCAACCTGACAATAGCCAGGATACTAGAAGGAGGCATGATCGAGAAACAGGGCCTGTTGCATACGGGAGACATCATTTTGGAAGTGAACGGCGTACCAGTTGCCACAGCGGAGGATCTCCAAACGGAGATCGCCAAAACGAAGGATCACGTCACTCTCAAAGTCCACAACAAACAGAACAACGAATCATCGACACATTCCAATATCGTAATGACAAATGGCACCAATGGCATCACAAAGAAATTGACGGTAAGAGTCATGCAAATAATAATAGTAACAATAATTCCTTATACATAGTTCCGCAAAGGCAGTCAGTACAAACTGATGCGTTCAAATTATGTACCTAAAAATTAGTTTATTGTATATTAAATATTATAAGAATACAGAATAAATTGAAGTTTTGGATATACATACACATGGATCAGTAAGACGTGTGGAGTATTTTAATTACCATTTGTAATTTAATACTGCGTTGAAAATGATAGTACACCCTTAATAGCCATTTCTGAATTTTGCAATAGTATAAAAACGTTTTTCATTAAACCTATCTAAAAACACTATATTCACATGCTTATTTAACATACCGAAAATGGGGTTTTTCCGTGCGCCCGCACGGAAAATTTTACGGTGCGCTGGTGACATTATAGCTGCCTATTTATATGTCAAAATTAAATAATATGTTGTTGACAGTTTTCTAGAAATCGCAAATTTTTGGAATATTCTCTTACCAACAGCTTGTTTTGTGGCAATTTCTGGATATTTTTGTACCATAAATATTTCAATGGACCTTTCCACGACATATGAGAGAACACTGTAATTGGAAAGTGTATACGCTAATATCATTCGGGAATCTTTATTTATTTTTTCTGACCGCTAGTTTCTCTATAATCAGAAGAAAAGTTGTTTCGTGACGTCACGTTCATCAATACTAGACTTGGCAACGTTGTAAAAGTTGTGCACCGTGGAATCTCAAATTCTCATTTGAATATGTGTCGTATGACTGTTGTCATTTGATAGGTACCAGATGAGTTCGCTCGTCTGTTTCACGGAGCATCAATAAGAATCGTTTGTCTCTGTTTAACTCGTTTGCCTACTTCAATATTTAATACAAGTAGAGCAGTTCCATCAAATATGTATGTTCAGGAAATTTGAAAGTTACAAATACAATAAAAAGTAGCTAATAATGACGATTTTTTCTATGAGTTGATCAAGTGTCGAAGTTTCAATTATTTCTCAATAGCCTATACCAAGCTAGAACCTATATTTCTGAGGAGATCGGTATTGAATGTTTCGGATTATGGATTATGGTGGGGGTTGTTTCCCATGAACGTTACGACAGCGGCACACTTTCAAATGAGATATTCTTTCAAAATGAAAAAAATATAGTGGAACTCTTTGTTAAATGGACGTTTCAAACTAGAACCTATCGATTTAAAGGAGTTTTGCAATTTATTTTTCATAAATATAAAGGACCATTAATAAATAACATGTTATTGTTACTTCATCATTAAAAATAAATGTTTCTTAACAATCTGTGGTGTTCAGGTAGATATAAATGTTTTTTCTCCACGATCATCACAGAATTTGCCAATTCTGAAATCAAATTTGATTACAGAATGCTGGAATTCTCTCTCTTGAGATTGAAGAAATATTCTGCAACACCTCTGCCCCCATGCAATTTAAATGTATTTACATTATCTCTTTTGTGATAGAATAATATTCTCACACTGGTTAGCAATAATAACATTAGCCTTGACGCAGTTGATTGTCATCGTAGTGGCAAAATTTGAGTAAGTGTCAAAATTATTGCTGTCACATTTCCTATCTTTGATCGTGGAGAAAATATAGTCTGCTACTCGGTTAGAATGAAAATTCGTGATGCTCTGGTTCAATGCTTGTTGGCCTCGGCTTCGCATTGGCCAACAATTTACATTTTCGTCCGGGAATGTATTGCTTTTACTACTAGATACACAATATACTTTTTCTTTTCAAGGCGTGCGAAACAGTACATACCTACGTAGTTTAAATACACGTAATAATACACAATACCATCATAACCATTTCAATCACTTTTTATTAACCATATTACATTCATAATACATATTACAAGAAAACATCGACCACAGGGTTGACGACATCATAGTTTCCGATTTTTCTCGCAAGAATGACGGGTTCTGATACCTTAAATATTTTTTTCTAAGAACACAAACTATAAAATGCATCATATTCTTTTTTCGTAAAGTAGTCTGGACTTTTTTGAATGTCTATAATTCCTAGAAGTTGAAAGTTTTGGAAGTTGAAGGCCCTAGAAGTTGACGGGCATAGAATATGAAGGGACTAAAAGTTGATGTTAATACTACGACTACCATGATATTTTTAATGTGAACACTACGACTTCAATATCATTGTCGAAATGGTTGAAAACTGTCATTGGTAACCAATGATTTTTTAATAGATTCGGCTTTAATTGTAACTTTTCGTATGGATACCTATTATTTATCACAAATTTTTTTAAAACCATAATTGGATACCAATGGTTTGAATACCACGACTTCAATTGGAACTTGTCGTTAAAAACTATAATTGGACACCAATAATTTGAAGACTACGACTTTGGAAATTGGGGGAGGCAATGTAGAACTCAACTTTGATTCAGCAACACATTTTTTGATATATCGTTATCATCTAGTATGGAGTAAAGGAGTTTTATAATTTTTTCTTATTATTTTGGAACGTTTTCGAATTTTTGGGCGATTTCGTCATGTATTATCCCAAATTGGTAATTTTATCAAGTCTAACACTGTTTTATCGTTTGTTTTTGAAGTTATGGAAAAACTGCATTCGAACTTTTTGTAAATTTGTTCAAGGACAATGAAACAAAATTTTTTGTAATTTTATGCCTATGCGTATTATTATTATTATTATTATGTAGCACTAAAATCACTTTCTTCATCTACAATTGAAGCAATATTTTATGAATTCACGAACATGATTTTATTACGGTTTACAGTAAGGGCGACTTCAATAATTGAAATTGTTACTATGCATCTAATAATTGTTCTAATTTTTCCAAGTAGGTATGAATTGCGATTGACTGAAATAATTTTGCTCAATGCCACTGCCAAAACAATAAGAATTGGACGTTTGCTTTCAATAAGTTAATAATAAAGACTATTTTTATATTAAAAAACCAAAGTATTAGAAAAATCATGTATAAAACTTTTTTTGCACTTGTAAAACTTCTCCCTCGTGCAAAAACTAGTCACTTAAATTCTTATTATATAAATAAATATTTTCTAAGAAGTAACCTTTTAATTGAATTGATCCCATACGACTACGATGTAGCTCATTACCGAATAGGATAAGAAGTAATAAGATCTAATCACACTTTTTTATCTATTTCCTCCTACAAGTTCAAAATGGGGAAGGTTGCTCTGGCACGTTTGGAACATTGTATACTGTCTATTTCCAGAATGAAGTTCAAGTTGTTATAACAGTTCCTAGAAATTTAGTGCTGTCTTTGATTTCTACACTATTTATTGTAGAGGTTATCCCACTGTTTATAATAGTAAAGTATACACGTACCGATTTAGATTTATTTAATACAAGTGAATTCTGTTGACACCAAGATTAAAATTGTTTTGTGATTTCTTATTTCGAATTCTAATTCTCTTGTGGTCAATGCCTCAATTATCACAGAAGTCTCATCACCGTACATAAAAATCTGCCACTCTGTCTGGAAGATCGTGCACAAAAATTAGAAATAAAAGTGACCCTAGTACAGAACCCCGAGGAACACTAATATTAACGCAGTCTCCAGTTGACATAACCTCTTCTACAGAGAAACTAACTTTTCTGTTAGATGTATATGTGATTCGATCCAGCATTCCCTGTTCCCAATAGTTTGTTAAATGAGATATTAATGATTTAGTCAGTTGGAGGCTGCAGTCAGATCGAAGAAAATTCCAGGCACTTTCCTGCCTGCATCCAGATAGTATGAGTAAATTATAAGGTTATAAAGTTCTGATGACTTTGCTATTCGATTTCCAAATTGAAAATGGGATAAAATTTTGTATTTTCAGAGAAAATTTTTGCAATCAAATTATGTATAAATAAGTACACCTCAACCATAGCCATCTATGCCAAGAAGTCAGAGGTTTAAGTCAAGCAATTATTGTAAAAATGTCAAACTGGAGCTGAGTTTTATATTATAATCAAGAAGCTCCCAGGCTCGCTGTTAAGTGATTCATCTGTTTTGTCTACCCCTCGTGTTTCTCACAGATTAGATGAAACCGGTAGAGCTGACAGCTTTATGTGAAATCGTATGTTGATTGTAAACAATGATACATTATATTCAAAAACATTCGGTGTAGGTAGTTACATGAAACAGCTTAGACAAAATAGTAATCAAAAGCTGTCACTGGGTATTCATTGAAGAAGCATATGATTTTTTTTTTCGTTCCCATGAAAAGGATAATCTCATACTGTTCAAGCACAAATTACATTTTAAATATCAAATAATGATACGTCTTTATTATTTTCCATTTTCAGTGTGTGTTTAAGTTCTCATGGAAAAGAAAATACTGTAAAATTAAAAAAAAAAAACAGTGAGAGCCAAGGGAAAGTAGATAGGAATTAGTAGGAATTTCTTGTTTCAGAAATTATCTATAAAATAGAGACAGATCTGACATTTCATCAGCTCAACACGTTATGTGACAAATGGAGTACCACAAGGCACAGTTCTTGACCCTCTCATGTTTAATTTATACCTGAATGACCTGTACAACCTTGTGACCAAGGGCACCATAGTGAGTTTTGCTGATGATACATCTGCGGTTTACCGGAAAAAAACTGTCGAGATCTCGAGAATAAAGTTGGAAATGGCTTCATCAACATAATACAATGGTTCAAAAACATATTTTTTTTTTCAGTGTTATATGAGAGCCCTGTACGAGTACATCCCCCAAGAAGACACCCTTTTACCCTGCAAAGAAATTGGCCTACCCTTCGACAGGGGAGACATTCTGCAAATCGTCGACCAAAGAGACCCTAACTGGTGGCAGGCGAAAAAAGTAGGAGGAGATGGTGCGACTGGTTTAATTCCCTCCCTTGAACTGGAGGAGAGAAGGAAAGCGTTTGTGGCCCCAGAAGCTGACTTTGTACATAAAATAAGGTGAATTTTCTTTCAAAGTTGCAATGTTCTACCCAGAATATGGAACAATATATCTGTTGAAATCTGTTGAAATAACCTAGCCTAAATTAACAATAATTAATTATTTCTAGTATCTTGTAGTGAATCTTTATATTACCTAGTAATTATATTTAGATGATTCCAGCTACTCTTGGTATCAGCACGACGGATTCGTTTTCTTCTAGAACAAATGTGGAGAATATATGAAGTACCTTATGTATCAACTTATATCGTGAATTGTAAAACAAAATCCTCTTGAAGTGCAAATGTCTGAGGGACAGAGGAGTGTTCTAAATTCACTTCAATTCATTTTTCTATCTTTTCCAACGCCATAAGACGTATGCATCAATTTATTATTACATAGTTCCAATCAATAGTCGAATTGGCTTGGATTTATATTTTCTGTTATGGATTTTCACGACCTAGACACCTTCGTTGATGGCAAGAATGAACGATTAGAAAGATGCCACTATACACAATGATAATTAATAAAAATGAACGTATTTATTTCTGTCAACTACGCTTCAGTGTAAGGATATTTTCATTTTTCCGTCATCGGTATACCTCCCAAAAGCTTCATATGGTAGCCTTTTCAATAGGTGTTGTGTATGCAGTAGAACACGTTCAAATCCAGTCTACCTCTATTCAGTATGAGGATATTTTCATTTTTCCGTTATTGGTATAAATCTTGTATTTCTACAAAAATTAGCCCAAAAATGTTTTGGAATAAATCGGGCGAAATGAACGTGGTCTCGTATTGATTTTTTCAAAATATGAACACGATATTCATAAAATCATATAGGGAATCATCTAAGACTGAAAGACAAACTTTAGTCGCTATTTTCCAACGTTTAAGATAACCTCTGGGATGGTAGTCGTATTGGGTTGTAGTTAGTTTCTGTTAGATATCACAAAAAAAAGCTTAATTTCTATCACTTTAATGAAACGAAAGAAACACAATTTTGTCTTATTTCCACTAGTTTTTTTTTATTTACGACCGTTTTCGGGCTTTATCCCATTATCAAGTATAAAAACTAACTAATACAATTAAATCTAAATTAAATCTAGTTATATAGGGAGTTTGCAGGTAAACTGGATGGAGAGGTAATTAAATGAAAATAAATGAAATCAAATGAACATGGGTGAAACGATATAAATTCAATACTGGAGGTTACGGAAATTACCTGGGTTGACAAAATCACAAATTCAAAAGTGGAGACCTACATAAATCGAGTTGCTCGTTGAGGGTTCTATATTTCGGGTTTTTAATTGATTTATTGATTTCCATGGCTTCCAATAGATTCATTTTCTTTCCTTTATTACATGTGTGTAGGATTTTGAGATTATCTTTATTAAATCCTACACACATGTAATAAAGGAATAAAGTAAAGTAATAAAGGAAAGAAAATGAATCTGTTGGAAGCCATGGAAATCAATAAATCAATTAAAAACCCGAAATATAGAACCCTCAACGAGCAACTCGATTTATGTAGGTCTCCACTTTTGAATTTGTGATTTTGACAACCCAGGTAATTTTCATAACCTCCAGTATTGAATTTATATCGTTTCACCCATGTTCATTTGATTTCATTTATTTTCATTTAATTACCTCTCCATCCAGTTCACCTGCAAACTCCCTATATAACTAGGTTTAAGAGTACAATTGTATTAGTTAGTTTTTATACTTGATAATGGGATAAAGCCCGAAACCGGTCGTAAATATAAAAAACTAGTGGAAATAAGACAAAATTGTGTTTCTTTCGTTTCATTAAAGTGATCATGAATTTCCACAAAATAAACAAGTCATCAATTACACAAAAAAAAACTTAATTTCTATGGCAGTGTTTTTCTCTATTTCCAGAGGGGTCAAGTTTCTTCAATTTTCAATTGAGAATGTTTTCCTTTTCAAGAGCGTGTTCTCATTGTAATGTAGTATATTTAGATTTCATTGAAAATATGAACAGGATGTTCATAAAGTCAGTTGTAGAATCATCTGCGACTGAAAATTGGAATTTAGTCGCTGTTTTCCATCGTACAAGATAACCTCTCTTGTACGAAGTAGTATATTTAATTATCACATTTGAGATTGTGTATTGGTCACGCAGCATTTTTTCTCCTAATTATAAGCACAACACACAAAGATATCCTTGACGAGTTTCAAGTTAACTAACGACTGATTCTATTGCACATGTTACTTGTTGATATGATACACCTATATACTTTGTATTACAGCTCTCAAAATATTACATATGTTTATGTATTTCTGACCTGCTTCATAGATCAATTCTTTTCATCATATTCAATAAACCATTCTCTTCTGTTCTTTGCTGTATGAGGCCCTGTCTAAAAAATTATCCTTTCGATATTTTCAAACACTTTAGTTCTTCCAGCATCAATAGCAGCTGTTGCAAGCTGTCATGTTTTTGCCCTATTATTATGAATGAATGCATGTTTGTCAAGGCAGATGTCTCGAAAAAATATTCCACCTGACTTCATGTTCCACTACCCTCGGGTTACCTGTCTTTGGGTATCATGATGGTGTGTTGGATTTCATATTTTGATAACCAAGAAGAAAGGCCCATTCAGCTTTCCAAGGTACCTGACTTCTGCACGATTAAAGTAACATTTTATTCTAACATAAAACATATAGGTACCCCAAAAAGCTTTTTTACCTTGACGATATTGGTTTCCACGTTTTTCAGCACAGATCGGATTTTGAATAATAAATATGTCACTGTTTGAATTTCAACAATAATAATAATATTCAATGCAGATACTTGAAGAAAATTCATTCATAGTAAAGCTTTGATTGTTTTCACAGATTATGAGTTTTCAATTGGATCCAAAGAGTGATGAATTCTATACGCCAACCGGCAACCATTGAACAGGGCGTTTCTCAAGGCTCCATACTCGGACCTTTACTCTTCCCTGTGTATGCTAATGAACTGATACATTATATCAATAACCTTTCAGAAATTCATGTACTCGCCTATGCAAATAACACTAATTTACTCGTCAAGGGGAAGAAAGTGGCAGCTCTCACAGAACTGACACAAACCGTCATTAATCAAGTGATATTACCGGCTCAAAAGCTAGGAACTGCGTATTATCGAGGCATACGTCCCTTATTGGTCCTACCTAATACTGCAGGAAAGGAGGGCTTCATACGGCGAGTGAAATTATCATCATAGTGCTACTGTACCACATTCCTTCGACTTGAATAAGTTGGATCTTTACATGGGACCGAAATTCGAATCATGCGTCACTCTACAATTAAAATCAAAATGCTGACATTGATTGATCTTGTTGTTTTTCAGCATTTGTGGCGCCCGAATCTCCAGGCGAAAGAAAAAAATCATATACCAATCGAAGAGCAGCGGTGATTTTGACAAAGCCGAACTACTACTGTACGAAGAGGTTACCAGAATGCCTCCGTTCAAGAGGAAGACTCTTGTGTTGATTGGAACGCAGGGCGTTGGAAGGAGGACGTTGAAAAACAGGCTGATCAACAGCGATCCAGATAAGTTTGGAGGGGTAGTTCCATGTAAGTATAGAATAGAGTATAGTATTGAAAAAGACACGAAACAAGAAATGACCCACTACATTTAAATATTATCATCCGCATCTATAGTCAATTTCACATTGAGAAGTCAGTAAAGGTAATATACGCCAATACATTTCGAAGTGGTGAATGTTGATGGTATATTAAGTAAAACCCTTTCAGTCACAAAAATTTTCAAGCAGTCAAAAAAAACATGTCAAGTTTTTTGAAGATTTTTGGCAACATTAATTTTTATATGTCAATTTTGACAGATTTTATGACATGCTCATTATAATGGACAATGTGACTTGGGTAAAAAAAATAAAGAGTACTCAAAATATTAAAAAAAAACAAACTAAGGCAGGTATAACTATTGTTTTACATGGAGATTAAGAAAACAGTTCCGATCCTTCACAAAACACTAATGAACATTACTTTTTTACAGAAAATTCGCAATTTACCCTTACAATTACATCATTTTCACCTTCAACAATATACTTTATATAACTTCAGATGTTTCTGTCTCCATTTCTCGTAACGTATCTTCAACAATGTAATCATCGTAATCGTGGTTGAAAACTGACTGGTCCGCAACTATATTGTCATTGGCATCATCATCATCTGACATTTCTGGAATTATTGAATCATCGTCGTTCATGGGGTAGTATAGAAGTTGCTCTTCAGTAGGAGGTTTTATCCAACATTTTTTTTTACTTGTAGACTGATTACCTTCCATTTTACTTTATCTAAAAAACAAGAATATCCATTTGAAAAAATATAAATCAGGGGGTGATGCGGAACACCTCGAAAAATACAAAGCTCTTCGAAGAGACTTAAAAAAATATATTTCCATTGCTCGGACCAATTATATTCGAATGGTGCGAAGTCAATTCCTTACCTCTGAATATAAAAAAGTGGAATGTCGTCACCTATACTCGTAAAAAAACACCAATTGAATCCACATACACCGTAAATGGCCATCATCTGCAGAAAGTGGCAGAGTTCAAAGATCTAGGAATAGTCTTCGATGCAAAGTTAACATTTTCACATCACGTAAGTACACTTGCTAAAAACGGTTTAAAAATACTTGGTTTCATTATCAGAAATTCCAAATGGTTTATTGAAACTGAAACTCACTTACTCCTCTTCGATGCACTTTTGAGATCGAAACTTGAATATGGCAGCATTGTATGGAATCCTGGATATAGCACTTATATAAATAACATATAAAATATTCAGAGGCGTGTGAACTTTTTTCTCACTGAGTTTTTTTCAGTTCACACACGGAATTTCTGCAATTGTTATATTTTTTACTATATGATTTTCTACTTTTCTTTTATTATGTAATATGGCGAAAAGCCCTCAATTTTTTTTTGCCTCATTCTGTAAAAGGCCTTGGCTGAAGAATGATGTAATCAATAAATAAATAAAATAAATAAAAATAAAGGCAAGTTCAAATTATGAGTTAGTCACATTGTCCATTTCAGTGGACATCATATTTAGACAGAAGCGCTCACACGCTTAAACATATACATACATAATTCACAGCCTAAAATAGCATATCTACTCACCTATCAAATAAAAATACACACCAAAATTATGTTTTATTATTTTTTACGCACTTGTGAATAACCTTGGCAGAGCATACACAGCACACTTTTTATCAGAAAATATCTATTTCAGAAACTGTGTAATGTTTGCGAAACAAAACCTAATAAGTTGTGTAGGAAATCGGTGTCTATTGTAATGGACAGGATGACTGAAAGGATTAAGTAATCAAAAAAAGTTACCTACGGTGTTCCGCAGGGAACGGTCTTGGGTCCTATTTTATTCAGCATATACATCAATAGCTTGTTAATATTACAAAATCTGCTAGTGACATTTTGAGTTTCGCTGATGATACAGCTGTATTTCATAAATCAGACACGTGGAAACAACTCAGAATAGAAGCCGAAGTTGATTTTAACAAAATAATCAGGTGGTTCGAATATAATCAATTGACGTTGAATGTAGACAAAACCAAATACTTGTCATTCATCTCCTACACTGATAACCTACCAAACATGGATCCGTTGAAAATACAATCAAATACTTGGCAGTGATTCAAGACCGACATATGAAATGGGATCTACATTTGTCATATTCAACTAGAAAATTGCGCGGGTATCTATCACGTTTCAATAATATTAAAAGAATTTGTCGAAATCCCACAGCTAACAATTCACTATAGATTAGTACAATCACACGTCAATTACGGAATTATAGCATGGGGTGGTGTGAACGAAAAACTCTTGAACAGTCTGAACGTAATACAAAAACATATCTTGAAAATCGTATATGGTACAAAAAGGATTCATTCGAGTGGAAAAATGTTCAGGGAGGTCGGAATTTTTCATATTAAACAGTTATTTGAATTGAAATTTTTTTCCAAAAGTTCATGAAGTCAAACTATCACTGAAAACACTTCAACGCCCATAGTACTAGGAACAAATAACATACCGCCTTGGTACCAAGATGTAGGAAACTAGTTCGTCACAGGCATTGCAGCTATCTGGGCGCGAACTTCTGAGATTTAGTACCAGATACAAGAAAAAACATAAGATGAAGTTCAAAAAACAGATTTTAACAACTTTTAACTCGTCTGTTAACCTGCCACTGATTCTCAACAATAACAATGACACCTTGAACCTGAAATTTTCTTGTTATTCAACGATGAGTAATGTTATTTGTTTATTTTTATTCTATTGATTTTGCATTAGTTGATTTAATATTATATCCGACTTGTTATACGTTTTATCGCTCATCACCAAGAATGAATTCAAATAATTTTATATATTCAGAGTTCTATTTTAAGAAACTCTTTTGAAGTTTCCTAGGTGATGCCTTATTTATTTTTTCCAGGAATGTATCATCAGTATTAGATTATTTCAAAATTGTGTTTATTGATTGAAAAACATTATTATTATTCATTTCAATCTTACAGGTCCGGCTGAGCAATAAAGTTTGTCCCTTACGTCTTGGTGCATACTTTATTTTGGTTTGCTATAACAATTTTTCAATTCATACATAGTTATCAATTGCAAGCACTAAAGTTTATTGATTCTATAATTTGTCAGTTAGAAGAGTTATTGAAAAGATAAGGAAATCATCCAAAAACAACTTTTTTCGGATTATCACTTTTTAGAAATATACGAGTGCAATTTTTCCGTACTATTGAAAAAAATTGTTTTTTTATGTGAGCTGAGAATTAACGAAGACTTACCTTTTTACGTGCAATTCCTAGCATTTTCTCAGACCATCAGAAAATTTTCTGCAGTAGCTTGGGTTTGAACCTTCGACCGGCAGCCAAAGTAATGGAAAACATCGACGGTTTTACCACTCGGCTACCTGGCTAACTTTTCATGATATTCGAATGCAACTTTTTTTGGAACATCTGAATGAAACATTATCTCAAAACATCACAGTGAAACTTTTTTTGAAACAACGAACAGAACAAACGAGTGCAACTCGTTTGCGTAACCATCGATATAAATTTTTTCTAAACGTATAAGCAAATATTTTGACTTTTGTTGGTTATACTTCTTTTCAATTATTTTTCCTCATTCAGACAATAATTATAAAAATAACCAGAGTCATAACGTATGCTTATTGTGGACCAAGGATTGTGTTTACCTTTCTCGTTATTACGCAGATTTACATATCAATGTTAACACAGCTACTAGTTCAAAATATGCTTTCAAAATGTGTTTTGTTGTGTTCATAATTTCATGTTTGCATAATTATTTGTAGTAATGGACCTTTACATTCTCGAAAAATAAATTGCAAAACTCGTTTAAATCGATAGTTTCTAGTCTGAAACGTCCATTTAACAAAGAGTTCCACTATATTTTTTTCATTTTGAAAAAATATCACATTTGAAAGTGTGCTGCTGACGTCACGTTCATCGGAAACACCCCCACCATAATGCACTCCCCGAAACAGGCAATACCGTTCTCCTTAGAAATACAGCTTCTAGCTTGATATAAGCCAATGAGAAATACTTAAAACATTGTCACTTGATCAACTCAGAGAAAAAAATCCAAATATTACCTATTTTTTGTATTTATATTTTTCAAATTTTCTGAACGGACTATCCTTTTGATGAGAAACGAGCATTGGCAATACCGCAAATCGTAATAACGTGCTCATTATTCATCGGGTGAAATCAAATCAGATATAGCAATGTCAATGATTTCATTGTGACTTTCATGTCTTCAAATTTGGTTTTTCAAGTATATTTTTCTGAATCTTTACTAGTACCTAAAATTTTTTGATAGTTCAAGGTCTTTTTTCCAATGAATAATATTTTAAATCTCTCTTTGAACTCTGCTTTGAATACAATAATAACATAACGTAAAGTACTCACTTGGAAATGTTCTTCACAATAACATATATTTCCGCTTTTACACAGGGTTTATTCACTGCTTCGAAACACATTTTACAACGCGCTTCGTCTTTAGGTGCATAAAAAAATTGTTTATTTGAATTTTCATTGGAGTTCAGACAACCTGGTACAAAGAACTTTTTCGACATGTTCACTTTGTTGCAGGGATACAGATACAGGAATTATTATTGACAAAAATTTAAATTTTGTGAGTCATATAGAGAAAATAACAATCCAATTTCTAAGAAAAAATATTCAATTGTTAATATACAGGGTGTATCTAAATAACACCGAAAAAATTAAACGGGTAATTCTGTGATGAAAATTAATGTGAGTGTTTGGTATAAACTTTTTTGAAAAAACCCTCCCCGGAAAAGTTACACCCCTTCGAAAAATAAAAAAAAAATGGTTTTTCTTTTTTATTTTCCCTGTATATCAAGCTAAAGACACGAAACTTGGTAAACATTATCTGTCAATAAGAGTACACTTTTTGAAAATTTTCAACCCTGAAGTATGCTTAGAAGGGGTTGATTATTTCAACCCCTAAGATATTTTTTCTTACAACTTTTTTTTAGATGAAAATTTTTTCTTCAAAAAAGTATGACTGAAAAGCCCAATTCATTGACTAACTTTTTTAACTCAACAAGTTTTTTCTAAAACTTGAGCATTTACCAGAAAAAAAATCTAATGCAATGCATTTTCAAAAAGATGAGCTAACGCGAGTGTATTTTGCGTCAAGTCTAGTGGCCTGTGCTTTGCATAAAAACATTAATACTGACATTAGGATTGTGTAGTGTCATTTTCTGTCACCCATCTTATTGTTTCACAAGTTTCATGATTGTGTATTGTAGGAAATATTAGTTGAATGAAAATATGAATGCATATTTGAATTTGGAAATGTCAGATATGCATTTTACATACGGTCGTGCTAACGGTAATTCATTGGAAGCGCAAAGACTTTAGGCTGAACAGTACCCACAGCGTAGACTACCCCATCATACTACGTTCACAACTATTCACCGACGCTTGCGGGAACGTGGTAATTTTGAAAAAAGAAGTTATGATTCTGGTCGTACTAGAGAAGTTAGAACTGCAGCTGTAGAAGAAGCCGTACTTAATTCAATTGAAGAATTCCCAGAAACTAGTACCAGGAGAATAGCTCGTGTCCTACATGTAAGCCATTCCGTTGTTTTTAGAATTTTAAAAGAACAAATGTTGTATCCCTATCATCTTCAACGGGTGCAGGCGTTAATGATTCGAGATTTTTTACCCCGTGTGATTTTTTGTCAGTGGCTTATTAATATGATTAGCCAAGCACCACAGTTCTTAGGTAATATTTTATTTACTGACGAGGCGAGTTTCTCAAGAGACTGTATTAGAAATTTTCACAACAATCACCTTTGGGCTGACGAAAATCCTCATGGCTTTTTTGAAGGAAATCATCAGTATCAATTTTCATTAAACGTGTGGCTCGGAATTATTGATAATCATTTAATTGGTCCCCATTTTCTTCCTCTACGATTAAATGGTGAAGCATATTGTCATCTCCTTGAAGAATTACCTGTTCTTCTTGAAGAGGTTCCCATTCAAATTAGGCAACATTCATGGTTTATGCACGATGGTGCACCAGCTCATTTTAGTATACGTGCAAGAACTCACCTGGATGAGGTGTATGCCAATCAAAGGATAGGTCGAGGAGGACCTGTAAACTGGCCAGCCCGCTCCCCTGACCTTAATCCTTTGGATTTTTGCATATGGGGATATCTGAAATCTTTGATATACACAAACCCAGTTGAAAATATCGATGATATGCGAAACCGCATTGTAGCAGGGTGTGAAACTATAAGAAATTCTCCAGGAATATTTCATCGTATACGCAATTCTATGAGGAAAAGGGTAGATGCTTGTATTGAAGCTGAAGGCGGTCATTTTCAACATTTATTATAATTGTATTGTCGATATTCGACAGGTTTTTGTTCATTGTTTGTTCACTTTTGTTTTTAGTTGTAGAAGTCTCATAATCATAATCATAATTTGGTTGGCTGTTGTTTAATAAAATGCTATTTTACACGAGCTTATTTTTTTCTCATAAATGCTTAAGTTTTCGAAAAAAACTTGTAGAGTTAAAAAAGTTAGTCAATGAATTGGGCTTTTCAGTCATACTTTTTTAAAGAAAAAATTTTCATCTAAAAAAAAGTTGTTAGAAAAAATATCTTAGGGGTTGAAATAATCAACCCCTTCTAAGCATACTTCAGGGTTGAAAAAATTTCAAAAAGTGTACTCTTATTGACAGATAATGTTTACCAAGTTTCGTGTCTTTAGCTTGATATACAGGGAAAATAAAAAAGAAAAACCATTTTTTTTTTAAATTTTCGAAGGGGTGTAACTTTTCCGGGGAGGGTTTTTTCAAATAATTTTATACCAAACACTCACATTAATTTTCATCACAGAGTCACCCCTTTAATTTTTTCGGTGTTATTTAGATACACTCTGTATAACGCACATATTATCTCTCGAATCAGATATATGATCACAGTGTGGTCATCATGCAGTCAAAAACAAAAACAAATTATTTACAGATTGATGAATAAAGCAATAAAAGTAATATTTGTTAAACCTTGGGATACACCATCTTCAGATTTGTACAAAAACACCAATAATATGACATTGAACCAACTTATTAAATTTGAAAAAGCTAAATTTGCAATCAAATTAACCAAAAATATTCAAAAGAGTAATACAACAATTCAGAAAAATTCCAAATTACATAGTCATAATAATCGGATTTTGAACCACTTTCACTTGGACAATATCCATTCTAACAAAGGAAAAGCAAATCCAATTTTCAGCTCTATAGAAACATTTAATAAATTACCAGAACAAATAAAACATTCAAAAACGATTCATTTTCCAAAATTTTTAAAGAAATGTTACTATTGAAATGATGTTCATAAGAATATTACAAAACTTTATGAATTATTTGTATTATTTGAAAATGTATTAGAATTAGATTACTTTATTTAATCATTGGTGTACATTCAAACTTCCTTATACCAGAACTTGTTCTGGAAGTTATTTATACAATAAAAAAAAAGAATTTTAGAATACTAACAACAGAAACTTTCAAAACTTTGAAAACCGCATTAACCTCAAATAAGAAATCACGTATGGCCTGTTCGTGTGCAACATAGATATTTGATGGAACTGCTTGACTTGTGTCCAATTTTAATGTAAGCTAACGAGTTAAACAGAGACAAACAATTCTTATTAGTTTTCTCCGTGAAACAGACGAACGAACCTGTCTGGTACCAAATGATAACTGTCACACGACACATTATATTTGAATGAGTATTTGGTGCACAACTTTAACAACTTTCCCAAGTCTAGTTTTGATGAACGTGACGTCACCAATCACTTTTCTTCTGATTATAGAGAAACTAGCGGCCAGAAAAAAAATCCCGAGTGATATTAGCGTATATCCTTTCTCATTACAGTGTTTTCTCATATCTCGTGGAAAGTTCCGTTATCTACAATGGTGTCAAAATGTACCAATTACCTGCATCCTAGCATAATATAAGGAACATAAAGTGTCTTAAACTGTTCAGAAGGGCCATTAAAAAAATTATACTGCAAGCTCTTCATGACCTCAATGATAACTTTACCACCACATTTTAGCTCGTTTAAATTTCTTTTGACTTTAATTCTTGATGTAATCACATAACCATGTTAATACTCATGACCTCTTGCACTTTATTTATTTACCTTTAATTATTTATACCTTCACAACTTCTATTAACTGGACTTTTGATAATAAATTTAATATGTATTATTGTTTTCATATTTTCATGTTTGCAGTATTATTTGTAATGTAATGCAATCAACAGAACCCTCTGATTGTTTATAGTTTTGTACTGTCCATTCTGACTTCCAATATTTCCTGTTGTATGTACCACATTTTGATTCTTATTTATAGATTTATTCTTTCAATATTGTGACTATTATATAAGCTGTGCCCACGAGAACTTGTTCTTCTGACAATAAAGTATATCTTGATTGATTGATATGAACTCCGGCAACACTATTATCCTATCTCGCAATTCTGACTTCTCAATATTTGAACTCGACTATCTAAAGTAGTCAGGGAAGCACAAAGAGCTTTTTTGGCTGCAGTTCCTCCCGAGTCACAACCTTAGACAATATACCCATAAGAAATAATCCTCTTTATTTGGAAGTAAAATGTTTGGATGGCGCGTTTTGAGTTTGAAGAGGTGCAAATACGAGTGAAAAAAATCTGCTGATCAATTATTTTGTTCATATTTTTCAGATACCACAAGACCTCAAAGAGTTCTCGAAGAAACGGGCCAGAGCTATTGGTTCACCGATAGGGAGTCTATGGAAGAAGATATAAGGAACAATAAATTTTTAGAGTACGGTGAATACAATGGGCAGCTTTATGGAACACATTTAGATACAGTTAGGGAAGTGATAAAACAAGTGAGTATTTTGTATGTTCATAATACTCGTGTTCAGGGCGAAAATTGAAACAATAATCGGAATTGAAATAGGAATTGCTCAAAATCATTTTGGCGCCTAGTACCAATGCTAGTTGCTCCCATCTTCATTTTCACCAGTTCTGGAATCGTTTTTGAACTTTCTCAATATTATTATTATAATTCATTTTCAGGGGAAAATGTGCGTTTTGGATTGCAGCCCAATATCTCTGAAAATTCTGCACAACAGTTCAGAATTTTTGCCGTACGTTATTTTCATAGCCACCCCAGGAATGGAACAGTTGAAAAATTTGTATGATGTTGGCAAAAGTAACTCAAATCTGAGACATTCTAGTAGGAATCTATCGGTGAGTTAGCTGATAATTCAATTTATAATTCATACAGAATGTTTTAACGAAAACCAGACTCCCTAATACTGCAAAACCAAACCAGCCCAGCCCTTTGATATGCCATTTGCCCCCCATTGCTATGAAATAATATTTATCTGATTATGAGTTTCACACGAAGTGTTTTTCAGTTCTCCTGAAAACTTCTCAGATTTACAGTTTTAGGGGGGTCGAGCTTGCGTTGGAACATCCTGTATATGCTCTCGTGTAATTTAACATGATGGATTGATCGATAAATTAATTATAATTGAATTAAATAATCAATATGTATATTATGTAGATATTTTGTGAGTAGGTTGTTTTATGGAAAAGTGTATGGATTTATAGAAAACGTGCATAAAAACTGTTATTTGCCTGTTGTTATCATTACCATTAAATATTATGAATTATAGAAAATGTCATACTGCTTGATTGTATTTTAAAAGTGATTTTTCCCCGTGTGTTTTTATTTACGTAGAATGTTTAATTTTGAAAAATAATTGCTATGAATTTTACGACTAGAGATTGTATGATTTATGTTATTGTTCGTAAACCATTGTTTTTGTCGTATTTAGTGAATATTTATTTTTTGCACGTTAGTTTGAGCGCCAGAGTTCGATACGATACAGTTCCAGGAGAGCAAGGACTTTGGAATCTTTGGCTTCACTTTATGAGGTAAGTTTTACCCAAGCTTATTAGATTATGGAACCCAGCATGCTTTTTATGTTTCTTATTTGAGTTGGATTGTTTATATGCACTTTTGTAAACTGTACACATCTTCACATTAGTGCTGAACGCTCTTTATACAAAAGAACAGCAAAAGTTTTCACTATTTTCAAATCAGGATCACTACGATCACAATATTTTTGTACATGATCTGATCCTAATAATATTGAATCATATCATGAGATCATCATGTATTTGCTTAGATGTATACTAGGATAGCAATATCCCATTTCACATAGCACATGTACTTCTAATGTCATGGATCTTGTGGATGTCACACGTCACGTCCGGTAAAATTCCAAATCTGGCTATAACACTTTGAACAAAGATTTAAATATAACATGAATACAATATTAAAATAAACTATGTCAAATAGAAGATATTTAAAATAATAAAACTGAGAACTTTTTAATCTCATTTTTTCTCATTTGCCCTTCTCAACCAATTGGATATGTGATGTTCAGTCTCTTTATAAGTAGTTGATACTCTTGATTGTTCTGCAACTCTTGTAATATTCAGTTTGAATAAAAAAAACATTGAATCAGAAAGTGTGCTGCAGTAGGTACATGACAATAATTCTATAGTATCGCATTCCCATTGATTGGTTGATAGTGCCTACACATATCCAATCTCACGTATCTATCTTTAAAAAATTCCATACTCACCTGATATGTTGTCTCTTCCATCTTCACACACTTCGACAATTCCATAAAGATACAAACTCAAGGTCATCCTTTGGAGGACTGATAGTTTTATGCATTTCGTGAAATTCAAAACCTTTGATAAGTACTTCGAGTGCCACAGGTACAAAATTTCATAGTTTGAGATTATAATTTTTGTTGTGCAACCTTTAATAACCCTTCTATTGATTAAAATCCAAAATGAAAATATTGGTGAAATACCTTTGGAGAAAAAAATATATATTTGCCCGATTCACGAGTTAATTAATTTCATCAGCTTACTTAGATTCTTCATACTGTAAACAAAATCAGCACGCGAACCTGGCAAGTTATTTAAAAAAAAATGCTCATTCGATGTAGTTTTTGAAATGATACAACATTCCCTATCTTCAACTTGAGGAAAAAAGATATTCCTAGTTTACTGTGAAATTATTTCAATAATGGGGAATTTGAATGAAATCACTTGGCAAATTGAAGTGACAGGTAACTATTGACAACCAAACAAAATACAGAGAAAAATTAGAGAATGTGTACAAACTGCCTGCCATCAAGTCGAATGCAAGCGTGTCATCTTTGTAATCACGATCTTTTTATTCGTTGTGTACTTGCTTCTGCACTTATTTGGTCAGCTGCTTCATTATTACGACGTCTCAATTCATGTTCATCAATTACTCCCTGC
Organism: Chrysolina oricalcia; assembly: GCA_944452925.2. Classification (NCBI taxonomy): domain Eukaryota; kingdom Metazoa; phylum Arthropoda; class Insecta; order Coleoptera; family Chrysomelidae; genus Chrysolina; species Chrysolina oricalcia. Next base: position 51,897,295 of record OX101821.2, read on the forward strand.
CAAAAATATCACATATAATCTCATAAAAAAAAGACGAATTATGAGAATTTATAAGGATCTACGTGGAAAGTCTGTAACCTACAAGTACAGTATCCCTGGCACACACACGTTTTGGAAGTAAGTATGAGGATTTATAAGTAGGTGTAATTTATAAGCATACCCGAATACATGGCATGCGAGGTTGCATCAGGCAGTGGTTGTTTGAGGGGACTATGAGATTCGATGAGGTATTCTACTTTCAATCACAACGATATTATATGCTCATTCACAAGCTTGTCAACGTATGAGAAATGTGTGGAAATTCACAATTACTAATCCTATTTGGTATCGTATGAAGGAAGTGGATTCAGTATTCGATGATCTGTATCAGAAATTCCGTATCCAATTTTATTGGGTATCTTGTGGAAAAAGTGGGATCACGATGTGATGGTTTGGATCAGGAATTACTTATCTAAGTATATGCGATTCCTATAAGTTTTCATACAACTCAAATTCACCGAGAATTCACAAGTGTCGATAAGAAAACAAGGATACAGAGTATAAGAGTTTGATTTCATGAGATCCAACAGTAGGAACATTACGAAACCAAGTGGAAAATTCTAAACAAAATATTCTTAAGAATATTCGAATAGATTATTATTATAATGTCATGCCAGAATATTTTAGAAAGATCAACACAAGATCAACGACATGCAACATCCCAGGAAAATCTTTCTAGAATATTGCTGAAATATTCGAATAGATTATTATTATTATTTTACTCCAGATTTTCAGAACATATCAGAAGAATCATAATGTACCCTAGGTTATTTTATGTACGCCTACAAATAATGATATATATTTCAAAAGACTTCAATTACAAATGATCAATTTTTTTTATCAAAATCGGATAATCGAGAATGAATTTATTTACTTATTATATCCCTCGTACGTCAAATGTATTCGCTGATAAACAGTTTTCGTATCTTTTCCGATGAACTGCATAGTTCTTTCACGAGTCGTGAGCTCTGAATGTCTGAATCGTTGTATGAGGGGTAATCCTCATATATCGTCTACATGAATGAATCTCTTACCGGCTACTCGGAGAGCTTCTTCCTCTACTCGGAAGATGGTGCGGTCTAGACCACGTTTCACAGAGCGGGATCAGAGTAAGTAAATAACAACCACTGTCAACAAATGCGTGTACTCGGATAGTAGGGTAGGAACATTGTTTAAATAGAAGATAGTCAATGCCTGTGGAAAAGGCGTTGGACCCAAACGCGAGTGTCATCTAGCGTGATTAGTTACAAACATGAATATTTCACGTCATTTAAATGCAGGTTTCTTCAAAAAACCCTGATTTTAATGCTGTCCCATTGTTTCATTCAAGTTACGACATGACTAGGAGGCCAGATCACTGAAGTTACGGCATGACTTGGATGTGAGATCACTGTCGCCATCTACATGTCGCATCTATTTGAATCCAATATAAATCCCATAAGGTTGGCTAACTATCTTACTTCTATATAAACAATGGTAGGAAGTAGGATGTTTCGCCTCTTCCGGCTAGCTCAGACCACCTAAAAAGTACAGCATAGTCGCAAAACTCAGCAACTCCGGAGCTCTTCATTTATTTGGAATAACCAGCAGGAATGTGTCTGACATACGAATTATTTTTGAATGTTGTTGGTGTTGCCAACCAACGAGGTTCCATTAATTCGCATGCCAGGCCGTAGATCCCTAAAAACCAGAAATACTGTTTACACTATGAAATGAACACGACTTAACATTACTGAGCCATCCAGAAGTGAGGGCTTCTATCCTGAGAATTGTCCGAGCCTTCGGGCGGCTCCTGGATAACTGAAGATTTCAACCAAAAGAACTTAAATTTATACACTGGCCGAACATTTGAGTCGGCCAATGGTATAACAAATCGCTGGTAGGCGGATCCTATTTGAACTCTCGCCTCCAGATATACCCCATCTGGGTATTTTTCCAAATTCAAAAATAGTAGTATTTCTGGCAGATTATGACACCACGGTAAGATGAGAGTTGTGACACGAGGAACAGATGGTGTTAACTGGCTGCACATATCTACCAGATCTACTTCCTTTTCGTTTCTGTTAGAAATGAATGTGTAATTTACATATTTTTTCTAATTTGAAAATTACTTTATTCTTTATGTGCATAAGTGCATATGAAATGATAAAAACCATTGGATTATTTATTCAATCTTCATATGGAACGTGCCAGGAACAATCTGGCAGACCTCGCAGAATATCAATGAATTTGTCTTTAAATAATCAAGTTACTGCGATGAAATCTCATACGTTCTAATTTATTTTCAAACTGCAGGACCTCATACAAACATGTAGCATCCATCCCAGTAATCGCTGATAGAAACGGATAACATTTATGTCAAAGAACACATTAGAAATTAAAGGAATATGTATCTGTAATGTCTTTTATATACTGATGAATATCGAATATGGCTCTATACGGATTTGCGGTTTCACTATCCAACTTGGATGTCATAAATTCTCTTAAATATATTTTTATCAGTCTCTATGAGACATTTTTGGCAGGGATAGGTGTGCATCTAGCGGGTTTAAATCTGGAGACTGGGGAAGCCACAAACTGTGACCAAGACGGCCGATTCATCTCTGTGGATAAGTATCCTGTATATAAACAAGTCGTCAAACTCATTACATAATGGATACAAGTATACAAATATAATAAATAATGGCGGGCCAAGACCTAAAACAAACGGCTAACGGCATGAAACGTCAAGAGTCCCCTTCCAGCTTCTTGGCGTACACGACCGAAGATATCCGACTGTTCGTGTACTGGTGAAAGTACAGATGTGGTCCAGTATTCTATATTCGGTGTATATCCAAAAACGTATAAAATTGAAGACCTTTCAAGTAGCCAAACGCAGATTCTTTCACAATTTCAATGGAAGTTTATGGCATTGATTTTTTTTCAATTATTCCTCATGTTAATTTTATTTTCTCAGGAAGAGGACCTGAAGAGGGCTCTAGAAGACAGCGCAAGTATGCAGAGGACTTACGACAAATACATAGATCAGGTGATAACGAACAATGATTTCGACACGACATTCAGGCAGATCGTAGAAGCCCTAGAAGCTCTCACCACTGAACATCAGTGGGTCCCTGTCAATTGGATATATTAGGGAAACTGAATAGCATCGCTTCAACCCCAAAATTGGTACAGTAATCAGTGCGATTGTCGACCTTAGTGGAATCAGAACTATTGTACGTGTTTTGGGGTGATTTTTCACTACTGCCAATAATTGCATACTGTTTGCCTTAGTCTGTTCTTCTACAAGAAGCAGCTTTTCTCCTAAGCTTAGTGATAAATACATATATATGAAAAAATAGGGTAACTCCTCTCCAACCTGCATTCCTGATTGAAAAAGAACGATATACCATACTTTATTTTCTGTATGCAATCATTTTATGAATGTTTTTATTGTTGGATATGCGCGTACACAAGTTGTTTTTATAATCTTTTGTCCTAAAATGTTTTTATGTTTTAAAAGTGATGATGGTTTTATGAGAAACTAAATTTTGGTCAAGATAAAGTACCTTTTTTGTCCCTTGTCCTTCATATTGTTTCAGCTTGAGTTCAGATGTTTTTACCTTAAGATTACCTCATGAAACAGGTCTGGAATATGAGTTATCTAAATGGCCTAGTGGAGTCATTAAGTCAAATCCTGACATCAATAAATTTATATTGTTGAACGATATAAATTTATGAATTAAATGAAAAAATACCGTTTTTTCGGAAAATTTGTTAATATGCATTTCCTGTAGAGAATCATCAATTATCTTTTAAAATGAAAACAAAAACACATTTCCGTTGGAGCCTAGCAGATTGGTCTTTATGATCTCATTTCTGTTCTATCTCAATATATATAAAGGTAAGACTTTTTGACTACACTGTATATAAAAGTTGTACAAAGTTGTAGAGCTTAATTTTTTTTCGTTAGTAATCGATCAAACAAATTGTACTTCATTGTCGAAAGAATAGTTTTTTATTGGCAGAAAGAATGTATATATGCACACCACATACATGCCACACACAAATAGATACACACATATACATATATATTTATGAATTACAACGTTATGCAATAGAATAACTTTCAAAAATGTTTTTAAATAGCAAAAAAAATTTAATTATCTAAATTATTATTTGTTTTTTTCAATCAATTTAACTACGATGATCATCACTTACACCTGAAAGTTGTTGAGATAAGTTTATGAAGAAATTTTTAGCAATATGAAGAAGTATTAAACTGGTAAAGTTAGTGAATAAAGTCTTATATCTTTTGTTCCATTATATGTTTCATAACATCCTTCATTTTGCAATATTTTCTAATTTATAAGCGATGGCCTAAGTGAAACATAAGTGACACTTATTATACGTTGAGTTTTTCTTATACATCTCATTAATGGTACAAAATATCATCTACATCGAAATAGGTAAATTTAATTTGTTAGTGAATTTATTTACTGAATTAATAGAATCACAATAAAAATTGAAGTAAGCCTTTAGCAAAAAGTCTTGGCATGAATTTTTAATTTTCATGCTTGTTAATTTAAGGTTATTAGATTTACGCAACTACTAGGGTGTCAACCCTAGTATCACCGAGTGACCGTACTACAAAATTATACATAGAAACAATAATTATTATATTGTATATTTAACATTGTTTCTTCTAAGTTTTTTATTTGTTACAATATAATATTTTGCTGATGAATGGATATTATGAAAAGCATCAGCAGATATTAGGAATTTATACTTATTATTGTTTATAAAATTAGCCTTATTCAAATACAATCTCTAAAGTACTCGCAAATGCACCCTGCTCGATTGAATGGTAATTTCATCATCATATATATTTTTTTACAACATTATTTGAAACCGCTATAATAGCAGATTGAACATTCCTGAAATGGAAGAAACAGCTCCCATAAATATTGCGTGAGACATTCAACTTTAATCTCCATATAAGTGTCAATACTTAACCCTCATTACCATTTCAAATTGCTGCTTAGTTGTCTTAAGAGGTGAATCAGATTTTTTTTTGAGCAAGAGTTATAACCAATTTGCATATTCAGACCTTTCAAAATAGTTATTCATGGTACTATTGTGTTATGTTGAAAATAAGTCACGCGAGGAAGATTTATAAATATAAATTCTCAATTTATGGTATAAATTCTCAAGTGACTTATGAAATATAATACACGAGTGGCATACAATATTTTATACAGCACATGACAGTTATGACTGTCATTACTAATGTCATTTTAGACAAGTAAACTATTCATAAATCACTAGTGAGTTATGGATAGTTTACTTGTCTAAAATGACATCAATAATGACAGTCATAACTGTCATGTGTTGGATAAATGTTATTCATTGATTAATTACATTGAACGGAACAATAGTTCGATTGCATTCGAATGGTACTTTAGAGTTGCATTTATATCCGTACTATAAATATTTCGAATGAGATTATATATTGATAGAGTGATCTGGCTTCTCATCTGCAGCATTTTTTAATTCAAACTAGTTTTGTAAGAGTTAAGTTCAGTCCATTACTTATTATTGTGAACCGTCCATATTGTGTTCAGGAGACATTTTATTTTGTTGATGATGTTAGGATATTGTTGTCGATGAGTACAGGATATGTTTTTATTATAATTTTTTATATAATCATTTAATTAATTTTAGTATTTTATTTGGACACAAGTTTTATGTTACTTATAGAGCTTATGAAACATAAACAATAAAGAAGTAAAAAATAGGTTTTATTTCCATATTGAAACATGTTCACATCTTCACTTCTTGGTTTGTTCCATCACCTTGTTAAAAAAATGGATTATTACGAGCAAATCAGACGTTCTGTTTTAACAGAGATAAGTTCTGTTGTCCAACTGTTGATCTATCCTTGCACGAAACTAGTAAGAAGATGTTCCCCTTGTCTGAATGAAAAAAAAATCTATAAGTTGGTTGTAAGAAGCACTAGCAATAGTGTCATACACAATGAGGAACGTTGCGCAAGTATCTGTTTGATTCAATTCAATATCCATCGTGTGGTATTAGCCATACGGCAGTACTTGTTTTCTAACAGATGCCGATAAATGTTCTACACTGTATAGGAAGATGCCAGAAAAAAGGTTCAAACCTCGATCAAGAAATTTGTAGTCTATTACCGAGATAAGCTGAAACATCGAGATTAGTTTGTTGTTGTTTGCTCTCTTAACAATCTTGGACACTCCCGTGTTCGTAATCTTTGAATAAATTTCGATGATAATCAATAAATTTGAATGGTGATAAAGACACTGATTACTTTTCTATATTACATTTAACAATTTCCTTATCGTATACCTGTGTACCATTAATTTTGTGAAAAATAATCTGGTTGCAAATAGATTACCTATTTGAAACAGTCAACTGAGTTTAGAACTGGCCAGAAAACTCAACTACTATTTATAAGAATAGAATTTATTTATATAAGAACATTATAAATAAACAATGAATATATTTGTAACTTGTCGGCAAAAACATGTAATACAAATATATTTATAATCAAATTTGGTACAGTACAAACATTAGGTTATAATGACGAAAAAAAGTGTAATGACTAAAACACATATACAAGGGCGTAGGAAATTTCGGTCCCGGCCAGTTAGCGACCAGATTTTGACAGGACCATCGTATTTTAACAACAATTAAAAAATTCTACCCTTATTATCAATGTATTCGCCGAACTAGTAGAACAATTTTAGACATTTTTTAGACATTTTTTTAATGTTCGTGATTTCAAACATTTTCATGGAGTGTTTTTGTAATTTGTTAAAGTGGAAACGGTGAGTTCTAAGAATGTCGTACTATTTATTGAGTAATTTTGGGAACCATATTCATGCTTCACTTTCTGAATCATCAGACAAGCACTCTACACCTTTTTCAATTGTAATTAAGAATGTATAACATGTATTTCAGAAAGTATAATTTGTAATTCAGGATAGTAAATTGTAATTCAGAAACCGTAACATGTAATTCAGATTAGTAAATTGTATTTCAGAAACCGTAACATGTAATTCAGATTAGTAAGATGTATTTCAGATTGTGTAACTTGTAATTCAGATTAGTGAATTGTTAATCAGAAAGTGTGACATGTAATTCAGAAAGCGTGAGTTGTAATTCAGAAAGTGTCAACTGTAATTAAGAAACCAAGAACAACCCGTAATAGAACGGAGAGCTGACGTAGAAATACGGGTAACTCGGTGCAAAGTGAATTTTAGCATTTATAGGTTCGGTTGTCACCAACATAGCGTGAGACGGGCCGCCAGAAGGCACCCCAGAAGAATAACGCGAGGGTAGAGGGTTAAATATGCATTTTTTTACGTAAAATAAGTCACAAGGTCACAAGGCTGGAAATTGGCAGAATAATCGGGTGTTATGCAAATAAAGGGAGAAAAAATTGCCAGAAGACTAGGTGGAAGATAAAGGCCCGCCAGAAGGCGCTAATGTCGTGAAATTTTATATTTTTTTTGAAATATAAAAAAAATTCATACGTAGTTTTTTGTAGTACTCAGTTAGTACAATCCCGTTTTTTCCAGTTTTTTTTTCGATTTTATTTTTTCCCCGCTCTGTTAACGAATTCTAAAAACTGATATTTGAAGAGTAGGTAGATTTTGTCAAAAGGTATTTGCTGCAAAAAAAATTTGGATTTTTTTCAATAGTTTGGGAGATCTATCGATTCCCCGGTTTTTTTGGAATATTTCATGGTACATTGATTTTATGGAAAACCATTCATTCACATTTTTTGTAGATTTTCTGAAGGCAATCAAAAAAGATATCTTGATAAATTTGGAAAATTTTGAGCGTTTCCGAGATTTTTCGAATTTTAAAAAATTTCAATTTTTTTATTCATATCTTTCAAGTTTCCTCAGTTTTCCAATCATTTTTTCGGAAATTTTCAAGTGACATGATTTGTTTGCATTTTCCAGCTCTATCCATTGCACTATTAAAAATTTCCTTTCAGTCATCGGTACGGTTTTTATTCGTGTTTTTTTCTTTTCGGAAAATTGCCCGGGAAATCGTTATGCAATTTCCGATCCTTCTCAAAATCTATACAGACCCTCATTGCATATTGACGCATATCTCAAAAAATCAATCAAGTCAAACAAACAAAACTATTGAAGACCACGGGTGTGAAAGCAGCAACGGTTTTTCCAGCAACGGTTTTTTTTCTCTTTTTTTTTTCGCTTCAAGTATAACCGCTGCTCCAGGTTTTTCGAAAGAACTGAACTATTGTGAACCTGCTGAATATGTTCCATGGGGTTAAATAATTTGTGAATCAAAAACTACCCCTCCACACCCCTCTAAATTAGAAAAATCACTCCTTCCTCGGCAAGTCGAATTTTCTGATCAAACAGTAAAGGAGAAGTGTTGTGCAACATTTTGACAAAATTTGTTGGTGCTCCGACGTCGACTTCATTCATATTTCGAATTTTTAAGAGAAGGGTTGCTAATTACACCCCTTGGCTCCCTCGGGAAGTCGAATTTTCTGATCAAACAGTAAAGAATAAGTGATTTGCAACATTTTGACAACACTTTTTGGTGCTCCGACGTCGACTTCTTTCATATATCGAATTTTTAAGAGAAATGTTGCTAAATACACCCCTTGGCTCCCTCGGGAAGTCGAATTTTCTGATCAAACAGTAAAGAAGAAGTGTTTTGCAATATTTTGACAAAATTTGTTGGTGCTCCGACGTCGACTTCATTCATATTTCGAACTTTTAAGAGAAGGGTTGCTAAATACACCTATTGGATCCCTCGGGAAGTCGAATTTTCTGATCAAACAGTAAAGGAGAAGTGTTTTGCAATATTTTGACAAAATTTGTTGGTGCTCCGACGTCGACTTCATTCATATTTCGAATTTTTAAGAGAAGGGTTGCTAAATGCACCCCCTGGCTCTCTCGGGAAGTTGAATTTTCTGATCAAACAGTAAAGGAGAAGTGATTTGCAACATTTTGACAAAAGCGAAATTATTTTATTACAATACCTTAATTTGCCGGAAGTCATTTTACGCTACAACCGCATTATTCACCCACCCACTTTCAACCCTGTCGTCAGTATAATTATGCAAAAGGTCCACATACTCTATTTTGTAGATATTTGTTATTATTTATCATAATAGCCCCCTTTTGGTGTCTCCGGGGTATCTCCGGAGATTTCGGCTGCTATCTTTGACCGCTCTTTTCACACCGGTCAGATCTTTTTTGATGGTTTCTGAATTACAAGTGATGGTTTCTGAATTACAATTGACGCTTTCTGAATAACAATTCACTAATCTGAAATTCAAGTTACACTTTCTGAAATACAACTTGCTAATCTGAATTACATGTTACGGTTTCTGAAATACAATTTACTAATCTGAATTACATGTTACGGTTTCTGAAATACAATTAACAATTCTGATTTACAAGTTACGTTTTCTGAATTACATTTTACTAATCTGAATTACAAGTTATACTTTCTGAATTACATATGAAAAAGGTGTAGTTCATGCGAATCTTTTTTGTGCACAATCTTCGATTCCATAGAAATACAGTGAAAATACCACTGAGGGTTACACCTTCTCCATTAATCCCATTATCAGAAAATATTTAAGAGAACTCATTGGGAAATTTGAAGAATTGGGAATCTGAGTAATAAATATCAAAAAAAGTTGTCCACCATATTTCTCGCAAAACAAGCAAATTGATATCTTGGTGGAACTTCAAGAAAACCCTCAACAATCCACAACTAGCTGATAAAAATCATATGCCACGTTCGACATAATATAAAACCCTGAAAAGAAATAAATTACATCCCTATATAATAAAAATGCTACGAGGCTTGTTTGGTAAGTCCGTGACTTTTTAAATTTCCCGCGCAGTAACTTTAAATGCAACACTGCTGCTGTCAACCACCATCTTTCAATAGACTACTGTCAAATTTTGAGCAAGCTGCGACATTTGGTTTGTGTTTGACAGCAATTAGAAGCAGACAACCTCGTGAATTTTAACAAAAATGGAAAAAAGTGAATTTCGTGTGTTGATTAAGCATTATTTTTTGAGTAAAAAAACCATAACTGAAACCAAGGAAAGACTTGATAAATACTATGGGAACTCTGCACCATCAATTTCAATGGTTAAGAAGTGGTTTACTGAGTTCCGTTGTGGTCGTACCAGCACAAGTGACGCCGTACGTTCAGGTCGCCCAAAAGAGGTCATCACGCCAGAAATCGTCGATAAAATCCATGGAATGATATTGGACGATCGGAGAATAAAAGTACGTGAGGTAGCTGAGGCTGTAGGCATCTCAACTGAGCGAGTACATCACATTTTACATGAATATTTGGACATGAAGAAGCTATCCGCGAGATGGGTGCCGCGATTGCTCACACTCGACCACAAGCGCAACCGTGTGACCACTTCAAAGGAGTGTTTGGCAAAGTTCAATCGCAATCCGGGCGAGTTTTTACGCCGTTATATAACCGTAGACGAAACATGGATCCATCACAATACCCCAGAGACCAAGGAACAATCAAAACAGTGGGTGTCAACTGGTGAACGTGCACCAAAGAAGGCTAAGGTGCGTCTGTCAGCCAACAAGGTTATGGCCACAGTTTTTTGGGATGCACGCGGTGTCATTCATATAGATTACTTAGAGAAGGGTAGAACGATCAACGGCGAATATTATTCAGAGCTTTTAGACAGATTCGATATTGATTTGAGGCAAAAACGACCACATTTAGCGAAAAAAAAAGTGCTGCTTCATCAAGACAATGCACGAGTGCACACGTGTGTAGTCACTATGGCAAAAATTCATAAATTGGGCTACAAACTACTACCCCATCCAGCATATTCTCCAGATTTAGCCCCTTGCGACTATTTTCTTTTCCCAAACCTGAAGAAATGGCTGGGTGGTAAGAGATTTGGGTCGAATGAAGAGGTTATAACCGAAACAAACGCCTATTTTGAGGGCCTTGAGAAAACCTATTATTTGGAAGGAATAAAAAAACTGGAAAAACGCTAGACTAAATGTATTGATCTAAAAGGAGATTATGTTGAAAAATAAAACGCTTATTTGCCAATTTTTTTTTTCTTTATTCAAATAGTCACGGAGTTACCAAACAGCCCTCGTATATGAACTTTCTAAAGACGATCCTGATCGTAGAATTCAATTCTGTGGCCTAAAGGATGAGAAACTTCATCAAAATAGACATAATTGACGTTATTGGAGCACTGAAAATCCTCATGAGTTCAAGCAAACTCACACTCGGTATATCCAAAAAGTTAATATTTGAGCTGTCATAGTGGGCAACCGTATCATTGGTCTATATAATTTTTGAGAGAAAATTTGAATGGAGTTCGATATTTGAGGATGCTACAAGAAAACATTCATTCTGATTCTTAATAATAATTTATTAAACTGAGAAATGTACACTTATTACAGTAAAAGTAAGTTAAATAATCACTTTCATATACTTGAATTAATCTATCACAGACGGGGTAATAAACCTCTGAACTCAGGGATTTGTTGAATGCCATGAAACCTTTCAAGCGTGTTATCTGAAAAAAAGAGGTAAATATAGTGAACCACAATTAGAGAGTAATTCAACCATCATTCTAAATCGATTGTGTTCATCGTAGATGAATCATGTCAACTTGAACAAATTCCCATTTGATACTAACCTCTTTCCAAAGGCTGTTTTGAATAGCATTCCTCCACGCAAAAATCAGTTCTTTGTTTTTCGATTTTAGTGTGTATTCCACGTTCGAATTTGTAATTTTACTTTTCTTGAAGTCAGTGAGCAACAATTTTGTTGGTTTTGATGGGGGTGCGATACTCAAATCACTGATATTTATGCTTCCCAAGTAGTAGAATGAATCTTTTTCTTTTTCCTGAAAAAAAATTCCACATCAAATAATGACGGAAACGTGCTCATCCACAATTTTCGTTAGGTGCGTAAGATATTATAATTTAATTAAGGCACCGGTAGATAATGATACCAGGACTTGTAAAAATTTGTACGAATGTGAGGAAAATTCAATATGTTTTCAGCACGATAAAGCACCACCCCACTATGTTTTTTCAGTCAGGCAATTTTTGAATGACGCTTTTCCAGGTCAGTGGATTGGACGGAGAGGTCCAATCGAATGGCCAACGAGATCTCCCGATCTAACACCCCTCGCCTTTTTTCTCTAGGGACATTTAAAATTAGTCGAATTTAAAACACAATAACCTAATTCAATATATAGAAGATCTTCGACAAAAAATTATTACAGAATGCAGATCTATTCCAAGAGAAAAGTTACAAAATGTTAGAATGGATTTTGAGAATTGATTATACAGTTGCTTACAACATTTGAATGCATTTTGAACATCTGATCAAATAAAATATCATTTCAACACAATACAATTTATTTTATTCGAATTTATGTTTTGTCACACCATGAATTGGATGGAAAAAAATTGTTGTATAGGTATACAACAATGAGACCTTTCATTTAAGGTATCACAAAAGAGGTAGTGCAAGTTGGGGTGTGTCGCGCCTAAGGGGTGGTTCTAGTTCCCCCTAACTCTTTGGCATTTGTGCCAAATGGCGTTTTCCTAACTTTTTTATTTCGAGAGATATTCGCATTGAAAGTTATCAAATTTACACCCTGTATAGCTCATCATTCGATGCACTTCTGCCATATTATCCAAATCAATGATGAAAACACCACTCCACCTTCTGTTATCACCTGATGATGATTGAGTATTCTCAAAAACAATCAAAACGTAGTCAACATTCGAATACACAAATAATGGTTGTCCTGGATATCACGAATACCCTTAACTCTGTAGTTTCACGTAAAAATATGTGAAACCGGCAACATGCAGATTTATCGATAATGTTTTACATCATGTTCTACTCACCGTTGTAAACACGATAATTCTCTCGAACATAAACACTACAACATTCTTCTTCCTCTTCTTTTGTACGGTGAGCTTCAGCTCAAACTTGTCTTTCATTATCAGGCAACCGTATCCTGTAACGTCAAATGGGCATTCCTGGATCGAAAGATGGGGTGAAAAGCTTTCGTTAGTGAACACTTTCTTCTCGAAATTGGTTGGAGGGGATATAAAACCGTCAGAGTTACCTTCGGATTTGAAGTGTGAAATGAAAGAACCTATTCTTGATTTTCGCTTTGACTTTCGCGTGGTGCTCTGCCTTGAGATTTCGTGCTCTTCCATTGTGTAGCAGTATATTCGAATTCTAGTTGATTATTTCACGACATGTTGATGCTGAACACAGTGCCACGAGAAAATGGGGGAAAACAGGTACTCATTTTGCGTAGGTTCCAGCATCTACTGCAATCTTATCATGAATTCTTATCGCTACAGTGAACAATTATACCTAGAAGGCCGACATAGATAAACCAGTAAATATATTTATTCATGAGGAGCAATGATTCATAAGGTTAATATTGTGAACACCTTGCTGTACTGTAATGACATGGCAAATAAACATAAAATCATAATAAGTCGCAGAAGAGGACGATATGTGTGGTACTTATCGTTAGATTATCATTTACAGCCTAAGTCTTTTATACACAAATCAGATAAACAGGCAACGAACGGAGACCGGTTTTGAAAGTACACCGCACGGTTCCTATGCAAAATGGGTCCTAGTCGAATTGGCTGAAAATTCAGTATAATATAATTCATGATGTTCCGATCAAATGTCTTTAGGGGCACAACGAGATCGAATGGACAGTTTTTGAGATATACGGTGTCAAAAATGCAGAAACAGGATTGTCACTTACCTTTCGAAAATCAATAACGTGGCGATTATTTTGTTACAAAAAGTTAAGGATAATAATGGGAGACTACTGCATTGACAATATTTTTAGTACTTCATTAGTCTATTAAGACATTGTAATAACGATTATTTACGGATTCTATTTGTTGATGGCGTGCATACCCCAAAAATAAAATAAAATTCATAACAATACATTTACCTTTTCATTGCTCAAATACTCTTGTATACTACCTTCTTAAAACCGTAGTGTCTTTCTCTGCTCTCAGGACGGTCCTTTGGGAACTTGGCAGCTTGATGTTGTTTGAATAAAAATGCTTTTGTGATAGAATGTCAAATTTCAAAAAAGAGAAATGTGAACGCCAGAGTATATAAAAATTTTGATAAAAATGGAAACGAATGAATAAGTAAACAACAATAAACAATGGACAAACAAAAACCATGAACAAGAAACTCATCCCTAATTAAATGATACCTGAACACTTCAAACTCTACGAAATTTTATATGCAACCCCTTTAAAATATTTAATGCACGGTCAATCATCTGTGTGATGACTTCATAGAGTAGCCTTTCACCCCTTTGTGCAACTATTTCAACTTTATTGTAGCATGTTATGCGCAGACTAGCATTCCTGTCTTAATCTAAGAATCTGAATCTAAAAAAAAATATCTCCATTACAAGTGATCTTTCATTCGAATTAAAATCTAAACACTAAGATAGTCTTGGGCAATGAAAATGACGAAAAGTTCGGAAGGAATTGAAGTTTTTAATCCACACTCGCGAGAAAGCACTTTTGGATCTTTCCACGGGAAAGTCTAGTGGTTTGAAAATTTGTGAAAATATGAAAAGTTCTTGAAATTACCCGGAATACTGTAGTCAAATGTGTTTTGTTCGAAGAAAAGGTTTGCAAACCGTTTTATATGCATTTAATAGTTATTTAAGTAACAAGGAATGTAAAGACGTGTTAACATTCGAGGTGAGCGAGTACGAGCCGAGGCAAAGCCGAGGCTTGTCGCTTGCCGAGGATGATAACAGTCGATACATTCCGTGTTACTTATTACGTTTTTCCCGCTGCTTGTTGACATTTCTCAAAATTGCCTGAATTGAAGTTTGTTTTCTTACCCTTCCTTCATGATTATTCGTTCGCTATTTCATTCTAAGTTGCTTGTGCGTGTAACTAAGTTACCGAATAAGCAGACAACAATAATATTCAAAAGGTCTCATAACCTAAAAATTTATATGAATGAAGCTGAAGGTATTACTTGTCAAAGGCAAAGTCATTATTACCCTAGGCATGTAAATGACACTACTTACATTCCGTTGTCAAGATGAATTAGTAAACGAATGATATAGGCCATTTACCTGTTTTGTTGCTAAGCATGTATGGACTATTTACAGTGTCGGCAGCGGGAAAAGGCCTTTATAAATACCTGGGATCTATTTCTGGTTTTGTTCTTCGAAAGCTTCTATGGGTTCTGGAAGATAGGAGACCTGCAGACCGGCATCTTCGTCTTATAAGTCGAATTTCTCAAGAACGAGAACAGCTAGCACACTTGGTAAGTTCTGGAGTTTGTTCACATTCACTTTAAGTTTATTTTGACATTGGAATAATGGGATTTCTTTATGTTTTTCCGAAGAAAAGTTTGATTATTCATGGAGCACATCTTATACATCTCTCCCCTTCGATGGACATTTTCTGAACCCCTTTTCATTGTTGTCAACAATTGAAAGCCAAATTGCCTTAGCAACGGGTTCATTTTCTTTCATATATGAACTTCACCAATGAATTACTAACTAAATACTACATTATGAAATCTAAATTCTATACTATACTAAACTCTAAACATTCTAAATTCGGCATACTACCATAGGATTTTTCGCAATGAACATTTTCATATTGAAATTTCATAAAATTTCTCTAGGTGTTATGATAGTGGCGTACATGACTAATTTCCTGCTTGGCAATTCCAATTGTTATTTGTTGATTCAAGACCTTTTTATAAAACTGAATGTAGTGGTTAGATTCTCTGAATCTTTCTGTACTTCCTACTGACATTCAAATCCCTTAAACGATTACCAATATTTTTAAATTATTTGATAAACCTCCAACATCGTTGCCATGTGTGACGTCACGCCTCGCAGAGAGCTTCTTGCCTGAACAGGGTCGGCCTAAGTAGGATTTCGTTTTCTGATAAATGTGAATTGTTGATTTTTGATTGAAAATTTTATATAGTGGTAAATTTATTTGATAACATATAGTGAATCATAACAGTACCGACACTTCCAATAAGCACCAGATCTTCAATGGAGTAATAACGATCTAGGGTATTTTCTTATCCATTAAGCATTTATAAGTGTATAAACATTCAAATTCATTGTCACTCGACTACTCTCGTGGTTTATTCTCGTTAGATTTGTTGCTATGTCTCTGTAAGAATGACAAGATATCTCATCTCACGATCGGTAAAAAATGTAACGTGATCCAATATATCTTATACTTGCCTATCTAAATGATATGCTCATGATTTAATCCTTTCGGAAATATAGCCTCATATTCGTTATGAAGATCTTCATCGCCAGTACATACCGTGTGAGTCACAAATTATTAGACATTTTGGGCATTTGCTCCATCCTGTACAGTATTTACTCTTTTACCAATATTCGTCCCAATTCTGTTATCCCAAGCCTTTTTGCTGATCCAACAATTTAAATCCTAGTATCTATTATTATTTTAATTTCAAAGAGTTTGTTTTAGATAATTGCCAAAATTCCAAATCAGCATAAGTGCACAGGGTATTTTAGTATAATAGATACATTATATTTGTCTCCAAATTGTGAATCCCTCTGTATGTGTAGTCTGTATATTTATTTAATTCAAATTCTTTAAGCTTGAAGGTGAATATATTATAATTATTTGATTTAACTCTTTTTTAACATTCAATGAATCACCCTGTATATTATAGCGAATCAGTGTATCGCCGGTGTCCAGCCTTAATCCAATACCCTGTACAATCAATGAAAATATGAAGCGCACGATGTTACTAGGTACGGTGTAACTACAGAGGATTAAATCAAAGATACGCTTGGAAATAATTTTTTTGGCAGTTAATTTTGATTCTGACACTCTCATTTAGTATCTGCTAATTGTAAGTGATTGTGACTACTTTACCGTTTGGTTTGATACAGCAGACTTATAAAAATAAGATGGCCCTAAGAAATAGAAATCTCCTAACTTGTTTTATTTGTGATGGATAATTTCAACCACGTTCAATAACTAGATTAGATGGGGTTGAGAATGCTGCGAAATGTGCAATATTGATCAAGATATATTCAGTTTTATACTTCATGTTCAATTTGAATATTATGTTCATAAAAAAAATTCAAATAAATACAACTAAAAAAGAAAATTTTGAGTGACCCTGTGAACCTCAGATCACTCAATATCAATATCAAAGATTTCAAATTCTATCCTGTAGATTGCCATAATCGAGAAAATGCATCAGCGAGTATTTTTTTACAAGATCGCGCCCTTATTTCAACCCTGTCAGTACGTCCAAACCAAATGGTTTTGGTTTTTCACTATTAGATTGTTATGTTATTGTATTAAAATGCTTTTCTCACAAAGTACTGAGTTTAAGTTCGAATTATTTGTCTTTAATTTAGGTTTGCTTAGTATCAAATTAACAACTTGGATGTTAAAGTTTCCATTTTGAGCATATTTTTCATTCCTTTCCATTTTACCTTCTCAGTCAGTGATCATTTTGGCTAGTAGGAAGTGGAAAAATAAAAATTAGCGTTTATGACCACGATTTTTCAATGGGTTACAGTCCACCTGTCATATACGTTGTTTTTTTCTGTATTTCTAAATCTATTCGAATTTATCGAAAAATAGACATTCAGTTCTTACCGTAATAATCCTTTATGTTTTTGACTTTCACTTTTACTTGAACGTGCCTTATGATAATAGAAACACGTTCAATTTCCTATTCTCATGTTATCTATTCAATTTTCTGATTCTTGTTTGTGACGTGACTGGGTCCAAATAAATAATAAAACCGTTATTCAAAAGTGGCAAAAATGATGAAATTCACAACTACCGACCCATTACTTTAATCAGTAACATCGCAAAAATACTCGAAAAACTCTTGAAGGTCAGAATAGTCAGTTACCTTGATAAAAATAAACTTTTATCCGAAAAACAATTCGGATTCACTGAAGGAAAATCTACAAATGACGCGATTCTTTCACTAACATCTAAAATCTACAATAGCCTGGACAGGAAGAAACATTCCCTAGCGGTTTTTCTGGATCTCGCAAAAGCCTTCGATACTGTTGACCATTCACAGCTCTTGGAGGATTTGCGAGATCTAGGATTCAGGGGGAATGTACATAAATTATTTGAAAACTACCTGGATAACAGAAAGCAACGTGTAAGAATCGAAAGTGATGAAAGAACAGTACAATATGGGGTGCCGCAAGGGACAGTATTGCGACCGGTATTCTTTATCATTTACATGAATAACATACTCACCTCATAAACCAATGGAGAAATCATTAGTTTTGCAGATGACACGGCAATATTCTATGAAGATACATCCTGGGAAAACCTGAAAAAGAAAGTCGAAGATGACATGAGTAAGATTATAGATTGTTTCAATCAAAAAAAATTAACAATGAACTTTGATAAAACATCATATCTACCCTTTGCTTGTTACTCATCTCACCTTCCCAACTTCAATCACCTGGAAATAAAAAATGCTGAAGATATTATTCAATTAAAGTGTTCAGAATTTGTTAAGTATTTAGGTGTCTACATTGACAGGCATATTAGATGGGATGTTCACATAAAAAAAACTGTAGGTACTTTGAGGAGTATAATTTTTAAATTTTTATACCTTAAAAACATATTAAATACTCACCAAATGAAAATCCTTTACCATGCATTAGTCGAATCTAGATTATCTTATGGGATCTTAGGTTGGGGAGGTGTTGCCAGCAGTTACTTAACTTTTCTAGATATTTTACAGAAAAAATTCCTGAAGATTTGTTTCAGTAAGTGTCGAACGTATTCATCGACCTTGCTTTATTCAGAAAGTAAAATATTAGACCTCAGACAAATTTAGTTTCTACGTGTAGCTGTAGATCAATACAAAAACAAAAATAGTTTAAGAAATATTGACCACAACTATAACACAAGAGCAAAAAAGAAAACATGGTGCGCACTGAGTTTTCATCTAAAACTATTGGTCAGAGAGGATATACTTATCTGAGCACGAGAATTTTCAATAATATTCCTAAGAATATCAGAGATTCAGTCACAGTTGTATTGTTCAAAAAAATATAAAACTGTACCTTCACAAAACAGAAAGAAAAATAATAGGTACACAATCTAATAGACCCGAATAAAATTTCTTGTGCTAATATTTATTGAGAAACAGGAGTACCATTGTCGTTATGTTCCAATACAACTGTCAAACTTTCAATAAATTGCTCGTTGAATATTATCATTATCTGAAAATGAATATGACCCTTTATTTTGTTGTTAAATATCATATATATACATATATATATATATTATTGTTGTATTATTACTAAATCGTATTGTATTGTTCCTTGAATACTATTATTATCATTTTTGTTGTTATTTTGTCATTATTGTATTTATTATCATCATTGTCATTGTTATTATTATTATCTGAAACTGAATATGACCCTTTACATGTATTATATTTCTACTAAATTGTATTATGTTAAAACATTTCACACCCACGCGCTGGCTTCTTAGCCTTAGTGGTTTACTTGTTTATTCCAGAAATGCAATTTTTATAGATTATTGTACAATTATTCTGTTTTAGCAAATTGTTATCACAATTCTTATTCTTATTATTGTACCTTGTTCTATTTCGTACTGAATAAACATTATTATTATTATTATTATAAAAATGAATATTTCCTAAATATTCTGAATATTAGCTGTGTAACAAATCTCTCATAAGTGGCACGAAGATCAAAAACAGTTTTGGGACTAGTATTCTTTATTATTCACAATTCCACACCCACTTGAAAACAGCAGAATCACGGTTTGCCATCATACCCTTTGATTGATTTCTACAATAAAAATTCAAGTTTTCTTTCCAATTCATCCATATCTTTTCGTTTCTAGCTTCCAGTATATAATCGTATTTTTTTTGAGTGACGCACAGATTTACTTTTTGTAGAATCATTCAGGAGAATTGTGAAATTTTCGAAAGTTGTCATGTTCAAGTTTTCCATTTTAATACTGTCGTGGTAGTGGAATATTTCCGAATTCGTCTGCAAAATAAAAGAAGTTTTAGTGATATAGTTCTGATAGATCAGAACGTATGAACTGGTTTTGCCATGTATATAAAATATATAAATATAAAATGTCGTTGATGAACTGATCGGATCATATGTAAATGTTACTGAAAAATCAAAATAAAAATCAAGAATGTCATTGTAAACTGAAAAAGCTGTTGTGAAATTATATTAGATCAGAAAGTCACAAACATTTTATATGAAAATACACTTAAATATTTTTCTCAAGTCTCAAGAGAAGCAAATATCTCCAATACTTGAATAAAACATCATCAGCCAAGATAATTAATCTGGTCCTTACCGGTTCTGGTGGATATGAAAATATTGGATACATCTGTAGAGATAAAATAGAGAATTTTATGACACGGACTTGCCAGAACCGGTTCTGCAATGCTGTTCTGTGGGCCGGAGCCTGTACTAGGCATCGCAAGAAGCCAAACCTCTTCAGCCATTGACGAGTGGACGGAAGAAGAGCTGAATGAACTTTGGAGAGATAATACCGGCTGCAATTAGTAGAAAGACTTTATGGCCGGCTCCAGTAAGTCAAGGACTGCATGCCAAGCACCGGAATACTAACAGGACATAACAAGTTAAGCAGACACCTATCACTAATAGGTATACTAATAGGCAAATGTTAAGAAGACGAAGAAACTTCATCTCACTTCCTCGGCGAGTGTGAGACGTATGGGAGGCTAAGATTTGGAATCTTCTGAGTTGAGAAACTCTAACAAGAGTGGATGGACAGAGGTCACAAAGGTTCGAAAAGGAAGATTAGGAGGAGCAATGTTGATAAGTGGAAGAAAGAGGATGGCAAAAAGGGTCCATGAGGGCCTACTTGCCTTGACTACTCTGGATAAATTATTGAAATTTGAATTGTGTAATCTTTAGAAGTATTTGGAATTCATCACTGTACCTGATCGATTGTTGTGAAAACAACCACCTTCTCGAATAAAAATACCATGTACTTTGATTTGTCAAACTTCTCTCTAACTACGAAAGACCCATAATTTTCGTAGCGTTCACCAAAAGGGCTGTCTTTTATCGAGTCAATGGCTACGTAGGTATTGCCTCTCGACAACTGGCATCTGACCATGTCCAGTGCCATAAG
The DNA here is from genome assembly GCA_944452925.2 of Chrysolina oricalcia. Lineage (NCBI taxonomy): Eukaryota > Metazoa > Arthropoda > Insecta > Coleoptera > Chrysomelidae > Chrysolina > Chrysolina oricalcia. Next base: position 51,918,610 of record OX101821.2, read on the forward strand.
TGTTTGATTATTCGATACGTTGAGTTTCTTCTGTTCCTTTTCGATCTTTTCCAGGAATAATTTGTACTTGCCCAGCCTCTGTATTGGAATCAGCAGGTACGCTGACAAATCGAACAGGTCTCCAAATTTTTCTTGCATTTCCTACAAATAGTTATTTATGCACAAGTGCAATAAACAATTTTTGCACGAGTTGCATATAACATTTTTTCTACGTTCATGCAAAAAGCAAAAAATGATTTATTGAGGTGCGGCACTAGGTGTAGGAAAATGAAAAGCGCAACTTGAATACTTTATTATTAATATCGATTTGCATTGAAACAGGAACTAATACGTTACGAACAATTTAACTCAAACTTTATTTTTACCCTCAATGTTGAAAGTGAATGAACAATTGGTGCAATTTTCAATACGAATATTTCGTAGTGAAGTACCCATTGCCAATCTCACAGAATATCTGCTAAATATGTAGTAGGTTTAAACGTTTATGTTTGTCATGATGACAGCACGTTGAAGTAAAATGACAGATGAGTGCAATAAAAACTTTATTGCACTAGTGCAATAAAGAACTTCTTTTTCCACTGAATACCGGGTGATTCTCCAAGGTGGCTCACCCCTATAACTTTTTTATTATTGAAGATAGAAAAACGAAATTTGGGGGTTGTGTATTATAGTTCAATTTACATTTTTTGACATATTAACTTGCTTTATCGTACTTCCGGTTCGACCGGAAATGAGCATAACTTTCGATTTTTAAATGGGACATCCTATATATTTTTACTTATTTCGATCGAGAATGACATTCTAAATCCAACAACACCTCACTTGTCAATATTTGACAAATGAAGTAATTTTTATTTCAATTTTCATTTTTTGATCTAGAATGCCATGGATCGTGTAAATCGCTTCATTCTTGATCAAGTAACATGGGAAAAATACGACTTTGAGGCTTTTGACTTCACAGTCGTTGAAAGAATTATTCAAAAGTCTCAAATATGAATTTTTCCAGTTAACGTGAATTTTTCAAATGGAAAGGGGGTGGCTCGTCGGCTTTTTGTGAAAGATCATTTTCTTACGAATAATTTGATACCACACACTTTCACTTTATTTTCACTATTTGAGACTTTTGAATAATTCTTACAGCGACTGTGAATTCAAAAGCCTCAAAGTCGTACTTTTCCCATGTTACTTGATCAAGAATGAGGCGATTCACACGATCCATGGCATTCTAGATCGAAAAATAAAAATTGAAATAAAAATTACTTCATTTGTCAAATATTGACAAGTGAGGTGTTGTTGGATTTAGAATGTCATTCTCGATCGAAATAAGTAAAAATATATAGGATGTCCCATTTAAAAATCGAAAGTTATGCTCATTTCCGGTCGAACCGGAAGTACGATAAAGCAAGTTAATATGTCAAAAAATGTAAATTGAACTATAATACACAACCCCCAAATTTCGTTTTTCTATCTTCAATAATAAAAAAGTTATAGGGGTGAGCCACCTTGGAGAATCACCCGGTATAGTTCAATAAAGTTTTGCTTTTTGCATGAATGTAGAAAAAGTATATTTGAATGACTATTCCAGTCTTCTCAAGATATTCACGTAATCGTACCAATCACAAATCAAAGATAACTTGTATTATCGCGAAAACAACAGCTGTCTCTCAATTCTGATTGGTCTGTCAGCGTTGGTGTTTTCAACGATGTAACCATAGATGACAAAGCAAAGTTTGACATTTTGACAGATCATAATTGTAGGCGAAAACGTCAAAATGAGTCGCATCGTAACTATATAATAAATTATTGATAGTTATAATACATTTTTCATGATTATAGTTGATTGATTACCTATGGTTATGATGAATTTATTGTTCATGTTTACAATAAAACTTTTAATGCTTCGTGAAATAGTCTAATAAAATTCCACTCGTGATTGAATTTATCTCATAAGTCTGTCTTTTATTCCTGAACTCAACTGAATTGTATCGAGAAAACACTACTCGTCCTGCGGACGGTGTTTTCTCGATACTGTTCAGTTTCGTTCTGGAATGAATCGACAGACTTATCGTAGGTAATACCACAAGTGTATCGGTGATTATCGAAATAGCAATTCCTTTGAATTTGAGAATCGAATTATGTTGCTTGGCAACCACACGAGCGCTTGCGCGAGTGTGGTTGCCTAAAGCAACATAATTTGATTCGAAACCGAGAAGGAATTAACGATAATCGCCGATATTACGAGTTGTATTTGTTAAGATTATTTCATGAATAAAATCGAAACCATTTTTTGGATTGACGTGGCCTTTACTTGATGGAAATTCGTAGTATATGACACTATAAGGTAAACACGATTCAATTTCCACAGATTTATTGTCTACTCAACATGTTTCGATACACTGTATCTTTTTCAAGCGAATGTAATACATGTATTATAAGCGAATGTAATACATGTATTGTCAGAAACCTTAGTGTCAGAAACCATTTTTATTTATTTACTATTCAATTTAACTAGGAACATTAATCCCGCATTTAGTTCTGAAATTATGCAACTAACAAAACATTTACTTGATATCTATTTCAGTTACAAATGACAGAGCGCGTCATTCGTAGTTTCGTCATTGCATGTCTAGTCTACTGCTGAGGTTATGTTTTGATAAAATTTTGATTTAGTGATTTGATTAATCAACGAGTGTGCAAAATTTGTCGAAAATTGTGAAGTTATTATGAATTAATAGTGAGTGCTTATTTAGTTTTGGTCAAAGTTTGGTGTTGTGTCATTATAGCAGCTTGCAGTGGTAAGTTTTTGTTTTGATTATAACCAATCAGGAATCGAACTACAAAATCGAAAACACATCATATACATATCCAGTAGCCAATCAAGAGCCGAACTACAAAATCGAAAACATGATGTTTTCATTTATCAACACAAAAAATTCAACCAATCATAACACGCCATTTTAGCATAAGTGAAATAATCGCGAAAATTCAATCACTTGTGGTTTTACTACTGATAATTGCACTAGCTGTATGAAATAAGGGACGTATGCCTCGATAATACGCAGTTGCTAGCTTTTGAGCCCGTTATATTACTTTGGCATGGCAACCACGTATCCAAACAACAACGGAGAATATATCAGCTTGCTACTAAGCTTGCTACTAATATGAATGTCAATCTGACAGACTTCATGTCTATCAGGCATTACCTAAATATTGAAGAATTCACGACAATGGAACTTTTTTTACTTTGTTGGTTCGCGAAATTATCTCAATAAATACTACACGTGCTCACAATACTATCGATAATTCTGTCAGAAATCTTAAACTCGATCAAATTGGTAACACCACTCGTCCTAAAGGACTCGATAGTATTGCGAGCACTCGTGGTATTACCCCCGATGACTAGTTAGCAGACACATACTATCTTGGGACAAATAACCCAATACCCCGAAACAAACGAAGTTTTGCTGTTGAACTGTAGAAGTACAAGAACCACTTGCTACCCTCTGATTTAGATGAAAAATCTAGCAAGGTAGCTCAATCGACAAGAATTACTTTACGAAGAATGATGCTCTGTCGAGAGGGGTTGGTGGGTAAAATATAATCGTTTAGTTTGACAGGTCTATTGAGTCTCTGAACAGCTGTACCAACATAAAGTACTATGAGAGAGGATGATGATTTCTCTTGATAACGACAACCGTGAAGTATACTTGAGATGTACAATAATTTTGAAGAGGTAGGTATTGTTACTTTATTCATACTCTATACAATAAATAGTTGTTTTCTACATTAATCCTCTTTGTTTTAGAGGCAACTACTGAGTATTAATAGTGTTGAGCTCAAGTTGAGATAGCGATCAGATAGAACCTGTGTAGAGGTGCCAGTGCGGGGGAAGAAGTGCACCGCTTCTCCAATAGATGAGAAATAGGGATGATCTTACTTGTAGAACAATGGTATTCCACGTCCAGTGGTATCTGAAAATTATAAGCGAATCAAGCAGCGCGCAAAGCAACGCGTTAGAGCAAGCAGGAGTAGTAAATTCAGTCCTGTAATTGTTTCTGGTCGTCCTGGTTCAGCTAGTCTAATATTTGTCAATGAATAACGACACCTGCGTTACGTGCAAACCGGTGGCAACAGAAATGATTAAAGTAAAAGGAAAGAGGCCTGAAATATAATATATACTTTCAGAATGATACATGCGTTGAAGTAAGCTAGATGTTTCTCTCAACCTTCGACATTATGGATGGGGTGTGGCCTCGAAGATCTGATAGTAGATTTTCGCTCACCTTGAATATTTCTTTGAAGTTATCCAAGAGTTCATCAGTTTTTGGTTTGTTCCTGAAGTAGTTCGGATACATACGGAGTAAACTGTTCTAAAACACATCCAAATATGAAACAAGCGAGTTTGTCAGCAAAACATTAATACGTACATTCGAGATTAGGGTTTCGACAATTCCATCGATATCTTGAAAGTCTTCGATCGCCGTTAGAAAATCCATCTGATGTCGAAGAATATCTTTTATGCAAGCGAATAAATCGTCAATGACTTGTACTTCCATGAATTCAATTGGGTGGAGTAAAATGTAAGGTATGAAATCCTGAAATGATATAAAAATTATCGTAAATGTGAGATTCGCGTTGTGAAACGCACCCTGACAATTTTCATGAGGTCTTCGACATATTTTCTCTCGGTTGATTTGATCTCATCCACTATGTATGATAACCTTAAATGAAATGAGTTTGTTAATGATAATAATAATGTATTGCTCACAAGTACAGCTTGGTGCCTGGATGAGTCAGAAGTATAAATAAAATGTATAAAAAAGTACAAAGATATGAAAACTGTGACATACTGAAACATAAATATACAGATATAAATAATTTTGATGAGACATTACGACTCTATCTACACATCAAAATATTAGTAAGTTTTGAAAATGATATAATCAAAAAAGGGTAAAATCATTGACGTCATAAAATGCGTCTTGCAGTAATTTTCAATTGTTTTTCTAATGGTTCCAGATTAGCATCTCTCAAAGGTAATGGTAGTTTATTATACAATTTAATTCCTAGTTGGATGTCATTTTTTGTAAGATTTTGTTTGGTTCGAGTACCATAGTTATGATAAGAGACCACTTCTTGGAACTGTGTGATGATTTCCCTCACATATAGATATATACAGCTGATGGTAAAGTGAGAATGCCAAGTTTAATGAACCAAGGCTTACAACTCTCTACCCGAGTTATTCCTACTATAGCTCTGATTGACCGTTTTTGTCATATGAATATATTCTCCAAGTATCAGGAGCGGATGGTAAATCATTAATGTAGATAAAGGACAGCAAGGGACCTAAAATACTGCCTTGCGGAACACCATTATTTATTAACAGTTGTCTACTATTTTTGTCATTGTTTCGTCATTATTTATTATTACACCAATGTTCTAGACAATGCAGTGGAAGTTCTCCAGCTCTTCATGAATTTGATTTCTCTATTTTTTCTTTATTTTCATGAATTTTTTGAAATTAAGAAATATCATGAGTTTATTTTTGATGACTGGATGGCATCTCTGGACGATCGAGAGCGATCAAGAAATCAACCTACGTGGATATAAATACAAAGACCGTGAATAGAGCGACGTCTGGGTCTAAGTTGAAGTTAGAGTAGACAATCTACCGTTAGCTTAAATGTATAGTATGTTGTATAGTAATTTGTGTGAATAAACTAGCGTTATTCTACTAGTACAACATAAATCAATTGGAAACGTTGAGATTATTTTTGTTACAATTGGTGTCAGAAGTGGGATTTTCAAAATGAATAAAGTGTTCGCGTGGCGGACATTTTCCGTTTCAAGAGAAAAAAAATGGTTACACATTTTTCGCATAAAATAGACTAGTATTCGCGAGGTTAATGGTTTTCGGATTACAACAATAATAAACTCTTGAGACATAAATACTTTGTGTCAAGTAGACTGATATATTGTTCAAAGACACAAAGACAAAATGTTTTCGAGAAAATTGCGCCAATTAATTAATAATAATAATAATAATAATAATAATAATAATAATAATAATAATAATAATAATAATAATAATAATAATAATAATAATAATAATAATAATAATAATAATAATAATAATAATAATAATAATAATAATAATAATAATAATAATAATAATAATAATAATAATAATAATAATAATAATAATAATAATAATAATAATAATAATAATAATAATAATAATAATAATAATAACTTTCATTCATAAATATACCAAATACAGTGATGCAAACAAATGACATACAAAAAATATAATGAACATTCACAACATCCACAGAAGTATTAAACATACTTGTATGTGGTGAGTTTGTCATAACTTATTTAAAAGAATATAAATCAAAATATTACATAAGTATTTTAAGCATATACTAGATTATTTTTGATTATCTCTGTTATTGATTCAGCCATCTAGGATTTTGTGTATTTTTGTTATGTCCGTTTCTTCAACAAATGATAAAAGAAGCATTCTGAAGAAGTTTCTTCGATTATTCTTTGTGGCAGTTGTCTGAATAGTTTTGGTACCAAGCAGAAGAAACTCTTTTGACCTACTGTTTTAGCTATTGGTATACACTTTCGATTCTTCGATCTTGTCGCGTTGGATTTGAGTTGTAAGTTCGTTTTTATTTTTATATTGCCTGCATCCTACCTGAATACTATATAATTATCTAATATTTGTGTTTCAGTATAGAGTGGAGAGTATGGATATTTTGCAGGTTTGTTGGGAGATTTCGAGGGCATAAAGAAGACTCCTCCTCAGCCAATAATGCCATAATTAAGGTGTGACTCAACCAAACTGTGGTACAACTATTGTTTTATATTCAATGATTAAAAGTAGAACCAAAACTGTGGTACAACTATTGTTTTATATTCAATGATTAAAAGTAGCCCAACTTCTTTCAATCGAAATAGGATACTAAGAAATTTTTTTGTTGAATATTCGATATGGTAGTTCCATCGTTAATGATTGTCAATGTAAATGCTCAGGTTTGTTATTTTTTTGCAGGTTAATTGAAACAGGAATTGAAGAAAAAGGAACTTGATACAACTGGTGAGAGGCCAGCACTCCAGAAAACACTCTCCGTGACTCTAGGTGGGATGACTCATGCATTCCACGTTAACAAGTTGCCGTTCAGATTATGTATTGAACAGAGCCGGCTCCAGATCGACACAATATAAAATAACCATTCAAAGTTCCATCAAGAACTTCTGATACCAAACATATAATTCATGTTTGATTTAATATCTGACAGAAGGTATTGGTCATTTTAAAATTTCAAGTTTGGGGTGGCTAACTTACCTTTTAGATGTCAAACTGTCACCATTAATGGTTGAAACCTCCTTGTCTGCGAAAATATCTCCAACATTTTCCTGTATTCCACCTCTCTCAGCACCGTTTTCGTTGTTCAAGCTTTTATTTCCAATATTGGCACTTCCATCAACATATTTGTCCATACCAATACCTTCGTCATATTCATCTAGGCTGCAGCTGGGTGTTGAAGCTGTTGAAGAATATGGAGATGAAATTGCAGAATCTCTCATTCGTTTTCGTGATACGTATGTCGTTAAAATTATATCATCATTCACAACATGATTGCTTGTAATGTTCACGTTATCGTCTAAGAATCCATCCTGTCTCATACTGTCTAGGTCCCGTTCGATTTGTTCCATAAGACTTGTTCTATATTCTTTGGTTAGGATCTCATTGGAATTTTCCTCCAAATTGTTGATGCTCAGTCTATTCATTCCAGTTTTGTCGTTTCTGGGCACATCGATGTGGGTCTCATTTTTCGTAACGACTCCTTCGATATTTTCCATTTCCAGACACGAATTACACCCATCCAGAACTATGCTGAGTTTTGGGTTACAGTTTTTAAACATTTCTGAGGTCATTTTGACTCTTCGACAGAAATTTAATTCATCTGGAATTGAGGTACTGTCTGCATCAGGATTTATGGATTCGAAGGAAGATGTACCTTCAATTTGTTTGAGCATCATGTGTACTCTATTTTCCTTTTTGGATTCAATATATTCGGGTGGGTTTCCATCGTTTGAGCGAGGACCAAATTTAGCGTCGTTAACAAATGAATCACTTACGTTCACTTTTGGCTCGTTTTTCTTTTTGTGTTGGCCACTTTGTTTATCCCAGTTTCTATCTTTTTCAGTAACAGTTTTTCTCAAATTGTCTGATTCGTTTTCATTCTTTGTAGAACTATCTTGAGTGGATATTATTCTCGCGTTCACTTTATATTTTTTGTCATTCACAGCAGATGATGTCGGGGTTACTTTTCCACGTAAAGTATTTGATGATATGGTATAACTGGCACAATTTGGCAAATTTCGTTCATCACCATCGAAGAGCAATTTCATTATTTGTACGTAATTCAGGTTTGCTGGTACTTTTTTTAACACCACAGACTCCATTGTGGTACCCTTTTCCCCCTAGTTTTGCTGGGAAAGACGGAATATACTCGATGCTCAATGTTTCATTTTACGGATATGAACAACGGTTTTATAGATTATCAGCTAATGCACCAATATGTTATCAGATAAGTAAAAAAAGCCCTTGAAAAGAAACAAAAAAAATTAAATGTTGTGGTGGTGTATAATGCGAATTTAGTCTAGGAATAGCTTGTCTCATTGTGAGAAAAATTATTTGAAGGAAATCAAAATGAAGAAACCTGCAATTTTTGTCTAATATCCACTGTGTCTTGGTTTATTTGTCACTGACGTAGCTTTTTTGTGATCACTTTGGATATAGAAATTTTTAGGGTAGCTCGGAAATGTTTTTGGAATTGATTCGTGGGATCACATTTCAGTTCTGTGAATATATCATGAATCTAAAAATTCTAATGGCTTCATAAATTGGTTTTTGAATTTGATGTTTGGTGTGTTTGGAGTCGAACAAGTGCTGTTAAATCTAATCAATAAATTTAGCCTACCTCGCTTCAGTGTGGATATATTTTCATTTTCCCGTCATCGGTATAACTCCCAATAGCTCAGTATGGTGGTATTTTCAACGGTATGTACGAGGATATATTGAAAAATTATTAGGCTACTAAAGAACCAAACAAAATTTCAATGTCAAAATATTTTATTACTCAACATATTCTCCTCTTGGATACATTTATTACAGCGAACCTGCAATGTCTCTAGACCTTTCAAAAAAGTTTCTTCTTGCTCTGCAAACCAGACCTCCAAATTTACGACTTTTTAAACTTTTTTTCAGTTGAGGAAAGAGATGATAGTCGGACGGAGCCATATCTGGTGAATAAGGGGGGTGTTCTAGTAATTCAAACCCTGAATCACGAATTTTTTGCATGACAACATGAGATTTGTGTGCAGGGGCGTTGTACTGCAAAAACAAAACAGCTTTGGATAGCTTTCCGCATCTTTTCTCTTTAATTTTTTCCCGTATAGTGGTCAGTAATGTCGAATAGTAATATCCAGTTATTGTTCTACCCTTATCCAAAAAATCAATTATGATTACCTACTCCATGGCAATCCCCAAAAAACTGAAGCAACAACTTTTTCCTCCTACCCCTATAAAAAGTACACACTTTCCTTCCTCCAACCAGGGAGTAAACTCATACTTTTCCTCCCTACGGAGGAAAGTACTTTTCCTCCCCCTCATTACAAGTAAGTTGTAAACGATGAAACTTGTGAATCTATTATAATCAAATTGTTTCCGTAATTTCTAGAACATCTTATATATCCTGTATTCTGGTAAAAATCAAACATGAATGTTACTTCTACTCTAGTTCTTTAATAGCTATGTGTGTATTTAGAGCGCAAAGTGATTGATTGTTGCTCGACAAAGAGATTAATCTTTGGAGAACGACAGTGACACTTTGTGCTCGAAATACACACATTATTTTTTCTACAAGCGCAGCTCTTAGAAAAAAAATTATCGACACTTCATTCAAATAGGCACATAACATTACTTATGAGAAAATCACTCAATAGCAATCCGAAATGTATAAGCTATCTAAATGTCCAATAATTCAAATCACTAACAAGAAAAAAGTAAAATAAAGTTCTTGAAAAAAAAAAAGTTGTAATTGCCAGGAGATGAACCCGGGACTTTCGGATTACAAGCCCAAGACGCTAGCCATTGCACCACCGCAGATTCTCAGATACACATGACTGTATTGTCTATACTTTCCATCAAATAAGAATAGGTCTATTTGCAAACAAAGTCACAAAAAGGTTTTATTGAGTGGGTAGGAGGAAAAATCATATGTATTACATGGGAGTAAAGTGCATTTTCCTCCCTTGGATGTTTACTGCCCTCCGCTTCGCGTCGGGCAGTAAACTACATCCTGCGGGAGGAAAAGTGGCACTTTCCTCCCTAATAATACAAATAGCTATTCCAGCAGATTTTTGGACACGAAAGTTCTTAGGTCTTGGAGAACCGGAGTGTCGCCATTCCATCGATTGTTGCCTTTTTTCTGGATCGTAAAAATGTACCCCAGTCTCATCCATAGTAACAATTCGGTTTAAGAAGTCTACATCGCTTTCAAATCGAGCACAGATTGAACGCGATGCTACTACCCTTGCACGCTTTTGGTCAACATTCAAACATTTGGGGATCCATTTTGCAGCAATTTTTCTCATGTCCAAATTGACGTGAACTATATGATAAACGCGTTCGTATGAAATATTCAGTACTTCAGATATTTGTTTTAGCCCAATTCGACGGTCTGTTAAAATATGTCATGAACTGCATCGATATTTTCGGGGACTGACACAGAAACTGGCCTTCCCGATCGTTCATCATCTTCAATGGAAAATTTACCTCTTTTGAAGCTTGCAGTCCAATTTTTCACGGTCGCATACGAAGGACATTGATCACCAAGGGTATTACGCATATCTTCGTAAATCTGCTTACCTCTTCACCCTTTTAAATACAGGTACTTGATGATGGCTCGATACTCCAATTTTTCGATTTTCACAATTTCGGTGGACATATTTTTTCTTTTAATTTATTGCGTAACTCTGGTTTACTTTTTTGACGTCAAACTTTACCCTGACACTTCTAATAAGTTATTGTTCGTTGCTATGGAAACGCAATATTTTGTTTATGCAGGGAACTGGTCTAGACTAACTAGATATCAATACATCCTCGTATGGAGTCGAACACGTGCTGTTGAATCTAATTATCAAATTCAGCCTACCTTGCTTCAGTGTGAAGATATTTTCAATTTTCCGTCATCGGCATTACTCCCAACAGCTTAATATGGTGGATTTTTCAATAGGTGTTGTGTTTGCAGTTGGGAGATGTTCAGAATAATCTCAAAATCCAGCCTATGTCGATTCAGTTAGGACATTTACATTTTTCCGTCATCGGTGTTACTCCCAATAGCCTGATATGGTGGCCTTTTCGATGTGTGGTGTGTATGAGATCGAACACGTGCTGTTAAAACTAATTCTCAAATTCAGATAGGAAAACAAATTAGTTTGTGGAAAGGCGGAGTTTAGCTAGAGAGATATAACACATCACAAAATTACTGGTGAATGAGAAAAAGAGAGAGATACAATTTGTACATGTGAATGTATACATAAATGCTCATATACAAATATCATTACATGATAGAGACCAGAAGTCAAATAGTGGATAGTCAGCCAGTCAACTACCTAAAGAATAAAGTAGAATTTCTAATTTCTTGTTGAAATTGTATAGCCGACCTGGAGCACTATGTACAATTTTTTGTTTTTGCAGTATTACTTTTGTTTTGTTTTGAAACAAAGTCTGTGAGTAACTGGTAATTCCTGCTCATACAGTACGTAAATAATTTATGGCAAAGATTTATCATCTCCTCATTATCCCTCACATTTCTGAAAATAAAATCTCAAACATTCGGGGCCTTGAAACATATTTAAACTCTAAATCATATTAAACTCTTTACCTGCATTCGTTGTAACCCACCCTTTTTATAATTTTTCGATCTTCTAAATTTTCACTGGATTTGAGACAATCACAATAATGTATATTTCAACAAGTTATTGAAGCGATTGATTCATAGTGTTTAAAATAATTGACCTGTTTAAATTGTTCAAAATTATTTTTCCGTTAACCAGCTGTCGTTCCCTTACGAACGGCAGCCCTCAGAAGTCGAGACTTGTGCGAGCCAAGGATTAACGAGGTCTTACCATTTTACGTGCGATTCCTAGTACTTTTTCGGACCATAAGAAAAATGTCTGCAGTCGCTAGGTTTGAACCTTTTGCTGTGTTTTATAGAATGAGTAATTTGTTTATATTCCAATCGCGTTGATATGGAACTGCTAAAATATTTTTTGCGAATTTGAAAAAGTTCAAATTTTGAATCGATGTCGTCAAGGATTCGAGAGATATAACCTTATGAAAAGTTAACAACCGATAGATTGAAAAAAAATTCAAAAAATGTTACTTTCCGATTCATATAATGTTTCATCCAAAGCAATTACGGTCATAGTATACTGCTCACTAAATGGTCATGGTATAACTTCAGTTTTAAAATTAAAATTTGTATTCACAAAGCAAAGTGTTTGAATTATTGAAGTTGTTTTATTTCTATACCGTTTGATCATTTCTTGTTATCAAATTAATCATAGAGACACGATATAAGTTAAATTGTAATGGACCCACGTAAAATGATATCTATGTTTTATTAAAACAACAATATACACTATTTTGACCCATTTCACTATATGAGAATTTCAAGTTTCAATTCCCGGAGTTTTTACCAAATACATTTTTTGATTTTAGTCATGTGTTACCTATCACCACCCAAAAGGGTGTCAAAGGTTTTTTTAGACACCCAGTATATGTCGTATTTATTACTAAGAAAATGATTGAAGGAACTGGCTGGAATGTTGATTCGAATAAAACATCGAGTATGAACAAATAAATTATATTTGGAATATTAATAAAAATTATTTTACAATTCCTTTTGGATGAGGTTATAATATACTTATGATATATTATGATACTGATGACAATAATCAATATATACATACTACAAGAAACGTTTGGGCAACAATAAAACACAGTTCTTGATTTACTTCAGTCTAAATAAAATATCGATGAGCCTGAAAAAAAAAAATTAGTGCCATAACTAGGAAATAGTTCCCCAAAAACAAAATATGGACCTAAATTTCATATTCATGGAGACATAGCAACTCAACTCTGCCAATTTTTGATTTTAGAATAGCTAAAAATCCCCATCAAGACTTCTCATATACGGTTTACAAAATACCTACCCACGTACACAAATATACCTCAACGTCAAGTCCCAGTATCATATCTTACAACTCAATTCTGTCATAAATACTTTAATAGAGCATTACATTTGACTAACTGATGACCACGACAGTCAATCCAAACTCCAAGTTGTGAAACAACCCTATTTCGAAACGGTTACACATCAAATCTTATTGATAGAAACATTCAAAAATAGCCCTATCAGTCTACAGGAAATGAACACAAACTCCAACAAATTAAAGACCCACTTTCCAAAGTGGTCTCGCCAGATGTGACAGGCGATTTTAGTCGAATTTTTAAAACTGAAAATACAAAAACAATTTCGAACACAAACTATCCTGCATTCTCAATTTGAAGAGAAAAAAAAAATCGAATTGTGTATTTGAAATTCCTTGCTCTGCATGTCCCAGCTTCTATATAGGGGAAACCTCAAAACACATCTATTTTACAGCTTAGCACAACTAAACAATGAAATGGATTTGGTTATCGATTCATTCGTTACAGTCATTAGTTATTGACTGCTAGACCTACCCTATACTGATGAGGGGCAACACCCCGAAATCGATATATAGGTGGTCCGAATGTTTCGATGAACATTTCCATGCAACAGCAATTGCAGAGATAACCTTGTAGGAACTCTGCACGGAAATTTCATCAGATGTAATTCAGTGTTCGTCGTAGCATTAGCCAGGAAAGTAGTTGTTTTCTGATGGATTTTCGACCCAACTTTTCTTATTGTATAGGATATTTGCAATGAGCAGTCCTCCGGACATCTTATGCCTCAAGTCATAGCTCATTGTTTGTGAACTACAGTTTTCTTCTACAACTAAACAACTTTATTGTGGAAACTTCAAGGAAGGAAATAATAATACACAATCCTATTTTAATTAAAATTGATAATCCAAATACGGTTTCAAAGTTTACTTCTCACAGAACTCATCACTTCACTGAAATATAAGAAACTTTTAACTCGGAGAAAGATTTTTTTATGATGGAACTAATTCTTTAATCATGGGCCTTAACCCACCTGAAAGCATTCACATGTTTCTTTGAATACATACAAGGCGAAACCAGGAATTAAGAGGGGTTTACCTTATTAGTGACTATAAGTAAAACAAGGATCGGAAGAAAATAAAATACTCGGAGCTCGCTGAATGAACTCGATATTTTTTTTCATCATCCTATTTTCGAATGTTGGATCTAGGCACCTCACGAAGTACTTTTTCAAATAAAAAAAGAAAAACGTTGAAAAAATTGGCAGAACATTGACCAGATTCACTAACTTTTATCTCAGGATCAATTTTTTTTTTGAAAAAGTACTTCGTGAGATGCCTCACTTATACATTTATCTATGTTCAAAAAAGAATTGGAATGATCCATTCAAAATTACATCGTCAAAGCGTTTTCTATTGATCCCCTGCAGACTCAACTTTCGAGCATTTATCTTCACTGATTCGAGCGCCCTCACATAACTATGCTCTTTTACATGGATACTATGTAATATCAGATAATTTTTGTTAGGTATTACAAAAAAAGATTTTTCAATTTTTCTCAGTAGAATTTCATAAACAGGGCCCTGCAACTGCGCTCCGGTGGTCCATAGCTTCTATACAGCGCAACTTAAGAATTTCTTTCAAAGTCAAGCATGTTTTCTTCCTGAAAGAGTTTATTTAGAAAATATTCCGAAGTATACAAGGTTACCCAGAAAAGTGCACCACAACAAACTCATGTTTTTTGTAATGGAACACCCTATATTTCTTCACATGGTTGAATAGAGATTACTTGGGCCATTCAAAAAATATATGGTCATGTATGTTCATCAACGTTATTTCCGGAGATATATCTATATTACTTCAAAAAACATAAGTTTTTCAACACTCTAACTCCTCGTGGAAAAATAATTCTAAAAACTTATGGAAGGCGAAATGACTCAAATATGGTCTAGTTTCTGTAACATGACACACAATTGAAATTTCATTACTTTTTGTGTACCGGATAAATCGAAACGCAAATTGAAAGAAATCTTGTTTATTTTCAAATGGAAACCCATTCATTCAAGTTCAGTATTGGGAAAGCCATAAAATTTCCTTTCGAATGATATATATATATATATATATATATATATATATGTGTGTTCGGATAGGTTTCCGCGGTCAGATATTTGAAAACTAGAAGTTCGGGTTGAACCGCGTCTGGAATTTGTTGAATTTCAACAAATTCCAGACGCGGTTCAACCCGAACTTCTAGTTTTCATATATATATATATATATATATATATATATATATAGTGACTGTAGATGTCATGAATAACTTCCTGTTATATATATATATATATATATATATATATATCACACTTGGTATTTACTTAACTTTGTAAATAACGTAAATTTCCAATTGAAAAAAAAAACAAGATATCAATCAATTTGCGTTTCGATCTATGCGGTACACAAAAAGAAATGAAATTTCTACTGTGTGTCATGTTACAGAAACTCATTTTGCCTCCAATAAGTTTTCAGAGTTATTTTTCTAAGAGGAGTTACAGAGTGTTGAATGCCTTACGTTTTTTGAAGTAATATCGATATATCTCCGCTAATAACGTTGATGAACATACATGATCTCATATTTTTTTAAATGGTCAAAATAATCTCTATTCAACCATGTTATGAAATATAGGGTGTTTCATTACAAAAAACATAAGTTTGGTTTGGTGCACTTTTCTGGGTCACCTTGTATACTTCGTAATATTTTTCGAACATACTCTCTCAAGAAGGAAACATGCTTGAATTCGAAAGACATTTTTAAGTTGCGCCGTTTAGAAGCTATGGACCACCGGAGCGCAGTTGCAGGACCCTGTATAATCGTATAAAATCTGACTCTTTTCAATTAAAGATCAAAAGCCAATATTTATACAAAAATATAACCATCAAATATAATGGATACTCAACGCCCGACCCTCGTAGACATACTTTCCAGTAAACATATTGTTCACACTGTAGACTGACCCTCGTATCAGAGGTTTCTGCAGGTGTCCGTATGATTTACGACCGCTCACAAAAAGAGCGGCATTTTTCGACCACATCAAAGGAGTTACCAGACTTATTAGTATATCTATGGACGATGGCCGAGTTGTAAAAATAAAATGTAATACGAGCAGCTGCGTTAGGAATATGCGGATGGCGCGTTCAAGGCCAATTTTACTATAACGTAAATGGGCAATGAGCTGGAGTGAGACGCTATACGATTTCTTTTAATATTGGACTCCGCCTCCATCACTCGGGATTCCTACTTCCCTCTTTCACCGCAAATTTACTTTGACCTTTTTCAGAAGGTAAACCTCTTCTTAAGTAGAAGAAAGTGGGGTTTCGAGGCTTCATGGACAATCAATCGAATAAATGGAGTTTTGGAACTTTTAGGAATCTTCAGGAGTTAAAAGCTGAAGTCACGCCCATGGCGTATATTTTCTGA
This sequence comes from Chrysolina oricalcia, assembly GCA_944452925.2. Lineage (NCBI taxonomy): Eukaryota > Metazoa > Arthropoda > Insecta > Coleoptera > Chrysomelidae > Chrysolina > Chrysolina oricalcia. The sequence continues at coordinate 51,935,372 of OX101821.2, forward strand.
TGAGATACTGTTTGAGAATCTCTTTTGTTGGCCAATCAGAAAACAGTATGCTGAATTCTCAAACTTAATAAGCTGTCATTTTATTCTCAAAGTGTCATGGCGCCCGATAATATTCAACCCTCAAAAAGGTTGAAGAAACCGACTCAAGTTGCTGGGGTTCAAGAATTTCAGCACTACCAAAGAAGTTGAATCTTGTAGGAATCATCTTGGTTATTACTAATTTTTTTCGCAAAAGGTATGTCTGTTTTTTTCCCACTAGCACTAACATACCTTTTGAGACGTACCTATCGATTTGGTTCGATTCTTGATTTTGTTGGTCCTAAGCTTTGGTTTGGTTTGCGATGTCAGCGTCATTTCTGAAAGTGAATAGATAAGAACATAATTTCAGCAGTTGGAAGATGTCAGTAGATACACAGTGATGCAAAAAGTACCAAAATATAACTTAACATAATGCTTCTATTTACAAACGTCTTATGAGGTCAGTAAAATACTGCTTCATGATTATAAGACACTGTGTCTTATAAGTCATAAAACACTGCCTGTTTTTTTAAATATGAAAGGATGTATTGACCTCATGTGTAAATCTAAAAAAAATCGGTAATGAAAGCTAAATTGTATCCATTATCTCCAAACGAATTCTGAAATTGCGAACACTGATCTGATATGTAATCAATAGTTAATTAACGTCTGTTCATAGTAAACCATCTGTGGATAAAATGTTGTATTTCATTTCATGTGGTATTAGGATACAAAACACTCATACAATAAATAAATATTATTTATTGGACCGTAACAGTAACAAAAAACATAAATCGGATCAATCATACAAGATCTGATGAGATGGTTAGTGAATTATTCCATACTAAACTGGGTGAAACGCAAGTCATTACCTAACCTATTCAGTGGCAGAACAATAAGACTGCTCATCATACGTTGTAGAGGGTAAATGAAGAATAGGGAATATGCATAATTTTTTTTATTTGTTCAATCATTTTTTTACTTCGTTACAACATAGTAAAAAATATAAATACGGTTGAAAGTTTTGTAATTAATTTTTAAAATAACATATAAAATACCGATTGAATTTGACCTATTTGTACGCCTCCATTTTCGCGCGCTGTGGATGACGTCACATGGCGCGATCAGTGTTGTTCTTCTTCAGTGTTGTTCGTTGAGACGTACTCTGATTGCTCTACTTGCTTGAAGTTGATATTTTATAAAAGAGTAAGACAAATGCAATACAAGTGTTAGAGAGAGATGAACATATGTGGAAGTGATCTCGATCAACCAGAGCAGTTTTCAATGAACAAGCCTTTCTATAGTTATGGCCATTGACACCATTGACAGTTATTAATTAGGTTAGGGATTTGCAGTTTAAATCGCTATTACGATAATGGAAAGTGCTAAAAAACCATTTTATAGGTAAATTAAAGTATTTTTGTCTGTTCCAAGAGATGCGAAAATACGTAAACAATGGTGTAAGGTTATGAGAAGAAGCGAAGTATCTCCAATATCATATTTACATTGTTGTGAAGATCATTTCAATGTGAGTACATTGTATTTCGATAGTTAACATGAAGTGAATTGATCAGAAGTAAGTTTTGTATGCATAAATGTTTTGTATATCAAGCGGGAGATAACTCTGTTTATACCTGCTTCACCTAAATTACAAAAGGAAAACTATTACTACTTATCAGTTCAGGTATTGTCGGATTGTGCTTTGACAAAACCACTTTCAGTCAGTGCTCTTGATAATTTACAATTCTCACTTGACCAAAATCGCACTTTTTAATGGAAAACACTACAAATGTATAAATAAAAACAAATTTTCTATGAAAAAGATAAATGTCATAACGTGCCATGTGACGTCATTCTTCGTTTCGACCAATGGTGATGCGTTTCGCAAATTTGAATTCCGCGCGCTTAGTATGCACTTTTTGATTAAAGTTTAATGAAGTTAAATACAAACTAAATGATAAACTAATGGTGTAGGTGTAATGTCAAGACAATAAAGTATCAGAGGTAAAAAAATCAAGTAAATTTAAATCACTTGCATATTCCCTATTGTCAGATGATTATACCCGCTACAGCAAAGTATAAGTATGTGCCTCTTGAAAAGTAAGATAGTCTCTTACTGATACATTATCACATATACATATACAAAGTGACCCATCTGAAAGAGGGGCATCGCCGTAAATTTTTTATCTGATTTCCGATGTCAACGATTTTTTTGTGGAAAGCTTCAATAGCTCTTTAAGTGCCAAAACTTGAGTTACTCGAGGTTTTTGAGACAGAACCCTCACTAAGAAGATGGTATATTTTCTCCTGCACATCTTGGGCAACCCCAAAGGTACATTTGAAATATTTGACAGTTTTTAAAATATTCATTTTTACCCTCGTATTAGAATCGATTCAAATTAAAGACGATGGATTTGCTACAAAATTTACTAACAAAATAATATGACTCTTTTATCAAATAGTGTGAGATTTAAAGTATTATCTGTAATTGATTAATGAAAATAATTATGTTACAAGTGATTATACAAATAGTATTTTCATGGATTTCGAGAAAAAAATTCTTCTAGCTTTCAAAAGATACTTTCTTTTTCAGTGCATTAACGTACATTATTAAGAATGAAAAGTGGTACAGTAACTTATTTTGTTTGCTTTATTGTAAATATGATTCATTTCAGTACACAATAGTTGGCGCTATCTTGAAATACTGCCATTGTGAAATCATCAATATGATACGTGACCGATTTGTAAATAAATGATTCGATAAATACGCTGTTTCCTAGTTAGGTACTACCTGAAATGCGGCAAATAGGGTTTTACCGCATATACTAGAAAGCCAATTTCCCCTCATCAAGAATGCCAAAGCAGAAAAAATTCGCTCAGTTTACGTACGCTTAATTTTGTACATTTGCTGCCATAAAATGCCCTCTATAGCTTCCCTCCAAGAATTCCAAACTTTCTCTGATTTTGCTTCCAACACATGTGTATACCGGGATGAGTTACTTTTTCTTTTACTCTTTGTGTAGTCTGTCAGATGGATGGTCAAATTTTCGAAGGTTGCGATGCGTAGGTCCTCCATTTTTATGCTATCGTAATAGTTGAAAGTTTCGTGGTTACTCTAAAAAAATTAAAAAATTAAATATGAACATTAAAAAAAAACAGCAGAAGTGTCTGGTACATTCAGAACATAATTACACCGATTTTGTACCTTATTGTGTATTGCAAATATTCGAGTTAAGTTTAGACCAGTGCCAATAGTTTTTGACATGGGTGATTAGAAATTGTAGTATTTTAGTATACAGAAGGGAAAAAAATCGATTGCGCAACAAATAACATGAACAAAGCAGTAAAACTCAAAATCGTCTCACTGCTTTGTATATCCATACCACTCCACTTCGAGATATAATGGACTTCTACCACAGATTAAATAACATGAAGTGGAGTGGAGTGGGGGTGCGAATACGTGCGTTTGTTGAAACTTGTTTTTTCATGATTTCTGGGAAAAGCAGACCTTCAAAGTAAAAGTTGCAGATAGCTTAAAGGTCTATAAATTTTATTGAAACCACTTTTTATTAGGGATCGACCGATATAGAAATTTTAGCCGATACCGATAATCGGCCGATACCGATATTTCAAATACCGATATATCGGTCTATCGGCCGTTCATTTCTTTCCATCGTTGTTCGTACAGTTGTACTAACATAGCTGAAACCGTAAAAACATGTACGTCCATAATTCGACAATGGGATATAAATTCAGAAAAGGCTAAGGAAATTCATAAATTAATTGGTGAAATAAATGATAGCTACCGACAATCAACTATTTTCCATTTGTTCGGATACTGGTTTTACACGCTTATTAAAAGAAGGATTTCCTTTATATTCCATACCATCATACAAATATTTCCGTGAAACTATAGTGCCAGACATTTTTCAAAAGTGCAAATCTCGTGTACAGAAAATAACAGATGATCAGATGATCGGAAAATTCAGATATATGGACTTGTCAACACAACAATTATATCTTCTTTTATATCATTGACGGCTCATTTTTGGAATAAAAATGTATCTAGTCACCGAGAGTCATTTGTTCTAGCTTGTAGAGGTTTTCCAGGCACCCATACAGGTGACACCATATTTGAGATGCTTCAAGATCTATTAGACCAATGGAAATTGAAAAAAAGCTAAATTCACCTCTTGTTGGCAGATTACGCCTCCAATATGAAAAAAGGGATCGTCGGCGCTATAATGAAATATCAGGGTTGTTTTGTTCACAGTTTACAATTAACAATAAAAGACTCCATTGATTGCCAGAGGGCAGTAATAGATGTCATTGCCAAAGCAAGGAGAATTGTGTGAAGGTATGAAATATTAAAAAGAAAAATTACTGTTCAAGAGGAAGGCAGCGGCATAATCGAAACAATTACGGATGGTGAAAGTGATGGGGAAGACAATATGCCACTAGTAAAATTGCTAGCTATGGAAAGGGATTCAGGTGCATCAAAGACTGTGCGTGATTTATTTTGGGAATCTTACGAAAATTTTGCTGGTGAAGGCACATCAGGAAGTTCGAAGCGAAAACGAAAACAAAGGTCTGCTTTTGTTGAGGTACTGGATGATGAAATTAAATTAAATCAAAGTCATACAATAATTTCCAGAAATGAAAATCCAGTTCAGTGGTGGAACGACAATAAATTAAGGTTTCCCAATCTTTTTCCGCAGGCTGCCATATACCTGTCTGCACCAGCTGGAAGTGTCCCCAGCGAACAAGTTTCCTCTGAAGCTGGTAATATTTATGATGCAAAACGTAGCAGGCTACCTCCTGATAGGGCAGAAAGCTTATTGTTTTTGCATCAAAACCTACCAAAACTAAATTATCAGTATTAATCAGATATTTTTGTATTTTAGTAAGGTGAAATAATTTTAACTTATAGTTGCAATCCGCATAGGGTTTTATTTTATTAATTTTTAATTACTAGTCAAAGAATTTAGTTGATTTTACGATACATACTTTTTATTGGCAATAAAGATGTATTTTTGATGGAAGTGTAGTTTTTTCATTCATTTTTCAAATTGAATTTTTTCCCAATAAAAAAATATATCGGTCTATCGGTTTTTGATATCGGCCGATACGATAATCGGCCAATGAGGCCGATATCACCGATAGACCGATATAAATATCGGTATCGGTCGATCCCTACTTTTTATATAACCCCAATAATATTAAGAATAACGCTGAAAACCAATTTTTTGGTTTTTTATTTTTATCTTCAACAAAAATAATTTGATTTTGATGAAATTCTCTGGAAACGCACACTTTCATATCTCAAAGATGCTTCCATTTGTTTTGAGGCGAAATGTTTTTTTTGTATTTTTGGGATTTTATTTAAAAAAGCCTAATTTTCGATAAAAAAAGTTGACAAAGACAAAGACATTAATTTTAGATCAATCATGTCAATTTCAAAACCTGATGGATTATCTGAAAGTGATTGGTGTATTCCATAATCTATAATCATTAGTATTATTATGAATACTAATGTTTATTATTATTCATTAAGATCTAATAATACTTTTTTGTAATTAAGTAGATTGTATATACAGGGTGTCCGGTAAACCTTATACAATGTTGAAACTGGTGATAGAACAGGTCATGACTATTCAGAATATCGGAATTTCACCTCAGTAAAAATATCACCGTCTTCGAGATAATGAGCTTCCCAAAAGAATTAGTTAACAATAAATTTTGATTATTCATTTCGACTAATATTGTATATTGTTCGACTGTTAATTCATTCAATGTAGAATATGTGATTGAATAACTAGTTTTTAATGTATAAGTGCCCATAAAGCATACAAAAAAATGCTTGTCTAAAAATGGCAATTCTAAGATGAAATAAGACAATAAGAGAAAATCAATCTTGAAATAAGTGTTTCTTGGTTTTCTCAATTTTGACCATGTTTTTCCACATTAACAGTATTATTTCTTTACCCCGTTTAGAAGTAGATGATTTAAAGAGAATTTTTTTAAAATCAAATTATTTTTGTGGAAGGTGAAAAAAAAACAAAATATTGATTTTTGGCGTTTTTCTCAATATCATTGGAGTAATATAAAAAATAGTTCAGCATAAAGTTGTAGAGGTTTCAGTTTCCTACAACTCTTATATAAAACTTTTTTTGTCAGGAGGTCTACTTTATCCAGAAATCGTAAAAAACACGTTTCATCCCTACAAAAACACCTTTTCGCACTACCACTCAACTTCCGGTTATTTCTTGCATAACAATCGATTGAAATACTACCTTTTCTGGCCACTTATTTTTAGATTTTTTGTCTCTGACAAACGGTTTGTCACTGCTCTAAGGGTTCTCTTGAATCAAACTTATCGAGAAAAATTTCTAAATGAGTACCAGATTTTTTAAATAAATGCACTCACCGGTTCGACTGTTGTTAATACAATAATATTAGTGAAGAGAAAGACGGTGGATTCCACTCTTTTTGATTTGACAATGGTGAAATTTTCTCGCATTTTGAAAGATCCGTAGTCTAGTATACTGATGGGGCTGTGTCGAATCGAGTCTATGGCTACATAGTCATTACCCTTAGACATTTCGGTCTTAACAATATCCAACGCCATCTGCGCACCACCTATCGGCTTATCTAGTTTCTTCAGTTCTTTCTCTATATTCTCTAGGAACAAGATGTATTTCCCCAACCTTTGAAGAGGGGTCAGTAAATATGCCGAGAAGTCTAATCTTTCTTCAAAATGTTCTTGCATGTCCTGAAAAAAAAAACAAAAACGTATTCGTAAATAAGAGTGGTATTTTTGATTGAAGAAAGCGATGAAATAACCAATGTGGATAATATAGTATATTATATGCTTTATTGTCTAAAGAACTTAATGACAAAGTCATTTTATGGTTAAAGAAATAGGAGGTTTTTATATTTATATATAAAAACAGTCCGTCAGTATATCGAGAAAATCAAAATTGTAGGGCATAGAACAACACATCAAAAAACTATACACTGCAAAGTCTAAAACAATAATGTCATTATGAAATATAATAAAATATAATAGTATAAAGGTACAAATATATAAATTTATTATCAAAAACTGTCGATGTAAAACTCTTGCAGACTATAATAGGGTCTAACACTGAGGAGGTCTTTTAGTGTTTTTCTGAGACGAATGTTATCCAAGGTTTTCAAGTGATGTGGTAGGTGATATACATCTTGAGACCTTTATACACAATCGAGTCCTTAATGAGGGTTGACGTAGGTAGAGGAAGTCTGAGATCATTGGAATGTCGGGTGACATAGGAAGAAGTGGCAGAGGGAAAATTTGTTTTATGTTTGTGTAATAAACAAGTTGTTTCTGAAATGAAGCTAGCATAAAACGTTGAAATCTTGTTCGTAGCAAATAAGGGCCTTCAAGAGTCCCGTCGTTTGACTTTGGACAGGTATCTGAGTGATCTTTTTTGTAGAACAAAAGCCGACTCTATTTGGGTTTTAGCACAAACGCCCCAGACTGGGATTCCTCTTTTAGTGCGTAAATTGCGCTTTTTGCTAAAGTTGAGCCCAGTTCATTTGAAGTAACTCTAACTGCATAGCACCCCGAAGAAAGTTTCTTATTGAGAGATGCAATGTGGTCATCAAATTTTATTTTGTTATCTATCTTTACACCAAGAAATTTGGCGCCAAATCTATGCTCAATGAAACTGTGATTTGAAGTTGAAGGTATGTTCTCAATGCTTCATTGGAATGATACTATGTCAGTTTTAGAAATATTGAAAGAAAGAAGGTTATAGTCGCACCAATCTTTGATTTCAATAATATCCGAGCAGATGGTTTAATGAAGATCAGAAGTATTTCTATCAGTCCATAGTATATAGGAGCCAAATCGTTTATGTACAGTAGAAATAGTGTAGGGCCCAGTACTGAGCCTTGTGGTACTCTGTTTATGTCAGCTGGCGACGAAAGATTCATTGATAAACAAATGAATGTGTGTTGACGAGACTGTAACTGTTTTATGGGTTCCTGGTATAGTTTCATAAACAGTGTATGAAATAAAAATTAATATCTGTGAGCAGGTTCAAAATAATTCAAACAATACCTAATCACTGATAATATCCTGATATCATTTTTGATATCATATCCATTTTCGTTGTACTGATATTGGATTACCTTCTGTCTCAATAATCAAGGTCCTGAATAGATTTTCGGATCTCTTTCGAAATTATCTGAAATAATTCTATCAACAATTCATTGGTTGTTTCTGTCTCTTCACAGAGAGGTTGTATGAACAACGCTTTCCTGATCGTCGAGAACCAAGTTGCAAAAAATATTTATATTTTCAAAATCCAATAGTAACAGCTTTAGACAAAAAAAAAGCGTTCCAAGATTATTCATGGACTTCTCCAGGGCTTCCGCTTGTGTAAACCACGATCTTTATCAAATTTACTGATGTTTGTATGAAAGTGGTTGACAATGTTTCACTTTGAGTAAGGTTATTCTGGACTTTCAATGTCTAAAAAAGAACAAAGAAAAATTCAATTCTCTGCAATTTTTAATCACGACGTTTCAACTGTTAAAATCTACAGTCGTTATCAAGTGTATAATGCGACAATCTCAAGGATACTTCTTATATATGCTGTCGATAATTTTGTGTCCTTAGCCTAGGGGTAATTTGGCGGTATTCAGGTAAGCTTGTTAATTACTGTGCCAGGTCCCTCCGGTACAGCATTGTTAATTCTTATCGCAATTTCAATTGATCCATGCCACTAATTAAGGGTTTCCACACATTACGGATTTCTATGCTAGCATGACTAAAGACTTTGTTGTTCATAATATATGCACTCTCTTTAAACTTCCTTCTATACCAGCCCTCTTCTTTATGGATGACTTCGGCTTCAGTCCATTTTATGTTGTGTTGGGTCGTCCAGACATGATCCGCTACTCCTGACTTTGATGTTTCTCCTCGTTGAGTGTTTCTCTTGTGTTCAGCGAGTCTAACGCTAAGTGGTCTCTTAGTTTCTCCAAGATAAGCTTCGCCGCATTCACAAGGTATGCGGTAGATGCAGTTTTTGGAGTCAATGTCAGCGTTACGTGGTCTGGTCTTTGTGAGATGGCTGCGAATAGTGTTACCTGACTTGAAACATGTCCGTATTTTGTATTTTGACCCAATTCGCTTTATTCTTTCCGATAGACCTCTAACATACGGAACGCACAGGGTGGTTTGTGTCGGCTCATCTGGTTTCTTGTTCTTATCCCCCCTGCGAGCTAGAACTTCTTCTATATGTTTTTTGGGGTACCCATTTCGTCGCAGATCTTTCTTGATATTGTCCAATTCGATGGTAAGACTTTTTTCTGTGTTACATAGGTTGTAGGCACGATCCACCAGCGATCGAACAACCCCTCTCTTTGTAGCACCATGATGGTTCTATTCGAAGTTCAGGTATTGTCCGGTATGAGTCGGCTTTCTGTATACTGATGTTTGGCACTTATCATTGTTCAATGGAACTTTCACGTCTAGAAAAGGTAAACCGTCTTGCGTCTCCTTTTCCATCGTGAAGTTTATGGACTTTCTGATGTTATTCAGATGTTCCAAAAAGACGTCAAGGTCCTCGTCTCCGTGGTTCCATATGACAAACGTGAAGTCAACATATCTCAACCACATCTGAGGTTTCTTATGGGCTGTCTCTGTAGCAAAAGTTTCAAACCATTCCATATAGATGTTTGCTACCAAGGGCGATAATGGGGATCCCATCGGTAGTCCGTCTTCCTGGGAGAAAAAACGGTCTTTTTCTTGAAAATAACAATTTCGCAGGCAACATTCTAGCAGGTCCATAATGCCACGCACTGGTAGGTTCGTCCTGTTCTTCAGCTCTGTGTCTTTTTGCAGATTTTTCCGAATAATTTGCAAGGCCTCTTCTACCGGGAAGTTGGTGAAGAGACTTTCCACGTCAAAACTGATGAATTGATCTCCTGGTGCTACTCTGACCCCTTCCAGGATCTCTACAAAGTGCCTGGAGTTCTTCACGAACGTCGAGGTATTGCCTTGCAGTGGTTGGATAATCGGCAGTAGGAACTTGGCTAGATTGTAGGTAGCTGAGTCTCTGGAGCTGGTTATAGGTCTCAAAGGAACTTCTGCCTTGTGGATTTTTGGTAGTCCATAAAGGTGCGGTGGCTTGCTGTGGTGTGGTGTCAGCATTGATCTTTCTCTATCTGAGAAAAATTGTTCGTACTTTTTTAGCGTCTGGTACACCTTTCTTTCTATCGTTGCAGTGGGATCTTTAGCCAATCGTTTGTATGGAACCACGGAGACGAGGACCTTGACGTCTTTTTGGAACATCTGAATAACATCAGAAAGTCCATAAACTTCACGATGGAAAAGGAGACGCAAGACGGTTTACCTTTTCTAGACGTGAAAGTTCAAAAGAACACTGATAAGTGCCAAACATCAGTATATAGAAAGCCGACTCATACCGGACAATACCTGAACTTCGAATCGAATCATCATGGTGCTACAAAGAGAGGGGTTGTTCGATCGCTGGTGGACCGTGCCTACAACCTATGTAACACAGAAAAAAGTCTTACCATCGAATTGTACAATATCAAGAAAGATCTGCGACGAAATGGGTACCCCAAAAAACATATAGAAGAGGTTCTAGCTCGCAGGGGCATAAGAACAAGAAACCAGATGAGCCGACACAAACCACCCTGTGCGTTCCGTATGTTAGAGGTCTATCGGAAAGAATAAAGCGAATTGGGTCAAAATACAAAATATGGACATGTTTCAAGTCAGGTAACACTATTCGCAGCCATCTCACAAAGACCAGACCACGTAACGCTGACATTGACTCCAAAAACTGCATCTACCGCATCCCTTGTGAATGCGGCGAAGCTTATCTTGGAGAAACTAAGAGACCACTTAGCGTTAGACTCGCCGAACACAAGAGAAACACTCAACGAGGAGAAACATCAAAGTCAGGAATAGCGGATCATGTCTGGACGACCCAACACAACATAAAATGGACTGGAGCCGAAGTCATCCATAAAGAAGATGGCTGGTATAGAAGGAAGTTTAAAGATAGTGCTATTATGAACAACAAAGTCTTTAGTCATGCTAGCATAGAAATCCGAAATGTGTGGAAACCCTTAATTAGTGGCATGGATCAATTGAAATTGCGATAAGAATTAACAATGCTGTACCGGAGGGACCTGGCACAGTTATTAACAAGCTTACCTGAATACCGCCAAATTACCCCTAGGCTAATGACACAAAATTATCCACAGCATATATAAGAAGAATCCTTGAGATTGTCGCATTATACACTTGATAACGACTGTAGATTTTAACAGTTGAAACGTCGTGATTAAAAATTGCAGAGAATTGAATTTTTCTTTGTTCTTTTTTAGACAATGAAAGTCCAGAATAACCTTACTCAAATTTACTGATCATTACTAAACTCATAACTAGATAAGAGAAGACAAGTAGCCAAAGTTGTGAAAAATTTGAGAACTAAAAGAAATATTGACGATGGAGTACCTCGGGGATCCATTCCAGACCTATCTTGTATTTAGTTTTTGCCAATGATTTGTTACTATACCTAGATAAGAGCTCGGCCATTACCTGTACATGTTATGCTGATGATACTAACAAATTAATGAGAAACGCAGCTAATGGTCGAGAGAAAACAATTTGAGGTTGAATGAAACTAATACTAATGTGTAAACTATTATGATGAATGCTGGACAATGATAGTTGAATCTGTTTGCTGATACGGCTTTAGAACTGGACCTAACTAGATTAACAAAACTGTTGGGTGTTGTTTTTGATGACAGACTTCAATAGATGGCACATATAGAGTAGGTACTTATGTGATGAACTCTAAAAAACATGTTATTCTCTTGGAGATGGTGTGGAAACCGCAGCTTCAACTAAAAAATGAGTTTCTATCACCCAAGGAAGCTTTTCAATATTTTCAGCAAGGCAAAATCCTAGCGGTGGTCTATTTAGAAGATATGTGAATTTGAATTTTTAGCTTACGTGGATAATTGTACTGAAGTCTTTCAAAACAGTGTCTGCCTTTGGTTTGTTACTGAAGTACTTTGGATATAACTCGAATAACTTATCCTGAAATACATTTCTATCAGTAAACATTCAATGATTCATGAACAACTTCCTCTTACATGTTGCAGGAAACAGTTGACGATTCTGTTAATTTCATCACCAGATTCTTCGATTGCCGCAAGGAACTTCTTTTGTTTGCGAAAAATCTTTTCGACGTTGCCAAATAAGTAGCCCACCAGATCGTTCAGATGGCCAGAAGAATGTTCTTCGATATAAGGTTTGAAACTCTGAAATCAATGAAAACGTCAACACTTTCAATGAGTTTACTTCCAACCAACTTACATGGACCACTTTTGTCAAATCTTCAACATACTTTCTTTCGGTTGATCTTATTTCATTGATGATATATTCCAGTCTGAAACAAATCGATTCAGAGGAGAAGGAAATTTGAACAGAACAAACAAAAAATGCAATACAATAATAATAATGGTAATGGTAAGTGTGGATGGTAACTGATGCGTTGCGACCTGATTAGATCTATTGTGCCCCATCTTCTTCTGCTATCTCGAGGTGTTCTCGTTTACTGCAGCCCCCAAATCTCAATTCCTTGAGGAATTTAAGGATTTTGAGGGGGTCTATCCGAAGTATTTCTCCCACCGTCAGCTGGAGTGATCCCAGTATATTCAATCTCTTGTGATGTACAGCATAACACTCCATCAATATATAGTGGGGTGTCTCTGGATATTCCCCACAGAATCTGCAGGTGCTGTCCTCCTCTAAGCCTACCTTCCTTAGGTGTTCTTTGAGTCTGCAATGCCCCGTCAGAGATCCCGTGATTGACTTTAGACTAGTTTTGCTGAGGTTAATCAGTGTCTTCGATCTTGCTCGGTTGAAATTGCCGAGGAGATCTTTGCCCTGCCTTAGTTCTGGAAATCCTTGCCAGTATGTTGCTCTCATTGCTTCTTCAGTTTTATTGAGTTCTTCTTGGAAGTAAGATTTTCCAAGTCCGCAGAATGGTTCTAGCCCGATCAGTGGCGTTGATGCCTCCTTTCGTGCCAGGGTGTCTGCTTGTTCATTGCCCTCCACCTCAATGTGCCTAGGCACCAATAATAATAATAATGATAGTAGTCTTTATCTAGTGAAATATGCAATACAATAGTTGACTATGACATTACAGATTGGTTGAAAAGACGAAGTACATCTGTCTTCCACTTAAATTTCGTATACAGGTTGCAAAGAAAATATGTAAGGATAGCAAATAAAATAAAGTCAATTTTCTCACCAACAAATAAGGAACAAGAAATGATTACAAATCTATGAATTCAAAAGTACTAAATACAACAATTGAAGCATTTACCCAAACACATAAAATCCTGATGAAGCAAATGACAGAGTTTCAGACATGGGGAGATTTAAGCAGTTCTATGAAATTATTTCGAAAAATAGTAAGGTTTTTATTTTTCAAAACATTTGGAATAGCATTAGAAATATCGGATATATTATAAGAAAAACTACGATCATATGAAGAAGTTCGGTGAGTTAGAGGTGTTATAGTACTTTTCGACCTGATGTTAAGGTTATGAACATCCGTTGGGAATATTATATTCCTATGAAGGTATGACGGGGTATTTGTTAATATTATTTTATGGTAAAGACTGGTAAAGCGAAGTTTTCAATAATTTTGAATTTTTTGGACTATGTGTGCATTTGCAGCAGTGAGGGACCAGAAACAGAATCACAATGCGTGAAAGTGAAGTGAAGTGAAGTGAAAAGTTTTTTAGGCATTATTATCACATTTGGTAATATTGGAATGCAAGTATGCTTTTTTTTCTTCCATCTATTTATTCGTGAAGTTACGTAACTGTTTGTATTCCACGAATTCTTGGTTGTCTTTGGTTCTCCTGAAATTTTTCAGCGTCCTGCCCCTTTCCCAAATTGACACCTTTATATTTCCAATAATCCATTCATCTCTTTATCTGAATGATATTAAGTTATCGTTGCATGTTGCATATACCGATTCATGATCAGATATATGAGGAACATGAAAAGATCCACAATTTACAGCCTGTACATTTTTTGAAGACGAGATCCAAAAGTGACGAAGTAATGATTATTTTTCTTGTGGGGGGTTAACCAACTGTTTCAAACCAGTACTTGACAGCAATTCATTGAAACAAATAACATGAGAATCATTGAATTTCAGCAGGTCCACATTGAAGTCTGCAGATAATTTCATCAAACTGGAGTAAATTTGATTTCAAACTATTTTCAAATTGGTGTGAACTCGGGGTGGTTTATAGATACAACCGTAAGGCAATGGTACTGTTTTTATGCTTTACACCCACCCACAGATCTTCAAATTTTCATTTTTTGGTAATTCTGAATACTTAAATGTATGTCTGCGATAGATCTCGAAGCCCCTACCTCTAGTATATGTGTCTCTATCTTGTCTCACGATATTATAGCCAGGTATACAAATATCGTTACTCCTACAATCATTAGCGTTTAACCAGGTATTACTCAAAATAATGACATACTCATTAGAAAATGACTGGACAATATCAAGAAAGTGGGCTAATAGAGACCTAATATTTAAATGACATATTTTCAATTTCATTCTAAGAATTTAGGAACAACAATTCAACATAAAAAATAGTAACTATTCAAGATAACAAAAATAAATGAAATTAGTTCAAGAGTTTTATTTATTTCTTTGTTTTGCTTGAAGAGCGAACAGTTTGTTGAGATTGACCTAAGAGTGGGAGTTCTTCTATTGTTTTCCACGGTAATTAACAGATTCATCACCCACACAATAAACGGCTCTCATCTCCATCCAGCTCAAAACCCCTCTCAACTACATTCTAATCTTCTCCAACAACAGATCTATACGGCTACTAGATCATCACTATAGACAGCAAAATAATCCGAAAACCAAACACGACATACCCAAAGCGTCATAAATCATTCCCTAAGGCCATTAGTCAGAGTACTCTGAGGTCCTGAAGATGGAGATGGCGTAAAGACGTCGCCAAGAGTTTGACAGATATAATTCATAATAATAATTCAGCGGTTATAAGAAACAGTTGATGTTCTGTTGGAGGCTATTCATTATTCATCAATTATAAAATATTCATATTGTTTATCTACAATTGAACCCTCATTAGCACCTAGTGCTAAGTTAATATTTCTGCAGTAGCTGAAACTATACTAACCTTCCAGGCGAGGAACCTGAATCGTTCCTCTTGACAGGTGATTGTGAAGAGTTCATCTCGCTTCCATTATCTGGACGTGCAACCCTCTCAATCCTCACTATACCTTTGTCATCACAGTAAGTTTCCCTTCTGACGTTAACATACTCGTTCTCTTGTTTGGGCCTGCCCACCTCTATCCCTTCGTCATCCTCATCGAAAACGGAACTATCTCTGGAAGTTGTCGAATACATTGTGGATCTATTAGAGTCTGGAGCATATATGACAATATTTTGTTCAGGGATTCCTTCATTTTGGCTGGCATCCACTATCGACTGGCAAATATGATCAACAGGTATTTCCTCAACTCCACCTTCTTCACAGTCTCGGAAAAATACCATTTCTGATTGCTGTATATCTTTTTTTAGTTCTTCGGACATGGTGGTAAGGGATCCAAACACCACTCGTCTATCGACTACTACTTGAATTTCTATCAATTCCCTACCATCGTCGTTGTAGGCTTCGAATATGGTGAGCCCATTTTCAAGATCATCACCTAAGCTCTCTGTGAACTCATCGTCAAACCTGCTGGAGTTACTGGCTATGACGTCGACCTTAATGAACATGCCTTCCGTTGTATCTGAATTGCAATGAATTGGGTTTTCAACATCTTCCTTGGACGATGTATTCCTGAACGAGTCTATGTTAGTACCTGCTTCATTTAAAGCACTTGTTTGGTTTTCAATTTCACTTTGGAAAACGTTTTCTTCCAATTTGCCACTTTGGAGAACTCCATAATCCAATTGTTTGTAAGCTAACGCATATTTTGTATCGTCCAATTCCCTAGATGTTCCTAGGAAATTACCAGGATTCCTAGATGTACCGAGGGAATCAAGAGAATCCCTAGACGTACCAAGGGAATCACCAGAATTTCTATTCGCACCTAGGGAATCATCTGAGTTCCTATTACTCTCCATCATGTTCAAGAAGTCGCTCTCATCTGGAGAATAGAGGTCGCAGTCATCACCACCTGCAGCTTCGCCCAATGCATCATTTTCTGTATCGTCCAAGAAACCATCGTCTTTCATATGCGCTATATGTTGGTCAATTTCTCTGACGAGGCTCTTTCGGTATTCTTCCGTTTCTTCATCGTTCATTGCGTCTGCAAAGCTTCTAGCCTTTTCTTCCCGTACTTGTTTACTGTTTTTCTCGTAAAGGTTTCTTCGCCTTACCTCATCAGTGCTGTGCTGCCGTCTCAACTCATCTATGCCAGCTTTGCTTTTCGTTGGTGTATTGTCCGTTTGGTTATCAGAACGGGACCTGAACAGTTTCGTGAAAAAATTTGATACTGAACCATCTCTGGAAGACTTGTTATCAGTCCCCATTATGCAAAATTTGTGACTCAGTTCTTCTATTTCATTTTCCATATTTTGTTTTACTTCCTTCGGCAACTCGGTCCTGTATTTATTGATTCGAGCGCTCAAACGTGCACGACTGTTTCTAACGAAAATTCTCTCTCTGCTCACATCAGTTTTATCTTGAGGGGGACTGGCATTCAATCTGGGTCGGGTAGAACTCAACGATTTGGGTGGCCTCTTGATTTCGAATAGTTGTGTTAGTTGGCTCACTGACGACCTTTCCAATGTTTGGTCTGTGTATGGGCCCATTTTGAAATTTGTATCACATTCCTTTGTGGAATATTTCACTTGTATCGTGTCACAGGTACGCGAAGTGTACTGTTTGCACGGTTTCTGTGGTTATCTTATATCTACTTGCTATCTATTCTCTACAATAAGATTATAACGAATTTAATCGTTATGAGTGTATGTTACTGCGTGGTGTTATGAAGGCGCATTGCAAGCTGGTATTCTAGTGAAATTGGATCGATAATGGATTAATTTTTAATGAATAGATAAGCAAACTCTGTGTAGGATTCGTTGAAATCAATTAAGGACAGTGAATTGAATATATTCCGTGAGGGTACTGGGAATGGTTTTTTATGGTGAATAAATTTCCGTAAAATAGTTTTCGATTTATCCAGAAACACTCATACTATAATAATAATAATAATGAGCCCGCCCGGAGAGGATACATGACAAAAATGTGTGGTGTGAGAGATACCCAGAGCATGCTACCATTTCCGTTCAGAATCTCAGGGATTATGTATATTATTTTCGCAGACGAAGCTATGTCAGAGCACCTCCTCAGTCGGTTATCGAAGTGGCAGAAGTGGCAGATATGCCTCGTATCGGTCTGGCTGTAGAGAATGCGCGCATTATTCACCAATGCAGGACATCAGAACTCACATGGCACTTTACCATATGAAGCCTCTGAAGCCGCAAGAACTGGCACAGGTGGATGCGGAGATTGAAGATGTTCTTTCAGAAGAGGCTGAAATCTGGCAGATTATTTCTGTCGTGTACGACGCACCTCAGACTCTATCCCAAACGGAGAGGAGGGACACCACCGCTCTGGTTGGAAGGCATGAGTGACACGTACACAAAATGGAAGCAAGATCAAGTCGGCGAGACAACACGCGTCTCGTATCCAGTGTGTGGTGCACCATGTTGCGGCCAATAGGCCTTTCACGCCCGCAGTGCGGCGAACTGCTGCAAAACTAAGCTCACCACACATTGAATCAAGGCGTGCTGTTTACCATTTAACAGCGCTGTCTTGATAGGATACGAATGCTAGTGGCTGCAAAGAAGTCACTAGTGAGGCGGGCGAAAGGTGTCTGAAAACACGAAGTTCTGCGATAAACTTCCTCGTTCATTCCAGGAGCCTCCACGTGTTGTCGATAACCCACCAGCTGCTGATCGAGTGGAAACCTTCTAGAAGAACATCTATGAGCATCAGAAGCCACTCAACGTAGATACTCCAGCCCTAGCGCAGTTCGAAGCTTTCTGCAGGAGGCTTCGACAGACTGAGCTCAATAGTCTGTGCAATCCGATAACCACAGAAGGAGTTCGAGGGACCCTCAAAGGCCCAAAGAACTTTGCTGCTCCAGGCCCTGATGGGTTATATAACTATTGGTGTAAAGTTTCCAAACACCCATCGCCATCTGGCAAGAGTTTTTAACTCATGACTAGACGGGGAGCAACATATTCCGGGGTGGTTTGTCGGGAGGCGAACCGTGCTCATCCCCCAAATCAAAGATTTTTCTGATCCAACGAATTACTGTCAACCTATATCCACAGACATAATGCATAATAATTAGTTCACCATGGACTGCGAAAGCTTTGTGGTCTCTATTTTTGATTCTTTCGTATCAGATAATCTTTTATGTGTTTGTTATACTACTTTTTAAATATTGTGTTTGATGCAATGAATACAGATGGCCTCAAAGATGTCCGTAGTGACCTACCCTTGCACTGATGAGAGGCAACAACCCCGAAACTAGTCTGCAGGTGGACCTCTTGTCTGAATCGAAAAATAATTCTGTCAATTGGTTACAGGGAGCACTTGCAATGAGAAATTATTTGTCTATATTTTCAATAAAAGAAGTTTTATAAAAAATATTTCGTTTATTTCAAATACAACATGTTTTACAATTTCATCAACAACAGTATGAAATATTGAATACGAGTATGAATAAATGTCAATCGATAAAATGGGAAAGAAGACTACAGCAGAAAGAAACGAGTAACAATCAATATGAGTAATTTTCGATATTCTCTATTCTAATCATCAACAAATCACACAAGAATAACGAATCTATTTACAAGTTCTCTAGAAAAATAAGCTTAAAATAATATTATATCACAATGAATTCGTAGCGTTATCATTAGGGTGAGTATAAGCGACGCCGTTGTCTCTCTCTCTCTCTCATTCTAACAAATTAAAATTTCAAACAAGTGCCAGGACAGTACAGCTGCTAATGAAAATGGAAATTATATACTTTCACAAAAAAAACTTATCCCTAATTTTGAAATTCAAACCAACATTAAAGATAAATGAAAACGGGAAGTTAACAAAAGTATTGAAATGCTGATGAAAAAATATATTTTATCATTGCAGCCCTGAAAGGTGTCCCAGAGACATTTCAGATAAACCTGCATATTCTCAATAGAATCGCCTATACAGTGTGTCCCACTTACCATGCTCACCATGGGTATCTTTTTAATGGTGAGAGATACGAGGTTGGTTAAATGACACCAAATGTGGAGTTTATCAAGGCCAACTATAATGTGAAAAAATAATTTGATAAAATCTATTCGTTTTTGTTTTATACGCAAAAAACAGATTTTGATCATTTTCATGTCTCCTCCGTAACTTCTTTATTTATGAAAATATTCGAATGGGAATTTCACATTCTAATAGCAGTTTTTCAAGGAGATTTCGAAAAAAATATGAAATTCATATCAACTCTTCTAGAATTTGAGATATCAGTACCAACTTTCATTTTTCAAATGTAGGTCATAGCTCACTATAACTCAGTTATGAATAACTTTTTTAACTCTTACAGATGAAATGTCACAGTAATAGCTTTTTGCTGATAACAACGAAGTTATCGTCATTTATACAAAATTAAGAACTATTTTGAAGTCGCCATCTTGAATTTATAAATTTTAACAAAAAAATCATGATCTCCGACCTCAAAAACCCCCACATACCAATTTTGAATGGAATCGGATCATAATCACAAATCTCGTCCGCCATATTGGAGGAGCCGCCATTTTTTATTTTTTATTTCAATGAAAATGTCATAGTGTATTGTCACCGGAATTATGAACATCTGCCAAATTTCAAGTTATTAGGACCGCCAGAAGTGGGTCAAAATTCACTTGCAAGAGACATGAAAATGATCAAAATTTGTTATTTGCGTATAAAACAAAAACGAATAGATTTTATCAAAATATTTTTTCATATTTTAGTTGGGCTTGATAAACTCCACATTTGGTGTCATTTAACCGACCTCGTATCTCTTACCATTAAAAAGATACCTATGGTGAGCATGGTAAGTGGGACACACTGTATAATGAACATTTGCTGGACATGTTGCAAAAATAATTTTAACAAAATTGCCACCTGACATAGGGACATAAGGAAAATCTTCCTGAATTCATAGATTTCGACTGTAAAACAGACACACATAACTCATAAAACCGTTTGGTGATAATAATTGTACAACTCCTATCGACAAGTATCGTAACTCTCCTTATTAGGTCATAATAAACTTCAAAATTTATCGTATGTGGATACTTTCAAATATTTAGGTGTCATGATTGACAGAGATTTGAAATTCAAAGAACATGCAAATTTTTATAATAAATATAGTATCATTTAAAATTAACTATAGGTTTTCTCTCCAAATGGTCAAAAACTCTTATTCTACCTCACTTCAACTGCTGCCCTACTATATTTACAACAATAACAAAATGAAATTAACCAATTACAGAAATTGCAAAATCGAGCAGTGAGATTAATATTATCCTGTTCTGAAAGAACATCCATTAACAGAACGTTAAATTAACTGAAGTGGTAACCAGACGATACAATGTTACTATATCAAACTCTGATTTTCATTTTCATTGCGTGCAAACCTCAATGATGACTTAAATAATTTTTCATTTATTAACCATTTGGATGTGTGTAGGGTGTGTTTGTTTAGGTTCATATTTATGTTGGCATATATGTGTACATTATATTGTATGTGTGTAGATATATTATTGTATCCATTATTCCCTGTTTGACTAAGTTATTTTACATTTATATATTTTGTCTTATTCAGATGTTTCAAATTATATTAGGAAATAATTATGATCTAAAGGATCTATATATAGACGACGTTTTATGGGTTTTCTACTAAGTAGGGTATCTGACGTCACACAATGGAGGCATGTACGTTCTGATGATCTCTTGGTCTACAGAATACATCCTGAAAAATTACGGATCTGATGAAATTTGAATCGGGAAAATGCGCATTTGCTGCAGTCTTTTTCTGCTATGTGGTGAATGTCTTGTTTGAAATCAGGCATAGGAAACCGTTTGTTGAAGTTCCTACGTATCCGACAAGTACGGCCTTCCTGCTTATCGGAACTAGCTGAACACAACGAGACTATTTGTTGGAGGACGCGTATTCAAGTTTTTGTCCTTCAGACATCCGGTATTGCGTATCCACTCTCCTGTATCTCTACCCAAGACGTACTGCGAAACCTCTCCCGAAAGGAACGGAGTTACGACCAGAAGGGACAGATTTCATTTACAACGAGTACGTGGGTCGCGATAATTAAATTACGAATTCCAGGCCGATTCGTTTGGCATTCTATATTCGATATATAATAGTCGGTGAGCCCTGAAAGCTGTTCTCAGTGATTCGGGACTAACCTTTAAGATTGATATACTGCGTCGTACATAAGTTTCAAAGCGCGACCGTTATACAGGGAAACCAATTCACCTCCAACGATTCGTAAGTCGATTCCGTAAAATCTGTTGTCAGTGGCCGTATATATATATATATATATATATATATATTGTATTCAATTCATTGACCTGTGTACTGATACGACTGCTTTCCTGTACGCCTGTCAAGTTCAACTTTTTTTAGTGTACCGAGTGCTCAATATTTTTGGAATAAATTAATTTTATACTATTAATCCCTATACTTTCATTCAGGGTATAGGGAAAAGCTGGGTAATATTCTGAAAATCTTTCATAGAAGGGTGAGAAGGTACAGCCATTATTCTGACAGTGGTGAGGGCAATTAAAGCCTGCTGTTTGCCATAATACAAAACGTGGTCGTAACAACAGACCCCTGGAAAACTGTTTCGTCACTGTAGCTGTCCTGAGCCTCCCATAAGTCATCTGGGAGAAAGTGGGGCATACCACTATGATCTTACTGGCGTCCGAGGGTTGTATTGGGTGTTAAACCGAGTGTACCGTTGTCTGAGACACCCAGTACCCGTAAGCATCATTGTAACGTCCGAATAGGGGAGAAAAATACGTTACAACTGGACCAGAACTGGTAATCGGTTTAGCATATGTCGCTGCCAAGAATATCATAACAGCCTGGGCAGACTATAAAAGACTCGAGTAATGGCGTAGTCAACCGGGCCTAGCCCATACCAAAACATTTATCGCTTGTACAAGGAAAAAACGACTCTTACAAACTCCTAGAATTCAGTAGAGCACATCTCAGAATTATAGTTGGTTTGCTTACTGGCACAATATTCAGTGTGCCGGTTATGCATGGAGGATGATGAAACGGCTGAACACATTCTGTGTACATGCCCTGCTGCGGCCAGATCCAGATTTTTAATATTTGACAATACGACAGTGAAGCCAGAAAACCTGGTAAATTGTTCTAGCAGTGTATTCCTCAATTTCTTCAAGAGATTGGATATACTGCGATAAATATTACCATAGGGTGGCCACAATAGGCCACTGGTCGCAGTGGAGGGCCTGATACGGGCCGGGCCCGCTCACGTTCAAACCTAGTTTAACTATATATGGACTCAATCTCCGATCAGTAAGTGAATTCAGAAGCCAGTAGGTAAGTAAGTAAATCAGAATGCAGAATTGTCACTTCATTAAACCAACACAAAATAAAATCATTCAATTTTGATATTGCATGGCTCATTGATGATTGATGTTTACTGTTGTGACTGTATGGTACCGTCATTATCTGAGCCAAATTGATTTTACATATTCCTTAATACCCTTTATGTTATGTGTATGTTTATATTCATCAAATGCAATTCAAATATTAGTTTCTATAAGACCGTGATCATTGCGTAGTAAAAAAACAGTGACGCAACTCTAACACTCAAGACTTGTGATAGAGATTTGGGAATTGAATATTTTTAAAAGTTACTATTCTGGTGGTCTTTGTAGGAACGAAAACTATGACAATGCAAAGTTTCAGCTCAATGCCATATTCAAGATACACAGCCACCAAATTTATGTACTTAATAAGTATGGATGAAGTTACTTGTACAAGGTTTCTAGATGATTCGCACTTTAAATGATATTTCAAATTGAACCCCTCTTCTCTTTGAGAAAGGTTATAGTTATCATGTACTGATTGTCACTAATATTGAGCAAATCCAACAGAACTTACTTAATCAACTAACAAAAATACAAAAATGAGAAAAACATCGGCATCACTCATACTCAACGACAAAAGGAGGATCACTAGTTTCTCAGTTTTGTACCTCAAGGTACTCTCGGTGATCTAACCTATGTGAAAATGCAGTATTCTTCTGGGTTCTGATGAATGTCAGGTCGTAAAACTCCTCGCAGAGGACACTGATACTGACACAGATCAAAAGTCTTCGAATAACTTCAGCTCCGATTCTTCCAGTGTTCTCGACGATTTCCAGTCGGCTTCTGGGTAGTCATCGAAATTACTGGAATCGCCATCGTACATTATTTTCGGAACAAATGGTGGCTGAAAAAGAAAGAAATAGTGTTAGTAGAACCCCACAGAAACACCTGAAGAACTTATTTCTATTAAGCACTTCGCAGCGATGTAACAAAGTGACCTGCGATATCGCGTTCTATGTCGCATAGACGTCGCTGCGAAGTCACAGGGATGTTATTTTGTCCCATTCAAGTTTCATCCATTCGACAACCTCTAGGGATTGATTAGGGTTTGAAAAAATTATTGATGTTTGGATATCAAAGCCTATACTATCTCAGTCAACTTGAAGTTTTTCAATGAAATTCAGTTCAGCAGCCAATTAAGAAACATATACCAATTTGTGATACATGGTTGACTAGATAATTTCAAGGCTAACAAGATAGGCTAGCGTAATATACAGGGTGAAAAAAAATTGGGTTACTTCCGGTCAAACATGGGGTTTATAAAATTAGTCGATAGGTTCAAAAAAACGCTATCATCGATTACATACCCCCTGTGAATTTCAAATTTGTATCTTTTCAAATAAAAAACTTAAGGCTGATACATATCTCCCTAGTTACCTATACCATATAAACTGATTCTTCTGGAATATATGGTACTTACAGTCAATTTTCTCATATAAACTTCATGCCAATCAACCCCCTTGAACCAACGGTGCCTCTTGATATCTTCTGCACCACTCTGAAATATAATAACAATTATTACTGCACCATTAGTTTGAAATTGGGATCATTTTGTGGAAAACAATGTCCATAAAACTTATTTGTGAATTATAAATGTACGAAAATCTGGACACAACACAACTCAGGTATTAAATGCAATAATTTAACATTACCCAAAACTGAAGTATTTCAAAAGCCTATCAAGGGAAAATTTTAATACGATTTGATCAATTGTACTATTTTCCTCCAGAAATGTTGCATTTGTCTCGTATTGTTTAAAATCACGAAATTTTGTCGACGAATAGTTATGAAACTGTAGGTCATTGTTTAGTTTACAGAAAAGTATGATATTTCGGGTTTGTTTGTAACTAAATTATTGGTCAGAAAAATAATCAAACTTGATAAAAATCTATTAAAAAAAGTAATACGAGTATGATAAGAATAAAGAGAAATTCGTTTATTCGATTACTGACATATTAACGTCCATACATTGAAATGCCGAATCAGTTTAGCAATGAAATGAACAAACTAGGTGAACTTTGCAACGACAAAGATGAATTTCTGGTGGTGCATTTATCTTTTCATTCTGGTAACAGGCCAATGTGACAATGGGCAAGATATGACATTCAAGATTAGTATTCATCAAAATTTTGAAATTTGAATCATGTTTTGTTCGAATCGGTAGAGCGAAATATTCGAAAGATTAAAAAAATTGGAAAAAAGTCGAAGTGACTGCCGAGAGTCCATATTTGCAAAGATATGAAATTGTAAAGTGATTTACTTTCTTCTTTGCAATTTTTCGATATTTCCAAAAAACAATTTTTTGAGGATTTTCGAAGGAAATGTCAAAATTGATTTAGAGTAGCAAATGACAAAAGGAAAGAGGCTGTTTTTTACTAATTTTTCAAACTACACTGCGAAGTTAAATTTTCATTATATTTATTAATAAAAAAGACTTCAATATGTTGCCAATTTTATGTGTGACACTGTATGTTCGGTACCCAAACGTGTAAAATTTTTGTAAACCAAATAGAAAATGAAATACCTTCATGTTTCCCAAACGTTTCGTTCTGTCCTGAACGAGAAGTTTTTTAATAAGGTCCTTGGCCACGGTGTCCAGATGTTTGGGCCATTCTATTTTTCCGCTCAGAATTTTCTCATATATGCCGAAGGGATTGTCGTCGTAGAATGGTGGGTAACCAGCTAGCATTTCGTATATTAAAACCCCTGAAAAAAATGTAATTGATTGGTTAAGGAGGATTCAGATGATTCTTAAAATTGAGGATAGTAACAACGATATCCTGATTTCATCAAAATATATTTTGAATTCAGATGATTATTTTTCGAAAACAATTGGATTCAGGATCCATATCCCTCATAACTTTTTTTGGTACAGCAGGATAGTAGTTGTTTAAATTAAGGCAGTCATATCCCTGACACTCTGTAGATGTATCCTGATTTACAGTGATATCCAAGTTGAGTGTTCATCATTAGTAACTTTGATATTATTGAAGATACAATAGTATATTATATTGAAGATGCAATAGTATAATTGTTTGAAAGTCACGCAGAAATGCATTTTGAAAGTAATACTAAGAAAAAGGCGCAGATTCTCCATAGAACTCTCCATAGAAAGTAAAATGCTTGACTTAACGAATTTATATATTTTCAATTTTGTGAAATTCATGTGCAAAAATGGAATGTAACATCAAGAAATTTTCCACAGTCACAGTACAAGACAAAAACGACTCAAAAATTTAAATATTTCTTATCCTAATTCTACCTACTATAAAAAGTCAATAGCATACGTTGGCCCTAAAATATATAATTTCATCCCAGAGTCCATCAAAAATATTCATAACTGCAAATTATTCTGCAGAAAGCTAGTATCCTTCATTTTCCTGAACTCTAGAACTCTTGAAGTATTTCTACAATAAATTTGAGATATATTATTCCTAACTATTTTCTTATTTTTTCAGTTTCTCATAATTTTAGTTTAGTCTTTGTATAATTTTTTATGTATTATTTATTGTACTCATATCATCTACCAAATTTTCGTAAAATTTTAGTTAATTAATGTCAAAGTATTATTCAGGCACAAAACGAACTCATCCTGAGATCAGGTGCACTAAATTTGTTAAAATTATACTATGTTACCATTGTTATGAAAATATTACAACTCAATAAACTCAAAACTCAAATTCAATAAACTCAATGTTGAACAACAAGGATTGAAAACTACTCTTTGCACACAAGCGACACTAATTGGTGGATTATAACTTGGCTATTCCATTCCAAATAGTATTCAACACATAAGTAGGTACTCTATGTAATCTTCGTTATTAGATTTTTTCATATTTGCTTCCTTTTCTTGCAGAATTCATTCTGATTACATAATAGTTATTTGTGATGTTAGTGTTAAAAGCGCTATTTTATTTTGTAAATAGTGATCGATCGGCCCAATCCTTCGAACAAAGTGAAAGCACTTTTAACACAAACATCATGCATTGTTTTTTGTACAAATACTAATAAAAGACCACCAAAATAATAAATAAAGAATATCAGTAATTCAAAATTACAATCACAATTTTTAGGATCGTCTAGTACATAACCTATTAATATGATAGTTACTATTTGCATTTGTATTGTTATTAGTTGCCAAAAACTTGTCGTAATTTTTCTAAAAAGCACCATTTTCTCAACTTTAATGGAAAAATCAAAATGAAATGGTCTACTTCCTGAAATGAATGAAGCAGCCAGTAGAGCTACTTTCGATTTGCTGCCGAAAAAGTCCCGACAACAGTACGAAATTGCTTACCAAAAATGTCTGCAGTAGTGCAAAGAAAAATGGATTTCCAGAAAATTTAGAGAAAATGTATTTCTGGCATATTTCGATGAGACATCTAAGGTATGGAAATCTTCATCTGTTAATTTTATCTTAATCTTCATCCTGAATTTGCTCATATTATAAAGTACTTAATGAAAATGAAAAAATATCTAATATTTCTTTTTAACACTAGTGTTAAAAGTAACTCATTTTTAGTACTAGTGACTTTTAATACTGGAGTCTTAAATGATCTTTCTAATAAAAACAACTGCTGTTAAAAGGCGATCTTTTTATTGTTGTGTTTGTGGAAAAACATTTTTTCGACTTGATTGTAAAGGGTCAATTTGTAAAAAAAATAATATTTAAGATTTAAGTATCTATGAATGCTGGTTCTTTTGAATGATAGTTACAATAGAATTCAGTCAGAATATATTCTTAAATCTTGAATGTTGACTGGATGATAAATCTTTTTAAAAATTGACCTTAAATTCTCAACATTCTCCTGGCTAATGGCACTTTAAGCAAATTTTACAAGGCGACTATTATGATGTCATTCGTTGGTAAATCTAATTAATTTTGATACATCAATGTAAGCAGCTTTACTACCGAAAGTATAGTTTTGCCAGAAATCAACGACAAAGTGCTTGGCAACTCAAAGCAATTTGATCGAGTTTAAAATTTCTGACAGTTTTCGATAGTATTGTGAACACGAGTTGTATTTATTATAGAGCAAGATCCCAGGGCCGTCAGACGTTACTTATTTTTAAATGTACGAAATGTGTACGATTGATTAGTGTTAGTATGTACTATGTTCGTATGCCTACCTACTAGCTTCACCTGATGACCATTCTTTGAATATTAGGAAATCAAGGTTCGTGAAAACACTACTCACTTAGGTGAATTGCCAGTCTACAGATATTTTTCTGTAACCCATGGTGGGTTCGTGTACAGAGTACCACCCCGGAGATCCGAGTTCAAATCTCGTCTCCAACTTTTTTTAAAAAAAAAAAAAAAACATTAGACGCATCACACTAGGGTCAGCCATCTCGGTTGGAAACGGCTTCGACTCTGGGAGGATTTTTGTTCAAAAAGAAATTTAAAAGAAAACAGAATTTTGGTAAATGAAAGATTTTGTTAAGATTTCCTTGTAAGTAAAATCCCAGGGCCTTCAAACACAACTTATTTTTGAACTGAGTGGTGTCTCATGTACTTTCAATACCTGCGTGCTTGTGGAGTTCGCTCTGTGACACATGGGCAGGTACCAGGTGAGAAAGGTAACTAAAAATAAGAGTTACTCAACTTAAATTAGTGTGGCTGATTTTCAAGTATATTTTGTAGAATATCACTCTCAAGTAATTTGTGGAGCTTTAAAGCGTCTGACAAAAGTTCTGGTCTATGGAAAGCATCTGACACTTTTGAAATTACTTCAGAGTAATATTCTACAAAATACATATAAAAATCAGCCATACAAGTTAAAGTTAAGTAACTCTTATTTTTAGTTACCTTTCTCACCTGGTACCTGCCCAGGTGTCACATAGCGAACTCCACAAGCATGCAGGTATTAAAAGTACATGAGACACCACTCATCTTTTCAAAAATAAGTTATGTCTGAAGGCCCTGGAATTTTACTTATAAGTAAATCTTAACAAAATCTTTTATTTACCAAAATTCTGTTTTCTTTTAAATTTGTTTTTGAACAAAAATCCTCCCAGAGTCGAAGCCGTTTCCAACCGAGATGGCTGACCTAGTGTGATACGTCTGCTGGGTTAAAAAAAAAAAAAAAAGTTGGAGACGAGATTTTAACTCGGAGGTCCGGAGCTATTGACTCTGTCCACGAACCCATAAAATATCTGTAGACTGGCAATTCAACTAAGTGAGTAGTGTTTTCACGTACCTTGATTCCCTAATATCTGAAGAATCGTCATCTGGTCAAGCTAGCAGGTTGGCATGCGAACATAGTACATACTGTCATAAATATTGAGTACTGCCCTTTGAATTGTTTTAGTGCATTGATCCATTCATCTTATTGTTTATTAATTCGTCCACGATATAGAAGTTCATTGTCATATGCGACCGACATTGAAATTAGCGAAGTCGCGTGACGACCTAAAATCGTTGACCGAATGATATAAACATATTTCCTTATATAAGTACAAGAGGAATGGAACGAGGAAAGAGAGTTAGTAATAGACTCCTGTAGATGAGAGAGCCCTATCGCTCTGTTAGCCTTATAGGCTAGGCCCCTTTGGCATCAGCTGTAAGTATTGGTTTAGTGATAGGTTTAGGTAAGAGTTTTATTTGTATCCCATATTTTATTATTGAATGTCCTTTATTTTAATTGTGTATATAACTTTCTCCCCAGTATCCCAGTTGTTATTTAATAAATATTAATTTTCTGTTACTACCCCTTGATTTACTATAGCTACCACCTGTAGCTACCCCCAAGTCGCATTTTGTATAGGGGAAGCAACCCCTTATACGGCTCAGGATTCTACCCTAGTAGCCCTAGTCGCGACATATGGTGGAGGCGCAGTGCTCGTCCTGGGGGGGTGATTCTTCATAATTAACCCCTTCCACCCCCATAATTACTCCACCCATAGTCTAGGACTATGGTGGAGACGCCTTGCTCGTCCCGGAGGGTTAATTCTCCATAATTAACCCCATTCTGCCCCGTTTCACCCCAACCATAGCCTAAGGACTATAATGGATGGGCTTTGCTCGTCCTGGGGGTTAGTTCGTCATAATTCACCTTTTAAGGTGGGTGTACAAAATGTTTCACGGTATCTTCCTCTTAGACAGGAAAATATAAATGTGAACATAGAACTGGGTGAATCTAAAGTAATATTTTTTGGTCATATAGAGCAAATATTTTTTTTCTATAGTGTATTACTAACATTATAGAAGTTCACTAGCTATTTTCGTGAATATTTGGTGGAAATATTCAAAACGAATCTGAGTTAGGCCAACTTTAGTAATTTGTTCTCGACTGTTATAGAAATGAGCAAAATTTTGCTACTTTTATGAATTTTTCCTGCCACAGGAATTGTATACCGAATTAAGGAAAATGTATGCCATTTGAAAAACTTCAATATGAGTTGTTCAGTTAAATTTAATGGAAGGTTTTCAATATTTTAATTAAACACTACTTAATCGTACACATTTCGTTCGTTTGAAAATAAGAAACGTCTGACGGCCCTGGGATTATTAGGATAATTTCACGAACCAACAACGTCAAGAAAGCTTCATTGTAGTGAATTCTTCCATAGTTATTTCCAATGACTAATAAATATGAAGTGCGTTAGATTGAAGTTTATGACATAGGTACTAGAGAAAAAGATGATATTATATTCCCCATAGTTGTTTGGATTCGTGGTAGTCAATGACATGGTTTCACCTGTACTATACTATCAAGACATACCGTTTTGATTGCTCCTTATATCGCGAGTTTCATAAAGCGAGTGGAATTATGAGTATAATACAGCATGGTTTTGGCTAGAATAATGCTTTGCTATTGGTTGAAACTAGCAGAATATCAGATTTTGACCAGTGAAAAAAATAATCAGCAAATTTTTAAATAGACGTCAAACCTTTTAAATCACTTTATCACGTTTAGAAAGCTAGCCAAAATTCCTAAATTGAATTGGAATGAGGGTTCTCATTATACTTTTCCTGTGGAAATCAAGATATCTATTATAATATGTATGGAGTAATTTTATTAATTTGGCACTACAGGTAGATTATTCTGTCACGGGTAATTGAAAAGATCCTTTTGGCATTCGGTCAATAATTAAATTCGGAGTATAATTTCATGAGAAAGTCTGAAATAGAATATTAAGCTTTGCTATAATTGAATATGCTAAGCTGACACTTGATGAAAATCCATGTTAATATTTGTAATGAAACACTGTTATGCAATACATTGGCTTCTTTAAGGTGGAAGTACTTATTTATAGTCAAACTATGAAGTAAATGTAAGTATAACATATATTTGAAGAAGCCATTGTAGGGCAAAGTTGCGGATTTGTGAGTTTCCAATTATGAGAATCTCTATAGTTGCGTTTCTGTAGAAATTTTACGAAGGTACGAAATTACCATCCGATTCTATTGTGGAAAATGTTTCGTGTCGATATCCAAAATTCGTTGTTTAAGTCAAGTTTAAAAAAAAATCGATTGAGATCGAATGAACTTGAGATTTAAAATCTCAGAGTCGAATGGAATGCAAAGTTATTGCATGAAATGTTGAAATAATTCAATGATAACAATGTTTCTCCGATGAGCTAGAGACTTGAAATTTTGAACGTGGCTCAGAACTGGATGACAATGCAATATTGTTGCATAATATGTTACAATGATTTAATAATAATAATGATAATAATAATAATTATCTGTACTGTAAAGATTTTTCATTATATATTCACCTTCAAACATAGGTATCTCAGAATTGGATGATAATTCATTATTATTGCTTAATACGTTGAAACATTTATGTTTTTATGACATCTAACATTTCAACTAGACAAGTGACAGTTGAATCAATATGAAGATGAATAAATTATAAAATTCAAGTTGCAAATTGGTTACGTTGGAAAGTTAGTCCAGCTTATGTTGAGAATCCATAAAATGCACAAATGAATTTCAATCATTTTTTGGGACAGTCGAACTTCAATAATTTTTCGAGTCAGTTGCATTCCTATCATTGTTCAAGTAAGTTGTAGTTTCATATTGTCATGTCATGTCAACGTTTTTTGATATCTGTGTGTATTCTGTAAAGGTATTTGATACATGTGTGAACGTAAGGTTACTTTCTGAGTATTATTTTCATGTCTTATTTCAAGTATTCCGAGTGTCTAGTCATTTTTATATTTTTTAATCATATTTTCACTCATGACTTTTCCTAGCCAATTAATTTGAAACCTACCAAATCCAGTAGAGTTTTTTTATAATTTAGTACAATTTAAATCAATTCAAAGAAACCAATATTATCATAGTCATTGAGAATATTAGTGAACCAGTGCATATGGGTATCCTTACGTATGTGTATTAGTCGAACCCACGTATAGAAGACGACGAGACAGATTATTTCGGTAAGTAGAATCATTGTTATGACTGAGATCACATATGAGGGTTTTATAGCTGAATTAATCTCCACTAAAGTGTTATTCTGTGATGTTGTTTGTTGAATGAGAGTATTTTGGACAGAATAGAACAAAACTTATTATTACACTAGCTTAAAGGATTCACACGCTAACGGCCAACCAGCGCTCTGAATTATACGTAAATAACTAAGGGGAGGGGACATTGAGAGTCATTATAATCTGATATTCAATTAATTGAATGTTCAATCCGCCATATACAAAAACAGCTAGCGGTACAAAATATTTAATTGGCTTTTATTTAACTGGACCGATATTTTCCCTAGGTCAGACAAGTCTCTCGGACACTTCTGAGGCTTGCTAGCAAGGGTGCAGCCGGATGACGAAAATAATATACCAAAACAAAGAAATTGGAGAGAAAGAGGAAAAAAATATTCATTTGTAACTATCGTCCATTTACCTAAAGCCCACCAATCCACAGCCTTATTGTGCCCCTTACTCTGGATGATCTCCGGGGCCAGATACTCCGGGGTGCCGCATAGCGTCCACGTCCTGTCCGTGAGCTTCTTCGCGAAACCGAAATCCGTGATCTTCAAGTGGCCGTCCTTGTCCAACAGTAAATTCTCCGGTTTCAGGTCCCTGTACACTATACTTTTTGAGTGCAAGTACTCCAGCGCGGATACTATCTCCGAGCTGTAGAAGTTTCCTATGGAACTCGTGAACCTCCCGGCGTTCCTGAGGTACGAGAACAGTTCTCCGCCGCAAACGTACTCGAAGAGCATGTAGATGCAGGACTCGTCTCTGTCGCACCATAACCTGGAACGAAGGGATGTATTTGAGATTTTTTTTAACGACAATTGACAATTGTTTTAAAAATAATGACTAAACAACGGAAACACATCGGGGAAGTTTGAGGCAAATTCTGGAGTGCCTCAAGGTTCCAACCTTAGGCCGCTTCTTGTTGTACTTTTATTAATAATTTGCTTAAAGCACTAGTATCATCAGATGGCCTCATATTTTCAGATGATTTCAAAATATTGAAAAAGATAGAAACAGTTAGAGATTGTGTTAGGTTACAGACGGACATTAACAAAGTATTTGAATGGAGTTACAATAAATAAACTTAAAAATAACTTGTTAGAGAAAAGCTTTTATTTAAATGCAATAAAAAGAAGAAAATAAATTTCAAAGAGATTTGCATCATTTTGTTACATTATAAAATTTTAAATGATATAAAAGCTTGTCGCGAGAAGGGTCTAAGTATTTCTTATTGTAAATTAAATTTAAAATTACCTCAAGATTTATTCTTTATTTATATCATTTAAAATTTCATAATGTAACAAAATGATAGGTTTAATTCACTTTAAAATTAATTTTCTACTTTTTAGCGCATTTAAATAATGAAAACTTTCTTTAAAAAGTTTTTTTAAGATAATTTATTTAGTTCTCTTTCAGTATTCTTTGGAGATGTTTCTTAGTCTATTCACTTCAATTAATGCATCGTTGTTGCACGGTCGCTTGTCTGTTAATTTAATATAATCTAGTTCGTCAATGAGGAGACCTTCTAGTGATTTGATCCTACTTGAAGCCACATATGCTTGGCCAGCAGCGAAGAGCTTTGGGCCTAGATAGGTAACGGCATGGTCAACAGTGCAGTCTGTGTACTGTGCAAGCCCAGCATAATATAATTGGCAACATTCTTCATTCAGAAGTACCGTGATCCCATGAGTTTTCGCTACTTTAGGGGAGTCTGAGCACCCCGAACAGTATTTTCATTCGTCATAATTTTCATCGTCCGAAACAATCAGGAAAACTTTCAATTTTTTACGAATTCTCAATCTAGATAAAGGGGTAAAATTATTCAAAACTATATTATTCGATGGTTAGATATTTTTCAATATTTTTACGGATTTTTCCGATTTTGTTTTCGCAACTTATTTGAAAAGAGTGGGGGGAGCGAGCCTACCTGCAGACTAATTTTTTGTCGTAATTTTCCATGCATGAAACAGTTGGAAAAGTTTCCGAATTTCTACGCGTTTTCTATCTAGCTTTCGATACATTTTTTGAAACCCTATTATTCAATGGTCAGATGATTTTCACTATCTTTACGGATTTTTTCGAATTCTTTTCCTCGAGTTTTCCTAATTTTTTTCGTGACAGAAAAGGGGGGTGGGTGAGCCGCTTCATCATTATTTTCCGAAACTGTTGAAATATTTTCCACATTCCTTTGCGTTCTCTATCCAGCTTTTGAGGGGGGACAAGGAGTTTGACATTTTTTAAACCATAATTTTCGACGGAAGATATTTTTCACAATTTTTATGGATTTTTCCGATTTTAATTTTGCGAGTTATCTAACTTTTTTCGAAAAAAGGGGAAAGGGGTGCAAACCCCCTACCTACTTTTTATTTTGCTGTAATTTTTGAAGTCCAACTCCCCCAAGAAAACTTCCAAACCCCTACGCGTTTTCTATCTAGCTTTTGGGGGTCAGGGGGGGACATTTCCTTCAACATCAATGTGTTGTCATCAGAACTGAACCAACATGTAGAATTTCAATTCCATAGGATAACAGGACGTGGATCTAATTCAGCTTTGTACCCATCTAACACACACACACAGAGCAAGTTAAATAAAAACTTTTACTAATAACTAAAAAAAAAAAAATAAGTAATATTTCAATCAAAGTAAATGTTCTGTTTTAACTATAAGCCGTATGAAGCAGCCGTGTTTCTTTGTTTAATGTAGGGTCAAAGCTTGAATATTAATAACGACAAAAACATCAACATTTCATGAAGTATGAATTTCAACTAAAATACATATGATACAATTCAAAAAACGAACGAAAAATTACAACAAGTTTTCGAAATCATTTCACGCAGAATCCATGCAAGCTGCAAAACGTGTTAAAAGCGTTCTTGTGCAGGTGCTGGTGTAACGCTACGACATGATTCACGAATGCGTCCTTTAAGATCATCTAAATCCACAGATTGTGTTTGATAAACCAAGTCTTTGAGATAACCCCACCAAAAATAGTCTAATGGTGTTAAATCTGGCGAGCGGGGAGGCCAAGCTATGGGTCCATAAGTACCAATCCACCCGTTGGGGAAAAATTGATTGAGATGCTCCTAAACAATCCCTGCATTATGAGGCGGGGCGCCGTCTTGTTGCATTCCGTTGTGGCAAAGGAATGTCTTCCATAAGCTCAGGTAATTCGTGTACAAGAAAATGTAAATACCTTGCTCCAGTCAACGTGCCCTCATAAAAGTACGGCACAATCCAAAATGTTTGGAAAAGAGTTGAACGAGTTTTAACTAAGTATAAGCCGTATGAAGCAACCGTGTTTCTTTATTTAATAGAGGGTCAAAGCTTGAAAAGCTGCACTGAAATCAAAGATTTATAGGCATTACTTATAACAGCACATTCTCATTTGCCATGTACATTGAAAACATACTAAAGTCCTCTAATAAAATGTTAGGTTTTATAATAAGACAATTGCATATTTTTAATAATAATAACACACTTAAACTTTTGTACTATGGCTTGGTTAGGAATAAGTTAGAGTTTGGCTCATTCATTTGGTTCACGGAAACTCAAAATAATTTAAATAAATTGGAAAAAAATCAAAATAAATATTTAAGGTTATTCTATTTTGAAAAATATCAGATATATCCTGATAATAAGACAATTGCATATTTTTAGTAATAATAACACACTTAAACTTTTGTACTATGGCTTGGTTAGGAATAAGTTAGAGTTTGGCTCATTCATTTGGTTCACGGAAACTCAAAATAATTTAAATAAATTGGAAAAAAATCAAAATAAATATTTAAGGTTATTCTATTTTGAAAAATATCAGATATATCCTGACTAATAGATAATAAGAAGTATAACTCTTAGTAATAAATTTAATATATTATTTATACTTAGAAAATAGACGAAAAATCTATTTATAAAAAATAGATCTTCAGCGAGTTTTGTTAACGGAGGCAGATATTGTCTCCGAAACGACAACGGTTTTGAAAAAGAGTTATATTTTCAGTATATTTGAAATTCAATTGATTTTTTCAGATAGGCAAATTCAGAATACGATACGCTAATGACAAAATTAAACAACTGTTTTCAAGATAACAGTCTTCTAAAAGCAGTAACTTACCGGATCTAATAATTGATCATTGCCCTCCTACACTTGTACAGATTCTTTGAATTAACATTTTTTCATTTTCAGACTGTGGAAGGTTAAAATTCCCAAAAACCCATTTCTAGAAAAGAATATCCTCCATAAAAACAAACCTTTATTCAATGATATGACATCTTGATGAGCTGTTAGTTTTATTTACAATATTGACAAAACACCAAATAAAAAAAATTATAGTCATCGCCACCAAATAGTCAGTCCCCTGTTATGTGAAATTACGGCTAAGCTCGTTTTCCAGAATAGTCATTTTACTAACAATAACCTCAATGACCAGAATGACATCAGAAAATGAACTGCAACATATTTCTTTTTCATAAAATTGTTTCTGCCATTAACCTCATTGTTTATACGTCTTCACCTAAACATTATTCAGAAGGATCAGTGGATGCCAGGAAGTAAAAAATGGGTACATTCATCTTTTAGTTATTTTCGAATACTATTTATTTAAAGAAACTAATTTAGTCATCTGTTTTCCATCAAGCATTCACATACGCAGGTTGGACTAGACGGAAACGATTTTGTTCAGTTCCAAAAATAAAACATCATTAAATTATATTTTTTTAAATTTTATGCGGTTTTTGTCCCTCTGGAAGTGAAAGAAATAGCTAGCCTTGGAATTTCGAATCTATACAGTGAATTCATCTTCTTCACGCTTCCTTTACTAGTTCTATTATTGTATATATTCATATATTTTTTTTGCGAAATATTCAAAATTTATTCTTATTTTAAAGCATGTAATGTTTGAGGATTTCAAACCGTATCGCGCTGTCGGCTTCCAGTTTGACTGGTTAAAATAGTTGAATGTTTTGAACCATTCAATAATGCAACGAGAAAAAACTTCAATAAACATTATTAAAATTTTTGTAATATCAGTCAAAAAAGCACCTGTATTTCGGACAGGGTCTCACTTTAATTGTCTCTAGAAAAACAAGACCCAGACAGTATTTACTTGCCAAACGTCGATAAAAATTCAGCCTTAAAAATTCTTATGATTTGATAAATAAAATCCAGGATATTTCTGTTCCAGATAAGGCGAAATTAATTTCTTGTGACGTTTAAAATCTTTTCCCTAGTATACCTCCTCAAGATACCATAGTCTTGGTTGAAGGTTTACTAGATAGAAATCATGTCAACCCAGTTATTAAACAAGAGATATTAGACCTTTTGTCGATATGTCTTGAACAAAATTACTTTCAATTTGACAATAAAATATATTCTTCATCTGAAGGTTTGATCATGGGAAATCCGCTGAGTCCTCTACTGGCAGATATCTTCATGGACAACCTTGAAGGAATAATTCACAAGCACCCACTCTCGCAACAGTTTTTGTATTGGTACAGATATGTAGATGACATTATAGTTTGTTTTAAAGGTACCAACAGACAGTTAGACACCTTTCATAAATATATTAACACTATTCACCCAAACATTAAATTCACAATAGAAATAGAAGTAGAAAAATCATTAAATTTTTTAGATCTGACAATAGGTAAAACCAACAACAAATACCATTTTTCTATTTTTCATAAACCTTCCCATAGTGACATCACCATTCATAATAATTCGATACATCCATATATACATAAAACATCAGCATACCATAGTATGATACATAGATTAGTTAATATTCCTCTTTCTGAAGAAAATTTCTGCAAAGAATTAAATATTATAAAACAGATAGCAGTTAACAATGGATATCAAGTCAAATTAATAGAGAATATTCTTGCTAAAAAATTACATAGAAAGGCTATCCAAGAAGTGTACCCCACTATGAGGAACCTTGAGAATAATTACGGAACTTTAACATATTCAGGGTCCGTTTCAGAAAAAATAGCGTCATTTTTGAAAAAAACAAAATTTAAGAGTAGCATTCAGAACAGATAACACGTTGGGAAGGTTTATTAAAAATAATAAAGATAAAACACAAAAATCAAAAAAATCAGGAGTTTATAAATTGAATTGTGGATCTTGTTCCAAAGTATATGTAGGCCAGACTGGTAGACCATTCAAAAGCCGCGTGCGTGAACACCGTATTTATTTATTTATTTATTTATTCATTCATTCCAAATTAGATCAAAATTACATGACATATGGACAGGTCACTAATACTAACATTTAGGTATTAATCTAAAATTAAAATTAAAAGAGAGAAAAACAATTTCATCTACACACATAATATATAAATATATATGAGCACACAGCAGTTTGCACATGTAAAAAAAAATCTAAAATTTAATATTAAAATATTCGTCCAAAGAGTATAACGAGTGCTGCAATAGTAGTTTTTTTGACTCACGTTTGAAGGTTTTGACATCTGTTACACTTTTCAGTACATTTGGTAAGTGGTTATATAATTTTAAAGGCATTACAGTACAACTTTCTGCAGTTAAGGCAAGTCTATGTGGGGGTAGTCTAATTACCGACTTAGATCTCATATTGTAATTAATAATATCACCAGATACATTGTACTTAGAGATATTATTTTTTACAAATTATGTATGAATGTATGAATTATGTAAAGAATAAAACACATTCAACATATGCCAATCATATTTTGGAAGAAGACCATGAGTTCGATGAAAACTTTGAAATCCTTCATGTTGAAAATAAAGGTATTAGACTTAATTATTTAGAATTCTTGGAAATTAATAAATTGAAAAATGATCAATTGGACCTTAATAGTTCCCCTTTGTTAAACCTTTTCAACTAATTAAGTAGTAGATATGTTTTGAGATTTACAGGTACCTTCCTACATTGTATTGTCAATTTTATTTTTATCATAGGTAGCTCCTAATTACCTTAATTGTTAAGAAGGGTATTTAAGTAATGTTCAAGGTAGAATAATTTAATGTATAACATTCGCTTGAAAAAGATACAGTGTATCGAAACATGTCGCGAAGACAATAAATCTGTGGAAATTCAATCGTGTTTACCTTAGTGTCAGATAAAAACTCTGCTGATAAAATAATGTATCTTTGGAAACTATCGAAAAATGTTGATAATCCCCAAACTTCCAGTAATTTCGGGAATTCCATCATATACGAGGATGTATTGATATCTAGTTAGCCTAGACCAGTTCCCTGCATAAACAAAATATTGCGTTACCATAGCAACGAACAATAACTTATTAGAAGTGTCAGTGTGAAGTTTGACGTCAAAAAAGCAAACCAAGAGTTACGCAATAAATTAAAAGAAAAAATATGTCCACCGAAATTGTGAAAATCGAAAAATTGGAGTATCGAGTCATCATCAAGTACCTGTATTTAAAAGGGTTAAGAGGTAAGCAGATTTACGAAGATATGCTTAATACCCTTGGTGATCATTGTAAATGTAAATTTTCCATTGAAGATGATGACCGATCGGGAAGGCCAGTTTCTGTGTCAGTCCCCGAAAATATCGATGCAGTTTATGACATGATTTTTAACAGACCGTCGAATTGGGCTAAAACGGATATCTGAAGCACTGAATATTTCATACGAACGCGTTCATCATATAGTTCACGTCAATTTGGGCATGAGAAAAATTGCTGCAAAATGGATCCCCAAATGTTTGAATGTTGACCAAAAGCGCGCAAGGGTAGTAGCATCGCGTTCGATCTGTGATGGATTTGAAAACGATGTAGACTTCTTAAACCGAATTGTTACTATAGATGAGACTTGGATACATTTCTACGATCCAGAAACACAGCAACAATCGATGGAATGGCGACACTCCGGTTCTCCAAGACCTAAGAAGTTTCGTGTCCAAAAATCTGCTGGAAAAGTTCTTGCTTCAGTTTTTTGGGATTGCCATGATTGATTTTTTGGATAAGGGTAGAACAATAACTGGAGATTACTATTCGATATTACTGACCACTCTACGGAAAAAAACTAAAGAGAAAAGACGCGGAAAGCTATCCAAAGGTGTTTTGTTTTTGCAGGACAATGACCCTGCACACAAATCTCATGTTGCCATGCAAAAAATTCGTGATTTAGGGTTTGAATTACTAGAACACCCCCCTTATTCACCAGAGTTGGCTCCGTCCGACTATCATCTCTTTTCTGAACTGAAAAAAAGTTTGAAAGATCGTAAATTTTCTTCCAACGAGGAGGTAATAAAAGCTGTGGAGGTCTGGTTTGCAGAGCAAGAAGAAACATTTTTTTTAAGGTCTGGAGACGTTGCAGGTTCGCTGTAATAAATGTATCCAATTAAGAGGAGAATATGTTGAGTAATAAAATATTTTGACATGGAAATTTTGTTTGATTCTATAGTAGGCTAAGTATTTTTCAATATATCCTCGTAGTTCAAGATATTCACAAAATATTCCGTTCGGTCTATCTATCTATAAGACACAATCATACATTTCACACTCTGATCGAACACTGATAATCGTAACTGTTCTGACATTGCAAAATGCAAGACTAGCCGGGAAGCGTTCCTATTGGCCGTTGATGATGAATTTGTGCATGCCCGTGGTCTTTTTAATGACTGTTACCTATTTATGAATATACCAAAGTAGACTACCTACAAAACGAAGAGTCTTTGGAACAAACACTCTTGTAACTATCAATGACACTCCAATTATATATCTTTCAGTATGACAAGGAGGAAGTTATTTGTACTTAGTGCTGCCGTTGACTGAAGTATGGAAACTTTGATAGTGGTAATTACTTAATTGTCAGTGTTCCTTTTTATTTCCATCAAATGCTGTATTTCGACCGTGTTCTCGGTGTGTGTATATCTCAGATCACAATGTTTACTTATTGATCTGAGGTGTATATACTGTGCAATTATTATCATCAAAATAGAAGTAATATAAATGCGACTTGTTATGTAATTTGTTTCACAAAACATATGTTGGTTATTTTTGTAAATGGTGTTTGAATGATTCTATAATATCTGCCAGTTATTTCAGATTTATGTAATATCTCCAACATTTGTGTTTAGTTTGATTCTGGTTTAATGAAGGATGAAGATGTTTTAGTGTTAATTGTTGTCTTCATATTGTATGAAGGAAAAGAAACATACTGGCATTTCAATATACCCAAAAATAATAATAATGGCGGGAATCCAGTTATCCAGTTTAGTCTACCAATTGGAGATTTTTATTTTTTAAAAATCCTGGCTTCATTTCATTATCTGTCCATTACTGTTTTTTGACTCATATTCAAGATTTTGTTAGATCAGGCGATTGCTTCGACAGATAATTCATGCTAATTCAGTAACTTACTACTCAAAAATTACTGTGGATAATTCTCATTAAAAATTGGGGCCAACTCTTTAAGTAGTTATCAAAATCAGTAATTGGTAGACTAAACTGGATAACTGAGAATATCATTCAATTGCAAACAACTTTCTTCAATGACATTTTTCGATATTTTACATATTAATGTCACTCTATTGTGAATTTAGAATATCGGCCGTTTCCCGCTTAGCCGCACGCCACTGGCAATAATCGATATGCGCGTACTCAGTCTAATTGAATGCACCAAATTTATGAGAATGTTACAAAACGGTTTCTCAGGGGTTTCGTGTTGGGCTCTCAGAGGAAGAAAAAACGCAGAAGAACAGGTGATGGGTTTATTTCGCCAGTAGAGTGTTGACAATAAGTGGGATAGAATAAATTAAATTACAGTTAGCTACGTAAACTTATTATAACATGTATTAAAAGTTACAATGTCCAACAACATGGACAGAAGTAGTAGAAGGAAAGTTACCTACCTAGAATAAATTACAGGCACAGAAAAATATATTCCCATAGGGATATATTGATTACTTTTAACCACGAGTAATTAACCAGAGCCTCACTCAAAGCACTAGAACATGGCTCGCAAAGGGAAAAGAAGAACTCTTGACTCTACTTTGAAGAGGCAAGCACGCAGTTTTTACTTCACAGCGAGTTCAAAAAACGTAAAGAAAAAACAATGAAGGTAGGATGGGAGTTATACGTGAATCCGTTGACCCCTGATATCAATAAACGATAGGCAACCCACGTTGACGACGTTTATTGTGGTCATCTATCCCATGGGTGTATTGGGACCTTTATTTTGATTCATAAAACTCAGTGGCGGCGACCGTTGTCGCCCGACAAAAGCTACAAACCCGACCGACAAATCTTACTGTTAAATTTGGCATCTCTACAAGAATGAAATTTTCTGAGAAACTGTTAATAAAAAGTTTCCCATATAGTTCCAACATTTTGGCGGACACTGTATATTAGTAAAATTGATGATAACATTATTTACAATTGTTTATCAACAATAAAAAAACGACATATTGGGGCTGATGGACTTAGTATAAAATTAATTTATATTATGTTGTCCGTTTATCATCGAATATACAGTGTGTCTCACTTCAATGATGAAACTCTCAGGACTGAAGGAAATTATGGAAATGCACCTACCGGTTCAATGGTAATGGCCAAAGTGATATACACTGCCCGCCAGCAGCGATAGAATAATGGTTGGTTCCATCGCGACTGGCGGGCAGTGTATATCACTTAGGCCATCACCATTAGATCAGTAGGTGCATTTCCATAATTTCCTTTAGTCCTGAGAGTTTCATCATTCTACCTTGATAATTACGGAAGTTACGGGGGTGCTTCCATGAAAAGTGAGTCAAATTCGGATTTTTCAAAACAGAATTTTTTTCAGAAAAAAAAAGTATCTGCAGTAAGTCTGATAGAATTTCGCTTCTATTTTGTCCCCTTATATGATTTACTGTAAAAATGGGTTGTTCCATCGCGACTGGCGGTCAGTGTATATCACTTAGGCCATCATTATCGAACTGGTAGGTGCATTTCCATGATTTCTTTCAGTCCTGAGAGTTTCATCATTCTACCTTGATAATTTCGGAAGTTACGGGGGTGCTTCCATGAAAAGTGAGTCAAATTCGGATTTTTCAAAACTGAATTTTTTTCAGAAAAAAGAAGTATCTGCAATAAGTCTGATAGAATTTCGCTTCTATTTTGCCCCCTAATATGATTTACTGTAAAAATGGGTTGTTCCATCGCGACTGGCGGTCAGTGTATATCACTTAGGCCATCATTATCGAACTGGTAGGTGCATTTCCATGATTTCTTTCAGTCCTGAGAGTTTCATCATTCTACCTTGATAGTTACGGGGGTGCTTCCATGAAAAGTGAGTCAAATTCGGATTTTTCAAAACTGAATTTTTTTCAGAAAAAAGAAGTATCTGCAATAAGTTGGGGGTCCTGATCACGAGTCTGATAGAATTTCGCTTCTATTTTGCCCCCTAATATGATTTACTGTAAAAATGGGTTGTCCCATCGCGACTGGAGGGCAGTGTATATCACTTAGGCCATCATTATCGAACTGGTAGGTGCATTTCCATGATTTCTTTCAGTCCTGAGAGTTTCATCATAATACCTTGGTAGTTACGGGGGTGCTTCCATGAAAAGTGAGTCAAATTCGGATTTTTCAAAACTGAATTTTTTTCAGAAAAAAGAAGTATCTGCAATAAGTTGGGGGTCCTGATCACGAGTCTGATAGAATTT
Organism: Chrysolina oricalcia; assembly: GCA_944452925.2. Taxonomy (NCBI): domain Eukaryota; kingdom Metazoa; phylum Arthropoda; class Insecta; order Coleoptera; family Chrysomelidae; genus Chrysolina; species Chrysolina oricalcia. The sequence goes on from OX101821.2 coordinate 51,979,272, forward strand.
CGCTTCTATTTTGCCCCCTAATATGATTTACTGTAAAAATGGGTTGTTCCATCGCGACTGGAGGGCAGTGTATATCACTTAGGCCATCATTATCGAACTGGTAGGTGCATTTCCATGATTTCTTTCAGTCCTGAGAGTTTCATCATTCTACCTTGATAGTTACGGGGGTGCTTCCATGAAAAGTGAGACACACTGTATATTGCAAATCCTAAACTTCTGTATCCAGCACTAAGTTTATCCCCGTCAATGAAATTAGCTCATGTATTACCTCTACCTACGTCTGATGTGGTCCTTAATTTCAAGGACCTATAAGGCCAATTAGTATCTTACCAGTCATTTCGAAAAACCAGAAGGGGGTATAATACAAAGTCACTGCTCCCAATCAGGATTGAGACACTGCACTCCTGAATGTAACATATACTTCAAGCAACTATTCCCGGTATAATTCATGTTTTGGTCGGTTTTTCAGTAAAGATATTTTTTCAATTCATTGGACTCTCCGAAAAATCTGTCGCATCTTTGTAACTTTTTAGATGACAGGAAACAAAAGATTATTTTGAACATACCTTCAAACAGTAAAGAACTGAAATGTGGTGTACCACAGAGACCCATTTTGGGAATTGTCTTTTATACTGTTTACACTGTATTTTTCAGAAATTTTGTGTTCCACTGTTTATACAAATGTACGCTGATTTAATATATTCCGTTTCTTCCTGTTCCCTGGATGTCTGGAAATCAACGAAGATCCTAACAAATGTAGTACCATCGTATTCGGGAAACTCACTGACAAATTGCTCTATTCGCAAAGAAAACCCATTTTTTGTTGATGTTATTGTTAATTAAGAAAAATATCTCGGAATGTACTCTTAAATGTATCTTGAAAAGAAAAAATTGTGTACAGCTCTAGCGCTTCGCTAAATATTAAAAACCAATCAGTCACAAACACCAAGAAGTTGGGTGGTTGGTTGTAAATGAAATCTCTTAGAAAGCTTACCAAAAAATTATTTTAAAGTCAGACCTTTACAGGAAAATAGTATTCCTAACGGATGTTCATAACCTCTCAATATCAGGTCGAAAGTTACTATACCACCTCCAACTCAAAAAAATCTTTATATGAACGTAGGTAGTTTTTCTTATAATATATACGTTGTTTATAATGATATTCCGAATGTATTGAAAAGTAGTATTAATCTTTTTCCTAATCAGTAGGACAAATTATCTGGCAATTAACATAAACAATAATCACGCAGACTCATAACTCTAAGATCAGTAATTTATTCAAAAACGTGACAAATTAATATCGATCCTTGGGTCAATACCACTTTCTTCTTTTCCGTTTCGGAGAATTACCTGTGTTGGAATCACACCTTCGTGAGAAAGTGACGAGCCCAAAAGTGCCCAGGCGAGAATAGAGTGAGTGACCAGATGAAAGTGAATTGCAAGTATCTTTGACCCTGCAAGTGAAAACGGGTTTTGAATCATCTCGGTACAAGAAATGTAATACGACGTTTTAGGATTTCCCGTATTCAGTAAATCGAGAACATTTCTGGTATTACAACTAACGATTTTGAGATTTGGTTTGATATTTCAATGGTCCTTATTTCACACTTTCGTCTCCGGTAAAATTTCCACATAAAACCTAGATGCCATTAGATCTTTGGAAAATATTCTGACATATTTGATTGATCCATATTAGATTAAGTCTATATAGGCAGATTATAAAAAAATCTATCTATATTAAAAATGAAAATTGAACGCATCTGGCGCGGTGCTGGCACACAGTTTGAAATATTGTTCCATGTGCCGTCACCGCACTTGGCGCGTTGAGATTTAATCGTGATTTATTCATATATTTTATTTTAGTGTGAAACCTTAGCAATATTTCTTGCAGAGAACAAAAATCTAAAATGCTTGGAACTGATACAAAGAGCCAAGAAATCGAAAGTAAAGATAACGTACAACATATAAATCCAATTTTACTCAGGCCGGTTCTTTCCTACATATCCTGTATATTCAAGTTAATTATCATCCTCCGAAGATAGCTGATACCGTATAAAGAAGATTTCGTTGGGATATATAGGGTGATCATGAAAATTTTCGATAGTAAAAATGATAAAATATCAACGTTTCAGAAGTCACCCTGTAATTCACGAATACCCCGGTGAAATTTCTTTATTATTATTCAATCTAATCATCATTCTCTCCTCAACACTGTACCAAAAATTCAGTATCCTACTTTGACTAGTTTCATAGTTATTAATTGAGAAACTTATTACCATTTGCATTACGAGTTGAAGAAACTTGTTCACGCGTACATATTACTAGTGGCCAAGATTTTTCAAAAATAGTGAAACGTGAGAATGTGGAGATCAAAATAAATGTAAAAGAGGGTGAAGATAAGAGATAACAATCACATCAGATATATGTTTTTAAAAATGTAAGGTACAGCTATAGTTAAGTGAATTTTGTTGGTTTAACACGTTCAGCGCCAAGCCCTGATGGTGAATTTTCGTGATTCTTAAGAATTTTATTTTAATAATTCAAGCATTTGGGTAATTAATTCAAGAAACCTTCATCCAACCTAAACCCCTATTTCAGAGGAAATTCTAGGAGGCCAAAGCTTATAAATCTAAAATGTACATAAAGTGTGTGTTAGCGATACACATAGCCAAAACAGAAATTTAGTTGGTGTATCTTTTAAGATACACAATGTTTTTGCTAAATTTATCGAAAAAGATACACTGGCGTTGAACATGTTAAGCTTTGTCGGAATGAAAAACAAACTATCTGGGAAAAGTGAGAATGATTGAAAAACGCTTTTATTTCCAATAGGAGAATTTGAATCTGGGCAATGTATTTTTTTCCAATGCGTGTTCACGATAGAGCGAGTCAAAGTATCCAAGCATTAGGAATTTTATCTGGCTCATGCCTGAGTTGAAAGTTGTAACTAATGTGTCGTATATTCAGTCAGTTCCTAAATGGTAGATGGAATTGGATGGACCGTCATTGGTTATCACCCTGCATATAATGTTACATTTATTTTGATCTCCACATTCTCACGTTTCACTATTACATATAACAAGTTCCTTCAACTCGTCATGCGAATGGTAATAAGTTTCTCAATCAATAACTATGCAACTAGTCATAGTAGGAATTTTTTGGACAGTGTTGAGGAGAGAACGATGAATATATCAAATAATAATAAAATAATTTCACCGAGTTAATCGTGGATTAGAGAGTGATTTCTGAAACGTTGATATTTTGTCATTTTTATCATCGAAAATTTTTATGATCACCCTATATGTCCCATACAAATTATGTTTATACGGTATTAGCTTTCTTTGGAGGATGATAATTCACTTGAATATGTACGAAAGAACCGGCCATATATTTCACCAATTTTTCAAATCACCCTGTACGAAATGTATGAATAGTGATTAATGATGGAATAAGAATAGTATATTGCATGCTAAAATAATTTTATCAATATTTCATTATTACATCGAATTTTCAGACATTACTAAAATGTTTTTATATTTCACTCTGTACATAATGATATAATCTTCACCATCTGAATGATAATTAGTAGTATGAAGGTACGTTGATGATAAGAAAGAAAAAAAAGAAGTTGGCACTTTCAAATCCCGAGAAAATAATTAAATAAAAATTACTGATTTTTAACTTGAACGCCCTGTATTTCAAATTCTATCCATCAACGAACTTTGTGATTCTGCATGTTCAATCAGTACATCGAATACTACATTATACTAAAAATTCAAACAATTTCACCGAGAACCATTTTACCTATAAAAAGTGCGGGGTCCTTGTACCGAAATTCAGCCTTAACAATTCTTATGATTTGATAAATAAAATCTAGGATATTTCTGTTCCAGATAACTGGAAATTAATTTCTTTTGACGTTCAAAATCTTTTCCCTATTATACCTCCCCAAGATACCATACTCTTAGTCGAAGGTTTACTAGATATAAATCATGCCAACCCAGTTATTGAACAGGAGATATTAGACCTTTTGTCGATATGTCATGAACAAAATTACAGTCAATTTGACAATAAAATATACTCTTCATCTGAAGGTTCATAGGTAACCTTGAAAAAACAATTCACAAGCACCCACTCTCACAACAACTTTTGTATTGGTACAGATATGTGAATGACATTATAGTTTGTTTTAAAGGCACCAACAGACAGTTATACACCTTTCAAAAGGCAAAAACAAAAATCAAACACCATTCTGCTATTTTTCATAAACCATCCCATACTGACATCATCATTCATAATAATTCGATACATCCATATATACATAAAATATCAGCATACCATAGTATGATACATAGATTAGTGAATATTCCTCTTTCTGAAAAAAATTTATACAAACTATTAAATATCATAAAACAGATAGCAGTTAACAATGGACATCAAGTCAAATTTAATAGAAAATATTCTGGCTAAAGACTACATGAAAAGGCTATCCAAGAAGTGTACCCCACTATGAGGAACCTTGACAACAATTACAGAACTTTAACTTATTCAGGGCCCGTTTCAGAAAAAATAGCGTAATTTTTGAAAAAACAAAATTTAGGAGGAGCATTCAGAAGAGATAACACGTTGGGAAGGTTTATCAAAAATAATAAAGATAAAAAACAAAAATCTGAAAAATCAGGTGTTTATAAATTGAATCGTGGATATGAATTATATAAAGAATAAAACACACTCGACATATTCCAATCACATTTTGAAGGAATCCTATGACTTCGATGAAAACTTCAAAATCTTTCATGTTGAAAATAAGGGTTAGGTTTGAACGTGAGTGGGCCCGTATCAGGCTCACCACTGCGGCCAATGGCCTATTGTGGCTAAAATAAGGGTATTAGGCTTAATTATTTACAATTCTTGGATATTAATAAATTGAAAAATTCGAATTGTTTACTAAATGATCTATTGGACCTAAATAGTTCTTCTTTGCTAAACCTTTTCAATTAATTAAGTAGTAGCTATGTTTTCAGATTCCCAGGTATTACATTATATTATCAATTTTAATTTTTATTATAGGTAGGTCCTAATTACCTCAATTGATGAGAAGGGTATTTGAGTAATTATCAAGGTGGAGTAATTCGTTTGAGAAAGATACTGTGTATATAGTAACATGTCGCAAAGACAATCAATCTGTGGAAATTTAATCGTGTTTTACCTTAGTGTCATATACAACTATGGACTGTCTTTCATGTGATGGCACAGTCGGTTTCCTATTAGTATTTTTGTTAAAAAATAACTCATTTTATGCTATAGGGATAGGGGTAAGAAGAAAATATAAAGGGTACTCACATATTCACCACAAATGGATGTCTAACTTCTTGCAGAATATTTTTTTCATTCTTCACGTGTTCTACTTGTTTCAGTCTTATAACATCGGCTAGGCACAGTATTTTCATGGCTCCATATTCGTCTGTTTCTTTATTTTTACAGAGCACCACTCTGCCGAATGTGCCGGTTCCTGCAATGGAAACAAAATATTGGAAATGCGCTCATTCTCTAGATTATGAATATTGTTGTTGTTGTTTTGTTGGGGCAAAGTTGCGTACTCTGGTGCTTAACAAAATACTGTTTTGAAACTTGAAAAATTCCGAGTATTTCCGGAAATATCGGGAAAAACTGAAAATCGGAATTTTCGTTTTTATTTTTTTCTATCGTTATTGAACAACAGCTCAAAACCAAAAGTACATTTTCATTGATACTTTTTTTCAGCTACACATTTTCATGTTCAGATTTACTATCCGACGGTTCGTCTTCTGACATTCATCATCAACTTTTTTTCTGTTATGGGCGCCATATTGTTTTTCTATACAGAAAAATAGTGACTCTCATTCTGATTTCATTGATGTATAATTTGTTATGATTTGCACTTCTGAAACCACAGATATTAAAAAAAATAACTTCATCTGAGATGGTCATGACTCCATCGAAAAATTTCGTTTAATAAACACTAGTTGTCAGAACTCATTAAACATCATAAGTTTGCAAAATACTTTAGTCGAAATGTCCTCATTCTCAAATGAAGAAAAACGAAATATGTTGAAACTTTATTATAAATTTGATAGGAATAGTACGAAAACAGCACAAATTTATTTTGAATTATATCTGGAAAGACAACAGCCGGATAGAACATTATTCGGAATTTTGGGCAAACACTTGGCTGAGTACGGTGCGTTTCAAAAAACAAGAATGAAATCATGAGCATGTAAAAAATGCACAAAAAGTATTACACCAAGTGTTCGAAATGATGGCCTTCCTCTTGAATACATAACCGAGCTCGTCGTCTCAAATTATGAACAGCCCTAACAATATCCCTTCTTCTGATAGACCTGAATTGCGTGATGATATTGTCTCTAAGTTCATATACTGTATCATATTCTTGCTCTCCATAGATTCTGTTCGTTAAAGTGCCCCACAAGAAAGTATCCAAAACTGTAAGGTCAGGTGACCTTGCCGGCCACCTCACTGGTCCAGAATTTCCTTACCACCTATTAGGAAATCTTTGGTGTAAATATTCGCAAACTGCTCTTTTATTGTGTGGAGGAGGCGCGTCATGCTGAAACCAGCAGCTGTTATAATTAACAAGGGGAAACGTATCCAAATATTCTTCGTATTCGTTTCTTAAGACCCGAAGATAGGTTCCCCGTTCAAAGTATTAGAGAAGAAATGAGGTCCAAGTATTCGGTTGTCATAAATTCGAGCCCACACATTCAAACGAAACCGAACTTGTGGTCTGACTTCTCTGAAGTGTCGTGGATTATTTTCACTCCAAATGTGGTCATTATTTCTATTAAAAACACCACAGTTCGAAGAAGTACTTTCGTCGGCCCAAATAATGTTTTTCAAGAAGTTTGTAGGGTCTACCCTATTCGAGAGCCAGCTACAAAATTCCATCCTTCTCTCAGGATCACCTGGATGTAATTTTTGTGAAATATGTATCTTATAACATTTCAAACCACTTTTTTTGAATTCCCTCCAAACGCTCGTCTGTGGTACATCCATTTCTGCCGAGACTTGATGTGTTGATTTGGAAGGATCTGCATTTATCTCAAAAAGTACCAAAAATAATTATACTTCTTTGAATATGGAATGAACAATTATTTTACCTCGGCTAATAAGTTACGTCTAATATTTTGTTCCATTCTGTTTCCATATTTCATTCTTGGTTTTTGAAACGCACCGTACTCAGCCAAGTGTTTGTCCAAAATTCCGAATTATGTTCTATCTGGCTTTTGTCCTTCCGGATACAATTCAAAATAAATTTGTGCTGTTTTCGTAACTATTCCTATCAAATTTATAATAAAGTTTCAACATATCTCGTTTTTCTTCATTTGAGAATGAGGACTGAAGTATTTGTGCAAACTTATGATGTTTAATGAGTTCTGACAACTAGTGTTTATTAAACAAAATTTTTCGATGGAGTCGTGACCATCTCAGATGAAGTTGTTTTGTTTGTAATATCTGTGGTTTCAGAAGTGCAAATCATAACAAATTATACACCAATAAAATCAGAATCACTATTTTTCTGTATAAAAAAACAATATGGCAATATGCATTTTCATGTTTTATAGTATCTGTGTTATTCTTGTACTCTGGCGGAAACAAGCTAAAAATTTTGGACAGAAGCAATTACCAGATTTTTTTGAGTAATAGTAAATGCACAGACTGTTCCATAACCCATCTGATTTCTTTTCCATTTGTTGTCTTCAGATATTTGCCTCATTGAAAAATATCCAAATCGAACATGTGTAGCAATTAAAACTTCTTTTACTGAAAAATTTGGAAATTTCATAAAGCTGTTGGACAGGAAATCATCGTACTCTTTCGGTGACATTTTTCAGAATAATATTTTGTATATTGAAGCAATACTGAGTACAGACTCTATCATGAAGTAACATGGAGTAAACATGTTTCGAAGCATTGGAATATCTCTCAGAGCTTAACATTTGTGGACAATTGTTTATTACAGAGCGTATATCTGTCTATTTTTTTGTCAGTCGCTGGGCATAAGTATAAATTTTCAATACGATAAAAAAAGTTATGAATGATGGTTTTCGGGTTTTTAGGCCGACGTTTATTTAGAGAAAATTGACGTTTCGCCAACACTAGTGGTTGGCATTTTCAAGAGAAATGTTTACAGCTTCGATCACTGAACACTACTTGTTTGGTATGCGTTGTCTCAGCCAGTATATATGGGTCGACGTACTCGTACCTGCGTCCGGTGCCATTGTCCCTGCGTCGGGTACCCATTCGGATTCATTAATTACAATTGAACAAAGCATGGCTACCTGTTCTCAAGAAAACGGTAATAACACCATACCGGGTAATTAATGAATCCGAAGGGGTACCCGACGCAGGGACGATGGCACCGGACGCAGGTACGAGTACGTCGACCCATAAATACTGGCTGAGACAACGCATACCAAACAAGTAGTGTTCAGTGTTCGAAGCTGTAAACATTTGTCTTGAAAATGCCAACCACTCGTGTTGGCGAAATGTCGAGATTTTCTCTGAATAAACGTCGGCCTAAAAACCATCATTCATTCAACGATGGCCGCGAAAGCCTTTCACAATTTGAAAAAAAATTATTACGGACTGGGTTGATTATGGATTGTATCCATTGATTTGTGCTCTATACTGTCACAATTGCCTTATTCACGCTGCATAGTAGGGTAAGAGTCCTTAAAAGCTGGCATTAATTCAAAAACCAAAGTGTATTGATGCATTCGCTATTATGACACTACTGTTGACAACACTTGGCACATAACAAATCACATATTTCAAGACTGGCAACGCCCCCTACTATAGTTATTTCTGGAGACTTATCATTTCTGCTTTTTGTTGGAAAACAATACAATTTTCACTTTTTGGTTATAGATTCATCAAATTCAGATATGTATTTTATTTTTTGTAATTTTTATCTAATAAATAACGGTGACACATAGTTCAATAAAAACGTTTCTACTGTTATAGAAAATATAGTGTATTCGTACAAAAAATAAGGTTTCAGTTGTATATAAAATCATATCCAGCACTTTTGTTTGCATTATTAGAATTATTATTTATCGTAGCATAAGGGGCATATTTTTTTGCGATTTTCGTTAAAAAACATATTTTTCAATATTAATGTAGATATTGGTCGTGTTTTTTACTGTACATTATTTTTATTAGTTTCAGGAACGAGGTATCCTTGTAACCTTATGACGGGGAAATAATTCTTCGACATTTTGAGAAGTTCTGGGCATAAAAAAATTAACACTAAATATGGAGATGACGATGATAATGAAAATGATTCTGATTGATGATAGGTAGGAAGGAGTTCACAAAAAATATTCTGCATAACAAATATATTATTTTTGTGTTCTATTTTTTAAATACCTCAAATTTTTTTCTATTATTTATTCTCAATAAATAAACATTCTGGAAGACAGTTTTTCTTTTCATCCTGTGAGACCATGTTTTGATAATGCGTTCTTTGAAACTTTCGTCCATTAATTTGTATATATTTTGAACTAACCTTGAATTTATTAAGTCTTTTGGATTACGACACTATAGAAACTACCTTATCTCATCAAAGTGATTTTCGAAACAATTTTTCCGTGAATTTGTAGGTAATTTTCTACAAGAACCAATAATTTTATAATTTTACTAACAAATTTTGCAAAGTATTTGAAACAATTTTTTCGCTAATTTTGAGGTTGAGTTATATGCAAATCCAAACTATCAGAATTTTACTTGGTTGGTTCGTTCTCCACCCATTCGAAAACTACCCCAACTCATCAGTGGTATTTTTTAAATAATTATTTTCTATAGTCACGAGTTTATTTTGGACCATTTTCATAAGTTTCATAATTTCGACCAAACATTGTTGGCTTTGTCCCCAGTGAGCGTTGGTGCGATGTTTTCTCTCGATAAACAGTTAGGTTTACACGAGATGATGATTTACTGTCGAAACATCTAAGACAGGCGGTTGATTATCTTTTTTGTTTTTAAAGTGAATGTTATTGTCGGTTCTTGTTTATTAATGTTATCTAAGAAAAGATTCATGCCATATAATATACCTACTCTGATTCCAAATGAAGACATCATCATCATATCTCCCATACCCTGGGAACGTTCTGGTAAGTTTCAACGAAACTTTCTTCAAAATGTTCCTTGAACATATTATTCAAAATGGGCGGTAATGGAGAACCCATAGCCACACCTAATTCCTGTTGATAGAATTTACTTTTAAACTAGAAATATGTTTTCACTACAGAGTCTAAGGAGTTCTATGATAGTACTGACATTTATTTTTGTCCTAGAATTCGATGATATGCCCATTTCCATTTTAGTTTTGACAATTTCTATGTTTCCATTAGTACGTTCGTGAACAAGTTTTCAACATCAAAACGCACTAGAATATCTCTATCTTGCATTTGTTTCAATTTTTCTAGGAAGTGGTATTTATCTTTATAAAACTTAATTTTAATTCCATATATTGGTCACAAAATTGCAAGAAAGTGTCTGGCAAGCTTTCAGAAAGGAGAAGCAATGAAACTCACAAAGGGTCTCCACAATGTGTTGGTTTGTGAATTTTTGGTAGTCCATAGAAATGCATGAGAAACCAGATTTGTGCACTCTGATTCTGTTAACGTTTCTTTGTATTTTGCCAGTGTTCGATATATCTTTCTCTCCATGGATGAATTTGGGTTGCGACTTAGTTTTTTGCATAGATAGATAGATAGATAGATAGATAGATAGATAGATAGATAGATAGATAGATAGATAGATAGATAGATAGATAGATAGATAGATAGATAGATAGATAGATAGATAGATAGATAGATAGATAGATAGATAGATAGATAGATAGATAGATAGATAGATAGATAGATAGATAGATAGATAGATAGATAGATAGATAGCTTTTATTTGACCACGTTATGTAGGGTTACATTTGTAGCAAGTCAGGTAAAAATATAAAACAGTGAATACATTGGTTAAAATAACATGCAATAAAACCTAAAGAAAGAGAACGAAAACAAACAATTACAATATATAAATATACAATATATACAAATATATACACACAAACCTACACTTGGACAGTAATCAACATGTTTAAAATGCAGGATCCAGTTTAACATAGGGGGTCGGCCCTATATTCATTCAGACTGTAGTAACATTTTGATGTCAGTTGAGCTCTGATAGTTGTTTTGAACGATTGAAAAGGTAACTTTTTGATTGTTGATGGTAGAATGTTGTACAGTTGTACATCTAGGGAGTTAGAGGAAGATTTCATTGACTTGATCCTTGCAGGCCTCATGAGACCAGCTGATCGTGTATTGTAATTATGAAATTGTGAGTTGGTGTTGAAATCATTCTTACTTTCATGAATTTCAAGGAGAGATTTGTAAATGAATAGTGTAGTGAAACCTGCATTCGCCACAATTCTAACAGCTTTTTTCTGAAGCTTGAAAACTTTGTCAGATGAGGTAGAGTTTCCCCAAAGAACAATCCCGTAGCTGGCATGGGAGTTGAATAAAGCATAATACGCTGTTAGTAGAGTTGATTCACTGACTATGGTCTTCAATTGCCTTAGGAGAAATATATATGATGATAGTTTAGAACAAAGTTCATCAACATGGTGAGACCAGTTTAAAGTATCGTCTAGTGTGATTCCTAGCAGTTTTACTTTATCCCCTTTTTTCATTTTATTATCCACAGGAAAAATCAAGTTTTTTGTTTTTTCTTTGTTCAACTTCAAAAGGTTGCCAGTAAACCATTTCTCAGCTTGACTTTCCATGAGCTTCATATTTGCAATGAGATTTTGACAATTTTCATTTGAGCATATGAGTGTGCTGTCATCGGCAAAAATTACACATTTGTTGGGCAGAATATGATAGAAAAAATCGTTAATGTATATTATGAAAAGCAGGGGACCCAATACAGAGCCCTGGGGCACTCCTGTTTTCATCAATTCAAAATCAGATACATCTCGGCCAAGAACCACACAATGTTTTCTGTTGTTCAGGTAGGATCTCAATAAAGAGAGTGTAACTCCTCTCACACCGTAGTCAGAGAGTTTATTGAGTAGAATATGATGAGAAACGCAGTCGAAGGCCTTGCTCAAGTCGCAGAGACTGATTGCCGTCAGCCGTCTTTCATCAAAGCCATCGACAGTCTCTCTAACCACTCTAGCTACCGCTTGAGTTGTGGAACAGCTTTTACGGAAACCAAATTGACACTCGTTCAGGAGATTTCTAGTCTCAAAGTATACCTCCAATCTATTTTTCAAAATTATTTCGAAAGTCTTACCAAATATGGGTATAATTGATATAGGCCTGTAATTTTCAAAATTTTCTCACTTGTGTAAATTTCCTTGAATTCAACATTTTCTTCTTTTTCAGATTGGAAGGTGGATGGTTAAAATACTTAAAAGACTATGTCAAAATTAATTATTTGTATTTAGCAACTTTAAGATTTGATTTTGTTATAATTGGATGTTCTGTTTATTATTTTCTCTTTACAATTCCCTTCAACAGCTGCCATTTTTTAGTAGGTTGTTGAACCGTATTTCCTCTCAAGATACTCGGAAATTACAGAATTGCATCTCCCCGTTTCAAAAATATTTAATAATATTAAATACACTCCTTGGATAACTGATAATATAAAATATATGCAGAAAATACGCGACAACGCCTTATGACGATACAGAAGAACTCGGCAGCCCGTTCACTTTGAATACTACAAACAGCTGAGGAACCTTCTTCTCCATAAAAAGAGAAAAAAAAGCGTACCTAGAATTTACCTTTCGAAATTCCAGTAGTAAACAACAGTGGCAAATATTTAGGAAACTTGATATCTTGAAAGATAGTCAGATTCAGCTGCCTGATAACCTCAAAAACGTGAATATTTTGAACAATTTTTTTTGTCAATGAATCAAAGAATGATCGACTTCCTGAAGCTGCAATAATAGAGTTCTACTCTGGTAGAGTAAAAGATGGTATTGATGATTGGTTACATTTTTCTCATGTTACTGATGATAATGTTTTGTCCATAATCAAAAACATAAAAACCAAATCATTTGGGTCTGATAATATTAATATAAATTTACTACTGTTCTGTTGTTCTTATATAATTACTTATGTTACCCATATAATGAATAAATGTTTGGACAAATCTTACTTTCCTAAAGTCTGGAAGCACGCTCTAGTCCTTCCAATACCCAAAGTTAAACAGCCAATAGATATCAGACACTTACGGAGTATCAGCATACTACCAACTTTGTCGAAGGTTCTTGAGAAAACACTTGAATTGCAAATAAGAAGACATCTACACAAAAATAATATTATTCCAATGTATCAATCGGGTTTTAGATCAGGATACAGTTGTTCGTCTGCCCTTTCGGCTATTTCTGACGCTATTATCAAATCACTAGATAAGAATGAAATAGGTGCCCTGATCTTCCTTGATTTTTCAAGAGCCTTTGATACTCTGAGTCATGATATCCTGATTTCTATTTTACATTTCATTGGCTTTGATTATACTGCTTGCTCTATCCTAAAGTCGTATTTGTTCGACAGATCTCAGCAAACGAACAGTCGTTACCGACCGATGATGAACCCTTTACTCCCATAAACACCTAACTATGTAGGCTTATTATGGCAAGAACCTGTCAGAAAACAACTACTCCCCTGGCTAAGACCACGACGGGTATTGAATTAAATCTAACAGCTACTTGTGCAACGTTCCTCAAAACATCAGAGGACGTAATTGCAAGTGCCCTCTATGACCAACCAGCAGAATTATGTTTTGATTTGGATGGGGTGACCACCTGCAGACTAGTTTCGAGGTTGTTGCCTCTCATCAGTGCAAGGGCAGGTCAACACAGACAGCACTGAAGCCATCTGTTCCTCGTCCAAACCAATACACACTCCGCTGATTAGTCAATTCTGGTTCACGAGATGAAAGCAGTTTCTAGGCCGCTCCACCTAGCGAGCAGAGGAAGACACTCCGAATCTCCGGGTTGAGAGATTTAATCGAAGAAGACAGAAATCTTTGGGAGATCGTTTGCTAACGAACAGTCGTTACCGACCGATGATGAACCCTTTACTCCCATAAACACCTAACTATGTAGGCTTATTATGGCAAGAACCTGTCAGAATACAACTACTCCCCTGGCTAAGACCACGGCGGGTATTGTATTAAATCTAACAGCTACTTGTGCAACGTTCCTCAAAACATCAGAGGACGCAATTGCAAGTGCCCTCTATGACCAACCAGCAGAATTATGTTTTGATTTGGATGGGGTGACCACCTGCAGACTAGTTTCGAGGTTGTTGCCTCTCATCAGTGCAAGGGCAGGTCAACACAGACAACACTGAAGTAGAGAAGGGAGTAGTTGTTTTCTGACAGGTTCTTGCCATAATAAGCCTACATAGTTAGGTGTTTATGGGAGTAAAGGGGTCATCATCGGTCGGTTACGACTGTTCGTTAGCAAACGATCTCCCAAAGGTTTCTGTCTTCTTCGATTAAATCTCTCAACCCGGAGATTCGGAGTGTCTTCCTCTGCTCGCTAGGTGGAGCGGCCTAGAAACTGCTTTCATCTCGTGAACCAGAATTGACTAATCAGCGGAGTGTGTATTGGTTTGGACGGGGAACAGATGGCTTCAGTGCTGTCTGTGTTGACCTGCCCTTGAACTGATGAGAGGCAACAACCTCGAAACTAGTCTGCAGGTGGTCACTCCGTCCAAATCAAAACATAATTCTGCTGGTTGGTCACAGAGGGCACTTGCAATTGCGTCCTCTGATGTTTTGAGGAACGTTGCACAAGTAGCTGTTAGATTTAATTCAATACCCGTCGTGGTCTTAGCCAGGGGAGTAGTTGTTTTCTGACAGGTTCTTGCCATAATAAGCCTACATAGTTAGGTGTTTATGGGAGTAAAGGGTTCATCATCGGTCGGTAACGACTGTTCGTTAGCAAACGATCTCCCAAAGATTTCTGTCTTCTTAGATCTCAGCAAGTTAAGCTCGACCATTCCATTTCTGATTCATTGGAGCTCTGCCAAGGAGTTCCACAAGGAAGTATTTTGGGTCCACTCTTATATATTATTTATACCAGCAATTTCTGTTCGTACATAGAGAACTGTAATTATCATTCCTATGCAGACGACACACAGCTGTATTATTCATTCAATTTATGTGATATACATGAGGCCAACCAACTCATCAACTCTGACTTGAATCGACTTCTTGATCTTACAAATGGGCACTTATTGAAAATCAATTCAAATTAATCTGTTGAGATTTTGTTTGGATCTGAACATTAAAGAAATGAAGCCCTCAACATATTGAACGTCTGTATTGGTGAGGAAATAATACAATTCAAAGATTTCTGCAAAAATCTAGGGCTCATTATGGATTACAAACTACGATTCAAAGATCACATAACTTGGAAATTGAGAAGCGCATATTCTTCTCTGAAATTTATTTACAGTCAAAGACACTTTTTGAATGCGAAATTGAAAATACGGTTGTGTGATAGTCTCGTACTCTCCCACTTTAATCATTGTGATGTCGTTTATGGTCCCTGCCTTGACAATGCCAACATCAAGAGAATCCAAAAGACTCAAAATTCGTGCCTGAGACTTATATATGGAATAAAACGTCCTCAACGAATCTCTCATAAATTAAAAGAGGCTGGCTTAGCATGTTTAACCGGCGGAAACATCATATGGTATGCTTTTTCCACAAACTACTGATGAACAAAACACCTGAGTACCTGTTTAGGAGAGTAACCTTCAGAACAGATGTACATAACCTCAACTTGCGCCGGAAAAATATGATACCGATACCAAAGCATAGGAAAGAAATTTTTAAGCGGTCTTTTTCTTATAACATTGCACTTTTTGGCGACGTCCTGGATGTACCATGTAACTCTTTGAAATCACAGGGCTTCAAAGTTTGGTATAAACGATATTTGTTTGGTAGACAGTAATCCATGATAGATATTATACCTATTGCTCAAATCATAAATATTTCTACTAATACTACTTACAAAATTATTGTGTATGAAATTCTTTAGATTTAATATTTTCTTGTTTTTTTATTTGTTCTTTTTTTTACCTTTTTGTCTCCATTTTTTGTTTCTAAGCAGGGATCTGTGGAAGAATTGGCATTATAGCCTAACAGATTCCTTTTATTTCCCTACAAATAATATACCTTTGTAATATATTATACAAGTTAATGTATGGTAAATAAATGAAAATGTATTATTATTATCAACAGATGGATTGTTAATGTCTTACTGTTCTATCATAAAATAGTAAAAGTCTATATTTGGATAAGAACATATCTGATCATAACTGTACTGTTTTCCGGAAATATAAACAAAAAGATAGCGAGGAATTGAGCCTGCTTTCCACCGAATTGTATTGGATATACGTCAATGTCCTAAAATAAAAACTATTTATTTACTCCAGTTTTTGAGCCAAGCTGTCTGAAGCGCATGCTGCGTGCGGCAAAATGCTAAGAGATCTAAAATTAGCACCGTTTTGAAATCATATACAAATGTCGAGGAACGATTTTTCATAATAGTATTCGGGATGGGGCGTTGAAAGCTTTAAAAAAAAACAAAAAGTATAAAAAGTACCATTTGTTTCGTTGTCGAGATGTTTGCCAATACGCTGTCGTTTCACATACCAAGGTACAAGGTCCAGACATTCAAGGATTTCGAATTCAATCCCAAAATATTGGTTTCAAATCACATGATGTGAATCGTAGGCATGTGTTGTGAATACTTTCCATATTTTTAAAGTTAAACTTGGAATTGACACTTGAAGGTTTTTATTTGAATAATAATGCAAGAAAGTAACAACTTCAACGAATATTTCGAAAGAATTGAGAATCCGACAGAAACATTCAAAACTGCGCATTACTTTCGTGGCCCATGTTAATAATAATAATGTTCATTTGTGCAATACTTAAAAATAATGAAATATACAGGGTGTCTGGTAAACCATGGATCATACCGTCGCCGTGCACACGAAAGGGCGTATCTCAAAATTGATAGTTTTGCAGGAGAGCGATTTTAAATTTTTGATACAATTAAAACGTCTGCCACAAGAGGTTTTTATGGCTGTAGTTTGGGATTTTCAGCCACAAAGAGAATACATATTCACTATATACATTCACGCTAAATATGTTTTAAATGAAAATCTTTGACATTGCAAAAAAAGAGGAAAAAGTTTAAACAAATGAGATACGCCCTTTTGTGTGCTGTTAATGTTTGGATCTATAGATTGCTAAAAATGGTACGCCCCATTAATATAATGCAAAAATATATTTTTGGTACAAAAAACTTAACATAAACTTTCAAAAACCGTAAAATAAGAAAACTTAACTTCAAGCAAAATGTTTATACATTAAAAAATATATTTTTGGTACAAAAAAATTAACATAAACGTTGATAAAACGTTAATAAGGAAACTAAACTTAAGCAAAATGTTTATACAATCAGCATTTATTTTTACTCATGGGAAAGCGATCTGTAGAAGGCAACGTGGTCAAGAGATTTTACCACCGGGTCTTTTCCAGAGCACAGTGAAACCAAGTTGTCGTATTTTAGGTCTTTCCTTATTGAGCTTTTCAACAGGCAACTTTAAATCATTTTCCTTGTTTCTTTTTAGGGTAATGCTTTTGTAGGTTTTATCACAATGGGATAACTTGTAGAAAATTTTATTAGCCTCTTTCTTTTCAACTTTAAACTCCGACATCTCTGTCCAGTTCACTTTGTTTTTGTTATCGTCTTCACGGATACTTAAAACTCGTAATTGTTTTGAAAAATTTTTAAAATCTAAGAAGTCAGTATGTTCCATCTTATTGACAATGTAAGGTTGTTTCCTTCGTGCAAGTTTGAAAATAGGCAGTAGTTGTGATGGTACAAACAAGTTCCCTGAATGAGACATTGCGGTAGAAATTGTGCTATGACAGGAGTCTCCTTCGCTTTGCCCATGAAAGGGTTCAAAAAATTTTAGACTGACTTGCTCAACGTTTTTGCTATTGATGACAACATAAAGTAGCATCGAGGCAACTATAGAATTTCTGTTCTGGCCTGCGCATCCATCAGAAAATAAATAATCTGTTTTAGTATCCTTCTCGTCATAATGTTGCAGAAAGTTATAAACACATGTTGAAATTTCAGAGGAGCCTCTTTCACTATATATCTCACTCCATGTGTAGCAGTAACAGTCTTTGGTGGCTAAGTTATAAACTGTTAAGTTGTAAACTGCTAGGCGTCTTTTATAGAATATTGCACTTTCGTTTGATTTTGGTAGATAACTGACTTGTTGCAAGTCGAACACTGCACTTAAGATTGATTTATCAGCTATAGATTGATCTTTACACTCCTGCTTTATTTTTCTTTCTATATGTTTATATCTTTCGTCCAATTCCAATTTCTTCTCAGTGTCGCCCTCAATGTACGTAATGCATAAGCTGCATACATCTTTTTTTGGTCTGTGTATTGATAAGTTCATTGTCTTGAATATACGTCGATAAGTATCTATGCTACCTTCTTCACCTTTATTACAAGACTGAAGGTACATGCTATGCATCAGAGGAATCGTTAAATCGGGGTGAAGATATTCCCTAGAGGAACTCTTGCGGCAATAGTGAGATTCGACTCTAGGGAATCTATTAATGTGGTTTTGCATTGCTTGTACAATAGTATCTTTGATCTTCATGGGTTCTTGTCGTCCACCTCGTTTGTCCTTTTCAACTATCCCACTTATCTGAAGCTTTCTTAATGCGTTACGCATAACTTTTTCACTAATTGACAATGTGTTTAGAAAAAAAGTCTTACAAACCGGGACGCTGACATTTCCAAAAAGTAAAAAGTATTGATAAGAAAAGCTTCGTCTTGATTTATTGTCTTTTGTAGTTCTGTTTGGTTTCGAACTTACCGACGTAACGGCAGATGTACTCTCTCTGAAGCTGAATGCTTTCTAATCCATAATAGGCATTTAGCAGCTGTTGTCGATCTTCGTCTTTAAAATCATGGCATCTCCTTTTATTTCTTTTGCAAGTATCTCCTTTACAATAATCCTTCAGTCGTTTTGGTGGAACTAAATTCATGGTCCTTGGTCTGATGTAAGGTTTCCCACTTTGTCTTAGCTTTTGAACTGTTTTGTAAATTGCTTTCTTTGTTACCTTCTGCTTTTCTATTTCTCTCCTAAATCCCTCAACGATATATTCTTCAGGTGCTCTAACATCAGTCGGCACCAATTTGTCTAAAGCAATTTCTGAAGGAGTAGAGTTAAGTGTAGATGGTAAGTAGGCTCTGAAATGGATGTCACACGGTGTATCGGCTAAAAAATGGTCCCAGCAGAGAAGTATTAGACATCCAGTCTAATGCACTCCATACTTCGCCTTGACAATCTTTTGTTTCGCATGTTTGGACAAAGCTGGTAGGACTTTTACGACTGTGTTCTTCAGCCAACGAAGTTGAACAGACATTATTTGGTTCTTCTGGCATGAAATTACTTTTGGTGGTCATCTTTTTGGCTACAGTAGTATTATGCTGGCAACATTTTGATTGTTTAAAATGAAATTTGTATGCATTTTTTTTCATATTCTTTGCAAAAATGGAAAGCTTCTTTTTGGCACTTGAGCACTGAACACAAATCTACGTAGTTAGGATCTTTATCGGATCATCATCACTTTCGAAATCGTTGAATTCGTCCTCGTATTCCTGCTGATCATTGTCTAATGGAACTGAATTAGCTGCACTGGCAATTTCTGTGGTTTGGAGTAGATCACAAGCTGAATTTTCATTTTCTGTTAAAAGAACTGGATCATTAAATTTTGTTGCAGTTTTAGTTGATGTGATTTCTTGGCTAATTTTCGGCTTCTTATAAAAGTGAGAAAGGGGTAAATAGTCTTCTAAAGTCCAATCTGAATCTGAGTCACTGCACTGTTCACATTGTAGTACTCTCCCGAAATACCACTTTCCCTTATATAACATTTTTACTATCACATCTTGTCTAAATTTGCGCTGTTTCCTGCTCACAATATCAAGTTCGTCAGAGCACACGACATTTCGCGTTTGATCCTCCCAAACTACTAACACATCCATTTTGTATTCTGAAACAAAACAGAACTTACTAAAGTTGCGGATATTTAGGGTATGGACCATGGTGCATCAAAATACAAAAACTGATCAGTAATTTTATCAAAGTGGTAGAAATAGGTATATGGAATTAAGCAACATTGAGGTTAGGAATATTTTAGATGTCCCTACACAGTTCTTGTTAAAAAAAATAAATGTTGGCCAATTATTCGACAAAAATCTGAACATGAAAATAAAAATATTCAGCTGATCACTTACCTGTAGTTTCAATATATTTAATCGCACCATAACAATCGACAAAAACACCGGTGATTCGAAGGCGGCACTATCATCAGAGCACACACACAGAAAGATAGCTCTACCGCGATGACAAAGTGCAATTCCCATTGTCGACCAGTAAAAGGGCGTAACTCAACAACAATTAATAAAATATGGCAAACAAAAGGGCGTAATTGAGATTGGCCATTTGTCTGCTTTTATAATATGCTGTATTGAGTTTCTAAATAACTCTGCAGGCAATAAAGATAAAGATACGCCCGTTTGACAGCAATAAAATATTGCCTAAAGATATAATATAATGGCGTATCTAAAAAAATCGATTTTATGAGATACGCCCTTTCGTATGCAAGGCGACGATACTGTAGCTGGTGATAAACAAGTTAAAAATTGTTTTTTAAATTGTTATTTCCGTCAACCGATTGCACCCCTACGCGCAACCCTCGGAAGTCTTCGAGAGACTTGTGTGAGCTAGGGAAGACGCAGCCCTTACCTTTTAACGTGTGATGCCATGCACGAGACCGATGACCATGCGAGGCTTTGAACCCTCGACCCTTCGCTCCAAAGGCGAACGTTGTACCAGCACGGCCCCCACGGCCCATAATATAATAAATAATAGCACTCATTTACCGTCTACAAAAAAAATTATCCTCTGATTTGGATCCTCTGGTATTGCTGTTCATCACCAGCTTCAGTATGATCCATGGTTTACCGCACACCCTGTATAATATGGCAAATGAACGAAAAGGAGCCGCAAAGCCTAAATGGCTGACTACAGATTGTGTATTCAATTTAAAAGTATGTAAAATTAACATAACATGATTATAAAACATATTAAAAATGTGTATCATTCGCAAAAATCGCAAAGTCTGCATTGGAAGTTTACGAATGAAATGGAACATCATGTTTTTTTTCAACACTAAGTGTTTACCTATTCGTAACAAGGTAACAAAGCCTGGAGGCTGTCCGCTAAAAAACTGTTACGTGTGCGGATTTCACTCAGATCAATGTAAACATCAAGTGTCAATTTTCAGTTTCAATATCAATGAGGATGTAATCAACAAACATAAATAGAAAGTAATATACGAAATTTTCAATGCTATCCTATGCGTTTAGTTTATTCTCTACTATTCGCTGTATTTTTGTCCTATCTTCTGTCAAAATGAACTGATTAGCTTGTATTTGAATGAGCAACAGTTTTATTCGATGTTGCCATCAGAACAAGCTTTGTATTGGTTTTATTCCTGGTCTCATGAAAGTGGAAAACAAGCAAGAACTTATTTTTGTTTTTCTGACAATACAGTACTATCAGATTTGTATGCAAATGAATATTAATATTCTCACGTCATTTATTACTTTTCCAAATAGCATATACGTTGAATAATTGTTAGAAGTGCATCAATTATTTTTCGAGTTTTTCAGCGTTTCAAACATTTTATACACTTCCGCAGAGTTCAAATTACCTAATGAAATTTGGAGAATGTTAGTACTATGTACAAGCTGAAGGTAATGTCCGGTAAATATTCGCACGAAAATAAATCTGATCACACTCAAGATGCATATCAATATTAATTCATGGTAATTAATTATTTGATATAAATTTGACTGGTTTGATATTGTTGTTGAAATTGTTATTTCTGTCAACCTGTTTCTACCCTACGTGTAACCTTCAGAAGTCTTCGAGAGACTTGTGCAAGCTGGGAAGACGCAGCCCCTACCTTTTAACGTGTGATGCACAAGACTGGTACCCAGCTTGGAATCGAACCGACGACCATACGCTTGAGAGGCGATCGCTCTACCAGCTGACCACCACAGCCCATATATACTGTTAGTTTACTATTCTTACTGATGAAGGAAACTTGGTTATCCAAATCTAGGTGTGAAAATACAAAGAAATAAAAAATAGCTGAAAAGTAAAAGTTGTCAGTTTCCTATAAAAAAAGTATAATTTAGATAGAAAATAAGGTTTCTATCAAATCTACACTCGTACGGTATAGACGAGACACCGGTGTTGCCTTATGTTCCGGGGGATATTGAGTCCGTGGTGGAGAATGAGAGGTGCCGGATCTATTGGAACTACTCATTCCCCACCCTCAGGCAAATACAAGCCAATAAGCCTGATGTTGTCCTCCTCGACCACCAAAGTAGAACGATATTCGTCATGGAGTTTTCCGCTCCAGGCGAAATGAATATCGTTCGAAAAGAGGAGGAAAAACGGACTAAATATCGAGATCTTCTCTTTGAACTCCGCAGGTTATATCCGGACCATTCTGTCAAATTGGTGGTTCTGATCATAGGAGTCCTTGGTGGAATGATGGACACACTGCTCTCCAACTTGAGGATAATACCTGCTTGCCGTAATATGGCAGAAATCTTAGCATCGCGAATGCAGAAGGCCGTTATCCTTGGTTCGCTCCGTCTACTCAGGGCACATGATTCTCGGACCCAATAGTCACTCACCCTACGGACGTAGGGAGTGGTTATTGGGGTTAACGACACCAGCGCGCCCTCCGGATGTATCGGAGCACCGGAGACAGGGCCTGACTGGTACATTCCTAACGAAAAAAAAAAAAAAAATAATAATAATAATAATAATAATAATAATAATAATAATAATAATAATAATAATAATAATAATAATAATAATAATAATAATAATAATAATAATAATAATAATAATAATAATAATAATAATAATAATAATAATAGCGTTTATTGCCCAACAGTTTCCCATTTACAGAGCAATTTTATAAATGACAATACAAGATTAATTAGTAGCACTAATTTCTAAATATGAATGAATGACAATCACAAGTCCTATTTGAATACAAAAACAAAAAAAAAATAAAAAAAATAAAAATAAAATAAAAAATACAAAAATTCAAAGATGCGCACGAGATTTATTCTTGAGTTCTCAAACACTGCAAGAAAAGAAGTCACAAACACTAGAAATTTTGTTTGCATTACTGCACATAAAATATATTGGTGCCTTTAACATTAAATTTGTTTGAGCTCTTTTGCATAAGAAAGTAGTGTTGTGTCTAGATGTTATTCTTGGAACAAAAATATCAATTTGCGACAGTAATGCGGGACAGTCAATTTTACCATTGAATAATTTATACAAGCATAAAACAGAAGCCTGATTTCTACGTTTTTCTAATGATACAAAGTCAAATCTATGCAACAAATCAAGATAATTACAGCCTCTTGGAGGATAAATTCCGTTGATTTTGAAGCTTAGGAATTTTAAGAATTTCTTTTGAACTTTATCGATAGCAGATGAGTATTGAAAATATATAGGATTCCATATTATGGACCCATATTCTAGTTTCGATCTGACTAAACTGAAATATAGAGAGGTCAATGCTAAAATGTTATTAAAATTTTTACAGTTTCTTATAATGAAGCCATATGATCGATATGCTGAACTAACAATACTATTTATGTGTTGATTGAATGTGAGTTGCTGATCAAAATAGACACCTAAATCCTTAATGGTATCAGTTTTTTCTAATGTGACATTATCTATGCAGTAGGGAAATTGTAATGTATTGAGTTTCCGGCTGAATGTTAAGATTTTACATTTAGATATATTCAAATGCAAGCAATTTTCAAGACACCATGTGTGTAAAGTATTAATTTGATTTTGCAATATCATACAGTCATCTAAACTGGTTATAGTAGCGTATAACTTCAAATCATCTGCAAACATCAACCTATTGCACTCCAATAGATTGCACAAGTCATTAATACATATCAAATAATATAAAGAAGAAGCAAGACGGGACCCAGAATAGAATCCTGGGGTACCTCAGACCGAACCTGACTAATTTCTGAAGTAGAGGTCGATGTTACTCCATTGTATTCGAATTTGAGAGAGACACACTGATTTCTGTCCTCAAGGAAGGAAAAGATCCAAGTGAAAGGTGTTCTCTTGACACCGTAATATTCTGTAATATTATTTTGAACTCATTTTTTCAAATTGACAAAATCAGAATACTTTCGATTAGTTACCGACAAAATTTAATCTTTTTTAAGACAACAGTTTCGAAAATGCAGTAATTTATTAGGGTAAATTGATTCATTTGCCCTTATAAACTTATATAGATTTAATCTCTGGAAGAAGTCCATTTCGGCTAGAAGTGGAGTGGTATAGATGAAACGGGAAGAAATATCACAAAATCATCTCCACAACTTTAATTTGACAACATCAAACTAATGGTGGGGTGGTACATGTTTCGGATTCAGCAAGAATCCATCTTCAGCCTTATACAAGTTCTACACAAATATGAAAGGGCTACCTATATGTAGTTACTACAGAACAAGAGTTACTTACATGGAGAGGAAACAATTCCTTTTAATATAATTATAACAAACAAAAAGTTGAATGGGGGTACTATGTCCAATGCCCTGGAATTGAGAGAGAAAGATAGTAATTGTAATTATGATCTGTGTAACAACTTACCAAACGGCATGATAATAAATTTGACAAAAATATATAAAAATATGTGAAAATATTTACGACATGGTCCGCCGACTCATGTCTGGAATGAGCGTTAAGGCAATTTGCCCTTCCAACACCAAATATAAAAGGATTCATTATTATTTTGAAAATACAATGTGTTAGGAATTTTCTGTCAAGTCAACTTCATAGATCAGAACAATTTTTTTTTTTTAGGGGACAGGACACAATACATATTTACATGTTCTATGGTGAGTTTGGGTGTGGGCAACCAATATAAACGAATGTTCAGCGCAGTGAAGACAGACCAAATGGGAATATTAAAAGTTCAAGGAATTGAAGAATTTTATGCAGTCAAAATTTACCTGTTCATTCAAAGAGTTGACATTACCGTCTTTCAAAGAACGATTTATTTCAAAAATTTCAAGTAGATTTAACAAAGTACCTTTTTGACAGGTATGTAAAATTTCAAGGTCCTGATTAATGTTAAAATGGTGGTTAGAATTTAAAATGTGATTGGCAAAAGAACTTTTTGTGTTGTAAACATCAAGTTCAGAGTTTCTAGACTTGTCAATGATTTTTATGTGTTCCAGTACCCTTGTTTGTATCCTGCGACCGCTCTGGCCAATGTATTGTGAGCAACAATCGGGATGGGAGCAAGACACCCGATTTTTGTATGAGGGGGATCTTATCTTTGGTGTTTATCAGTTTACCACCTAAGTTGTCTGTGGTAACGAAGGAGATATTGATGTTGTCATTGTAGCGGCAAAACATATTTTTATGTCATAAGATACCTTCCCAAGGAATGGAATAGAAGAATAACTTTTTTTATGATTGTTCAATGGTAGTAAACTATTGTTAACTTATTTGAATAAATGTTTTTTATAAATTTTGTTAATGATATTGAGAGGAGAGTTATTATTTTTTGCAATTTGTTTAATTATGTTAAGTTCACGATTGAAATTTTCTGAATTCAATGGTACATTGAATAGTCTGTGATATAATGAATTGAAGGCAGCAAACTTATGTTGAGAGGGATGACAAGAATTGAAGGGTATTATTGATTCAGTGTCTGTAGGTTTTCTGTAAATGGAAAAGCTAAATTTGTTATTGTCTTTGTTTATTAAGATTTCGAGAAATGGTAAAGAATTGTTTTGGGCGATTTCCATGGTGAATATAATGGAGGGGTGTAAAGAATTAAGGTAATTAAGTAATAAATCCACTTCTTGTAGTGAACCGTTGAAAAGGACTAGACACTCGTCTACATACCTGAACCAAAAGGATATTTTATGGAAAAAATTTAAATTTGGTAATTTTTGTTCTATGTTATGGAGAAAAATTTCAGCTAACACGGGGGATAAGTACTACCCATAGCTAAACCGGAAGTTTGAGCAAAGAAAGAATTATTACATTGGAAGAAATTTTGTTTCAAATCTGTATCTAGTAGAGTACAAATGTTTAAACAGTGGAAAGTAGGAATATCAGAATCAAATAGTAGTTGACGGACTAAAGAAATGCAATTCTCAGGTGGGACACCTGGAAAAAGATTTACCACATCGAATGGTAATAATATAGAATTAGGAGGAATAATAAAGTCTTTTATTTTGTCAGTGAGTTCAAAATAATTTTTCAAAGAGTATGGATTGTTGAAATTAGTGATATTTTTAATAGTATAGTTTAACCAAGAAGTTTTGAAGCAGGTGAATTACAGTATAAGACGACTGGTCTAATAGGAGTTCCCTCCTTATGAATTTTGGGTAATCCATAAAGTAGGGGGTTGAAGGATTCATTGGAGTCAATTTGTACTTTGAAGAATTGTAGAAAACTATAGTGTCAAGGCAAATGTTAAAGGTAGATTTCATGCAATTGAAAAATTTTTGAGTAGGATCGGAACGTAGCTTGGTGAAGCCATCTGAATCTAGAAAATTCAAAACTTTATTAATATAATCCTCTTTGTTCAGAATAACAGTACAATTGCCCTTGTCTGCTCTAGTGATAATGAGGTTATGTTCAGAAATTTTGTTACAAATGTTTCTTGAATTTTTTAAATCTTGATTTGAATTGGAGAGAGGTCGAGGGATATGAAAATTATTGTTCAAAGCTCTAGAGATTTAACTTCTTAGCAAATCTTTGTTCGGAAATTTATTCTGTTCTATGACCTTTTCGCATTCTACTGCTAATAATTTAAAATTAGAATTATTTTTATTTTTACTATTGTTTATATTATATTTGAGACCATTGTTCGAGAGGGCCATTTCTGAAGAAGAGAATTCACAAGAGGAAATATTCAAAACCCTTGAATCAAAGGGAAATTCGGAAAATTGGGTTTTAGTGTCAAAAAAATAATTATTTTGAGGGGGCTGTCTCTCTTGGAGACGGTTTAGCTTGCTCTTCAATGCGAAGAACTTTGACCTATCTTGGTCCTCCACATAATCTAAAATGGAGGAGTGCATAACATCCATCTCAAAATTGTGAAGTGACATGGAGAGGCTAGAGAACAGCCATCTTAACTTATTATTGATGTCATCTAAGCGTCCATGTAAGTAACTTTTGTTCTGTAGTAACTACATATAGGTAGCCCTTTCATATTTGTTGTAGAACTTGTATAAGGCTGAAGATGGATTTTTGCTGAATCCGAAACATGTACCCCCCCCATTAGTTTGATGTTGTCAAATTAAAGTTGTGGAGATGATTTTGTGATATTTCTTCCCGCTTCTTATATAGATTTCTTTAATTTAACATTTTTTCATTTTTATATTAGAGGAGATTAAAATCCCAAGGAGACCATGTTAAGAAAGTATATCTTTCGTCAAATAGTGTTATTCTCTAATAATGAAATGTTAGACATTTGCGGATAAAATTTCAGTTGTTTGGGCCGCCACCAGGGCATTTTGCTCCAGGCTCCCAAATTTTAATGGCCCCCAAGCGGAGTAGAAAAAATTGTAAATTGTTTTAAAGTTGGCCATTGAGGCCTGGTTTGAAAATTCACTGAGGACTAAACGTAACAATCTTAAATGTCAGAACAATTCTTTTTAGATTTAATTGTTCGTTAAAAGCTTATTACTTTTAGGGCCAGTTTTTTCAGTTCGAGTCAAACTTCAGATAACTAACAAATAGTTTAGATGGTGAATGACAATCTCTAAATGATCTTTGGAGGATCACATCCTTACCATTAGTTGAATTATCTGGAGTTTAACTGGAACTGAAAAAACTGGCCCTTAGACAAATAAGATGAGCTCACAGAGTTCGGGGCTCATTTACACATTATAGGTCAATAACCAAGATTCGAACTAAACTGATACACTACAATATGGAGTGCTAGAGTTGATGCTGTTCGTCCACTTGTGAGGAGATATTCTAACATTCTTGATGCTTTGGACAATATTTCAAAAGAAACTATTCTATCATCAGAAACACAGGATTATGTTGATTTTCCGACTAATTGGGTAAGACCTTCGAATTTATTTTGCTTACTTCTGTGTGGTACAAAATACTGCAGACTATTGATGAAAGGAATGAAATTCTCAAAGTCCGATGATCTCTGTAAAAGACTCAGACGACATACTGCTAGGTTTGACCGAAGATATTGTATCCCTTAGAAGCTGTTGGGAATCGATTTCAAGAGAGGCTGACACTGTAGCTTAAAGCTTCGACATTGCAGCTGAACTGAAGCCAACAAGAGAAAGGAAAAGGTTTTATGACGATTCAACAGAGCCAGTTGTATGCGTTCAGTTTAAACTCTGGATCGACTAACTGATGGTTAGAATGTGAACCCTTGTAACATCGTTTATTGAATACATTCACATCCTAGATCATTGGTAAATCTATCCGCAGTTTAACTGGCCCTAACTGCACATTTGATTCAAGAGAATCACGAAGTATTTTTACCTTGCTTGGATATTTTCTCCTCAGAAATAAGAGCCTTAGTAAGAAGAACGGAAGAAATATCAAGAGTATTTTCTCACAATGTTTCCCCAAAAGACTCCAGTGAACGGAGTGATTGCTACATTAATGATGGAGCAGAAAAAGTTGCTGAAACTTATCTTAGAGATACAAATAAATCTGGCTAAAGACTTACAAATATACTACCAACTGATGAAAGACAATGTCATAAATGTTGGGTGTGATTTCAATTCTGCATTAGATATCCTCAACACCATATACCGAAAAGGATTGGAGAATATTCTACCTCAAATTTATATATGTTTAAGATTGCTGGCTGTATTTTCAGTGTCAGTGGCAACAGAAGAACGAGCATTAAGTGAAATGCCCCCAATCAAGAAAAGGATTAGGTCAACCATGGGTGAAGATAAGCTCAACCATGTAATGATGCTCAGTATTGAACATGAACTCGTCAGAAAGGTCGGTTTTGTAGAAATTATCAACGAATTTGATAGAGTGAAAGATAGAAAACTGTAACAGTTACATTCGTGTTATATCTATAATACTAATAATAAATAAACATGAGATTATGATACAAGTACTCGCATTTTATTTCCTTAAACCAATTAAAAAAGCGTATTTCAATGAATATACGGGTGGAGGGGTCTAAATATTTGCCTCAGGCCCCCAAATGTCTGGTCGCGGCCATGGTATATAATGTTAGTGCATTTATTCATTATTTATTCGATCACCTTTCGTCAAGTACCAACTAGATATCCATCCAGTAAATAATGATGTGTATGAGCGGCGATTTCGAAAGATCCACTTTCAACATACGGCTAACAGGTCGTTAAACGCTGTCTTTTCAACTAGGTTCGCTATTATTATTCGTGAAAAATTGAATTCTGGATCGTATATTTACAGTAGGAAGTCAGAACTAGAGCATCCACTATTTTTGTTTCTGGAAAGTTCACAACATAGTGTGCCAAGTCGTTTACATTTATTTTCACATCAGTATTAGCAAATCATAGTGGTAGTGTTTTTCATGCAAGATGAGCTTAATTTATTGGGTGAAGATCGTCAGATGCAGATGCAGCTATCCACGATTTTATTGCCCTTCTTTAATTTACATCATTTCAAGAAAACAACTGTAGGACAGTGGATAATATTATACGTGATACGGGGTGTCAAAGTTTCAGTTAAAAATCGGTATTTCATCAATTACTCAATTACTGATCTCATGAAAATAAGCCCCTTGTAACTGCCAATGAACACACCAGGTTTCATGAAAGTCGGCGAAGAATTTTGAGTAATTACTAAATAACCGATTTTTTTATTAAAACTTTGATACTCCGTCACTTGAAAACAAAGTTAGGACACACGTTTATATGAACCTTCTTCATAAAATATGACAAGTAATCACCACTTGAAATCAATGGCATCATTTAGTATACACCCTGTATTACAGGCGATTTTTCAAATTTAATGCGATGAGTGTAACGGGACGTGGAGCACTCTTGGCCAAAACAGATGGCAAGTTTTTGAAACACGCTGTTTTGACCATAGAATAGATCTCAGGCGTTTTTTTTCATGGCCAAATAGATCATGAACTATTTATTTTTAAACTTGAATGATTCAGATTTTCTGACAAATCAAGTGACTTAATAATAATAATAATAATCATTTATTTTCCATCAGTTAATTTACAAAAAATTATAGGAATAGTCATATATATAATGATTGAACATTTTCAGTCCAAGATAGTTTGGAGAGGAGGACGATGTTTTGAATCTGGCGTAAGGGATATGGAACAAATCTCTGTTTCTTGTATTGACGCTATGGATATTACTATTCAGTGAGAAATTATGTTTGTTCTGGAAGACGCACGGCAATGGTAAAAGTTCATATTTGACAAAAAATTCTCTGCATGAAAACTTCTTGGATATTCTTGCTATACATCGAACAATACGTTTCTGTGCAATGAATACGTTTTTGGTCAATGTAGAATCGCCCCAGAGACATACACCGTACCTCAGTCTTGAGCCCACCTGAGCATGATACAAATTTACCAATTGATTCGTTTCCAACAGAAAAAGTTAATTCACAAATAGGTACGTCAAAGAATTTAATTTCGAAACTAGATGTTTACAGTGGGCCTTCTTCATGTCATACCTATTTTACCATGAGCAGTTGAGTTGAGTATAATGGCTATAGATCAGAAAAATATTTAGCTTCTTCTGGAGGACCCCAAGAGTCTAATTTAGGACTCTTGCTCGTCGTCATGTTTATTAATGATTTGTGTAAACAAATTCAATGTGATATGCTAATTTTTGTAGACGATCTTAAGCTCTTTACCAACATTAAATCCACCAGTGACAGTATGAAACTAAAGCGTCAAATAAACAAATTATATGACTGGTTTTCTGTCAAATAACTGCAACCGGATCATAATGACATATGCACGAAAACAAAATTTTATTAAATTCGAACATAAAATTGATGATACTGTGGTGGATTATCAAGGATTTGGTAGTTATTTTTTAATGTTGGGCTTTATTGTTTGAAACTGTAAGAACTTTGCGGATGTCCATGCCCTGATGACTCTGTACTACGCATGTGTACTATCCAAATTAGAGTATGCAAGTTTGATAAGGAGCCCTTTTTACCAGGATAGTCACAATGCTATATGGAAAACAATATACTGCTAAATACCTTTGGGATAACAGCTTAGAAAAGCGAAGATTCCTGACATCGGTAAAATTACAAATACAAACTTTTTCAAGAGACATAAGATGTCCGGACGACTGCTCATTGCTAATATCCTATACAATAGGAAAAGTTGGGTCGAAAATCCATCAGAAAACAACTACTTTCCTGGCTAATGCCACGACGAACATTGAATTACATCTGATGAAATTTCCGTGCAGAGTTCCAGTTCCTACAAGGTTATCTCTGCAATTGCTTGGTTGCATGGGAATTGTTCATCGAAACATTCGGACCACCTTATATATCGATTTCGGAGTGTTGCTCCTCATCAGTATAGGGTAGGTCTAGCAGTCAATAACTAATGACTGCAACGAATGAATCGACAACCACACCCATTTGAAGACCGAAACTGAGATCGCGCCCGCACAGTGGATTAACTCCAAACTGCGAGCGCCATCCCAGCGCCGGAAGCCCAACCATGCAACACCCATGACCACGATCGCCAAGACCGTATATAAAACGGAAAAGAAATCTGTAGGTTACAATGAGCTTATGACAAGAGGCATAAGATGTCCGGAGGACTGCTCATTGCTAATATCCTATACAATAGGAAAAGTTGGTTCGAAAATCCATCAGAAAACAACTACTTTCCTGGCTAATGCCACGACGAACATTGTATTACATCTGATGAAATTTCCGTGCAGAGTTCCTACAAGGTTATCTCTGCAATTGCTTGGTTGCATGGGAATGTTCATCGAAACATTCGGACCACCTATATATCGATTTCGGAGTGTTGCTCCTCATCAGTATAGGGTAGGTCTAGCAGTCAATAACTAATGACTGCAACGAATGAATCGACAACCACACCCATTTAAAGACCGAAACTGAGATCGCGCCCGCACAGTGGATTAACTCCAAACTGCGAGCGCCATCCCAGCGCCGGAAGCCTTTTTCACAAGATCAACTGTCCGGAGATACTCTCACAAATTGATATCAATGTACCACGTTTAGCGTCACAAACTACAGTTTTTTTCATCTAAAACGTGCTTATACAAATGTTAAGTTGAAATTAATTAAATGTGTTGTAATTTTTACAGGATTTCTATAGAATTTGGTATACACCTTGACAATTACAATGAATTGTATTATTGTGTTTTGGCAGATTCACGCGAGTTAGTTCAACACCTTTTTGCTTTTGTTGATATTATTATTTTTGTGATCTGTCAAAGGCCTTTGACTATGTAAATCAGCAAATACTGAAGCAATGCTCTGTAGTGAGACCATTGTTTTTTTACTAAACGTGAATGATTCAACAAATGTCGATATATAGGGACAATTAACAATATATGCAGACGCATGGTATGGATAACATAATAAATGAGGGCATGAGAAAAGTTAAAAAATGGTGTGATGCCAACTTATTATTTTTGCACACCACTAAGTCAGGGTTGTACAATCCACTTTCACCAACAGTTCAACTGAACTAAGTTCAGCTGTTATGGAACTAGAAGTTTTAATGGCTAATCCATAGCAACTGAAGCGAGTTTACTTTAACTGTTGGTGAACTTGTTTTGTACATCCCGCCCTAAGACAGGTATAATCAACTTCAAATGTGTTATTAACAATGTAGTTCTGAAAAATGATTGTCCTAGTAACAAAAATTTTAATAAATTTTTGTGGTTGAATATTGATGCTAAACTAAAATTTGAAGGGCATATAATATAAGGTTTACCAAAAAGCTAGAGTCTGACTGTTATGCAGTGCGAGTTACATTTAATGAATTAGGTTTAACTGTGGCCAGGAATGTTTACTTTGCACTTCTCGAATTTCATTTGCGTAGTGGTATTTGCTTCTGGGGAATGTGTGCGTACTATTTATTTGAAACCATTTTTAGACTAGAGAAGAGAGCTGTGAGATATATGTGTAAAGCCGGCTCGAGAGACCCATTTGACCATTATTTTTGTCCTATGGAATATTGCCACTGACTTGCATTTTAATTCTGCAAATCGTGTGCTTAGTCCTGAGAAAATACAAAGAATTCAGATATATCACGTCGACTCATACTACCCGCAGCTCTCCATTGAATATTAAACTGGTGATTCCCACATCAACTCTAACCAAGAACTACCTAATATATCTAATCATCCAATCAGAAATATTTATTCAGAAAAATAAGTTTACAGGTTGTCCTCAGCAACGAGGTACAAATTAGGTGTATTTCTGTTGAGTCTAATGCGATTGTCGCTACCTAAGCAAGCTTGTGTTGTAGCGAGCAACCAAATAAACTCAACACAGCAGATAACATATAAATATATTCAACTTAGATCATTAAAAAAGGGAGAGAAGTGTAGAAAGATGAAAATAGAGGAAATGAAAGAAAGAGAAAGATAGATAAAAAGAAAAAAAGAAAAAAAGAAAAAAAGAAAAAAAGAAAAAAAGAAAAAAAGAAAAAAAGAAAAAAAGAAAAAAAGAAAAAAAGAAAAAAAGAAAAAAAGAAAAAAAGAAAAAAAGAAAAAAAGAAAAAAAGAAAAAAAGAAAAAAAGAAAAAAAGAAAAAAAGAAAAAAAGAAAAAAAGAAAAAAAGAAAAAAAGAAAAAAAGAAAAAAAGAAAAAAAGAAAAAAAGAAAAAAAGAAAAAAAGAAAAAAGAAAAAAAGAATAAAAGAAAAAAGAAAAAAAGAAAAAAAGAAAAAAAGAAAAAAAGAAAAAAAGAAAAAAAGAAAAAAGAAAAAAGAAAAAAGAAAAAAGAAAAAAGAAAAAAGAAAAAAGAAAAAAGAAAAAAGAAAAAAGAAAAAAGAAAAAAGAAAAAAGAAAAAAGAAAAAAGAAAAAAGAAAAAAGAAAAAAGAAAAAAGAAAAAAGAAAAAAGAAAAAAGAAAAAAGAAAAAAGAAAAAAGAAAAAAGAAAAGAAAGAAAGAAATGTGGATAAGGACAACGCATGTAGCAGTAGTTTACAATAAGTTCTGGCCTAAGCCTTATGTGGATCATCTATCAAGAATATTTTCAAAAATTTTATATTTATTATTTTTTATGAATGTCTTCAGTTCTCTTTTCAGCAAAAAGTTATTCAATCATCTGCCCTGACTACTAAAAAAATCGAAAATGAGCAAAAGTTTAGCAAAATCTGCCAAGGTGAAATCTTGATATAATCTCAACGAATTCTATCAGAACATCTAACTCTATAACAATGCTATTGGTTTTGTGTTCGATGCACAGAATATAATAATAAATGTTTTAAATACGTATTGAATTGATGAGTGTGCTATGTTGATGTGTGTCAATAATCTTCGGATCGTCATCCATCTTGTTCCTGATTTCCAAAAAATTTGGAAATATTTTTACACATATAAATAAATATTCATTATTTTTATTTTGTTAGTTATAAGACCATGCTTCGACAAAAACTTCCAAAAGTTTGAATGTATTTTATCCTTTAAATGTTTCATTTGTTTTACTTTCATTTTAAATTATTGTACCTGGTATTCCTGGTATTCACAAAATTTCAAATTGTTTATGCATGTATATACACAACTATTTTTATTTATACTACCTAAGATATGATAGTTTTTATTTGTTTTTGTGGGTGTTTTTACTTATATTCGTACTGTAAAGTATGTTTGATTTGATTTGACTAATCAGGTCCTGATGTAATTGGGTTTTTGCCTGTTGGGCTGATAAAATTGTTTTTTTTACAAGAAGAACTCAGTACTTTGTCTTTGCTTCCAATCCCGAAGTACTTAGACTTACTGCCCTTGTGCGATTCTAGGTCCATTGGAAGAGTAATGTTAAAATGCAACCAGTTATTCTGTAACTTTCGACACTAATCTGTCTGCAAGTTACAACATCCCATTTTGTTAATCGAAACTGGTGTGTTTGCGTTAAACAATTCGGATCTCGCCAACCAAATAAAAATCTGAATTGTGAGTTGTGACGTGCATTTACAAGACACTCCACACACACTTCAGCCGGTTACATACCGTTTGGCAACAGATTCAAAAGTAACTCGAGTGCAATTATTTTTAGAGGTCAATTAATATCGAACAACTGGCATACTCAACCTCGATATCATTCATGGATGATGTTTATTTTGAAAAGTTGCGTGTTTTAACGTCAGAGTGAAAATTACAATGTTTGGCCTCAAATTGTTGCCAGGGATCCACAGTTAGTGCCGAATCATTTGCAGTTCCTTCTTGTTTGAGAGGTTAAAAAACAATTGACAATATTCCACACGCTATCGGTGATCGCTTTTTTTGCTGTCAGGTTGGTAATAAATTTTGTTTTTATATGTTTGAAACACTGAATTATATCACTGACATGTGTCAATATTGTCAACTGTCAAATTCAATTTTTTTAGTTCCACTCTCATGTTCAAATTCGAAATTTCAGAAAACACTCTCAGTATGTTTCCTTTCTAGACCCCATCATATGAAAATGATCCCGATGCTTCAGCCAGAGAAGGTGATAGAATAACTGATGATTCTGTTTCTTGTAACCCTGATGTTGGTGAGTTAACTAAATTTGAGGCATTTTCTGTTAGGAACTGTTAATGAAGAAAGTAATACTATTGGTTTTGTAGAGGAAGATAGCCCAAATCACACCGAATCCAAGGATGAATCTGATGACATTTGTCTTTCTGAACATGGTTATAATTGTGCAGAATTACTGGATAGTTGTTTCCTGTCGCTGAGTGGAGCATACAACATAGAAAATTAAAAAAATCCTCAGTGTGCTTCTTAAAGTTGGAAAAGAAAAGTAATGACTAGGCTGACATCTTCCAAATGTCGACCCATAATTAAACTTAAGACGCCAGTCAATGAAAAATTTCCTTCCCAAATTTGGCCTAAATTACAAATAACAGCAGCCATCATCAAAGGGTAAGATAATGAAGATGCTGCTGCAGCTTAGTATGGATTTGTATACTATGGTATCATCAGCAAAACTGTTGATTGTCCCATCCTTTTGTTGTATGAATAAATTGACCCTGTATTTTATTGATCTTCTGAACTCATCTCATTTTTTATTTTTACTCTTTGATTCCTTTTGTTAAGATAACTTTCGAATAAATTTCGTACAGTACCTCTAAATGCTTTATTTAGTCAAAAAGCTATTCAGCATGGCATCACACGTTAAAAGGTAAGAGCCACGTTTTCCCTAGCTCTCGAAGATTTCTGAGGGTCGCGCTTAGGGGTGCAACAGGTTACCGGAAATAACAATTTTACCAATTTATTTAAAAAATTTCAGAAATTTTGTGTTTTGATGACTTTTTCCTAACACTTTGGTCAGTGAAGTAACGAGGGAGATTGGTCTATTGTTATGTTCATCTGCACTTTTAATATGGGATAACTTGAATACAGAGGCTAAAATCCCTAGTTCAAAAGATTGATTATTAATACCAATTAGTTAGAGGCATACTTATATGAGTCGTTTTTCCTGCAAAGTTTCTGCTTCCAAACTATCACATCCGGAGCTTTTTTGTTTTTCAACAAAAAATAATGAATAATTGAGGGCTTGATTTATTTTATGAATATAATTTGGTTTCCTGTTAATTTTTTTGTTCCAAGACTTTCTCAATATTAACGGAAAAAAATTACTGAACGATTCTGCCATTTCTTTAGGATCACTAGTCAAATCGTCACTTTGTATTTTGTCATTTCTTTCCGAAATTTTGAGGATTTCATTTACAGTTCGTCACAATTTTTTGGAATAATTTCGCTCTTTTTCAACGCGTTTTTATCAATTAAAAATGCATTCAAACAAGAGAAAAATTCTTCAATCATGGTTTCACGATAAGGTATCCATTTTGATGATAACTTTTTGATAATTCATATTATACGAGGATGTATTGATATCT
Organism: Chrysolina oricalcia; assembly: GCA_944452925.2. NCBI lineage: Eukaryota > Metazoa > Arthropoda > Insecta > Coleoptera > Chrysomelidae > Chrysolina > Chrysolina oricalcia. The sequence continues at coordinate 52,016,608 of OX101821.2, forward strand.
AGTTAGCCTAAACCAGTTCCCTGCATAAACAAAATACTGCGTTACCATAGCAACGAACAATAACTTATTAGAAGTGTCAGCGTAAAGTTTGATGTCAAAAAAGTAAACCAGAGTTACGCAATGAATTAAAAGAAAAAATATGTCCATCGAAATTGTGAAAATCGAAAAATTGGAGTATCGAGCCATCATCAAGTACCTGTATTTAAAAGGGTTAAGAGGTAAGCAGATTTACGAAGATATGCTTAATACCCTTGGTGATCAATGTCCTTCGTATGCGACCGTGAAAAAATGGACTGAAAGCTTCAAAAGAGGTAAATTTTCCATTGAAGATGATGACCGATCGGGAAGGCCAGTTTCTGTGTCAGTCCCCGAAAATATCGATGCAGTTCATGACATGATTTTAACAGACCGTCGAATAGGGCTAAAACGGATATCTGAAGCACTGCAGAGAACTCAAAAAATTATTGGACGTTGATGTCCAGGTATCGGATCTGAATAATTTATATAGACTGGGAAATAAGGAAAAAAATCCTGTAAAAGTTGAATTCATTTCATATTTGAAAAAACTTGAGGTTATTACAAAGTGCAAAAAATTGAAAGGAACGAGTGTTGGAATATCAAATGATCTAACATATAAACAAAGGAGCGAAAATAGAATCTTGAGGCACCACTTAAATAGAGCGAGACAAAATCCTTCCGATAACGCGTACATAAAAGGAAGCAGGCTGTTTATCAACAACAGAGCTTATACCGTCCAAGAACTGGAAGAAAACGAAAACACCGACCTTGTAGGAAGAAAATCAAACAGTACTCCGTCGACTCCAGTTTCCTCAAATTTTCTTACTGATTTTCGATCAGAAGAATACAATATTCCAGCAGAAGAAAATATCGGCCATCAGGATGTAACACGAAAACAGAAGATAATAAAGACATCCGGCCATCCCCAATCTAAAGACAGAGTGAAGAGTTTAAGGTCAGGTTCAACAAGCACTCGCTAGGAACAGAAAATTATTTGGTACTTCATTTAGGAAAAAGTCGCGTATATTGAGATCATAGTAGTTATATGTAGTTATTTCAACCATTATAGGTATAATCAAAAGAGGACAATAATCGAAAATCATGTTACACCCCTGAATAATTACGAACACTCATGTTTGAACTAAAATATATCTCATACCATAACGTTTAAAAATGGACAACTACCTAAAAGACTTCAAAATAGATCAAACTGACACAAAAATCTACGATAATATCTTAGACTATAACACGATGATAAAAAAAATTAGTAAAAACACTAATATATCTTTCTTCCACATGAATATAAGAAGTGTCAATAAAAACTTCAACGAGCTAAAAATTCTGCTTAACCAAATACAAAACAATTTTGATTTTGTGATACTCACAGAAACTTGGAGAATAACTGACACATCATTATTTCGTATTCAGGGCTACCAGCTATTTTACAATGAAGGTGTATTCAACCAAAATGATGGGGTAATTATCTTTGCAAAAGAAAAAATTAATTGTTCATTCAAAATTATAAAATTTGATCAGATCAACATCATAGAACTACGTTTGCAATTGCACGAAAAAACCGTTTTATTGAATGGCATATACAGACCGGGTCCTACGTGTGAATATACCTTTATAGAAAACCTAGCGAACTATATTAAAACGTGTGATCATGTGGATTTCCACATTATTACAGGGGATATCAATATGGATATACTAAATACCGAGGAAAACTCTGTTCACGAATATCTCAATACCATGAGCGCAGAAGGTTTTACTAGCCTAATAAACAAGAACACTAGAATGATAGATCGTGAAAGCTCCTGTATCGATCACATCTTCATTAAAACGAGAATAAAAAACTTCACGAATGTCCCAACGGTTCTGGAAACGAATATAACCGATCATTTTTCTATAATTAACAATATCATCATACCAGAGAAAATAGTTGACAAAGTAAAAACAAAAATAACTAGAACTATAATAAACAGAGAAAAGTTAAAAGATAAACTCAAACAACAGAACTGGACAGACATATATTCTGAAAATGATATTAATAAGAGCACCACTACATTCATCAACACAATAACAGAATTAACTAATAGTTCTTCAATCACCATTGAATTGAAGAGGAAAGAAATTAAACGGAAAGAATGGATAACTGCAGGACTTCTCAAATCGATTGATAGAAAAAATAAACTATATAAACTAATGAAAAACGAAAACACAGACTATAATAAATTACAATTCAAAATATGTAGAAACCAATTAAACAACTTAATCAAAACAGCAAAAAATAAATATTATAAAAATAAAATTGAAAAAAATAAGAATGTCAGTAAAAATCTCTGGAACTGCATTAAAGAAATGTCAAATAGCGAAGAACCTAAATCCCCCATTGACAAAATCAAAACTACCGGTGGTGAAATAATAAGCGATCCTAAAATAATATCAAATAAATTTTGCAAATACTTTTCTGAAATAGGTGACAAAATGGCTATGAAAATAAATCACCAACTGAACGATATAAAAAAGAAAAAAATAGAACATTCAATATTCCTCACAAATACCGACGAGAAAGAAGTTATAGAAATGATTATGACCCTAAAAAATAACAAAGCACCTGGTTTAGATGGTATAAGAGCGGAAACTCTCAAGGTAGTAAGTCGTGAAGTTGCACCCATATTAACCTTCCTTATAAATAAATCCATCAATGACGGAAAGTTCCCTGACATACTGAAGAATGCAGTCATAACACCTATTTTTAAAAAAAACGGAGATCAGTTAGACATGTCGAACTATCGCCCAATATCGCTCATTTCCAGCATATGCAAAATATTCGAAAAAATTATCCAGAAAAGAATAAACTCTTTCTTCAACAAATACGAAGTCATCTCAGAAAAACAGTACGGATTCCGACAAAACCGCTCTACAGCGGATGCGATTGCGAGCTTGACAAAAATGATAAACAATGCCATAGATAAGAAACAAACTTCTATATGTATTTTTGTCGATCTCGCAAAAGCATTCGACACAGTAAACCATGAACAGCTTCTTCTGGCCCTCGAGAATGTTGGTCTTCGGGGAATCTCGTATAACCTAATGAAAAGCTACTTATATAACAGAACGCAACGTGTTAATATAAATGGAACTCTAAGCGACCCAAGAAATATTGGAATTGGCGTACCACAGGGAACCGTACTAGGCCCACTTCTCTTTAACGTGTTCCTCAACGACCTTTTTGAACAAGAAACTAAAGGAGAAATCATCAGCTTTGCTGATGATACGGCAATTTTTTATGAAGACTCGAACTGGGTTTCACTTAAAAATACCATAGAAATGGATTTCTCGACCATCACAAATTTTTTCAACTATAAATTACTCACAATAAACTTCAAAAAAACATTCTACATCCCCTTCACCTCATACAGTAATAACCTACCTTCATATCAGGACATAAAAATCAATGATACCACCAATACACAAACAAGTATAAAGTCAGCACTGAAAATTAAATATCTAGGAATAATCATAGACTGCCACATGAAATGGGACGAACAGGCACATTTCGTAATAAAAAAACTCCGGTTTATGGTCTATAAATTCAAAAATCTGGCAAATTTCATCGACTTGAAATATCTGAAAATATTATACCATGCTTTGGTGGAATCTCACCTGACATACGGACTTATTGCCTGGGGTTCTACGTCGGCAACCAACTTCAGCAGAGTGGAAAAAATACAAAAAAGCGTATTGAAAAATATTTATAAAAAACCAAGAAGATATTCTTCTGAAGCCTTATTTTCTGAATTAGAAGTATTGAGTATGAGTCAGTTATTCGCCAAAACAATTCTGTTGAAACAATACAAACATAAAGAAGAATTGATTTCAATCAACCATCCCTATAATACTAGATACAGAATAAATGCCGTTACTATACCCCGAGCAGAAAAGACAATTGGTCAAAAATGTTTTACCTACCTTGGACCTACACTATTCAATAAACTACCACCAGATATAAAAAAAATACATTCATATAACTTTTTTAAAAAGCTGATTACAAATTGGCTACTGACTCTCCCCTACAATTACATATCTAATATTTTATACAAAAATAGGTCATAAAATACATCACTCAACTTACATTAGTAATAAAACAAGTTTCCATTTGTAACAGTGTTTAATCTTTTATTCTTATTCTGATGTAATGTATATAAGTCCCTGTAACCGTATGTACATGTACATGCGTAAGTCCTTATGTGTTTACATGTTGTACATAAAATAACATTCTACAATTTTTACTATTTTATAACTAATACTATTTTTACTATTTTTATAATGTTTACAATTTTTACAATTTTTACTATTTTTTTACTATTTTTACTAATACAAATTAATGTCTACATGTATATGTATATGCGCGAGTCCTTGTATATCAACATGCACATAAAATAATACTCTACAAATTTTACTAGTCTATAGCTATATTATACAGTTTTATTCATATCATTTACTTGAATGAATTATATTTATGAAAACTTGAACCAAGCTCCAACTAGCGCACAAACATATAGATGGAAAAATCAGCCCACGCACAAGTTTTACTTTTGTGGGCTTTCTCCCATTTATTCACCATGTGCTATATAATTAATGTAACGCACAATCGAAAATTTTGTAATTTCATGGTTAATAAATTATATTATTAAACTGAATATTCCATACGAACGCGTTCATCATATAGTTCACGTCAATTTGGACATGAGAAAAATTGCTGCAAAATGGATACCCAAATGTTCGAATGTTGACCACAAGTGTGCAAGGCTAGTAGCATCGCGTTCGATCTGTGCTCGATTTGAAAACGATGTAGACTAATTGTTACTATGGATGAGACTAGGGTACATTTCTACGATCCAGAAACAAAGCAACAATCGATGGAATGGCGACACTTCGGTTCTCAAAGACCTAAGGAGTTTCGTGTCCAAAAATCTGCTGGAAAAGTTCTTGCTTCAGTTTTTTGGGATTGCCATGTAGTAATCATGATTGATTTTTTAAATAATTGCAGAACAATAACTGGAGATTACTATTCGACATTACTGACCACTCTACGGGAAAAAATTGAAGAGAAAAGACGCGGAAAGCTATCCAAAGGTGTTTTGTTTTTGCAGGACAACGCCTCTGCACATAAATCTCATGTTGCCATGCAAAGAATTCGTGATTTATGGTTTGAATTACTAGAACACCCCCCTTATTCACCAGATTTGGCTCCGTCCGACTATCATCTCTTTACTCAGAACATAATATGTTTTCGTAAATATCGAGGAATCCTCCCACTTTTATCCATATAGAATGTTATGTATGACTATCAGGTTGAGTATCAATGAGCCTATACTGATGCCAAATACATATTTGTCCATTCTCGTATTCAAAGAAAATATGAACAGTAAATAAGCTACTGATTTACGAAAATTGAATATTGTAACTTCAAATTTTCACATAAACCAAGTATATCAAGTTTCAATTTCTTCTCATCAGGAGTCTTTAATAAAAAATTATTCAATATTTTTATGTACTTTCGATTACTGTGTATCTGAAGGGATGCATTTTAGGACATTTTTGGACGATCTTACTGACCATCCTGTACACAAATGTTGTCAGCAAACCTACTGACCTAACATGAAACTACTGAAAAATGAATAATAAACCGGGTTTAAGATTATGAGGATTGGTAAACACTGTATACATACATAATGAAGCATTTCTGTAAAAAATGTCAACTGAAACTTCATCTCTTAAAAACCATTTTGTATCGAAATCTGTAGATGATTTTTAGGTCACTTCTTTCACCATTCTTACGTGCATTTTTTATTTAGAAAGCATCACAGATGAAATCACACATCTTGTCTGCATTTACGATCATTAAATAAGTGGAAATGACCAGCATGTTAGGAATATCACGCGGAACAAGAAATATTATGTGACATAGATAGTTGGCTTTGGTGAGCTTGTGCTTCTTAAGATGCAATATTGTTCCAGTTGAGTTTCACTTCGGTTTCTACTAATGACTTGTCAATAAAACGAAGTTTATATTAGTGAGATACGTTTTAGTCATGACAAGGCGGTGAAAATAAACTCATTGAAGTTTTACTCAGTATGACCGTTTTCAATATGGATATATAATTTTTGTTTGTTGCCCCAGAACTTTTTGAGAAAACTTTTCAAACACTTTTTTTAAATTTACAACCCTCTGCATTAAGTCAAACGTTGGTGGAATCTGGAATATTTTTGTTCTTTCGTTTTTCCACTTGTTCTAACAAAGTTGTGAAAATGATATGCCTATTTGGTTTATTATCCATATTGGGTTCATATTAGATCAGTTTCCAATAGGGTGAATTCGCCAGTAAGCCGGACAGTAGTCGGACAAAACTCACATTATGTGAGATAACATTAAAATAACACATCAAATTTCCTTAGGTAAAAAGGAATTTGTCGCGCCAATGTCCCTAAACCATTCTAGATCATTTTTGAATTGGCAGTTGCCATCACTGAACTGTTAAAAGCGCGCCGTGATGTGCACGGGGTGGTTTATTGTTCTGCATTGTAGATAGGCAGATGATATTTCAAAGGTAAGAAAAATAAATTGTTTTTAAATTTATGAATTTATATAAATATTGTATATGTTATAAATAGTCTAAACTTGTATTATAATAATGTAAAATTGGAAATTTTACAATTTTGAAGTCATAATTGGGTGGCCGGTAACTGGAAAAGTTTTTTGGTGAAATTCCAGAAGTCGGACAAGTGTCCGACGACTGGTAGATGAAAGCCTGATCAGTTTGTTTCTTTCTGACTATTGATAAGGCCTATTGTACATTTTTTTCTTACATCAAATAATATTATATTTGTTTTAAGCTCTAGCCAGAAGTCGGACAAGGAACTATAATGGTAAATATAGATTATGACTAATAACAATCTGTCCGACTATTGGGTGTTATAAAATTTGTTGAGGTTCCAAAAGTCGGACACTACTAGTTTTTTTCAGCATATCCTGACAAACATCCTCATGATTTTTGTCTTATTTCGATTCAGGCATGAGACCAAAAGGAAAAATAAATAATTTTCGTAACTATGACGAGAATAAACCACAAAAAGCGATGCCAGCAGTGAAAATCAGTGGGAAATTAAAGGAAATTTACCGACGGTACAGGACCGGATTGAAGGCAAAGTCGATGATGTTTTCAAGACCATGCAAGACCAGACCCGGTTTTAACTATTGAATATGAGAAGAAAATTGTGAAGTGGGTTGAAAACCTAGCAGAGTGTAGGTTCCCAAGAAATAAACAGGAATTATTTAATACAGCTTCATAACACCCTTCGAAAATGACAGGCCTGGTCAGAAATGTCACAAGTGTTTCCTGCGAAGAAACATCTAACTGTCTTTAAAGAAAGCAGATGCAGATATAAAAAAAATACATAGCTTTCTTATAGCTCCTGAAGATGCTAAAACATTGTTGGCGAAATGAGTTTCGAGTGTAAATTGGCTTATTTTTGATGTTTGGGTAGTTTCTACTTTTTCAATTTTATTTATTCACAGCTAAGGTTCACAATATACATTTAAGTATTTGTTTAATAAATGATGTTTAAAGTGTTTTGTTTCTTTTTTTCTTCCCTGTAAACTTTTTACGAAGATAGCACAATAATATAACCTTGTCATAAATTCACATCAAAATCAAAACATTTTTATTGAATGCTGACCTGTTAAAAATTAACCAATCACAAGCTGGCCGACCTCTAGCAACTGCCTGGCCGACTACTGGCATTTTGTGTCCGTCTACTGGCAAAAGTGCACTTTTTTCATTATATCTTAGCTGAAAATTCCTATGAAGTTGAAGAAAAAATGTTTTATGAATAAATTTGCAGCCAAATACTCAATTTATTGCTTGGAGAAAGTTCTAGTATGATTACTCCGATATTCAATTTTCCAGTAAAGTTTAGAATTTGGTTTTGCCAAAACTGTCCGACTACTGGCCAATCCACCCTATAGGTATTTTGTCCTGCTTGCCTCTGAAATACCATTGGCCACGATTTGTATATAAACAATAAAATCAACAGAAACTTAAAAAAAATGTACCTACAAAAGTAGTTACACATCTACGCAATATAATCTTTTGAAAAAGGGTGTTTCCTACCAAGGCGTAAAAGTACCACGAGCAATTTTTTTGAAATACCCACTTCAATTTTGGGTCCTCGGACCCACAACTTTGATCTCGAACCCTCGACTTCAATCTCCTACCCTAGACTTTAATTTTGGGGGTTCAATTTTAATCTCAGGGGCCCGACTTTGATCTTGGGGGTTCGATTTTAATCTCGGAGGTTTCGATTTTAATCTCGGAGGTATGAATTTAATTTCGGGTGTTCGACTTTAATCTCAGATGTCCAAGTTTAATCTCGTGAGGGGTCCGACATTAATGTCGAGAGTACAAGACTAAAGTCGTGGATCCGAGGTTAAAGCTCGACTTTGGTATGGTACCATTTCAATCTTGTGAGGAGTCCGACATTAAAGTCGGGAGTAGAAGATCAAAGTTGTGAATCTGAGGTGAAAGTTCGAATGATAAATAAAGAGGAAATAAAATCTTCCAATTTACACAAAAAAAAATATATATACTTGTAACGTGCTTACAATTGTTTCGACACACGGTGTCATCATCTGAGCGAGTTATCAACTAAAGAAATTTTATTTCCTCTTTATTTATGATGAATTTACACATATTAAATTATTAAATGCCACCACGATAGAACGTTAAAGTTCGAGTTTAATCTCGGTGGCCCCATTTCAATCTCGTGAGGGGTGCTACATTGGAGTACAAGATTAAAGTCGTGGATCCGAAGTTAAAGTTCGACTTTAATATCGGTGGTCCTATTTCAATCTCGTGAGGAGTCCAACATTAAAGTGGGGAGTACAAGATTAAAGTCGTGGATCCAAGGTTAAAATTCAACTTTAATCTCGGTGGTCCCATTTCAATCTCGTGAGGTGTCCGACATAAAAGTCGGGAGTACAAGATTAAAGTCGTGGATCCGAGGTTAAAGTTCGACTTTAATCTCGGTGGTCCCATTTCAATCTCGTGAGGGGTCCGACACTGAAGTCGAGAGTACAAGATTAATGTCGTGGATCCGAGGTTATAGTTCGACTTTAATCTCGGTGGTACAATTCCAATCTCGTGAGGGGACTGACATTGAAGTCGGGAGTACAATATTGAAGTCGTGGTGCCAAGGTCAAAGTTCGACTTTAATCTCGGTGGTCCCATTTCAATCTCGTAAGGGGTCCGATATCAAAGTCGAGATTGTAAGATTGAAGTCGTGGATACGAAGTTAAAGTTCGACTTTAATCTCGGTGGTCCCATTTCAATTTCTTGAGAAGTCCAACATTTAAGTCGGGAGTATAAGATTAAAGTCGTGGATCCAAGGTTAAAATTCGACTTTAATTTCGGTGGTCTCATTTCAATCTCGTGAGGGGTACAAGATTAAAGTCGAGGATCCAAAGTTGAAGTCGAGAGTCCGAAATCAAAGTAGACATTAAAGTCGGAGATCCGACTTAGTTGGGGGTCGGATATTAAACTCGGGGTTCCCTTTTTAAGGCCCGGATCTAAAAAATGCTCGTGTGCCTTCTACGCCTTTGTAGTTTCCTGATATTTTCGAACGGAATTTAATTACAACATAGATTCAATTTTGATAACCGGTGATCGAATTCTATAGTAAATATGTGGGTCCCTAAGCAAGGTTGCCTATTAAATTTGAATTATATTATGGTCTTCTCTTAAATGAAACATACTCATTATGGTTTTCACGAAGATAACTTATCTGTATGCGAATCTCAGGGGTTTCACAAAGATCAGGTTTTTGGCCACTTTGGTGTACAAATATTGTTGAGCGATTTTATGGTTCATAATTGTATCGAGAAGGTCAAGATACTTTTATCCGTTGTGGTCATAAATACGATTGCAGGTTTTGATGAAAAATAAAGGGGTCGCTGTTGCAGTTGTAGGACATGCTGTGATGGACAACATTCAAACTTTGAGATAATTTGATACTATTTCTGGAGTTTCCGAAAGCAGCATACACCGAATTCTGAAATAAACAAAATTCGAGCCTCATGAAATGTAGGATGTACAGGAAATGAATGAAGATGATCCTGACAGAGACGTATAGAGCTTTGTGAAATCATGAGTCAGTGTTTGGTGACAAAAATTACTTTCTTTTATATAAGTGCAGAACCGGAGTGACGAAAATCCTCTTTGGTAGGTACAGAGAAACTCATTCACAAACTCCTCAGAAATTGAGTGTTTGGGCTGGGATTCTGGAAGACCATATTGTAGGTCCACGTTCTATTGACGGAACCAACAGCGCACAACCGTATTTTGAACTTCTTGATACAACAGTGAACCCCAGAATGACTCAACTACTTGAAGACAATGATAATCTACTTGAAGGTCAGCTCACCTTTCAACAAGGAGCTCCTCCACATTTTGTTGCATTTTGTCAATTTTTAAATGACATTTTCCTAGCAAGATGGATTGAAAGGCAAAGCCTGCTAGATCTCGTGATCTATGCCCATTCGACTTCTTTTTATAAGGATATACGAAAGTTTATATCAAACAGACCAATTCTCTTGATGACCTGTGTTGTACAGTGAATTCAGAAATGTTAGGAAATGTGCCTATACCGTTCGAAAATTGTTTATGCTTCTGTATGGTACTGAAATGGTCACATTCCAAACTTTTCATATGATGATAATAATTCAGGTAATGAAAAATAAAAATATCCTGATAACACTTAGTTTTCATTAAAACTTAATACTCAATCGATTCTGATTTTCATTACACCGACTGGGATGAGGGGGATGATGACGTATTTGACCTCAAAATGAAAATTGATTTTGATAAGCGATTTTCAATTTTTTAACGACTTCGGCGATAAGGCGGTGACAAGTTTTAGCTGGGAAACACTGTATGATATTGCACATGATATTCCATGCATTTTTATAAATTATGTTTTGTCATGTTCCATGCACTATTTGATTTGTGAAAAGAATTTATTTGGAAGCAAAATCTGTTGTCGTTAGAAATAATTTGGATGAAAGTGGAAGCATTTGTGCGTCAGATTTTCTCAGAAAATTGTGTGTACTAATTTTTTTTCGGCGCATGTCTTGACAAACCACAAATTGTGTTTGTCGAATATCCTGTTTGTCAATATTTTCGAACAAAAATAGGTCTACCAGACTGGTAATATCGTGTAAATGACGTTTTTCCGACACTAAAAACAAAAATTTAATATCTTCATACTCGTTTTTGACACCGATCCAACTTCGTGGAAATATCGGCTGTCGTAATATAGTGCCAAAGTGTTTTTTATTTTTTGTAATGGTACAGTTCACTTGAATACTACAATAGACCATGTTGTCTGCGTTCAACAGACTCGATGATAAATCTCCCTGGGTTATTTTTAATCGTCTACTCTATCATAATGTAATTTTTATTTATAACTTCTTGATGTGATTCACCAAAACCTACGATGAAACTTTTTAGCTTGAGAATCAGGATGAATAAAATAACGATGTACGGGAGGAACTCCAAAATTAAAAATATTTTCAGCAAATCGCTAGGAAATTTTGACATTTCTGACAAAATTTCTTAAAGAAAAAGTCAAGACTTCCTTACTGTAAGGAGATTGATTTGTTATATTTACAGTTATTTGACAGTCAGTACAATTATTGAACATTGGATGAACATTATTAGAACTATGAGAAACGTTTTGGACAACATGCGGGGTGGTAGGGTCATTTTGTTGAATATTTTGTACTGTGAACATTTTATTTGTCACCTCAAAGTTATTGTTAAGCGATTCTTTTATATATCTTTCAGCAACGTTTGATGACTTCCATCTGCCATGCCTCTTTAAACTAGTTATGTCGGCATCAGAGTCATCCAATATTGTCTCAGCAGACCGACGAAAGCAGTGACCAGTATATTCTGTCGGATATACCAAGTTCAAATATAAGAGGCAACTATTTTGGGCATTTTTTTCTAAATTGATGAATTCCTACCACTTGTCTCCAACCCTTTCCGCTTTGATATACATACTTTTGATAAACATTCAAGTACATCTGATCAATTACAAATCCCTATGACATTTTTAAGCGTACATTTCTTCACAGACGATAGCAAAATGAGGTACTTTTCCATCCAGTTGCGATAATATCGTGTCTAAATATATCGAAAGATAAAGCTAATATTATTCTTAAGAGATCTCACACATTACTGGCTGTACCCAGCTGGGCGCAAATCGGGAGATAAAGATAGAAATTTCTTTCATCTCTCTGGGGTTACCCAGTAGGATTCATCTGTTTATTTGTCTGAAGTCAAATAATCTATCATCTGAACGAATCCTGAATAATTTACATCTAGTGATCATATTTTTTCTAAAAGGTAAGAGTTGAGGCAAATACTTGAAGAATAAACAACTACTTTCTCGGCTAACCAATACAACGCGTGATATAAGTATTCAGAAATAATGAAACATTTGTGACAATGCTGTCAGTTTTCATTATCGAAATAGGAGGTGTTGTATTTATTTTCAATCTGATGGTTTACAACGAAAATCGGATCGTAATGTTGAAATTAAAAAATAGTGAGTCTTAGATAAAATTAACAGTGTTGATTTTTGAGACTGTCTGTATAATAAATGAGCCTGGAAAGTATACCATAGTGAACCTAACGGAGAAATTCCCTCAATTATATGATAAAAGCAGCATCATCTTGTCACTTATCACATGTCATTTCTCATATATCAATTGCTATATGTCAGTTGTCATATGGCATTTTTTGAATTGATGTAGCCGATACTTGATAAAAATCCATATTAATATCCATAATAAAACTATGTTTAAAAAATTTTCACTATAAATAGGTTTACAAAACCCGCGACAATTGTTTCGCTGTACAACAGCTTCTTCAAGCGGAGAAGATATAATAATTTACATGTTTGCTATGTTACCTTAAATATACATCGTAAATTAATTAGGGTGCGGTTGTATACCTGTCTCCTAATAAATTTTCAATGAGAACATTGCATTACTAATTACATTCCATCTAACCATACTTTCGACCATGATTTCAAAGTCCTTCATGTAGAGAACAAAGGTATGAAGCTTAATCTTTTGGAAAGTATGGAGATCAATAAGTGGAAAAATTCTGAGAACCTCCTCAATGACCAACTTGAATTAAATAACTCACCATTACTTAATTTGTTTTTCTGGAAAGGTTAGATGAAATGTAATTAATAATGCAATGTTCACATTGAAAATTTATTAGGAGACAGGTATACAACCGCACCCTAATTAATCTACGATGTATATTTAAGGTAACATAGCAAACATGTAAATTATTATATCTTCTCCGCTTGAAGAAGCTGTTGTACAGCGAAACAATTGTCGCGGGTTTTGTAAACCTATTTATAGTGAAAATCTTTTAAACATAGTTTTATTATGGATATTCATATGGCATTTGTCTCTAACCTATTTAATGATCAAAACTAACCTGTATAATTGTCTTAAAACAAAAACTATGAGACTGACGGATACTGAGACAAAGGCGCAAAAAAGCCGTCGTTTCTTCATTCATGATTTTATTTTCGTTTTCATTATTTGGAGTAGTCATTCACAGCCTTTTTCCTGGAGGTGTTCCGTATATCATTCTATTCTATTCTACTTAGTACGGGTGCCAATACACTGCGGCCTATGTTTCCTTATTTTTTTTAGTGTTTCGCATAAAAAATGAAAACTAATAGAGCAATCTGGTTGCTCCAATGAGGATGTGGAGAATTGAATTACAAACGAAATGAGATTTTCTACTACCAGATCGCATCATTAGTAACGGAGAAAAACTGAAAGAACCGATTTTTTTTTAAATTCAAAACTCTGCCATTTTTCAAGTTGTAAGGTTGACTCATGAAAGTATTGAATCATGTGTACTTCATGTGTGCACGAAACAGGCGCTGTCGGACCATTACTATTGGCACATTTGCATTTTTTTGCACTATCAATGCTGCGAAGGGTGAAAAATGCTTGGAAACATGACTGAAAACGGCCGATTCCGCGTAAGCAGTCGTGTAGTAGGAGAAACTTGGAGATGAGGGGAATTCTTCTAATGAACGGGTTATGTGATAATACGCTTCCCCTCATCTCCCGGTCTCTCCTCGACCGCTAACAAGGGCTCGGCCGTTTTCAGTCATGTTTGCAAGCATACTGTAGGAAATACATTTTCATCGATACACATATTCAATATTCGTATTGCGGCTACCGTCATGTTGACAGTTGTTTAATTTAAAACATTTACATAGAAGCACTTTTTACCACCACATACGATCTTAACTTTGCAACCCTTTTTTCGCTGAAGATGAAGGATTCATCCTTCGAAACATGTCCTGTTGCTGATGTAAGTCTTCCGACTACATCTCGTAATGTGCTGATGTGTGTCCTCTGACTACACTCACATTATCTGTTCTATATGAGAGTTTTTGTGGTTTTTATGAACCGATATCTGACCTAGCCATCGAGGTTTTTTGTACGCTATGCCCAACAGCTCGTTGGAATGAATGTAAAACAGTCAGTCTTGAATAGATGATTTACTGTGACAGAGTTGTATTATTTCACGTTAAATATATACTTATCAGTGGCGCAGTCAATTAAGGACCAAGTCAAATTACAAAATGACGAGTACAAATTTACTTGGAACCCTTGGAGAATTTGTTCCGGGGAAGTCGGATTACGCAGTATTTTCGGAACGGTTGAAACAGTTTTTTTTGGCTAATGGAATAACTGAGGAAGATCGGAAGCGGGCGACTCTTCTAAACACGTTGAACGAAGAGTGTTACGTCTTAGTACGTAATCTGTGTGTACCAAAAACTCCACCGGAAGTCAAATTTGACGAATTAGACAAATTGCTATTGAAACATTATTCGCCGGTGCGATCTTACTTTTCGGAACGGTATAAATTTTATAATGCCAAAAAGGAACCTGGCGAAAAGGTGTGTGAGTGGTCCGCCCGCGTGAAAAGTTTGGCGGGTAAGTGCGGTTACGACGCCGTAATTTCTCTGGATTCGTTAATGAGAGACATTTTCACGGTTGGTGTAAACGAAGTGCGTTTCATGGATCGTCTATTTGAAGAAAATGCCGCGGATGGTAAAAATACATTTCAGTGCATGGAGAAGATTGCCTTGGCCAAGGAGTCAGCAGTGATTGATCATGACATGAGAGTTTCCAAGGAGCCCCAGGTTCAGATGGGAGTTAAGTTCGAACCAGAGGATATGCATTATGGTCAAAAATCAGGTATTTCGGGGAAATACAGGGGTAAGTCAAAAACTCACCAATCCTCAACAAAAGCCTCTCAGCAATCTCAATGGGAGAGAAAGTCGACGTTCAGTAGGTGTTCAGTTTGTGGTCGCTCAAACCACAAGTCATCAGATTGTGCCTACCGAAATTGTTTTTGCCATAAATGCGGAGCCAAGGGCCACTTAGCTCCCATGTGTAAGAAAAGCGATGATCACAATTTCTTACAAGAAAACTTTCTTCAAGACTCTGATGATAGCGAGGAATCATGTTTCAACTTAAGAGATAAGCAGCTCTCGAAATGTGATGGTTCGGGATACAATTTCTTCCACTATAATTTAGCGGGCGATGAAAAGCCTATCTTTGCTAAATTGAACATTGAAGGCAAATCGTTTAATTTTGAAATCGATTCGGGTTTTGCCCACGCGGCTATATCGGAAAAAATGTATAACAAATATTTCAAAAAATTAATATTAAGGGACAATGACTTATCCCTCAAAGATTACGTCGGGGTTTCTTTCAAACCCTTAGGTTTCTTAGATCTAAAAATAAATTATGATCTTCAAGACTATACATTGAAAACATATGTCATAAAAAACGGAGGACCTCCTCTAATTGGCCGTAATGGCCTAAAAATGTTAAACATTGGATTGTGTAAATTGGATAATAATAGGTTATTATACGTAAATTCTGCAGCCAAGATTCAGGGTTTATTAAAAAAATTTGATCACATTTTCGACGGGAAATTGGGAAAATTTAATAAGTTCAAGGTCTCACTGAAACTGAAAGAAAATGCCACACCACGTTTTTTTAAAGCACGCCCGGTTCCAATCGCACTAAAGCCAAAAATCGAAATAGAATTAAAACGTTTAGTCAAAAATAATGTCTTGGTTCCTACAGAATTTTCAAAATGGGCCACGCCAATAGTACCAATTCTAAAAAAAATGGAAGTTTAAGAATTTGTGGCGATTTCAAGGTGACCTTGAACCCCCAACTTGAATTTCAACAGTTTCCACTACCAAGAGTAGAATATCTGTTTAGTCAATTAGAAGGGGGTATTAAATTTTACAAAATAGATCTTTCAGAGGCGTATCAACAAATTTTATTGGATGATGATTCTAAAGAACTAGTAACCATTTCTACGCATAAAGGTCTATTCACTTACCAGCGACTACCCTTTGGCATTCATTGCGCACCATCAATATTCCAAGTTATTATGGAGCAATTATTTAATATTTCTGGCGTAATAGCATTTCTCGATGACATACTGATTACGGGGAAAAATGATCAAGAACATTTGGAGAGGCTGGAACTAGTTTTACAAAAATTATTCGATTGCGGTCTAAAGGTAAAACAAGATAAATGTAGCTTTTTTCAAGACTCTTTGACATATATGGGACATAGAATAGACAGATTTGGGTTACATAAAACACAAGAAAGAGTGGAGGCTGTGGTAAAAACAAAAGTACCCACGAATATCACGGAATTAAAATCTTTTTTGGGGGGCGTAAACTATTATGTAAAATTTTTGCCAAACGCCTCCACTGTTCTCTTTCCTTTGTATAATTTATTGAAAAAACATGTTTTATGGAAATGGACTCAGGAATGTCAAAGCAGTTTTTCTAAAATCAAGGAAATGTTGATGTCCCCCTCGGTTCTGGCTCATTTTGATCCCAAACAGCAAATTAAATTGTTAGTTGATGCATCTAGCGTCGGTCTGGGGGCGATTATAAGCCATACTTACACGGATGGGACCGAGAGACCAATCGCGTTCGCGTCTAGATTATTGAACAAAAACGAATTATCTTTCTCACAGATTGAAAAAGAGGCCTTAGCCATTATATTTGGAATCAAAAAATTTTATCAATATCTATATGGGACGAGATTCACCCTGTACACCGACCATAAGCCTCTTTTGGCGATTTTAGGCGAAAAAAAAGGACTACCGATTTTCGCAGCTAATCGTCTTCAAAGGTGGGCCTACATTTTGTCCTCGTTTAATTATGAAATCAAATATGTTAACACTAAACAAAATTATTCAGATTTTTTGTCACGGTTAGGGGGAAAAACTGAAAATATTTATTATCACGCAAATAATTCATTAGTGTTTGCCTCCAGTGATAAAGATAAAATTTCTTATTTAAATTATATAAAAAATTCTGGGTTTCCAGTTAATTTCTTGAAAATCAAGGAACAAACGATAAAGAACCACATTTTAGGGAAGGTAATTTTTTACGTTCGCAGTGGTTGGCCAAATACTTGTCCTTCGCCTGAATTCAAACAATTCTTCATTAGAAGAAATGAAATTTCGGTTGAACATGGTTGTCTATTGTGGGGATACCGTTTAATCGTTCCACCTATCTACCAAAACAGTATATTAGAAGAACTCCATCTAACACATACTGGCATTGTTAAAATGAAGGCTTTAGCGCGTTCTTATGTTTGGTGGCCTAATATTGACGAATCCATAGAAGGTATTGCCCGATCATGTGAAACCTGTGCAATATATTCCGATAATTCTCCTCAGCCTTCTCTAATCATGTGGGAAACTCCAAAAGATCCGTGGATTCGCTTGCATGCAGATTTTTTTGGACCATTCTTAGTTATAGAAGATGCCACCTCGAAGTGGCTCGAATGTGTTATTGTTAACGACATGTCCTCTCGTAAGACCATAGAAATATTCAGAAATTTATTTTCGAAGTTTGGTTTACCTAAAGAAATCTCCACGGATAATGCGCAAACATTCGTATCTCAAGAATTTTCTGATTTTTTGTCTAATTTAGGCATCATTCATAAGGCAGGGGCGCCTTACCATCCCGAAACAAATGGGTTGGCAGAATCGGGGGTTAAGATTGCCAAAAGAGCGCTGAAGAAGGCTTACAAGGACGGAATAACTGACATACAACTTATTTTAGACACGTTTCTCTTTCAATATCGTAATACGCCTCACACCACTACTCAAGAATGTCCGTCAAATGTGCTATTTGGTCGTTCGTTGCGTACCCGATTTGATTTACTGTTACCCTCTACAGAAAATATAATCAAAAATAAACAACTGAAACTTGAACAAAAATACAAAAAACGTAATGAACTTTCATTTACTTTGGGAGAATCAGTATGGGCACGTGATTTTCGTTCAACTAAAGACAAACACAAGTGGTGCCAAGGGGTGGTGCGCGATATACTTGGCCGGAGAACTTACGTAATTGAGGTAGATGGTGGAATAAGGTGGAAAAGACATCTAAGCCAATTAAAGAAGAATTATTGTTCTCAAAAACCTAATCCTAATACAACAATTATTCCACGATCTAGCTTAACTAGTTCTAAGGATTCTGTTGTACAAAATGATATGATAGATAGCCCAGGGTCATGTGAAGGTAGTGGTGAGAGTGATAATAGATCAAGTGATACAGAAGATTCAAATGCGCGAGTGCTACGTAGACGCAGCGGAATAAAAGCCCCCGATCGCTTACAAGTATTTTAAAACGGGCTTAGGGTTCTTGTAGGGGTTGTAGTTATAAGATGATCAGGATCAATGATGTTTATTTTTCATTTTTGTGTTCTCACATAATTTATAGGGAAAAGGTGTTCTATATGAGAGTTTTTGTGGTTTTTATGAACCGATATCTGACCTAGCCATCGAGGTTTTTTGTACGCTATGCCCAACAGCTCGTTGGAATGAATGTAAAACAGTCAGTCTTGAATAGATGATTTACTGTGACAGAGTTGTATTATTTCACGTTAAATATATACTTATCATTATCAATAAAAGATTTTATTTGGTGTAGTTCGACTGTAAGTTTTTTACCTACCCAGTAAGATCTCACGTCCACTGTATGTTAAGGATCGCCTCCGTTGGATACATATTCAATATGTAGTTTATATAAGCTGAGGAATATAAGGTATAATGCAGACTCATTTTGATCGTAATGCCATCAGGTCCAAAATCATTCCATTTTAAAGAAAGTATTTTTTTATGTTCTTGTTTCTGTTCTTGTTTTTTTATGTTCTTGTTCATTTGTTCTCTGAAAACGAAGGTTTCAGTAAACATTTAATTTGTTGTTTGAGAAGAAAGATTGAAGCTCATCATCAGGCGTTTGATTGTTGGAACTGTTTGTGCAATCAAAATTATTGATTTCAGTAGGATTTCTGAGATGGTCCTGAATTACCTCTTTCGATTTTTTTTCGTGCAAATCCAAATCAGAAAGTTTTTTCCAAAGGTTATTTCGATTACCAATTCCATATAAGCTCATTTTCAAGCAGAATCGTAAGACTGGTGAGATTTCTCAGGTGTTTATAATAATCCCATAGAGTAGCCAAGCCACCATTTCTGTATTTACTCAGAACCTTGTAGCGTAGTTTCATCATTAGTTTCAGATTTTCTTTTAACCACGGGGCCTTCTTTTTAGTTGTGCTAACATTTCTTATTGGTGCATGTGAATAAAAAATATTCAATATTATAGGGAATTGAACTTCTGAACTTTCTCATCTATATTATTTATCCAATAAATAGAATAAAATCAGTGAGTTGAAATATCTGTAAGTGCACTGACTACTAGTATTGAAGTTGACATTTGTACAAGTAGACAACCAGTGGTATGAAAAACTAGAAACTAGTACTACTACACATAATCCAAGTGAAGTACATAATTTGAAAATGACCCAATTATTTTTGAAATTGTTTTTCAGAAATTTTATGTGCTATAAAAATATATGAACATTCATAGACCCACTTCAAGAATATACTTTTCAATAAAATTATCATTATCCATAACATTTCGAACGATAACACATTTAAGTACAGCTGCATAAATTTTTTTGGGATAATTCGTCTCATCACATTTTTGGATTATAAGAGAATATACGATCAATACACTATTTTTGAATCATTTGATCTTCACATCACAGAAGACCATCAATTTAAATTTTTGGCAAAAGACAGGAAAGTGGCAATCAAAAACTTCCTCTTAATCTGTTTAAAGAAACTCATTAACATCTGTTATCGTCGGTTACATATTTTATTACCAATAATTTTTGATGGCCTACTCAAAAATACGATTTTCTTATTTCTTTTTGCAAGTTCAAGTAAACACGTGCAGACTCAAAACAATTGCTGAGTTCCTCATAAAGTTGTTTGAAAATGTAATACATTGTTATTTGTTTTTAAATGGGCTAAGATAAAGGAAGTCTTGAAAACGTGCCAAAAAATTAAAAAAATATATGTTAGTGGTTATTGCACTAAGCATACTATGGATAGGTTTCTGCAATGTGTTAAAGGCGTTTGATTGTGTCAGTAATTGAGTATTGCTGCGAAAGCTTCACTACTCCTTTTTTTCAGAGGCTTCTTCAAAAAATAGTTAGAGTCTAATCTGTCTAACGACAGCCAAATCTTGAAACCAACAACATACTCTGACGAGACTAGTATAGAAAGTGGTATTCCTCACGGGTCGATTTTGGGACCAACGCTATTTTTACTATATATAAACAACTACAATATCAGGAAAATAAACACTGCTTTCGGACGATACAATTATTTTTGGCATAATAAAAATATGATTTCTTAGTTGCAGAACATCGAGGGTGATTTTATTTTGGTAAAATATTGTGCAAATCCAAACAGTTAACTTAGAATTTATGGAAAATTAAAATTATAGGCTTAATATGTGATCCCGAAATTCGATACGCACGGCGAGCACATCACTATGGACATGTCGCAGATTATGTGTAAAAACATAATACCACTAGAACAAGTATATACATATATTGTCTGTGAAGTAACATTTCTCTTAGAGCCTATCCTTATATAGTTTTGCAAATATCTTGCGTTTGCTATTATTTCTTCATCTCTCATGTTATAGAACTGATTTTATATATCCTTCATTCTTTTAGTATTTCTTTTGTGAATCGCCATAAATGTAATGTCGTGTCATGTCACAATTTTACTATTGGTATGTGTTATATTTTTTATGCTTTATATTACTGTACAGTTTATGACCTGCCATAAAGATGCTTGTGTGTAACTTGGTTTATAAACTCTATTTAGCTATCTCTGTGACTGTCATACGACCAATGATCACGTTAGGTCAAAGACAGCAAAAGGGATTATGTGATCAGAGTTCAACACCTAGACATATTTTGTCTTGGGTCAATTCTAGGGCCTCTCCTGTTCCCTATATATACGAGTCAGACTGATAAACTGGTTTTGGTTAATACAACATCTTTACGGTTTTTGTTTTACTTCAGTTCCAAAGAATCCAACAGGTCCATCATTTTCCCTTTGTTATGGGCGTGGAGAACTTTAAAATTTTCTTTGGGTGTTTTATGTTTTGAAGTAGGTGTTCATACATTACTGACCTTATATCTGAGAATACTCGCATGTTCTTTGTATCTTACATCAAAATTTCTGCCTGCTTGTTTTATACAGATTACTGGAAATTCACCGCACTCCAATCTATATATGCCTGATGAATTTTTCCAATTTGGGTTGTTGGCATAGTTGTTTTAGATTGAATATGGATAGAAGAGATTTTTTCGGAATAACAAGAATATCAGTGGAAAGTAGACAAAAGTGTTATATTCTATTCTTGAGACCACGAATATCCACAAAATAAACGAGTTGTAGATCAAGTTTTTCAAGAAGTTTGTGATCCGTCTCATTATGCTGTTGCAGTTGCCCATTTTGTTGACGACCGATATGCCAATCATGGTTTATGACAACGAGGATCACTTGATGGACAACTAGATCACCCGATCTCAATTCATTGGCTTATTTTATTTAAGGATATATTGAAACTATGATTATTTTTGGTTAACAGTTGAAAGAATAGAGTGAACATTTATTCTAAAGAGATTTTTAATACGGGTAAAATTATCAGGTTCACATAAAATGGAAAATTAGGTAAGCATAGTCAGAAAATATTGTGAAGGTCAATGGTGTAGCAGAGAAGAAAGATTAAACTTGGTGCTCGGTTTCAGTGAAACTGATAGAGAAGAAAGAACTAACATCAAAGAAGTCCAAAGAAATATCAATAAAAAAACAGATCACCATTTTCTTTGTAGGATTTCAAAGAAATAAATTAATGAGTGTTTATAAGCAACTTACAGATAACAGTTTCATCAGGAGTTTGATACCTCTCGCTGGAATGGAGGAAAGATTTTCAAAATATTTTCTCTTTATAAAACCCTAATTTTCAATAAATTGAAAATTTGTAAATATCAAACCAATCAATCAATCAATATATCCTTTATTGTCTGAAGATTCACATCTTCTTCACAAAGTCTTGTTGTCTCACCCAATTCGTTTGAAATAACACGCAGAGCATAGCACCCTGAGGACAGCTTTTTACTCAGGAAGAAAATATGATGTTCAAAATTGAGGTTACTGTCTAAGTGAATCCCTAGGAAGGTGTTGATGTTGTTAGCTGAAATAATAACATTCCCCATGGGAATGTCTGGTATACTGCATTGAAATGACAATAGATTAGTTTTGTTAGTGTTAAACGAAAGCAGATTCGCCACTTTCTCACAGCAGTTGTGTCCCGAGACATTTTGCTAAAAAGATTGTTTGATTTTTGATCACGCCATAGGATCGCTGTGTCGTCTGCAAAAACAGTGAATACAACCTCAGTCTTGATGTGTGCAAGGTGCAGAGACCCTTGTGGTACACCATGTTTAATTAAACCAATATCGGAATAGCTATTAGCTTTTACAATTTCGTTGACTCAAATAAGACGCAAACCACTCACTTTCCAAAAACTCCAATTGAAACTTTATCGAACCAACCTCGTATTCCCGCAACACCAGATACTGTTATTTCTAAATCTCTGTCTACTCATAACAAACTGTTATGTTTATTTCATGCTATAATAAATGTTCTCAAACGATTACACCATGATGAACATCGGCTGCATCAAAAATACGACACGCATAAATGATTGCATCAATAAATCTGTTCCTGGCGTTAGTCAGTGGATACTCTTCGATAAACAACTATAAAACGTCAGTCGGTCACTATAACGTTATTTCCTAGTATTCTGTTTTGGAATCGTAAATAGTGCAGGCCTAGAATCAACCTTATTTTTGACTGATTGTCTGTCTGTCAAAACATCTCCAACTTCCGAAATGCCCGTTGTCTAGGTGAATTATAATGATTATTTCTTTCGCCTATTAAATATCAG
The DNA here is from genome assembly GCA_944452925.2 of Chrysolina oricalcia. Classification (NCBI taxonomy): domain Eukaryota; kingdom Metazoa; phylum Arthropoda; class Insecta; order Coleoptera; family Chrysomelidae; genus Chrysolina; species Chrysolina oricalcia. Next base: position 52,040,176 of record OX101821.2, read on the forward strand.
TCATCAACCAATCATACGTTTGTTTCCTGTTTGACAGGACCAATCAACACGCTCTATTAGCGACTATTTACATGATGCACAATAGTCACCGACTATTCAGCATGATACTCATATCAAGGAGCCTGAGCATCTGACAGTACTCTAAATAAATACATATTAAACGTCAAATAAAAACAATCGTGTTGAAGCTGTATAAGAGAATGAATGTGGACCTTCTGCAAGTTCTTCAAAAGCTGAACAAATGTCACAAATTACGCATGGTGGAAATGTCACATACAATAATTGTGTTTTTAATTTCAATTGATAAATTATAAAGATGGTGCTGTTTTTGTTTAGATTTTGTGCTTTGTTCTTGATATTTTGAATAAATTATTCCAAATTGTTTATAATTTTCATTAATTCATATGACTGATATAAAGAAGTAGATTCAAGAAATAATCTTCACAAATATAACACGACCTTGATAAATTGTCGACTATTTTATTGCTGCTAAATTTCTCTTGTATTTATTATACTCGACATTATTTTGGCATTAATAATCAGAGATGAAAGCCCTCGAGCTTCGCTCTCGGGCTCAATAGAATCGTGACACTGAAAATCCGCTTCTGATTTTCCGCCTAGTGGAAACCCGTCTTAACTGTATAATAAATTGTTGATAGTTATAATACATATTTTGTGATCATAGTTGACTGTTTATGGTTATGATGAATTGATTGTTCATGTTTATATTAATACTTTTAATGCTTCGTGAAATAGTCTTCATAAAATTCCACTCGTGATTGAATTTATCTCATAAGTCTGTCTTTTATTTCTGAACTCAACTGAATTGTATCGAGAAAATACCACGAGTCCTGCGGACTCTAATAGAATCAGTCTATAATCACAAAACTCGTCCACCATCTTGATATTATGAATTTTGAAAAATAAATCATAATCGACTACTCCGAATATCCCGATGAACAGAATGTGACCATAATCACACAACTCGACCGCCATCTTGGAGCTGCCGTATTGAATTCATGAATTTCAACAAAAAATTCATAATTTTTGACCACGAAAATCCTCACATACCAATTTTGAATCGAATCGGGCCATGATCACAAAACTCGTCCGCTCTCTTGGAGCCGACATATCGAATTCAGTGACGTCAGTTTATTTTTCATATTTGTCTCAGCAAATCCTACCGCTTGATACCCATTTCAGGGGAGTGCCAGGGTTCCTTGATAGGGGGGTTAGGAAATGTCATCGATTTTGTCGGGCATCTTGTTTCGTCATTGGAGGGAAATTAAGGTGACTATCCTGAGATTGGAGGCGCCAAATTTGAATTACACTAAAAATCCTATTTTGTTGGATTGAATTCGAAACCAATCGGTGGGAGTAAATTGAAAAACGTGCAAGTGATTATTAATACATATTTGTTATTAATATATTCCCTAGTTCGCACAAGCATCTCAAAGGCTTCTGAGAGTTTCAAAGTTGACGAAAATAACAAATTTTTAACATTTTTTATAGGTTCTGAATGTTGGTCGTAGTTGATAATAATTATCAAATTGAATGAACTGACGAGAAAGTAAATTATATGAGCCGTTAAAAAATAAAAAAAAGGTGAAGAATCACATAATCTGAGATTTGAAATATATTTCAAAGATTCAAAGAATAAATATCAATATATCTGTTGTACCACTAGTTGAATAAATTGCACCCTTCAAAGAGAAATTCTTTTCATGTCTAATGAAAGGAATAAAAAAAACTCTCTTATGTTGACATTATTCCAGAACCTCAGGTGCAAGAAGAAAGTGTGATTTGTAATATGATTGATTTCTATTTTATTATAAAATGTGTGAATGTTAAATGGGGTAAATGATTAAAATGATAGATAGATAAATATTTATTCGTCCTTGAAGTTTACTCAAATATAAAAACTTATCAGGCTATAGTCACTGTCGTTCACCCTGCCTTGTTCACAAACCTAACTCACATTTCATCGATATTTATAATATTTTCAGAAATAATTTATGAGTACACTGTTATTAATGATATTAGTCAATGTTATATTTTATAAATTTCGGTATCATTTATACATTGTTTCATAAATAGTAATTTACAATTTCTTTATGTATAAAAAAATTTGACATTTCTATTCTATATATCTACCTAATATCCTAATTAAATGGCTAGTAGTAAAATTGTGCATATCTAATATTTAAATAAAACATATTATTTGTTTTTGTAACGTTCCATAATAATTTTTATAGTTAATTTTGAGTTTGGATAGTTCTTACACTTGGTAATGTGAACTTTTCTTTCAATTTTATTTCTTCCTTCTGATAATTGTTGTACAATAGTGTTATTGCACAGAAATGTTCAATGAGTTTCTCTCATCTTTGTAACGTTGTTGTAAACAAGGGGTGGAAGGAGACTGTGAATCCTCATCTGAAGTGGCATAAAGACCTATCAATATCAATCATTTCATAGCACCAGGAATAGAATATAATGAACAAACCCGTATTTGATGGTAAACGATCGGCCATGGGTACAGATTCTAGCAAGTATCTCTCTATCTCCAATGGAACTCCAACAGATTGATACGATATCACAGTGGACAGACCAGATTTTTACCAACCTTGGTAGGAATAACTAAAATACAATACAATACAATACAATACAATACAATACTTCATTCATCACTCGAATCTATCATACAAATTATAGAATATAAAATATACATAGATTAGCGGACTAGTCAAAAAAATTGTTTGTTACAATTTAAAATTACAATCACAATTCCAACTTACAATTAACATTAATTATGTTGCTCTGTAGTGTGCATGCTTGAATAATGTAGGAAAGATATGGAGGACAGTTATAGGAATATATTTCGCAACCATAAATCATGATTCTAAAAATTCATCGGTAGAGTAAAATGCATTGCATAGCAGGTAATTTGATAGTTTATTTTTGAAGCTAGTACTATTGTCTATCACACCGAAAAGATTTTGGAATTTATTGTGAAATTTTATTTGTTGATAAATATGTGAGTGTTGGCTAACCGTGAGTCTGGAGTAATACTGATGGAGCAGACTGCATCCCCTAGTTCCATAGTTATGTAAATCACTTTGTTTCATTAAATTACTATTATTGTTTCTTAAGTTTATCAACAAGTTATATATGTAAAGCGATGGTAGAGTCATGATTCCCAATTCCACAAATATGCTTTTACAGGAGGTTCTAGGGTGTGCTCCCTTCATGCAGCGTAGTATTCTTTTTTGGAGAATAAAGACTTTATGTATATGTGCTGAGGAGCCCCAGAATATAAGTCCATACGATATAGTTGCTTGTACCAGACCAAAGTATGCAAGTTTCAAAACATTAATTGATAATGTGTTCCTCAACTGTCTGATTAGGAAACATATCGAGCTCAATTTACAAACAATGCTAATCACGTGCTTTTCCCAAGTCATCTTACTATCGATTGTAATTCCCAAAAATTTAATGTAATCAATTTCCTGTAATGACCGTCCATTCAATTTTACTAAATTACTGAAATTATGACTAACATTTTTCGTCATAAATGACATGAAGACTGTTTTTACGTCATTTATCGTTAGTCCGTTGTGTATACAATATTGATGAAACTCGTTTGCACTTGAGTTGGCTTCAGATACCGAGTTGCATGTTTTGCCTTCAATTCCAAAACTAGTATCATCTGCGTACGCTACAATAAGACTTGGAGTTTTGCAAGACTCCCTCAAGTCATTCACAAATAGATTAAATAATAAGGGGCCCAATATAGATCCCTGAGGTACCCCAACTTTCACAGCAACTGCTTCAGATTTGGAATGATCAATGACTACTACTTGCTTCCTATCACTTAAGTATGAATCAATCTATTTATTAGCGTTGCCTCGGATTCCTATTCTATTCAGCTTTTCAATTAGAAGGGGATGATCAATAGTGTCAAAAGCCCTACTGAGATCAAAAGATATAGCTAATGGGGTTGACTTGCTGTTTAGTGAGTCGTATATGAATGTTGTTAATTCACCCATAGCAGTCGCGGTTGATTTCTTTTTCCGGAAGCCATGTTGATATGTGGAAAAAAGATCATGAGTTACAAGAAATTGTGTTGCTTTCTCATTGAAGCATATATCAAATACTTTTGCAATTTGGCTTTGTATACAAATGTTCCTGTAATTGATGATGTCATTTCTGGATCCCTTGTTCTTATACACTGGTATAGACTTGGACACTTTTAAACTGTTAGGATACTCTCCTTCAATAAAAGATATATTCACCAGGTATGACAGCTGTATACATACAATATTAGCTACCGCATGAAGAATTCGACCTCCAATTTCGTCTAGACCTGATGCAGGTTTGGATGATATTCTTTTAATCATAGTGATGATTTCAGTAGGTGTTGTAGGATATAGGAATAGTGTTTTTTGTTTGTAATCTGTGAGTTTCAAACCCTCATAATTTGGTCTGGCGCATTGAAAATTAGTGAAATGGTCACTGAAAGCATTGGCAATATTTACAGAATCTGATATAGTATTACCATTTATCAGTGAGACTTGGTTCGATATTTCATTTTTGTTATTGTTTTTTCCTCTCATTTCGCCAATGATTTTCCAAGACTCTTTAGCTATGTTATTTGACTGGATTATCCTGTTATCATTATAGGTTATTTTGTTTTGTTTTACTTTTTCATTGTATATCTTTTTGAAGCTTTTGTATAAAAAGGAACACCAACATTATATCGTATTGTCATAGCAAAAATAATGGCATTCAACAGTTTCTTTCCAAAACCAAATTGAGATCTGTTTCTCATTAGAACAGTTTGAACTCACCGTTGTTCTAAGCCTTTGTCTTGACTTCTCATGTAGGAGAGATTCTTGAAGATTGGTTTCAAAATCTATTTTATTCAAATGGTCTGAACAAATCCTGGATAAATCAATAGGAACCCATACTACAGAAAATTATCCATTGCTGTTTTCTTGGGGAATATATGGAACGAAGATTTATCATCATGGTATGATGTAGGAGTATGGTTACAATATTAAACAACTAGCAATACAAAATACAAGAAATAGGCATAATATTTTATTATGATTTATCTGACCAACGGGCTTTAGTAACTTTATTTATTCGCAAATTGACGTAAATATAACCAAAGTTACCAATTTCAGGATAGCCACCTTAATTTCCCTCCAATGACGTATTCTCTCCCTTTCCTCAGTCTTCCCCTTGTCCAAATGCTCACTTATTTCATAACCCCTTCCTATCATAAGAACCCTGGGGGGTGCTTAAAAAATAATTGGTCCGCCACCTTTGGGAGGCTGTCATATTGGATTTAGAATGACGTCACTTGTCATTCAAACCAAACGTTTTTTGCAAAATTTCAACTCAATCGGTTGAGGATTACTGGTTTGAAATCCAGTTGCAAGATTTCACCCACACATTCTTAACTAACATGGCAAGTCAAATAAAAGTTTTTTTGTACAACTTTTATTAAAAATGACGTTTTTGTACAACTGTCAACAAAACTTGACATTACAAAAACTAAGTATGTGGTAGATCTCGTCAAAATGAACAACTTTTTTCCTATAAAATGTTCATCGAAGAATGATTCGTTTTCGAGTTATAGATTGTTGAATATTTTTCAAAACATGGTTGGTTTTTGCCATAAGTTTTTTGCAATTTTAGTTATTTTCATCAAATTTTGTACGCAGTATACCCAGACAGGCTTCTCCTATACTGAGCATTATCAAACTGCTTAATCAATCCAAATAAAACAAATTGTCAGGTTAAATTTTCCAATTAGAAAGTGCTACATTTCGGAGTTTGTAAAAAAAAACAATTCGGAGAAGTACTATATGTTATTTATTAGGCAATTGAACATATAAAAATTAAACAAAACAACTATTTCACTGTTCGAAGTGACGACTCCCAACAGTAATACAAGCTTCTGCTCTCCTCATCAAAGAATTCCGCACCCGTTGAAAAAGTGTTTCTTATCGTTTCACAGCAAGCTATGATGCGATCCCTCAACATTTCCTCGTTTTCAATGGAGCTAACATATACTAGCGATTTCAGGTGTCCCCAAAAGAAAAAATCGACGGGATTGAGGTCCGGTGACCTCGGGGGCCAATGCTGAGGGCCTCCTCTGCCGATCCACCGTTGGGGATATGCCAGGTCTAAGACATTTTCTTTAAGATTCAATGTACTTTTCAACATTGAGTAGACACTCCATAACGTAGGATAATTTTTGTTTTTTTCTTAAAATAACATATACGCACATTTTCACAAACCTCTTACATGTTTCTTGTCGCACCATTCATGAAATTGGTCATATGTTTTCTCATATATTAACTTGGATGTGGCCGGTAACATATAAAATATAAAGAAATGGCCATATGCGCTTTCTTAGACATAGAAGGGGCATTCGACAACACCTCTCACGAAGCAATAAATAGGGCCCTAACGAAAAAGGGAGTAGACAGAACCACATCCAGATGGATGTGCCAAATGCTGGCTACAAGAACACCACATATTGATGGAGTGTTATGCTGTACACCACAAAAGATTAACTATACTGGGATCACACCAGCTGACTGTGGAAGAAATACCACAAATGGACCCCTCAAAATCCTAAAATTCCTGAAGGAATTGAGGCTTGAGGGGCTGCTGTAAACGAGAACACCTTGAGATAGCAGAAGAAGATGGGGCACAATAGATCTAACTAGGTCGCAGCGCATCAGTCACCATCCATACCTACCAATACCAATACCAACATATTAAATATTATTTCATATGCTTTCTCAGATATATCTGATGGGGTATCACTACCACTATCATAATCAACATCCATCTTCTTGAAAATAACTTGAAATTGAAGCAACTACGAGCAAACACAGTCAAATACACGCGGTGCGCCAACAAACCGTTTCTATAGTAACGACACAGAAAGACCACTCGATGCTGTGAAATTGTGTTGGAAGTATTGATAACATTAAAGATAACATGAATGGAGAAGAGAAGTATTATTTATTTAATTTGGACTCCTTTTTTTCAGACAGGAATAATTTTTGAATACGATTTTAATTAAAACATTGAATATTATTTCGAATATGCTCCAATATACTTCTTGCGCTGTACGTGCGAGGTTGTCAGACGACAAGTGCGTGAACTAATTAAATCTATACATTACCTACGGATTGTACGAAATGGGAAGAAAATCTAGGAACAGCAATTACCGAAGTCAGATAAATAAATATATTCCCACCGGCATTTAAACTGATTTTCTACGAGAGGAAATTTGAACAAATGAAAAGCTCCATGAGGGTATTTTCAAAATACGATGAAAATCCTTCGATATAACGAAATATGAGAATCCCACGATATTTTTGTCCATTTGGAGAAACTCCATTGCTTAGAAAATTTCGGCTCCGAAACGGAGTTCATAAAACTTATTATTTTGTTGACCTAGTGCTTTACACAAATGGTTCAAACATTGTCAAAAAGAAGATTAATTAACACCAGTATTAGAGGTGAAGGAATGACTATAAAAACGGTTCACATCCAGGTCCAAGAGACCACTACCATTACGAGCTCTGTGTATGGAAAAAAAATCTATGTGTAGCCTCCACAGATGTTCTCTACACAACACACATACCTGGCAATCAGGATAGAAAATGATTATCATCAGCATGTTTCCAGTTCTGATGAATATCAAGGGGCCATAAGTATGGACACATTAGGAACAAATAGAGGTTGGCACGCTAAATTATTTTGTAAATTCTATTATAAAACTCTTATTCGGCAACAAATACAAATTCATTACAAGTGAATGATTACTATATTTACATGCATACACCATACACTGACTGTGTATACCTTACTAATCACGAGCAATGCTAAAATGATCATTACAAAAACAAGAAACCATGAATACATATTTCAATCAGGTGGGACAACATTTGAATGAACTTCTTTGTTGATAGCCCTTTCTTCAGATTTTTTAAACATCTACAATCTACAATCTATTCGGATGTGACCAGTCGAAGTATAATTAAGGATTAAACGACTTACCTTAAGGAAGTTCAATCCAAATTATACGAGACTGGTCACATCCGAATAGAGAAACACCCTCTCAAGGATACACTTATTTATGTTTGTATATGCATATAGTCTAAGAGCTAGCAACGTTTTCGAGAGAGCATTTCAGGTCGGCCAGTTTTTAGAAATGTTATCTCTCTCACTCTCCCGGACGTCATACGGGCCATCTGGCTAGCGGTAGAGGTTGCGTTCATCACTGCGTATCGTACCTGTCCTGTACAGGTAATATATTTTTTTTTCAAGGTTTCTTTTTTTTATTAGTTTCATTTAACTTTTTGATACATGAATACGTTATTGCCAGATATTTTTATCGTTGTTTAAACTGTGCCAGACGCCAATAACAAAATAAAGAAAAAAATTGAATAATATACAAAAAAGAATTCAAAATATTTTAGAATGGCTGAAATTTTTATATGATGTTTTTTAAGTATCTACAAACCCAAATTTAATTTGCCAAACAATAATTCGGTTGGTAAACCTCCAGCCAGACCGATTTGAAAGTGAAAAATGATTGGGCATGTTAGAAGAGTAAAGTCAGTCATGCGCTAGTTGGGCAAGCGAGATAAACCACAACAGTCGTTTGCAGCTTTGGCCGGCTGATGCGCCTGTGCATAAGCCTCATAGTGGATCATGTTCTATGGGGTCTGTGGAATCATGTTAAAAACTAAAGTTGGTGATGATTCTCAGAGTACAATGTGGTACATTTTGTTCTCAAAATAAAACCACATCACTTTTCACTTTCAAATCGGTCTAGCTGGAAGTTTAACAACCAAATTATTTTTTTTCCTTCGTTGTTTGTTTAGCAAATTAATTTTGGGTTTGTAGACACTTCACATATAATATAAAAATTTCAGTCATATTAAAATATTTTGAAAAAATAAGTTATTTTTTAATCAAAAATAGCGTCTGGCACAGTTTAAACAACGATAAAAATATCTGGCAATAATTGAATCATGTGTCAAAGAGTTCAATTAAAATAATAATAAGAAAAGAAACCTTCTTAAATTAATTTGAAAAATAAATATTTTACCTGTATAGGAACGATGCGCACTGATGAACGCAACCTCTACCGCCAGCCAGATGGCCCGTACGACGCCCGGGAGAAAGAGAGAGGTAGCATATCTATAAACTGGCCTTACTGAAATTCTTGTTTTCCCGACGTTGCTAGTTCTCGTACTAATACAAGAGTAAATAATTTTGTATAGACAAGTATCCATTTTTGTTAACCCTACCCCAAAGGCGATCAAGTAACCATCATCGCAAAGTAAATTGAAGCATATTCGAGCAGCGAGCGGGATGGATGTGGGGAGACCAGGGTGATTCATTCTTTCAACTTGCGCATAGTCAGTAAAAGAGGTAATACCACAATGTAATCTATTCGGATGAGACCAGTCTCGTATAATTTAGATTGAATTTCCTAAAGGTAAGTCGTTTAATCCTTAATTATTTGTGAACGTTCACTTGTATTTGGCAGTTTGTGCAATTTGTAATATTAATTTCCTGTGAAGTTACTGACGGACTATTCAATCCAACTTTATACAGTCCTTCATCATTAACACGTTGACTGCCGTGCTCATTTTTTCATTTTTGGTATCAGAGCCGAAGCAAAATCGAAAATTTTGTCCCAGAAACAATTATGGACTCTATGTAGGTACAGCCTACAGAAGATAGTATATTGTTGAATTTTTAGGAAATTCAATATATTAAATACAGTATAATTCGTTGTTTTTACTGATTTGTCTACCACGCCGACTCGGTTTGTGCGTCGAATGAGAACAATTTGCAACGCAAACTTGTTACTGAAGCCGTCTCGGTCTGTTTTCGCGATATTATCGACAATAATTTAGACCGATGGCTTCAAGAACAGTTCAATTGGCTCGGCCCCATAGACCGAGTTGGCCTGGTGTATCAACCTCAAACTCGGTCTATGAGACCGAGGTGGCTCACCAGAATAATTTTTCCTCGGTCTCATAGACCGACATGGCAGTCAACGTGTTAACCAATGATGGTGCTATCCTTGTAGTGGTCATTGTGGTCATTTTGTGACAGCTTTTTCGCTCTTGAAAAAACGCTCGATCTCCACAGTTTTTGTTAAAAACGAACCTATTCTCGCATGATGGAAACAATAGACAGAGCAATAGACAAAGCACTCTTTGTAACTGTGGTGGTGCAGAGGCTAGCGTCGCTACCAAGTAAACTGAAGGCCTTGGGTTCGATCCCGATTTTCGTTACTTTTTTTTTTAACAAGTTACATTCTTTTTTTCCTTTTGTTAGAGATGTAAATTATTGGATATTTAGATAGCTTATACATTTGGGATTACAATTGAGTGTTAATTTTCTCATAGGTAATATTGTCTAAGAGTTGCGTGAGTAGAAACAATAATGTGTGTATTTCGAGCACAAAGTTCCATTGCCGCTCTCCAAAGATCACCGTAACTCTCTTTGTCGAGCGGCAATCAATCACTTTGCGCTCTAAATATATAAATACTTATTTTCGATGGGAAAACATATGTTTTTAATTTCGTCAGAAGTTTTTCGTGTATCGAATTCAATTCGTGTGGTTAAAAAAAATATGACTGTTGAATATTACTCATATGCTGAATTTCAAATAAATCATACAGAAACTAAAAATAAGAAGTAGTGTGGGATAACCCGGCATCAAAAGTAAGAGTGTGGAAAGAGTTGATCACATTATCATTTTCATTCTCATTGAAATCTCATCTTTTCAAGGTTATAAACATCTGATTTGTCCTACGCATGTGAATCACCCGATTTATAAACGAAGATGAATTCGCCAGGTGTTTCATTGACGGGGAAATCTTCAAGACGGTGTGACTCATCAATTCAAATGAGAATCTCATGCACCTGTTCGGAAACAGATAAATCTACGGATTATCTCGAAAGTTGATATGCAGAATTTGTATCTCTTTAATTTGGGTGGTACTCGTTCTGTTCTTTTAACTGGATTATCATTAACAGATGAGTGAGAAAAGTATATTGTCAATATTGGCGCAGACCTAGTGTTCAATGAAAACATCTTCAAATAATCTAGGAAATCCTAAGAACATTTCGAAAACGTCTGAGAACTCTACAGAAACACTCATTATTCTAGTTCTTATTCCAGAATAATCTCAATGTAATCTAGAATTTTTTGGATGTTCTAGAACTTATATTTCACTGTTTGAGTGATCTGATTATGAGATTTCACAGTAGAGCAGTGAATTGTTGAATAGCAAAGGTTATTGTTCAAACGATCGACGTCATAGTATCAAGTTTGTTTTTGAACTGTCAAGTGGATGACAGTGTTGTAACGTTAGTGAAGGCAGTTATACAATAATATATTATTATGATACAAGTTTTATAAGACACCATTTTGTCGCACGCGTTGTTTGGAGTACGACGAGCGAAGCCAAACGAAAATAAAAACAACAGGAACATGAAGCCAGATGAATCAAGAACGAAAGGGACAAGAATCCAAAAGAAAACAAGAACAGGAGGAAAAAGAAGCCTTAAGGAAACTAGAACAACAGGAACACGAAGTCAAGAGAAAACAAGAACTCAGGAGGAAACATGATCAAGAAAAGTTTCTTCAACGAATTGAAACGCAGAGAAAACGAGAATAAGAGGAACAGAAATCCAAAAGAAAACAAGAACTAGAGGAACAAGAAAACAAAAGAATGCAATACCAAGAAAAATGAAAAGCCAAATGAAAACAAGAACATCAGGAACATAATAATAATAATAGTAATAATAATAATATAATAATAGGACTTTATTCAATCAACTACAATATAACAATATAAACATACGTATATGATTGAATAGGCGGAGTGTCACTGCCAAGCAGTGTTTTTCAACTCAACCTTCAGCATAGAAACTTAATTAAATGGTATAATAGAAAGTACTAATAATAAAAATTTAAAATAATATAGAACTAAATTGAATCGTCAATTCTCAATAATATCAACAATATCAACGACTGTATCAATTCAAAACTATATGAAATCCCAAAGAAGTATTACCAAATGCCAGAAACATGGCCGCATTACAGTTTTTGTATATAATCGACTTACACAGTAGAGAGAAGATGAGCTTTAAGTTTTTTCTTGAAGTTTCTAATAGAATAGTTGGTGAACTCAGGAGGCAAATCATTATAAAGCATGCAAGCGGTGTAGGAGAAGCTACGTTTGAAAGTGGTAGTAGAGTGTTTAGGAATCACTAGCAAACGCCTATTCCTTGTTGAAAAATCATTGATGTTTTCGAAGCCAAAAAAACTTAAGAATAACAAAGACAAGAAGTCGAAGGAAAACAAGAACTAAGGCAAAGAAGATCACGAAGAACAAGAAAAACAAAGAAAAGAAGAACAAGAAGCCAAAAGAAAATATGGACACGAGGTCTTGTTCCTCGTGTCCTAAACAACAACAGAAACACGAAGTCAAATAAAAAACAAAAACTCAGGACGAAACAGGACCAAGAAAAGTTTCTTCAACGAATTGAAATGCAGAGAAAACAAGAAGAACATGAATCCAAAAGAAAACAAGAACTAGAGGAATTAGAAACCAAAGGAAACAGTACCAAGAAAAAAAAAGCCAACATCAGGAACATGAAGCCAAAAGAAATCAAGAACAACAGGGGCAAGAAGCTAAAAGAAAACGAGAACTCAGGAGGGGAGAAGGCAAAGGAGAGCACGAAGGACGAGAAACCAGAAGAAATAACGGACAAGAGGAACAAGATGCCAAAAGAAAAGGACACGAGGTCTTGTTCCTCATGTTCTAAACAACAACAGAAACACGAAGTCAAAAAAACACAAGAACTCAGGACGAAACAGGACCAACAAAAATGTCTCCAAAATATTTGAAATGCGTGGAAATATCACTTCAAAGCTACTAGAAATCAGTTTGGTCCTCTTAGCTAAAATGTCGTATAACTAGAATTGTGTAAACGTTTAGGAAACTGTTTCAAATTCATCCTTTTAATTGTTCAATAATTTAACTATAAGAATGATCTAAACAACTCTTTGGTTTCAACGAACACAATAATCATGTTCGCAATGTTAACTCAACAGATTGGCTCTTCGACAGTCGTAATCTCCGGTCTTAATATAATGCCAATGAAACTGAATTTTTCTGTTACCTGAAAATTACAAAGCCAATTTGTTAATTTGAAAGGCAATAGAGGCAGTTACTCAAAAACAAGAAATTCAGTAGAATCAATTCAATTAAAAATAGGATCAATGTAAACATATTAAAATGTATGTATGCCACTTCTATATTCGATCATTTTAATTTTTAATTTGTTTTGCTAGTTCCATATATCATCATATACAATACTATGTGCACTCGGCAAATACTCTGGTATTTAGTTTTTACATACTTAGTAATTGGAAATCATTAAAGATAAGGAATTCAAGATAACTGATCAGACTTGAACAGACACCGTCAAAACATTCAAAACTACTCACCGATAGTTTTGATGATATGGAAATCATCGATGTCGTGTCCATCCTTCTCCTTATCGTCGTCTGAATAGTCTTCGCTGGTGGCGGCCGATGAAGAGTCCAAACTTTCGGTGCTCTCTTGTCTGCTCCGGATGCTGTAGTCCGCCATTCCGTGAAAGTGTATCAATTATCTATTATTTGTTTGCACTTAGCATCAATAGTTCGGGAAGGAGCTGCGATCTCGCGGGAAGCTGGAAAGAAATTGTGGCGGTCAGATTGAACGTTGTCGGAGTAATAATAATGATAATAGTAATAACTTTAACCACTCAGAAATAAATACAAATAAGAAATAATACAAGGATAATGGAAGTGAATAAAGATGTTTAGCGATAAGTATGAGCAGTTGTTTCGCGAAGAAATATCCTTTCTGAAAAAGTGAACTGTGTAATATAAAATGTACAATGTGAAATATAGAGTATAAAATGTAAAAGTTGATATTTAAAATATAAAATACAAGATGTTGAATGTTAAGGTTGAAATGTAAAATGGAAAAAGTGAAATTTAAAACGGAAAGTGTGAAATGTTGAATGTAAATAGTAACAATACAATGAAAATGAACATTTCAATAATACAATATAATAAACGATGAACAATAAACATCATGAATAATGATACCCTATATAAAACAATAATAAGTATAGTTTATCCAATCTCAGTTGAATGAGCTGTAAAACCTGATTAGCACTTCAATGACTTCGCCTCTTTGAACGTACTTGCCGACCATTGACGGAGATATTGTCTCTTACTTGGGTATAACTTTGCGTATTGCTTGCTGTATAGAAATTTGCGAATATAATGTGTCTTGTTCTTATAATGAATGAAGGATTGCGCGTGTATGGGTACGGGACGTTGCTCGTAACTTATTGACAAGTTATCTGACACACCGAAAACAAGTCGTTCAAAAAAATAGAATAAGGCAACATCAGGAAACATTGATAATTTATTTGCTGGTACGGCTATCTTATATACACATCAAAGTCGTGGCAAGACTCAATCATCATAACCCTCCGAATCAGATGAATCACTCATGTTTATGATTACTGCTGAATGGATGGCAAAAGGAACTATGAGTTCTTTTGAAATCACATGTAAAATGCATTCTGTCCAAAGATCTTTATACTCCTCTCCTAAGATTTGGACATGGACTGGATTTTCTCAATTTGTTTTTTATAAATGCCCAAACCAATTCAATGGGGTTGAAAACACAATAATACGGAGGTAACCTCAGAAGCGTATGACCAGAATGTTTACAAAGTTCATGAATAATATATTCTTTTTCAAAATTTTCATTTTTAATTATACGTAGTAATACCTCCTTCGTGGCTTTTTGGGGAATATTCAATTTTTTATAAGCCATAAATTCCAAAATGTCTCCTTATTTTGTTGCTTTCGTCGGTATTTTTATATTTTGACGCGACTGGTATGACGCATTATCCATTACAATAACAGAAGTTGGTGGTATATTTGGTAATAATTGTTCACTGAACCATTTTTCGAATGAAGTTGCAGTCATGTCCTCATGATAATCTGCTGAACATTTTTTTATTTGTTTTGCTGACAACAGCAACGCGTTCGCTACAAAACCATCTTCACTACCCGCGTGTACAATAATTATACGTTTTCCTCTGGAACATGGTGATTGGAGACAACAGTTTTGGGAGTTATCTACCCATCCATACCGAATTACATCATTACTATCGAACCAAGTCTCGTCAAGATATACTATATGTCTCTTCGATTCCTGATGTTCTTTTATTTGTCGCAAGTCTTCCGGAACGATCCGGGGTGATTCCATTAGGAGAAAAGAGCATTTGATTACGAAAAATTTGATACCGTACATTATTAGGTTTCAAACTTTAAGTTAAAAAAACTTTAAAACATTTCATTACAAATTTCTCAAATCGAGAAATTAAAATAAGATTTGAATGCATCGAGCAATCTGTAACAAACACAACTGATAAGACAAAATCAATAATCCAAAAGCTTATAAAATATCTTCTTGCATAAATGTTATCATTACCATGTTCTTTAAATAATTATACAATAAATACATTTACTTTCGCAGAAGCGAAGTAAAATAAGAAGTGGACCTCCTTAACGTTAAATCTAATTTTAATACAAAAAGCTGCTTTATTTTATGAAACATCTAACGTAATTTCTTAACGGAATTTTGTTTAAATCCTATAAGTAGGCGTCATCAAATTATTTGTAATGAAATTGTATTTTTTCCTTACCCGACGAGCCACCATGTTGCCATTTGAAAAAAACTAGTAATTACAATTTTAAAATTATATTTCACAAATCACATAAATTTTGACCGAAAATAGTGAAGTTGTTTTATCCCAAAATTGTAGGGCTGTAATTAGTGATTTGAACGTAACCATAGGACTCTAGATTGAAATGTAATATTCAAAATTTGAAAAATCAATTGGTTACAAAAAGTGACAAATGATTCATGGTTGTATTCAGAATGTCATAAGGAGACAAAAGAGGTGAAAATATACTGGGTGTCCCATTTAAAAATGGAAAGTTTAAGTAAATTCCGGCGAAACCGGAAGTTACATGGGTTTGAGTTATTCGTCAAAAAACGCAGTTCTATATCCTATGAAGACCCTCCAAATTTCATTCCATTATCTTCAAGCGGACACCCGGTATATAAAAACATAATACAGTCAGGTACAAATAAAATGAAATATAAAACTGTTATGTAAATTTTGATATGGATGAAAATACATTAGATGAAAATATATATGAAATGTAAACACTTGTGGTATAACATCCTTCAAATTCTGAGTACTTCAGATTTTTTTGATCGAAATATTTCACAAACGAAATTATACATTTCTGTATAGTATCAAAATATACGATTCAAATCATTTCTATTGGGCGACCCGTATTCTTGCATTTTTCGACTGAGATGATTTTTTCAAGACATATTCAATAATAAAAAACCGAATATTTAGGACTTTTTTTATAAATAATAGATTCCTGTTAATGAAAATCCCGTATGAATAGGGAATATGCATAATTTTTTTTTATTTGTTTAATCAATTTTTCACTTCGTTACAACATAGTAAAAAATATAAATACCTATTTGAACGCCTCCATTTTCGCGCGCTATGGATGACGTCACATGGCGCTATCAGTGATGTTCATCTTCAGTGTCGTTCGTTGAGACGTACTCTGATTGCACTACTTGCTTGAAGTTGATATTTTATAAAAGAGTAAGACAAATGCAGTACAAGTGTTAGAGAGAAATGAACATATGTCAAAGTGATCTTGATCAACAAGAGCAGTCTTCAATGAACAAGCCTTTCTATAGTTATAGTCATTGACACTATTGACAGTTATTAATTAGGTTAGGGATTTGCAGTTTTAATCACTATTACGATGATGGAAAATGCTAAAAACCATTTTATAGGTATTGTCTAGTACCGGAATGCCAAAACACAATTATAAGTACACCAAGAAAAGTATTTTTTTCTGTTCCAAGAAATGCGAAAATACGTAAACAATGGTGTGAGGTTATGAGAAGAGGCGGAGTATCTCCAATATCACATTTACATTGTTGTGAAGATCATTTCAATGTGAATACATTGTATTTCGATAATTAACATGAAGTGAATTGATCAGAAGTACGTTTTGTATTCATAAATGTTTTGTATATACCTGTCTCACCTAAATCACAAAGGAAAACTATCATTTACTACTTATCAGTTCCGGTATTGTCGGATTGTGCTTTGACAAATCCGCTTTCAGTCATTTCTCTTGATAATTTACAATTGTCACTAGACCAAAATCGAACTATGTAATGGAAAACACTACAAATATATAAATAAAAAGAAACTTTTTATGAAAGGCGACTAGCACAGTATGCATATCAACACAGATGAATTTCATAACGTGCCATGTGACGTCATTCTTCGTTTCGACCAATTGTGATGCGTTTCGCAAATTTGAATTCCGCGCGCTTATTATGCACTTTTTGATTAAAGTTTTATGGAGTTAAATACAAACTAAATGATGAACTAATGGTTTAGGTGTTATTTCAAGACAATAAAGTATATGAGCTAAAAAAATCAAGTAAATTTAAATCACTTGCATATTCCCTATTGTAAAATAAGAAACAAATGACATTTCTAGCCTATTTGATGGTAAGAAGTCACAGTGGAAAACTAGAATACGATTTAGTTAGAAAAGAAGCTGCCACTTATAGGTCAATAACCAAATTTGGTGAATAAAATTCTGGCCCGCATTCTTGTAATAAATAGTTCCGATGATACATTTTAATTTCACTGACTCCTTTTAAAAACTTGCAAAAAACTTATTTCTCAAACGGTTACATCCTTACAATTTTATTATTATACACAACGATTTTATTTAGATAATTTATGGTCAGGAAACGTCAAAAGTCACGATTACTGTGCTTGACATGAATTCCATGGCCTTCTATGTGTTTAACTATAATGAACTGACATATCTGTATTCTCTGCTTGATTTAGACAATAAAAAACTATGATTTAGCTGCTGTATAGTAGATTTGGTTTATTAAAAAAAGGAAAATTTAAATTGAATTAATTTGAACCATTAATAACTTTTCTGTAAGAGTTTTACTCAAGGAAAGTGTCTCCTAATGTCTCCTCGAAGTGAAAGAAAACTATACCAACTATTTGGTTCAGTGGCTCTACCAATTACATAATTTTTTAAAATACTTATTCCACCATAACTATAGTAAAATAAATTTGTAGAAATTTGTCAATTTATTTTTTATCATTTTGTGTAACTGAAGTCGGTTAATTCTGTTTTGTTTAACGTAATAATATATGCATGAGAGTTTTATTGATTCTAGATACTGCTTTGAGTTCTTTGTAAAAGACTATATTTTTACCAACTTCAGTGAACAGAAAACTGAGAAATTGAGTTACTATCGACTTATTTTTTATCATTTTCTACAACCTAAGTTAGCTTATAGTATTTTATTTAACACAATAATCGAAAAAAAAAACATGAAAAAACGTCATTATCATGTTAATTTTTAACACAATTTCCTTACCGAATACCACTGAGATTCAATTAAAAATTGGAAATTTTTTCTTTCACACGAATTGTTTCAGAAATTTTTTATAATATTCGTCGGCTCCAAAAAATTTCCAGTAATAATTGAACCTCTAGTGGTATTATAAGTGACAATCCGAATAATGAAATGCTTACGTAGACAAATCATATCTGAACTATTTTTACTATTCATCCAACACATGCATAATTTCTATACATATTTCATATTTTATTATTCGAGTATTTCGAGCCAATACTTTCATCATGAAAAGACTTGTTTCATTTTAGCCTGACCTTGACAACGAATGGATTTTTGATACTTGATGAAATTTATGAATTTAATTAAATCTAGCACACATTGCTTCCACATGATCTATGTTCTCATTAACTCAGTTCGAAATGAATTAAATAATTCGGAAAAACAAACATTTGAAGCCAGGCGATTTAGCTGTATCAGTTTTATTATGACTGACCCAGATTTTGCCTTAAATGAAATCTGATTACATGACCCATTTCTGCAACTTGCCAAGATTTTGAGCAAAATAATTATGTTGGTAGGTGAGAGAAGCTTACGGTTGATGATTTCTTGATGATTTTCCAATCCTTTGTAGTTGAGTCAAGGAACTGCAAAAGGAACTGAAAATAGCTCTTTGTATATTTAGACTGCAAAGTGATAGATTGCCGATCGAAGTTACCTTTTAGGCAAGTCGGCAGGTGCTTTTTGATGGTGGGTAACTGGAAAATGTTCCGAAGTTATTGAAATTTTCGCCAGTTGTTTTTGGATAGTCTGTGGTGAAAAATCTGAGTTTTCGACCTCGAGGACCCGGTGTCAACTTCACTTTTTTCTTGACTTTTTTAAATTTGTCGCCTACATTTACTTGCTGAACTATGTGTTTTTCGAGGAGATATGAAAAACACAAAGTTTTAGAACTTTCTTTAAATTTTACTAGTAGGAAGTATTTTTTCGATTCCATACTTACCGAGATACAGATAAGACAAATTTTTCAAATCATGAAAAATAACTGAAAATGCAGGTTTTGGCCTTATACCTTTCATATTTCAACATATCACTCCAGCCTTCAAAACAGGCAGGGGTCCGCCATCACTGATGATTTACTGAAAGCTGAAGATTCTAATAATTTTTTTATACTACACGAAAGCATTTGGTATGATTGATCATTAGATTCTTATCTCTATTTTCAATTATCTGGGTTTCAGTCAGTACGCGATTAAGCTTCTGCGGTCTATTTTAACAGTCAGACTTCAGCATGTGCAAATTGGAGAGACAATATTATCAGAAATGTCAATAACATTAGGGGCCAGGTAGCCGAGTGGTAAAAGTTATTTCAATCACTCTGGTCTCTGACTGCCAGTCGAAGGTTCAAACCCAAGCGACCGCGGAAATATTCGTGGTGACCCGATAAA
Source organism: Chrysolina oricalcia (assembly GCA_944452925.2). Classification (NCBI taxonomy): domain Eukaryota; kingdom Metazoa; phylum Arthropoda; class Insecta; order Coleoptera; family Chrysomelidae; genus Chrysolina; species Chrysolina oricalcia. The sequence continues at coordinate 52,060,268 of OX101821.2, forward strand.
ATGCTAGGAATCGCACGTGAAAAGGAACGACCTCGTTAATCCTTGGCTCGAACAAGTTTCGACTTCTGAGGGCTTGCCGTTTGTAAAAGGACGACATCTGGTTGAAAGAAAAAACAATTTTAAAGACAATTAGTCGTTCCTCATGGAAATATTTTAGGACCATTACTGTAAAGGTAGTGTTGGGTAATAAGGCCCACCTGACTTTTGCAAAAAATGTTATCCTTTATATTTTATTCAAAAAAATCAGAAACTTGATGAGTTGATTGTTTGTGATGTTTGCCGCTATGTTAACATCAATATTCGTCTCCTTCAATACCACAGTAACCAAAAAAAGACAAATTTCAAAAACTTGCTGTTGGGCCTTATTACCCGCCTATTAGGGTAATAAAGCCTATAGTAAGTTATGCAGAATTTCGTTTATTTATTGTATATATAAATACATACAGATAATTTTTATTAATCAGAAACTCAATGAAACACTTATGAAAAAACAAAAATAAACATTATTTTCTACAAAAAGTAATAAACTTAACAAAATTCAACAAGGGAATTAAATTATAAAAAAAACTAATAAACTGAATTCTAAGAACATTCCCTACCGTAAAAATCCTCAACATCTTCAGCCGTCAGTCCCATGCAAGTTTCGTGTAACCAAGTTCCACATTCTAGACAATTTCGCATGTTGCCCGCGGGCCTTAGATAGATAGAACAAGGTATGTGGGCGGACGAAGCCATAAGCATGTAGGCCCGTTATGCACCCACTACTGCTGGGAGATGGTTCAGTTTTGAAGGTAGCCTATCTCGCGAGCGAAAGAGGCCAGCCTTCTGACCGATACCACCCTCACACTCTCCGGGTTCAGTACGATGCTTCCGAGGTGTGCTTCCCGTATTGCTGCCACTGCCGGGCATTCCGTGAGGATGTACGTGGCTGACTCCTCATCCTCCAAGCACCACCTGCATTCGGTATCATCGGTGGAACCTAAAATGTTGAGGTGCCTGTTGAGGTGGCAGTGTCCCGTCAGGAGCCGTGTCACTAATCTGATTTCCTTTCTGCTCAGTGTGAGCAGAGTCTTGGTCCTCCTGGTAGAAGGGCCTCCGATGTGGAGTTTCGATTGCCTCATGCCTGGTGTATCTTTCCATGTATCCTGGTATTTTACTTCCAGAATTTCCTTCGTGGTTGAGACGCACCATGATCTTGAAACTCTTATGGTAGGTTCTGGTCCCATCGCTGGGCTTTTCGCACCTTGTCTGGCCAAATAATCAGCCCGTTCGTCTCCAGGTACTCCGGTATGACCAGGGACCCAAAGTAGCTTTACTTTATTGGCGGAAGATAGCCTTTGCAGATCATCGATGCATTCAGACACCAGCAACGAAGTGACTCTATATGATGATCGCCGCTTGGCTGTCGGTGCATATCGTGATTTGCTGGCCGCGGTAGCCTCTGTTGAGATTTTCTCTTACACAGGCGAGTATGGCAAACATTTCTGCCTGAAATACAGTAGCAAAAGTTCCTAGAGCGTAACAAAGTTCCGCTTTCGGAGACTGCCCGTATACCCCGGCGCCGGCTGACTTACCCATTCTGGAGCAATCTGTGTACCAAATGATCCCCTTGGTGGGAAGCAGGCGGTGCCCGATCCGCTTCCAGTCTTCCCTTTTGGGAATTACTGTCAGCCGGTTTTTACTTAATCGTATGGCAGGTAACGAACTGTCACCCGGCATTTCAAGAAGGGGACAATCCCTTACCGTCTGATTCCATAATCGAGCCTTATTACGCGATCGTTGGTAGGGCCTTATTACCGGGCGAGCACTTTTTCTTAAACATGCAGTTTCTAGAAAAATTCACAATTATTTAAATTTTTCTCTCAGTGCGAAAGATAGTACCAATGTTATAGTAACTGATGGAGCACTATTTGTTTCTTTAAGTAAAATAGGTTGAATTAAAAACGACGTCTCACCTTCTTGCGAACTTATAATCTGTGCAGCCTGAACCTGGACATTCACCTAGTGTTGTTAATGGCGAACTGAAGTCAACGATTTTTTAATAAAGCTCCACTCGGATGATGAAACTAACCATGTTGACAGATTTGAAAAAATTCGCCAGTCTTCAAAGAAAAAGACATTGGGCCTTATTTACCGCCGGGCCTTATTCCCCAACACTACCTTACTATGAACACAACCAAACTATTCGTTAGTTTGAATCATTGCAAATATCACATATATACGCCGATGACACGCAAATTTTTTATTCAATCGATTATGAAAATTTATCAGAGTCTGTTTGTCACGATTTGTCACGATCTTAACGAACTATCCAAAATATCTTGTGATCACTTGCTTAAAATCAACCCAGAAAAGTCGAATGCGATATAGTTTTGTAAAGAACGCTAGATTTGAAAATTGAGGATGATATGACTGATGCTTATGATTTTTGTGAAAAGAAAAAAAAGTAACTGGTGGAAAATGTTGCTCAGGTTCCAACTTTGGGGATGCAGTTTTGGGGTTGAAAATGTTTTTTTGCGATTTGCGACGTGACCTCTCAGCGAAAAATGTTCAATGAAAAAGTTGTAGATAATAAAGTAATCGTAAACTTTTGTTTTCAATAGTTTTCGACATATTTTCAAATTGTCTGTCAAAATGGCGAAAAACCGATTTTCAGTACTTAATTTTTTTCTCTCGAATTAGTTTACTAGAAAATTTGTAGGAATATGTGTCGGGTGAGCATTATTCTTTCGCAATTCAGAAGGCGATTAGTTTTCGAGTTACGTATATTTTTCGAAGAATTGTTCTAGTGTTTTTTTGTATTTCGAAGGTATATAAGTGATCTTTTTAATTGTTGAAATGCCATCTTTAAAATGATATATGTAACTTCGTAGTTCATTGATCGTTAAACCGCTTCAAATTGCATTGATAATGATGACAAAAACGTATACAGAGAGTACAGAATACATGTTTGCGACTGATTTATGGAATCCAACGCAGTCAAAGAATTTCTCACAATCTCAAAGAATATTACAAATTGCCATGTTATTTACATAGAAAACTTAGTTATAGGCGGATGTTCACAACTTAAATATTCTCCTTAGGAATTTACTATACTCTCTTATCGGAAAGAAATTTTCAAAAGATTATTTTCATACAACGTTGCTGTAATCGTCAATGGCCTAATTAAATTCCTTTTTTTCAACTTTGCTATGAGCCAATCTGCATTCAAAACGCAATACAAAAAGTACCTGTTACCTTTCTTTCAGCTTTAATTATTTTTTCATCATCGTTGCCATTTCTTCTATATAAGATTTTGAAGTAGTGTGACATTGGTGGAAGAACTGATTCAAAGTGTAATTAATCCCTTTGAACTCAGTGTCCTCTCAGAACACAACAAAACAACTTTGATGTGGGTTCCAAGACACTGTGGCATCGAAGTCACTGAAAAACCTAGAACCCGCACTCGGGATTACTAAATCCTACATTCGAGGATGCATTCGGGACGAAAACAAAGGGAGAGGTGGAACTAAGCTCCTCTCATGTACCACGGGAAAACACACATTGATGAACCGTCAAAAAACAAAACTGAAGAACTACTCAAACTGAGCAGGAATCAAGTTATAACGATAATGGGCCTTCTCACTGGTCACAGCCCAATGAGAAAACACCTGCACAAAATGGGGCTGTACAACGGAGAACTTTTCTGCAGGCAATGTGGCAAAGGGACAGACACAGCCAAACACGTACTGTCAGTATGCGAGGCATCAGACCGCAAGAGACAGGCAATATTCGGGAAACCCAGGCTATCTCCCGAAGAATACAACAGTCAACCGGTGAAGAACCTGTACAGACTGGTACAGGGGACTAGAGTTACGGAGTGGGTGCTGTGAAACCAACTGGAATGCACAAAAAGCCCTGAGGTGTAGCTGGTGACAGGACAAGTATCCGAAGGAAGAAAAATCCCTTTGAAGCCTGAACCAGGAAACCATGTGTTGGTTTTCAAGGTAATTAGTTATATTAAATATTTGGCCATGGTGGTCGGCTGGTACACCTCTTGTATACTGGCAAATACCTGGAAACTAGTATACAGATGGTCAAAATAAATGTCCAACCCACTTTTACACCAGCTGTAGGTTCTGGATCTTCTTGGAACGCACAAGCTCTGCTCTTGGCTCTGCTTTTGAGGGGTTTCTTCCAAAAACCTGAGAGATTCGTAAAAGTAAATTCAACAAATTTAATTTTTCTCATACTCTGTAGAGTAGTGGGTTTCTCTGAGATATCTATCATGATATAGAGAGAAATAAGATAAACAAGATTTCAATTATTTCTGCCATTATCCAAAAAAAATCTTTCAATATCAACCTGTCTAAACTGGGTTTATACTTCCATTATCACTATCTAAACTACCTGGTACTTTAAGCCGCCCACAATGAATTCCGGATACTTTTCTTGATTTGAATTTAATGAAACAAAATTCCTAGAAGAAATTACTTTTTTGATAAGTAATGACATACCTCCATTATGAGGTGATATTGAGAAATGTCCAATTTAATGATCCTCTTCTGATGCTATTACTGATATATGAACTTCAAAATAAACATCAACTCTTGAAAAATTATCGACATTTTTTATATGTTTCGATTATCACGAAGAAGAAAATTCTGTTATGTTCAAAGAACTTCGTGAGAGCCGATGTGAAGCAGGTAGAATTTGGTGTTCTTCTTGAATTTCTGCATAGGCTGTAGCCTCAGGGAATACCTTCCGAGGCGGTTAGTTCCAAGCTTTGCGTTCGTTGGTAGAACGACCCATAGAAAAGAGATGTTCGGGATGTTCGGGATGTCTCCAAATTGACGACAAAGGGATGTGGAGACTGAGCTCAACGGGTCAGTCCCAATGGGACCGCTAACGGTGGTACGATTGATGATATTTCAGAAGAGCATCGTCCATGAAAATACCTGTAGAAGAGACAGATCGCCAACCTTTCTGCAGTGTTCTAGAGAAGTGAGTGAGCTTGTAAGCTTATCATCACCGACGAAACCAATGGCTCTTTTTTGAACATAATCTACAAGTCTCAGTGTCTGTTTCACCGAAACTGAGGCACTTGTGTAAGGTAAATCACCCAGTCTTCGACAGCTAGCCAGTCATCGACGCTTTCAAATTCCTTCCTCTAAAATAAGAAAAGTTTTAATCCAAAGTATATGTTCTGTGAATAGTTGCATTCCTTGGTGTATGTGGCAAGTATTCACCAAATTGTGTGCCATTATTAGCCGCCATTCTATGAGAGCATGTGGATGAAGTCAACAGGTGCATAATTTCATTAAAATATTTTGCCTATTGTTTGAGATATTCTTAAGATAATGATTTAAAATATTTATTATAACCTTTATTTCGTATGATCTATGCATTTTCTATATTTCTACCAAATCAGTATGCTGTGATGGGGAGAAATATCAAATCTAACATAACCAATACATGTTTTTTTTTGAGTGGTACTGGTAAACGAAAAATCATGTTGAACCAGTCATTGACATACTTACTTGTCAAACACTAGAACAACAATGTTTTTTTGGGGTTGTGAGTTGCTTGTAGATCTCCGCCAAAAGATGGTTTTGAATATAATTATCATTTTCATTTTCTTGGACCTACAATGTCCAATTATCGACAGTAGTGTCTATTACTGGACAAGAACATGTCAATAATTGGGTTGAATATTCTTCAGGCATGTCCTCAAAGAATAATTACAAACCGAATTATTAACCGAATCTGAAAAATAAACAAAAACCCGAAAATATAAGAACCATTGGCCTAGTGACAGAATGGGAAGAGAGAATTAGTAAGAATACGTCTCTTTTCACAATATGGAAAGAAAATATCCGTTGAATAATAATTAGAGCAGAAGAACAGGATGGAAAGGAACGAAGAGATAATGAAAAAAATGCATCGGCAAGTTCGGATGAAGAAGAATGGACTAATAGTGGCGACAGATTGGATGATGTGACTATATCTGAAGAAAAATAATATATGCGAGCTTGACGGAATGAAGAATGTGTCCTCTGGAGACTATGTCTTGAAATTCTTTGGAGGAAAAAGAAAAGCAGCTCAATACCGTAATGTTTGTGTTATTCAAAATATTCATAATGAAAATGAGATTGACGTTGTGTCGATGAAAGTATCCAATCCTGAAAAAGTTGTTTTAAGTAGATGAAAGTGTCTGGTGGAAATGTCGGCGGTAATGGGAAAATTACCATCACCTGAAATCCATGTGTTTGGAGACAGGGTAAAATATCAATTTCCAAAACTCGTTGACGACTTCGAGAACGCGTAGAGATTTTCTTAATTTGTTTATAACCTGAACTCAATTCAGACTTACTTTTTCATTATAGTCTTGCTCACCTAGGAAAATTTTACATATAATCTCAATCAGTTGTTTATTTTTTACCTTACTCAAGTTGAATTCATATTTTCATTTGAGTATATGTATTGAAATGAATATATTTTTATACTGTCAAACACTGGGTGTCAATTACTGGGTAACCTCGAAACTTGTTCTGTCAATAATTGGTATAAAAACGACTAATACTTAAATTTTTTTACAAAAATAGATTTATGATTCCCAGCAATCTCTATTAGTAGAGTAGGAAAAAAACAAGTTGAGATATCATCTGGAATTAACAGAAAAAAATTACGACTATTTTCAGCCAGTTATAAAAAAATCTGTATTCTTTGTTCTAAAGGTTTCAATTATTGGGGGTTTACCTTAATCTATGATGTATTCGATAGAGTTATTTTTCACATTCAGCCAAATAGTATTATTCATAATTTGCCGATTAGGACTGGCAGATCAGTCACACAAAACTTTCGAGGTTTTCGAATGCATCTTCGAAATATGCGAAATTTTAAATTCAGTTTAGTATTCAAAATTAACTAAGAATAAATTATTGGGTAATCAAATCGAAAGGATGGGTTATTTTTGAAACGGAACAATAAATGTTTTATCTAAAATGACCGTTCATTGCGTCATGAGATGCAAATAAACTCGCTAATTGTATATTTTTATTGGCAAGTCTCATGCAACTCTTGAATAATTATCATTGTAACCATTTTCATTCTGAAATTTATCGGATAAAATAAATTCATGCATCAATGCATCCCACTTTTTCAACGCCTATAATGACGCTAGGCTCTTGATGAAATAATCCAGACCTGATTTAGGTCCATAACTAAAAATCAGAATTTGTGTTTATGTCTTTCTGTTCATCATGGGCTTCTACAATTCTCAACCAATTTTTCTCAAATTGTGAAGACTCATCTAGAGGAAATAAATTTCATGAGAATAATGGACATTTCAACATTGAACATTTCAACATTTTTTCCAAAAAACATTAAAAACTCAGGCTGTCGATTTTGAAATTTTGATCTTTTGACTTTTGATCGCCTACTAAAAATATACAAAAAATGTACATGAATATAAAAATTTATAGAATTTTCTGAAAATTCATAATATAGTTATATCCACCATATGTGGTTAAATAAAGAAATACACCAAGAAACAACTGCCGATTTTGAAATTTTACATAGCATCTTTTTTGATCGCTTTTTAAAGTCTACAAAAATGTAAATTAATGTTTTTCGTGATATAGTAGTGATATATTAGTCAGGAAAATATTACAAAAAACGAAAAATTGTGGACCTGGAAAAATTTCATAATTTTTTTCTAAATACAATAAAAACTCAAAAACGGCTGCTGATTTAGTAATTTTTTAAAAATCCGAACCCCCTAGAATTCAAAGACTACCGACGTACAATTGGCTATTCGAAAAAATAGAAAAAAGTTATTTCATCCCCTTGAATCAAAAAATTATTTGCACCCTTCCGCTTGGGTGAGGGGCTAGAAGTCAGATGGCAGTAGTTCAGTACATCGCCCTTCGGCAATTTTTGGTCACTAAAGGTATTTTCCACACAAATCTTGATATATCCGATTGATCAATGAGAAGAGTTCTAATAAATAATGATAACAATAAATTCAAACCGTATAAACCGAAATTCTAGTCACTTTGGAATCCGGAGAATCGCTTGGATTTCTGTTTCTGGTTTTAGTCTATGATGGAAGACGATGAACAGTTCCAGAATAAAAAAAAATTTTTGCATTAACGAGTCAACCTTTACAAAAAATGGGGTAGTCAGTTCCCACTATTCCAGGTGGTGGGCAGATAATAATCCCCATTTTTAACGAGTTTGATCTTGGACCAGTATTTTTCAGACAATCACTGAATTCTGAAAGATACTTTGGAATGCTGGAGACACTTCTCTGCGATTATTTAGATGCTACTCCTCTGGATATGAGAGATGGAATGTATTTTTTCTACTACCGCTTACCAAAGAAACCTTTGACGCTTTTAGATCTCAACGCAAAGTTGATATTTTCCGAGAAATGTCATTTTGTGACAGCTTTTACGCTCTAGAGCGAGAATATTGAAAAAACGCTCGATATCCCTAGCTGTTGTTGAAAACGAACCTATTCTTGCATGATGAAAAGTAGACAATAAATTCAAAGATTTCTAAGGTGGTGTCAAGGTTAGAGACTCTTCCTACCAATCTGGCATCGATCTCGGCATTAGTTCGATCTCGGAGTTCGGTATTTTTTTTGGCAAGTGCTTTTCCTTTTTTTTCGTTAGAGATGTGAATTATGGGATATTTGGATAGCTTATACATTTGAGATTACTTCTGAGTGTACATTTTCTCAAAGGTAATATGTGCCTATGTTAAATGAAGTGTCGATCGTTTTTATTTCTAAGAGTTGCGTTTGTAGAAAAAGTCATGTGTGTATTTCGAGCACAAAGGTTATTGCCGCTCTCCAAAGATTACCGCGCTTCAATCACTTTGCGCTCTAAATACACGAATAGCTATTCTACAAGACGGTGCACTCGTAATTTATTTTCATTCTTGCAAATAATTCATTTTCATTTACTGTTTGCAGCAAGATTTTGCTAATTTCTGTCACATATTTCAATCAATATGATTTTTTGATACAAGAATGAAAAGTGAGAACATCACTATATCTAGCAATATTTTTCATAAAAATGTATTTGAAACTACGTGTACTATGAGTCCCTTAGTTCTTGGTTTATTTATCATTTAAATACTTTTACCTCTACTCGATCTTCCTTCTTCATATTGTACTTTAAACTGAAGATGAACATATACATGTTCAAAACATGTCTTAAGTAGGATCTCTATCTAGAACTTCAAGATTAAACTATTCTTGGAGACGACTTTGTGTTATTCTTCCAAAAAAAAGTATCCGTCTACAATGGTATTCCGTATGTCGTACAGAGTGATGAGGAGAAAATGGGGTAAAAAGTTTAAATTAAAATGGGCCATGGGTGGCTACGATTAGAATTTCTGTATCAACATTTGTGAAATAAAGTGATGGGATCATACTATTTCTAAAGCAAAGCATACTTTTTAATCTCCATCGTATACGTCGTTTGGGTTGAAGCAGGGGTTTTTAACAAGAATGCCTTTTGGAGAAGTCAACCATAGAGAGTTTTCAATATGCTGCCAACTTTATGCTGGACACTTTTTGAATAATATTTAAATTTTTAATATACAGGGTGACCCAGGGTTGAACCGCCAAACGTTCAGGATCCGTTTTTTAGGTAAAAAAGAAACTGTCCTAACTTGCTTCGTTTCCGAAATACAGTGTTCGTCGTTTTTTAGCAATAATTTTAAAACCTTTTTGCTGATATTAATGAAACCTGGCATACTTATTTACAGTAATAAGGGTATTCTTTCAATATACTTATAATAAAATTATCAATTACAGTGGCGTCCCTAAGGGTAATATAATTGATATAAGGACAAATTATTGTACTACACTTTTTTTTGTATTTTTCATTTTTTCGGGATTTAGCAATTAGAGATACAAATTTTTGTCTGTTCAATATTTTTGGTATCTCGCTTCATTTACGAGAAACAATTTAAAAGTAATTTCCTTGCATCTAACACAAAAAATATTTATTTAAATTTATTACAAAACTGCTCAAAATGACAACAATTTTTTTCAATGCAAAGTTTGCTGCTGCTAACGATAGATTCTGCAGCTGCACGGCGTGATATCTGGTGCTACTAGAACAATACTTTCCCGGAGAGTACCTTCGTCGTTGATGGGCTCAGCAACAAAAATCCATAGGGGTTAAATCAGGAGAGCTCGCAGGCTGAGGAACGCCCTGTATACAAGGTGTGGTAAGTGTGTATTTGGGGTAAGTGTGTAGAGGCGTCATAACTTACACTCGGTGGTTTATCGTGGCTCCATCTATGAGCAGGAAGTACAACTACATGTTATGACATGTTGTAATGCAGAATGCTAGAGTTCAAATGATTCTTACACAAGCAGTGGTAATTAAAGAAAATACATGACAGTGTGGGCATTGAACACAATAAAAAGTTTGTAACTCTTAAATCGATTTTCCTTTTTTAATATTTTTATAGCATATTAAACATCGCTCTTTCCAGACTCACACACATGCCCTTGACTTATTTGAATGCATAGATAAATAAGCAAAATATACATTATATTTTTATGTATGTGTAAATAATTTTATTATTTTATTATTTATTATCAATAATTGATTCATTGATTATGTCTTTTCACTAAGCTTTGTCAACAAGAAACATTCTTAGACAATAAAGTATTTTTTGATTGATTGATTGATTATCTATATACTTGCCCCACTCATTGGGGGCAAGTGTATATTACTTACCTTGTTTAAAAAATATATCACCTGATGAAAAGTTTTTGACATTTTAATGACTTTGCTACTGCGGCATATTAGGAAGACACCAAGTAAGGTACTGATGTCCGTAAATTTAATTATTTTGTTTTTGGTGAATTTTCACTAGTAAATATATGTAAACTTGCATAATTTTACTAAACTCTTACCCCACCTTACCTCATCAAAAACGAAGCAAGTTAGGACTCATGATTATAGAAAACAAAAATCTTATTTTTGCCTAAAAAATCGATCCTAAACTTTTGTCGCTTTAACCCTGGGTCACTCTGTATAGGTAAATATATTCAATTTGATCAAATATTGTGATAAGGGAGTATTAGATTCGAATATCCTTTTTGAGAAAATCCAAGAGAATCTGACGCACATGTCAAGCAAATATATGGCTCTATAAGAAATTTGTACAAGATTGTTTAAAAATATTACATTTATGCTCTCATTTATGTCTTAAAACAAAGATATCTAATTAATTCGTCACCTTCCTATTCACCAGTTGTCTAGGTCCAGTTAAACATTAGATGGACTTACTAAAGGTTCAGAAAGTAAATGTGAAGAGAAGGTTCACATTCTAACCATTGGTATGACGATCCGGAGTTTAAACTGAACGTACTTATCGACCCTAAGAAGGTAGGATGTGTTGGAAGTATTCGAGGAACATTTAAATTTTGTTATGTATATGTAAATCTTAGTTTTGATTTATAATATATGAATGCACAATTAAACAAATACTGTAATTTGTGTTTTATATTCAATCAAACTTTATAGGGAATAATAAATAAAAATGTTGATTCCCAGAAATGTCGTATTCATTAACTACGAAATTTTTCAGGTTGCCATGGTAACAAGTCAAAATAGAGGCAACTTATTGGTTTTAAAGTAGAGGTGTGAAATTTTCAAATTAATTTCATACACGAGTTCGATGTTCCACCAATCAAAAATTCTCAAATTTCTTCAATAGGTACTCACTTATTTGTCAATGGAAAAACAATGTTCTTCTCGTGCAGACGAAGGCGACTTGATTTCAGTCCAGATCTCCCGAACTATAGTAAAACGTGATAGACCGATTATATTGTCGAGAACGAAGACTGTCTGAGACCGTTCAGTTACCCGTGTTAGACGTTGACTGGAGATATTTTTGAAAGTCGCGGACCGACAAATAGGTTTATTTCCAGTTTCATTCGCGTTTTCGTCTATCTCACGCATGCTCCGATACAGGGTGTTTTTATTTTTCGAGTTTTTGGTCTCTCACGGCCTTATTAGGAAACACTTGTTGATAGAGGAAATGGATCTTGGTTGCCGAAGGATTCGCACTTATACAAAATTTGAATATGAAAATAAATGTAAGATTGAAACAGAAGATTTGTGAGAACGGGTGAACTCTATACAGTGACAAAGAGTACGCAACAAAATCTTCACTTGTGATAAAAAAAAAGTCAAACTAGAAACCTACTTAGCTCCTATCAGAGATACTGAGTAATTTTCAGTTTTTTGTAAAATATAAATTTTTCAAAATTAGCAAAATCTCAAAAGTTATATTTTTCGGTTTGGATGAAATTTTTCAATAAATTCATCAAAACAATACATAAAATGAAATCTAAAATTTGATTTAACAACAAAATGAATCAAATGAACAGTAATGAACAAATTAAGAATCTCAACATGTCCTCTGTTCCTTCTGCACAGGATGGTTCGTCCTTACATTTCCCATGAAACATTCCTTCTCATTGATTTATTTATGCAATCAACAATAATCAACTACTTTCTGACAAATTTTATACGTGTTTATACATGTATCTAAAAAAAGGATTATTATTATTATTAACACGGGATAGCGCTAATTTTGCTTGTTCATTGATCATTATATTTATAACTACCAAAACCCTAAAGGGCATACGTTATCCCACTAAACATTATAAATTACAAAATATTGCAGCAAGTTTGAATGTTTTTTTACATTTGTAATGTATCTTTGCAAACTTAATGTAGGTTTACTGTAAATATGTCTTTTCAGTTTTCAAATAAAATGTCTCTACAATCTTCTTTCGTGAAACTTACAAAAATGAAATTGCTGCAAATTTCAAATAAATTTCTTACTATAACTTCAAAATGAGAGTTGTCGGTGAACTTCCACATGCAATGTTCACTAATTCAAGTTCACTGCAATTTTCAGAACAAAATCTTACTTTAACTCTAATATAAGAGTTGGTGGTGAAGTTTCACATGCAACGATTACACTGCAAATGAGATATCCACTAGCTCAATGGGTAGTAAGGATATCAATCCTGCTAGATTATCACAGAGATTCGGCAGAATAAGTTATGTTTCGTGTTGGTGCAGGAAATGCAAAGTGCATTCGTTCGTTCCAGTGTTTATGGCACTAGCTCTACTATACTCACAGAACTCATACTTATATGTTATGCCTAGAATGCGTTTCAAATATGGCGGATGAACAAATCATGCATAACCTACAACACTGTATTGTCCTCTTCACAGTAGCGGCGCATAAAATCATATGCGTATCTTAGGGATAGGAAATGGGTTGGTTGTCTTGAAACTGGGATATTTAATTTTCTCTCAAATGGAACATCAGAACATTTGAAATATTGTTTCTCTCCCATAAATAAAGAGTTTAGAGTAGAATAAATTACTGAATGATACATAGCAGTGTTAATGATTCACATCGAACAATTCTCCTACCCAACTAGGTACTATCCATTTTTAAGATGACATAGGAAACATCTTGATTTTTCTTATGATGAATGACGGTAGATGATTCAGACTAATCTGTAACTTTTCTCGGATTTAATCACAGATATATATTATATATACTTACTCTATATATATATAGGGTTATGATAAAGTAATGCACAAAATTCATAAAACGTACAACGATCACTTTTGAAAAAAATGCATAAACACGTCAAACTGTTTTTTTTATTCCGCATCTTTTGACATAAGTTACAAAAATAACACGTCAAAGTTGTCAAAGTTATGACGTCATCAACAAATTTTTTTAATGGGAAGCTAAGATTTTTATTACATTATGTGATAGAGCTTGTGTTTTTACACAAGGGAAAAATAGTTGTAGTAGGGCTCACATAAGAAAAAAAACCGAGAAAATGAATAAAAAACACAGTTTGACGTGTTTTTGCATTTTTTTCAAAAGTGATCGTTGTACGTTTTATGAATTTTGTGCATTACTTTATCATAATACTGTATATTATGATTTCTATGGATCTAATTGTATAACTTCCATCATTATAAAATGAAACATTTATTGAAACATGTTCAATGCAGATTTTAGAAGATTTTGAATTTCTTTCATTAAAATTTTATCTTATCCATTGGTTCTTTTGCTTTCAATCACATACCTCAAAAGTCGGTATCAACTGAATCTGCCAACTTTTCAGTTATAGGACAATAATAGTCATTTGGGAAACAATGACGAAAAAAGAAATCAAATGATTTTCCTCTGAAACTAAATCCCAACTTTATTATGATGCGTTTTCGGCTTCAGTTTTTTTATGTTTTAATTGATCTTCTGCATTCGAAGAAATTCCCAAAAACAATGTGAAAATAAGGCTTCGCATCGTATCTTTTTTCGTTTCTTTCATGTTTGAAACTGAAAGTATTTAATTTTTTTACACACCTATCTCACTTCCAGTATTTTATGATGTAAATACTTGTCAAGTGGTTAATTGAATATCTAATTTAATTACTTTTAATTCTACAATTTTTTTTTGTCATCAATAAACTTTCGAATATTTGAGTATCAAATAGCACATGCTGGGAAATGGGAATGAATGAATGAATAACATAACTGTGAATTTATTTTATTGATTACTGAATAATATTAGCCATTTTTCTTTTTATGTAGACCTCACATTTCAACCATATTACAATCAACCCTTCAGAGGGCCACAGAAGATGGCTTGATTCTGGTCCCCTGTCCTTTCTCATAATCAAACTTTGTTTGGTTGGATACATTAACTACATACCTATAATATGATACTAAATGATAATCTCCACAATTATTGTAAATTCAATATACCTAGAAGCAGGACTTATATAGGTCGATAGCCTTCGTACTGAATATATTTTTGATTCAATAAAATACATTACGATCATTATCTTTTATATGGAGTTCAATTTTAAATCTCACCTCACTCAAAGTACAAAAATGAATGTGTAAACAGGTATTCTAGTGTATTACTTTTGACATTTTCATCAAAAACTGCCATTGTAGAGATCATTATTTTGAAGCCAATAAAAGGAGATTTACTTGGAATGGATGTCAGAAATGTTTGTGCTCTTCCTCATATATTCAACAGCTGTCTTTGAAAATGATTCCCAAAAGTGTTGATTGGCTTTTCTCAAGGGTGCTTCGTAACTTCTTCGTACAGGACACTTTGAATTCAGAGACGATAACATAACTGTGAAATCAGTTCTTCCGGACTGGTCTGAATTGAAAATATCACCATCACTGAGTTCAGGTAATCCGAGTGTTGGAAGTGAATTTGGCTTCAGTCTTGGTTGGAATTCTATCCGAACAAAACAATCATTTGTGAAATGATCCGAACAAAACAATCATTTGTGAAATGATCCGAACAAATTTTGTATAAATGTGGTTGAGACCACTCCAAATGTAGATCACTTCTTGAGTTCTTGGTCCACGGAATCATTCTTTGAAATTAACTTTCGGAAATCTGAAAAGGTTTTTATATTGTAGGGACATTTTGAAATGTTTTCCAAGTACTTTTACTTAGGGAATGTACTATTTTAATTTTTTTCCTTCTACAAGAATTACCAAAATCCTTAACAAAACACCTCATCGTATAGAATGGCCAATATAAATTATAAACAATAAATTATTATTTTATTTTTTAATAAACGCCCAAAACACCAAAAGAATCAAAACTGACAACGCTGCTCTGTTTACAAACAAACTGGTAAACTGACTAGACATACGTCTTATGTACTACCCATTTGCTCTTGAAGGTACAAGAGATAACGTATGTGCTTCCTTAGTGAAATTTGTCCCCTTTTCGGATGCCCACGATTTGTTCAAGATTAGAGTAGCCGAGGATACATAAAGCGCGTTCTAGTCATAAGATATAAATATGAGTTCTGTGACTATACTTCGCCAATATAAGAGACCTTGAGTAAGGGGGCCACGCCACGTGGACCCTAACCTCACTTCTTTACCTCCCTGCTACTGGTTTGAAGAACCGCTTGCAACATTTATGAGGATTGTGTGGTAAGTGGGAAAATTGTTATGTAAAAGGATTCATTTGAATATGGGATTGGCCCATAAATATATAAGATCTACTTAACCCTAAACATTGAAAGTGCATAAGGCTACATGATGGCATTAGTAATTGTTGAAAAGTATACATATTTCCATACATTTAACACGTTCAAGCAGAAAGCTATATTGTGTGTTATTCTGTTGAGGGTGCTTTCACAATTGGACTCGGGTTATAGGTGATGAAATAAAATAAACAACTACATTTGTTTGGTATGAGTTATGTACTATGCAGTCACAATAAACTTGATATGGAAATACAGTATTTTTTTTGGAATCTTGTGAAACCACATTTGAAGGTAGTGTTCTTTTTATTTCATTCAAAATTTGTGATTTATTCCTATACTTCTTGTTGGTTCTTATTTTGGCCGAATTTCGGTCCAATTTCAATGGGTTTTTCCGGATTTTCCTCAAAAATGCGCCATATATATCACTTCATCATCTAGTCCCGGACTTCAATCAAGATTTTCATCTTATATTATTTTATATTTAAAACGCTTTTGTACTCTTAAACTTTTGAATTAACTTTTATATCTTTAAGCATATAAAGTTGCAACTTGACGTTCCCTATAGTACTTTTGGATATGCAGGTTTCAGAGGGACATGAAAAGATATTATTTTCTTGCATCGAGAACCTTTCATGATACATTCATAGTGTATAACGGATTTGTTTAATGAAAATATATCTGGAAGGTGCATTTCCTGAAGTACCATGCCACATGTTGACTTCCAGCTCTTGTTTAGAGAAACAAAATGCATAAGTACCTTAACCAAAAGTATTGTCAAATTTGCACCAGCCCACCAAACTGAAAATGATGTTAATTGTGAATGACTCCTTGCATAACTTATTTCCCACTTACCACATTTTTATTGTAGACATTCCTTTAATTTACAATGAAAATAAATCAATATTGTTATAATCAAATAAATGAATATATTTTGGAACCTTTGGTGTGAATAAACAATTCAAGAAATAGTTCACAATTACACTCGAGGCGCGTTTCACCCTCAAAGTTAACATCTTCAGGAGCTAAAAGCTTTTAGCAAAGCCTTTAGCTCCTGAAGATGCTAAGTTTGTAGGCGAAATGCGGGTCAAGTGTGATTGTGACGTAGTTTTGGTGTTTGGGTACTTTCTATTTCTTGGAATATTGCTATAAACTCATTCTCAGCTCTCACAGCAATTCTTAATTAATTCACATAAGATTTTCAGTAATTTTTTGTAGGCTTTCGTAGAAGTTGACCATAAATTATATAAGTTCCATATCATTTCAAGTAAACTTCCTGATCATTTCAGTTATACTCATCAAACGCGCAAAAGGCAAGTTTACTTTTGTAAGTTAACGGGTGGGAAGATACCATCTCTGAGAAAACTTGCTGACAGTTAACTGTAAAGTTTACACTCGCAAAATAAATTTTGCAGAAATTTTGCAACAATTTGATATTGTTTAGTTGGATAAAACCATTACATATTTTGGCAGCGGGCTGACGGCCTATAACTGACGGAATTGGGCAGCTCATTCTCTTATCGTATTTTCAAGGTGTTCTTGATCTCTTGGTTACAAATCTATTGCCATGTGGTAAGAACACAGAACAGTAACATTTCTTCTCTATTTCTATTTGTACTATTGAAGTATACTGTAGACATACTTTTGGTAACAAACTTTTTCAAAATTATAACTTGTCATCCGCAAAATGCGGGTTGCATAAATTATTGGAACTTTATCTCAATGACAGAGAATTTCTGACGTTATTATATTAACACAAAAAGGGTTTTCCTAGTGCAAAATAAACCAGTAAAAAAACTGTTGGAATGACGACAATTATATTACGAAAAACAGCCACAACATACGCCAAATTACCTTCATCAATGGTAGTGAAACATTCTTCGAAGAGAGCAAATTTCAGATAAAAGAACTGATACTAAAAAATATACGATAATTCAGTATAGGTAGTCGATTTCCTCTTGAAATATGAAGACAACAGTGTTCATCGGATTTATTTTTCAATTTCAAAATATTGAAGAGAGACTGTTTCAAATTGGAAACTGATATCGATGCTAATAATATGTTGGTTTTATGCTTACAACTAAATCAAACGCTTCTTGAAACCCGCAATTTGGATGATCATAATTTTATTTCGAAATACCAGTTCGGATTTAAAAAATTAGGAAATACCAAAACGATGCCATTTTTCCATTTTCAAAAAATGTCTTTACATTCCTGAATATCTATACTTATTTGGGATACTTGCAATGCACTGTTTCAATCCTCACAAGTAGTAACGACTACACTATTCTTAACACTTTTTTCTTCAATCACTTCGGATTTAATCAAGTTTTTTTTTATTTGAATTTTACAGCTGGGTCTTTTCAATCAGAATTCACATATTGATAACGCTGCAAACAGAATGACAATTTAGTATTCCAGGTAAAATTTCATCATCTATTTATTTTTTCAGAAAGCAAGTTGATAGATTCAAAACAAGTATTGAGGAATATATATTGTCGATTTTTCCAGAAAATACCAAATTCTAAAATTTTAATTTACGCAAAAATTCACAAAACGCACCATTTCAGAGTTACTGAAAATTGCGACTTTCATACTTATTAAGCACAGTTTATAGAAAATCTTCTTCCGCTATAAATAATGGTATAAGTAGGTATGCTCTGATCAAGTACATTGAACACTTTATAGTGTTCAGTGTTTTTGTGCTCTGATCAAACCAATCGGTTATCAGCGAGGTGTGGCTATCAGCACTGGTCTCTATTGAGGAATTCCTAAAGCTCCAAAATAATAGCAGCCCAGCTGAGATAGAGATCTACCCCAGTCTAGTAGCCAGTTTGTATCCTGATGGGCTACCAGATAATAGCTGACTGCACCAGTAATTACAATCGATCCAAAAAGTGAATTATTTACTGAATCAAGTATTCCAATGAATGACAAATAAGCCGGGGTGTTCCCACACCTCTATCTACCCCCCAACAGGACCAAGGACCTACATTTGATGCCCAAGGGGAAGCAAAGGCCTTGGGTGCTTAACACAGGCAGATGCAAATGATTCTTCTGAATGCAAAACAGAGGTAGAACCGATAGTATTTGTTACCCCTAAATTCGAAATACAAGGCCAATAACAATTCACCACTGAACATCTGAAGAAGAAAGAACAGAAACAGGGAATGTCATGAAAGGGGAATAAAAGCTGAAATCCACCCCAGGAACAACAGACCAAAAGAGAATAATATCTTACATTACAACTACTGACTGGCTGATCATAAGAATATCGTCCACATACCTGATCAAACAATATACAAGGATGTATTGATATCTAGTTAGCCTAGACCAGATCCCTGCATAAACAAAATATTGCGTTACCATAGCAACGAACAATAACTTATTAGAAGTGTCAGTGTAAAGTTTGACGTCAAAAAAGTAAACCAGATTTACGCAATAAATTAAAAGAAAAAATATGTCCACCGAATTTGTGAAAATCGAAAAATTGGAGTATCAAGCCATCATCAAGTACCTGTATTTAAAAGGGTTAAGAGGTAAGCAGATTTACGAAAATATGCAATACCCTTGGTAATCAATGTCCTTCGTATGCGACCGTGAAAAATTGGACTGCAAGCTTCAAAAGAGGTAAATTTTCCATTGAAGATGATGACCGATCGGGAAGGCCAGTTTCTGTGTCAGTCCCCGCAAATATCGATGCAGTTCATGACATGATTTTAACAGACCGTCGAATTGGGCTAAAACAAATATCTGAAGCACTGAATATTTCATACGAACGCGTTCATCATATAGTTCACGTCAATTTGGACATGAGAAAAATTACTGCAAAATGGATCCACAAATGTTTGAATGTTGACCAAAAGCGTGCAAGGGTAGTAGCATCGCGTTCGATCTGTGCTCGATTTGAAAACACATCTTAAACCGAATTGTTACAATGGATGAGACTTGGGTACATTTCTACGATCCAGAAACAAAGCAACAATCGATAGAATGGCGACAGTCCGGTTCTCCAAGACCTAAGAAGTTTCGTGTCCAAAAATCTGCAGGAAAAGTTCTTGCTTCAGTTTTTTGGGATTGCCATGGAGTAATCATGATTGATTTTTTGGAAAGGGTAGAACAATAACTGGAGATTACTATTCGACATTACTGACCACTCTAACGGAAAAAAATTAAAGAGAAAAGACACGGAAATCTATCCAAAGGTGTTTTGTTTTTGCAGGACAACGCCCCTGCACACAAATCTCATGTTGCCATGCAAAAAATTCGTGATTTAGGGTTTGAATTACTAGAACACCCCCCCTTATTCACCAGATTTGGCTCAGTCCGACCCTATATATTCAGGATAGGGATAAAAAACTGGCCTATCAGAAAAGAAAATCGACGTGTTCGAGGAATTTTCCAAAATATGTTTATTTTCAGAAATAGTGATTTTATTCCATAAATTTGCCTCGCACTGTATAGTGATGAACTCTTTCAGAAATAAATAAAAACCAACAATGATATAGCTATGAACAATGGGATCTCCCGTATGTTGAAAAGTATTGGTCCAAGTGCTTTGTAAGTTGGTTCATCTTTCTTCCTTTATTCACCGTGCTAATTCAATTTAGATTATCTGGGTTTGAGCTTTTTGTGTACAAAAAAGTTTAGTTTTTCTGGGAAGACTTAGTTCTTGAACGGTCGTTATTTATTGATTCAAGGTATATCTGAATAGTATTATAGTTTTACATTATGACGAATTTACTCACTTTGTTCGGTGTGGATTTTTGGTTACATTGATAGGAATTGGCAACACGTGTCCCTGCATTTTTATCCAATTCAAATTGAGGAACACTAAAATACGTGACGAAGGTTTATCACACACTTTTGTTGCTGTGGATACATGGTTGTATTTGGAATATCATATGGAGTCAAACTAACAGAAAATATACCAGGTGTGAAGTTGAGTCACTTGTCAAAAGAGCAGTTTTATGTCCAATACCGATTTTATTCCATTATATTTGAAAACAAAAAAAGTTGTAGAGGCGAGTCACCCGGTATAAAAAATTAGTTCAATGACCATATCCAAGATATGCTCGTTAGTGTTTTTTAGTTCAGCTGCCAAGTGATTTACTTCTGACATTCTTATCACTACACCGCATTGACTTGTTATCGATAATTATTGTCTTACACTATTTTTGAATAATTTGCCAGTTTTCAACTATGGATCCAAGACCATACACAGAAAACAATTGCATACAAACAAAGGAAAACTGGTACACCATCAACAAGTACTGTCATTTAGAAACATGGAAGGTAGGAGATTCGGTTTTAGAAATAGGTATGGGCGAGGGAAAATTTACGATGGAATTACTTTATCCAAGATTGCCGAAGAATATCAAAAAATACGTTGGATCCGACGTTTCGGAAAAAATGGTGGAGTTTGCTAGGGAAAGTTACAAAAAAGAACAATATCCGAACGTTGAATTCATGGTACTGGATCCACAGGAGAATATTTCTTCGAGTTTGGTTGGTCAGTTTGATCGTGTTGTGTCATTCAACACATTCCATTTTTTTTCTGATGCTGGGTAAGTGTGTTATAAACTAATATTATTCATGCTGATCATTCTATAGGCGCGTCTGGGTTACTGCCAATTCAAATTGGAAAATTTGTAGTAGAATTTTTTCATTTTGCTGATCAATTTACTGAAAATATTTTTATTTTCATAACTTTCATATTTTCGACTTATTTTCTGAATTCGATCATACCCATATTAAAATTGTGTTCTTTTTTAATATATTTTTCATAATATTCGGGGTTTTCCAGACTATATATAAAACTATGATACATTTCAGAATAATTTAGAACAAGCCAATTTAGATATCGATAACATTGGATGAGAAGATAGTTGAGAAATAATTGTTTCTACGAACATATGCGTAAAATAATGTTTCACGCACTGTTCACTGTGCGTAAAGTAGTACACTTTTTTGCACATGCACGTGAAAAAGTCAACTGTGGGTATAGTAATATTTTCCGCACTACTTACACATTTAAACATTCTCCAAAAGACAGTAATTTGGGTCAGATTTTACTCGAAAGTCATCATTTGAAAATACGACAAAAACTGAAAGCTTTATTCCTCAATATAATAACTGTCGTAGAAAAATGTTGTGAAATTTTTTCAGCAATTGTTGAATGTTTTATCTCATAAAGTTTTCAATTTTTGTCGTATTATAAAATGATGACTTCCGAGAAAAATTTGACGCAAAATAAGATTGAGAAAATGTAAGGACAGTCCGTGTAAAATAACTTTTTCTACAACTTTTTACGAAAATACGTCATTTTGTTTTTAGCAACGAAAGTTAAATTTAAATTTTGAATAATTTCACGCCCTCGTATACAGTGTTTTGACGACTTTAAATTATTAAGAAACAAGGACAGAAATAATATCTATAATTAGAATGCATTTTTATAAATTTTGTTTAATTAAAAAGCAAAATAGAATATCAAAAATGCCGTGAGATTCGAAAACAATTTGCCTATATCTAGTTGCCTGGTTTCATTTATTTGACGTTCCTCGTTAATTCTTTGGACTTGTCGGTTTGCACTGAAAGCATTGTTTTCAAGTTACCATCAGTTACCACCAGTTACGTCAAAATTTTTCTCTCTGATGAGGTACACACTTCCAAAGTATGCACCTTACTCCAAATACTTAATGACTGAGGTAAGTTCATTACTTTATTTTTTACTTGTCCATTATTGCTTCATAATACCTTGGCAACGATTGCTATCAACATACCCATATTGCCTGGGGCGTTATGAATCATAATGTCCGCTAAACGTTTTTTTCAGTAGTTAAATAATTTAATTACTCAGAAAAGTTTAATTTACAACTGTACATGAAAAAGGGACTAATTATTTTCTCTCAAATAGAAATTACAATTTTCAAATGTTTCTGAAAAATTAGTAGCAAGTTTGATGTTCTGTGAGTTGACCGATGATGAACTCCTCAATGTGCATTCGGTTTCGTTCGGAACGTTAACATTTTCTTTTTCGGAAACGGAATGGGCTATCATTGTAGCAATTTTGTTCTTCGAGGAGATACTTTCTTCAATATAGCTCTCCGCTACCGTACTACTCTTCCATTTCCATGTAATTTTAGTGTTTCAAAGGAAGCACCACCTTGAACGAGAAGCGTTGACGACGTTCGGCGTAGACAATGTCCGGTGTAACCTTTCGGGTTTTCCAAATTAAGGTATTTCGCTATGATAGAAGGAACACTTCCTATAATATTTTTATCTAAGTTTTTAGCTAAGTTCAAGGCTCCTATTTCGCTTTCTTTAACAATGGTGAAACTTTTTGAGGTGCAGGTCTTGGTGTCTGGTACCTTGATCAGTAAAACGGATCCTCTGTCACCAATTGTCATGATTTAACTTTCAGAAGGGCCAGCAGTTAACTGAATGCTGATATATTAATGTTTTCTTTAACAATCAATGTTGATTTCAGCTGGGAGAATTTGATCCATAGACTATTTGCACTATATTTTTCAGACTGAAATAATGTAAAATAAATAAAAAATATTAATATTTTTCTTGAAATTAACTCACCAGTTCCTGGAAGTATGCCATTAAGACAGTTTCATTTACGGTATTCACTGTTTTCATCTTTCCATTTCAAAAATTGGTCATACTCCTTCTCGTATAAGTATTTGGATTTCACAGGCAGTACATTTCCTAACGCTTTTTCAGCTTTGAGCGTCACATTCTGTGGGATCTCCACAATTAATATGAACACATCCGTTTTTAGTTACCCCCACTAACAAGCTTGTCAAATCTTATAAAAATGCAGCGTCATTTTATTAAATAAACAACCCTTAGCGACCTCTTCAATGTTTCCATGGCAATTGCATAGAAGCTCACTCGTGCTCAATTGCCGACCAGAACGCAGTAAATATAATGAGAAGAAATTTATGAAGTAAACAACTTCGTTTAAGATAATTTTTTCGTGAGCGTTACTAGATCCTAACGCCCATCGGGCAACATTCATCCCTCGGGCCAAATGCCCTCTGGTGAATGTTACCCTCCGGGCGTTAGGATCTATATAATGCACTTGGTACATAAATAGCTATTATTATTGCGACAAATTCTCAATGATATTAATATTCGCGTTTTTAGGTAGCCTTAGTTTTTGGAATCTCGGAGGCTATAAATTAAAAGATTTGACAATAAATGATGGAGAAGAGACCAGCAGTATACTTTTAGTTACAATACCTAATACAAAAACAAAAATTATCGCGATCCTTCCACATATCTGGGTTTTTCTACGAGAATTATAAAATAAATATGTTTTAACCTCCGTCGACTTGATACGGACAATATGAATTCAAGATTCTTTACTAACTACCAGAATTGAAAGTTTACTAGACAGGTTGTGGGAATAAGCATATTCAGTAAAGGCGGATTTAGCGGATTCACAATGCATAATTTAGTGCATATGCGTAATTTTAAGGCGACTTTTCCTGATTTAAAATGCGTAATTTTTCTGCATACTCCATAACAGTTCAACACAGGGATATCTTTATAAATTGTGAAACGGGTAAATCATTTCAATCGAGTCCCTGTATTGAACTTTGATGGATTAGGTGTGAATTAAAATTACGCATATGCACTAAATTATGCATTGTGAATCCGCTAAATCCGCCTTAAGACCCCGCACTTTTCTTATGTAAAGTGGCGACCGGTCAAATTTTCTGAGAGTTTGGTATGTTGTTGTACCCGACTCAGTAACCAAAAGTGTCAACGCGCCCAACCCAATCCAAAGGCTAGTTTTCTAAATACGGGTTGTTAAAGTTGAAAATTGCCCAGATTTTCGGATTTATTAAAAGTTAGATTGGATTTCTGTTGCATGCAGACGTTTACTACAGGTTCTAGTAATGGAATTAGTGGATACGTATGATGAAAAATATTTATATTTACAAGGTGATTCACGAATGTATGACGGTAGTTTTTTGCCAAAATTCACTTTTTTTACTGTGACGTCAGAGAGGCATATTTTTGAAACGTTCTCTTCGATATAGTATTTTGACGAGAAAATATTGCACAGTACATATTTTTTATACAGGGTGTTTCACAGAGAGAACCACTTGACTAAAATATTTTCTTTTAGGATTAATTCGAAACCCTGTATTTATGGATTGATTTTTGGGAAAAGTAATACCACAAACATATGTGTGTCTCTGATATCCAAAATATTCAAGGTGGTTTATTCATAGGAAGGTATTCTATTTTGGGAAAAGTACAAAAAACATGAACAACCTGTATTCAAAAATTTCCTGGGTCATATGTAACTATTTTCTCACTATATATTGATTTTCATACCATCTTCAGAGGTATGAATTCTGAATCCGATACTATGACCAGTTTTAGAGATACAGGGCGTTAAAGTGGAAAATTACTGATTTTTTCAGTTTTTTCTTCAAATTGAAAAGCCAAATTGATTTTATGTTGCGCCTGTGAGTTTGATATGAGTTTCGGTCAGATGTACATGGAAAGGTTCTGCTAAAAATATTTACTGTTACAGGGTTATTCACGAATAAATGACAATAGGTTTTTGCAAATACTCAAAATTCTTCAGTTTCGTCACAGATAAATTATTCCATGAAGTTAATACCTGGTCGTTTACAATTTTGAGTCTGTAATGATTACTTTTCATACAGGGTGAGCCATACAGCCAACCATACCAAAAATAATTATGCTTTGAAGTAATGAGAATATTTTTAGTAAATTTTGAGTAACTTTATGAGCGCGCTCACCCACTGCGCTATCACCCCCAGAAAGATAATAATTATCCAACTTCTTGTGTAGGTATAATTCGAACCTATTTGGTAGGTACTTCAAAATATAGTGTTCCGTTACCAGCACTCTGATGCTGATAAGGAACAAAAGGCTTCGTAGATATTGTACCTATATCATAAAAGAATCATAAATGTTAAATTATATTTGTTTATAAAGTGTTGAATACATGAAAAAACTTCTTATTATCATTTTTGCTGGCACGTTTATAAAAGCTTGTTGATTACTTATATCGGACAAAGATGTATGTTTTTGGTAGGTGATTATAACTGAATCACCTTGTATATTTAAAATTCTTACGGTTATGCATACTTGATGTAATGTTATACAGTTACTCAAAATCCACTAAAAAAGATCTCATTTCAATTATTTCAAAGCATAATTATTGTTGGTATGGCTGGCTGTAAGGTTCACCCTGTATGAAAAGTAATCATTTCAGACTCAAAATTGTAAACGACTAGGTATTAACTTCATGGAATAACTTCTCTGTGACGGAACTGTAGAATTTTGAGTATTTGCAAAAACCTATTGTGATTTATTCGTGAATGACCCTGTAACAGTAAATATTTTTAGCTGAACCTTTCCATGTACATCTGACCGAAACTCATATTAAACTCATAGGTGCAACATAAAATCAAACCAGCTTTTCAATTTGAAGTAAAAACTTATAAAATCAGTAATTTTCCAATTTAACGCCCTGTATCTCGAAAACTGGTCATAGTATCGGATTCAGAATTCACACCTCTGAAGACGGTATGATGATCAATATATAGTGAGAAAATAGTTACATTTGACCAGGGAAATTTTTGAATACAGGTTGTTCATGTTTTTTGTACTTTTTCCAAAATAGAATACCTTCCTATGAATAAACCACCTTGAATATTTTGGATAATAGAGACACACTTATGTTTGTGGTATTACTTTTCCCAAAAATCAATCCATAAATACAGGGTTTCGAATTAATCCTAAAAGAAAATAATTGTGTCTAGTGGTTCTCTCTGTGAAACACCCTGTATAAAAAATATGTACTGTGCAATATTTTCTCGTCAAAATACTATATCGAAGAGAACGTTTCAAAAATATGCCTCTTTGACGTCA
The DNA here is from genome assembly GCA_944452925.2 of Chrysolina oricalcia. Taxonomy (NCBI): domain Eukaryota; kingdom Metazoa; phylum Arthropoda; class Insecta; order Coleoptera; family Chrysomelidae; genus Chrysolina; species Chrysolina oricalcia. The sequence goes on from OX101821.2 coordinate 52,087,282, forward strand.
CAGTAGAAAAAGTGAATTTTGGCAAAAAACTACCGTCATACATTCGTGAATCACCTTGTAAATATAAATATTTTTCATCATACGTATCCACTAATTCCATTACTAGAACATGTAGTAAACGTCTGCATGCAACAGAAATCCAATCTAACTTTTAATAAATAAAAAATAAATCCGAAAATCTGGACAATTTTCAACTTTAACCCCGTATTTAGAAAACTAGCCATGGGATTGGGTTGGGCCCATTGACACTTTTGGTTACTGAGTCGGGTACAACAACATACCAAATTTTCAGATAATTTGACCGGTCGCCACTTTACATAAGAAAAGTGCGGGGTCCTTTACTATGCAAATAGCTCAATATTTAAACTTTCCTGATCCCCAAAAATATAGTGGGCACTGTTTGCGTAAAACTTCCGCAACGCTATTAGTGTTTGCAGGAGGTGATTCACTTCAATTAAAAAAGCATGGAGGCTGGAAATCTGGTAACGTTGCGGAGGGATATGTTGATCTATGAGTTAGCAGCAAACATATACAAATCAAAATTTTACAACCCATTCAAAATACAATGCTATCTGATTACGGCGCATCTTCATCTGGAGTGATATCAAACAACATAACAGAGAAGTGGTATCGTCTACCTCAAAACATAAAAATCTTGATTTACTCCTATGATTTGAATAAGTGTTCGAATGTAACAATCAACCAAAGTTTGAATCATAATTGATGTTTAAAGAAATTCTGCTATTTTTGATTTTAAATAAAATATTTGTTTATTGTTCGTTTCTAGTACATTGTTGTAGAAAAAGTTATAGTGTTTCAATAATCGAAAACATTTTTTCCTACAACTGCTATGAAAGGCAGCGTATTTCTCATAGCTTACTTAATTTCAAAACAATGTATTGCTCATACTGTGAGAAAAAATTTTTCTCACGGCACTTTGCCCACAATCAACAAAAATCGACAAAAACTAGTTGGCTAGGTAGTTGGCTGCTGTTCATTTTCAGATAGTTATCAGAACTGTCAGATTATAGAAGATTTTCAAACTCTTCAGATAGTTTTCATTCGTGCTTTTATAAAAATCGCAATTTCTATTGAATATTATTTCAATAAGACATACTTACTCATAATAAATAATATTGATACTGACAATAGTGACGATTTTGAAAATAATACTGCGCCAGAGAAATTGGAAAAAGCTGCGAAAGTAACGTTGGATTTGTTGCCGGAAATAAAAAAAAGTGTGAATTGTCATACGAAAAAATTATTTATCTGTCAAGAGGTAAGATACTTTAATGTTATTGTAGTTGTGCAGTTGTAGGAATATTACTTGTATTTTTTTAATTTTTGCAGTTGTAGGAGAAGTACAGTGTGAAACATGTGGGGAAAGTACTTTTTCTCACTAGTGTGTTTGCGGTACTCGCCCCTCAGGCTCTTGCCACAAACTTCCACACTCGTGAGAAAAGTTGAACTTTCCCCACTTGTTGCACAATAAACCATTTGAAGCTCGTGAAAATTACCAGCCTCGGCTGTGCCTTGGGCTAGTAAACTGATGTTTTTACGCACAGTTGATTTTGGTACGAACTAGTTCTAAAAAAGTTCACATCGAACCTTAGTTTACGCACTGTCGTAGAAAAATAACTATAAGTACCAAGGCGATGCTATATGACATTTCATATTAATCCCAAAAACGAATTCGTTCAACATTGAAGTACGAGAGCCAGGGACCAAAACCATGTCACATAGCAAAATGGCTCAAACCGAGTAATATCGATATATTAGATTACCCTTGATTCGAGCAGGTAGTTAGAAACTGTCAGAAATGTAGCATATACGCTGGATGGATATTTCTGTTATGTGAAAAAAATTGACAGACAATCATATCACAAAATGTCTGATATTGTCTTTTATTTTGTTTGACCTGAACAAATTTGTTGGATATTCAGTTCGCTATAACTTTCAATATCATTATTTTTTCCATCGCATTGATATTTTTTATTCAGATTCGATAAGAGGTGATGATGAACCGAAAAAGGTTTCACTGGTAATTATAATTTGGAATTGAATAATTACTGAATTTCGTCAGAATATTGTTTACTGCTATAATCTGGAAGAGTTGGTAAATGACGATAGAAGCCTGACACAAGTTTCTTTTTTCAGAACGGCAATTAAGAACATCCTCAGCACGATGAAGCCTGGAGGAGAACTCATCGCCTCCTTTCTGGAGAAGACAACTCTGGGTGATATATTTTATAACCTATCTAAACATCCCAGGTGGGGAGCTTATGGCCACGAGAAATATTTCTCAAATTTCTTCTTTAGCAGTTGTCCTCGAGAAGATTGGGAACATGCTTTCACAGAAGCAGGTTTTGTGAATATGGAGATGGTTCCTGAAGAAAGAGAACATTTATTTGACGAGAAAGCATTTGAGGGTATGTTCTATAGAAATGTCAATTGTTTTTTTCGGGTAAAATAGTTAGATAATAATATATTTTTTAAATAACAATGACATTATTCATTTATTCCAGAAAACATTGTAAAAAGATGATAATAAACAAGGTTTGAGAAAAATAGTCAAAAAAACAAAATGATTGCATAAATTTAAACACTATCAAATACAATCATATGAACAGGTAACAATTACAAGCAATCAGAATATTGGTTTATTATCTCGTAGAAAATTTGAAATGTCGATATTGAGGTTACAAAATTATAAAATTACCTACCACATATAGCGATAACATCACAAACAGAATTCATGAGAAAAATTTAAATATAATAATAATAGATATAATTCATTGAGATATGTCGGGGCGTGGCGCAGTGGTTAGAGCGTCCGATTTTGGATCGAAAGGTCCGGAGTTCGAGCCCCAGTTAGGGCTGGTACTTTTTAATTTAATTTGACCGATTAAATTATTCAAATCTCGTGGTTAGACTGGGGTGAGTCCTGCACGATTCACTGTTGCGTTCCAATTAACAATGTTGCTCCTAAGGTGACGCATGGAGTTAGTAACAAGGCATATCCAGAACACGTGGCTAATGACCATAGCAGTCGATGCCAAGACACCAAAAAAAAAAATTCATTGAGATGGATAACGCATCTGAATTCTGAAAATGTAATTCAACGTTATAGCATGTCTTGGGTGGAAGCTGATTAGAATCTTGAACTATGAACATTTCGAACGAGATTTGGGAGGGGGTAATTACCCCCTATACCCCTCCCTGGATCTGCCACTGGTGCCTACTGAGGACGTATATGAACAGTTCCAGGTATAAGAAGCACAAAATGCACCCTAGGGCCCTGACTTCGTAGGGAGCCAAAAAATAATTCAGCTTGTTAGATAAATAAATTTTTCACAAATGATATTTCTTATTTGGCGAAAGGCCATAATTTCATGAAATGAAACTAATTCTATTATTATTATTATTATTACTGGTATAAGCATACGCTAGCTTTTATTCATACAACACATCGTCTCAGAGTTCCTGGACTAATTCAATTTAATGCGGATGAAATGAATATTGAAAGCAGTCTGTCTGACAGTGAAAACTGGGTGGAAATTGAAGAAAAACAACGCAGCTCAGTGAACTTTTGTCGTTTACTTGACTGACTTTATTCTAGTGACCTCTACGTGTGAGGAGAAAAAACATAAACAATTAGAATAGATTGTAATTCATTTGGCAGGGACAAGACAACTCAAAGTTGTCGGACCTACCCTTGCACTGATGAGAGGCAACAACCTCGAAACATGTCTGCAGGTGGTCATCCCCAGCCAAATTAAGGATAATCTTTTGTTTGTCTACAATAAGCACTTGCAATTGAGTCTTCTTGGAAGAACGTTGCACAGATATCTGTCTGATGTAGTTCAATATCCGTCGTTGCATTAGCCAGGGAAGTAGTTGATTTCTGTCAGAATTTTGCCTCATATTTTCCACTTTGTGGAAATATTTGGAGAGAAGGGTTCTTCGACTTTATTCTTATCATAAACAAAATAGCTCGATATGAACGTTTACTTGGCTGACTTTATAGTAGTGACCTCTACGTGTGAGGAGAAGAAACATAAAAATAAATGTCATAGGTATCTTTTTAGGATAGGCAGACTAAGCAGAGATGGCGCTGCCAACTTCATTCAAAATGATTTTTAATAAATTTCAATAATTAATCCATTTCTAATCAATATAAACCAAAGGAATTTATGAAATATCGTATCCTCATGGAAATATACCTACTCACGAATATCATTTTTTATGCATCAATAGTTCACCGAAGTTACTAACAATTTTAATGAACTGCAAATGAAAAGGAATACATAGATAGATAGATAGATAGTAGGAAGTTTGTGACTGATTATACGAGGATGTATTGATATCCAGTTAGCCTAGACCAGTTCCCTTCATAAACAAAATATTGCGTTACCATAGCAACGAACAAGAACTTATTAGAAGTGTCAGTGTAAAGTTTGACGTCAAAAAAGTAAACCAGAGTTACGCAATAAATTAAAAGAAAAAATATGTCCACCGAAAGTGTGAAAATCGAAAAATTGGAGTATCGAGCCGTCATCAAGTACCTACCTGTATTTAAAAGGGTTGAGAGGTGAGCAGATTTACGAAGATATGCTTAATACCCTTGGTGATCAATGTCCTTCGTATACGACCGTGAAAAATTGAACTGCAAGCTTCAAAATAGGTAAATTTTCCATTGAAGATGATGACCGATCGGGAAGGCCAGTTTCTGTGTGAGTCCCCGAAAATATCTATGCAGTTTATGACATGATTTTACCAAACCGTCGAATTGGGCTAAAACGGATATCTGAAGCATTGCATATTTCATAAGAACGCGTTCATCACGTCAATTTGGACATGAGAAAAATTGCTGCAAAATGGTTCCCCAAATGTGCTCGATTTGAAAACGATGTAGACTAATTGTTACTATGGATGAGACTAGGGTACATTTCTACGATCCAGAAACAAAGCAACAATCGATGGAATGGCGACACTGCGGTTCTTCATGACCTAAGAAGTTTCGTGTCCAAAAATCTGCTGGAAAAGTTCTTGCTTCAGTTTTTTGGGATTGCCATGGAGTAATCATGTTTGATTTTTTGGAAAAGGGTAGAACAATAACTGGAGATTACTATTCGACATTACTGACCAATCTACTGGAAAAAATTAAAGAGAAAAGACGCGGAAAGCTATCCAAAGGTGTTTTGTTTTTGCAGGACAACGCCCCTGCACACAAATCTCATGTTGCCATGCACAAAATTCGTGAATTAGGGTTTGAATTACTAGAACACCCCGCTCATTCACCAGATTTGGCTCCGTTCGACTATCATCTCTTTAATCAACTGAAAAAAAGTTTGAAAGGTCGTAAATTTTCTTCCAACGAGGAGGTAATAAAAGCTGTGGAGGTCTGGTTTGCAGAGCAAGAAGAAATATTTTTTTTGAAAGGTCTAGAGACGTTGCAGGTTCGCTGTAATAAATGTATCCAATTAAGAGGAGAATATGTTGAGTAATAAAATATCTTGACATTGAAATTTTGTTTGGTTCTATAGCAGGCTAAGAATTTTTCAATATATCCTCGTAATATGAAGTAGTAAATTCGTGAGGTTGCAGTCAATTGGTGAGCTAATTAGAAATACTCTTTGAAATTTGTCGAGCTTTCGACAATGTTTATTGTCTTCTTCAGGACGATAGCGTGAGAATTAAAATGAAATTGGGACCAAACGGACAGAAAACATGTTTTCTTACCTACTTGATAGATATATAGAGTTTTATTAATCATACACCAAATTTCATTGGATTGACAAGTCACAAAACAACACATTAACATATTTCCAACATTGAGACATGTTGAGGTTAAGGACTGAATGAACAAATAAATATATAAGTATACAAAACTGTCACAGTATTAAAAACATCAATAGGAAAATTATTTAAAGAGAAATATTTATCCACGGGATCACAATAATGAGCCGTTATTTGAACGTTTACAGTAATTCACACGGAATGTATAACTTTTTGTAATATGAAAAACACAAGTGGATCCTGAATACACATGGTACATTCAATCTTTTGTAGATTTTTTCCTGGCTCTAGACCCAATATACCCAATGATTCCGGTAAATGAGAGAGAAGCATATTTGAGTGATTACCTCCAAGAGGCTAGAAGAGGATGGGCGATATCTATCAAGCAAAACAAGGAAACTGGAAAAGAAAATTTTATATTCAAATACAGAATGTTGTTTGTACTAGCGTCGAAACCACTTTTCTGCTGACTGTTGAATTACTATTTTATGAACAAAATGATTTGAATATTTTTTATGAAGATAATTACTTCTTAATTCACTATTTCCAACTACCCTAATAAATTTTACAAGTCACCCATTTTGATTTTTTATTTTCAAAATAACAACTTTTTTCCGAGCCAAAAATACTGAGCCACCCTTCAGAAATATACCGGGTGGCCCACTCAAAACGAGCCGCGCTGAATAATAATAATAATAATAAGAGTGTCTTTACTTTCAAATAGAATCAGTACATACAGAGTGACCCATTTGAAAGCGTGCCACCTCTCTAAAACTGTTATTTATCATCCGATTCAGAAGTTTTTTTTTCAATAGATAGAGCATCAATAGTTTTATTAGGGTGTTGTGAAGTCAAGATATAAATAAAATTTTTAAGGCCTACTTCGAATTTTTTTCAAGGTATAAATCCAAAAACATACAAGCGATTTTTTTAAATAAAGGACACACACACCTTATGGGAAAAAGTCTTTCGGTGAAAATGGCTGAATTTTTTATATGTTGTAGCTGGAACCATTCTGAGTAAAAGTCTTCATTGGCCCAACTCGATCGTATGACTAGATTCGGCGCTAGAGGGAGCCAAATCATGAATTTTGTGATTTTTAAAGAAATTCAGCTGAATGAAAAAATATCAATATTTCATTTATATTCAATATTGTGTCCAACTAGGAATTCCTAATGTTCGCGAAAAATATTTTTCCATGAAACAGAAAAAATACGCCGTTATTTTTATACAGCGTAGTCGACAATATACTCAATTCTTTAGTGATTGAATTCGCCTACGAAAGTTGATTGAGTTTATCATTGAGGATCAATCAAAAGGGTTTGTTGATCGACCAAAATATAATGAAGCTATGAATACAGAGTGTTTGGAATAAGATAGGGTTCATGTTTTACATAAATGTAATTACTCCAAATCACGAATTTTAATAATTTTGAGTGAATTCAGATGATTGAAAAACATTTTCATATTATTTGTAATCGATATAAAACTGTTGTTCAACTGAGATTTACTAAGATCGTGAATGATTTTTCTATGAAACAAAAAAAGTATTTTCTGCATGGTAGTTTCCAATAGGTATAATCAATTTTTAGTTGACAAAATTCATTTTTGAGCCTATGAGATGATTAAGTTAATTATTATTGATGATCGATCAGAATGGAAGTTGATATGTCAGAACTGAATGCAAGTGAAATACATAGTGTTTCACACAAAGAAGGCTCCAATCAATTTGAATAGGTGATTACTCTTTTCGAGGATTCAATCATGACATCGTCCTCAACCTATGTCGAAGATTCGGAGATAGAGGGCGCCAAATAATTAATTTTGTGTTCTTGTAGGATTTAGCAAGCTATAAAATATGAATAATATTTGTGAGTCACTCAAAGAAATATATCTGATATTACGAGGATATTGAGTGTATTTCAGTCGAATTTATGTTTGAACTGATTGAACCCATCTGAATTCAAGGAGAATTCATTCATCGGCTCTATCCTTCGATTATAAAACCTAGAGGAACGTATATTGTTCATAATTTGTTGAATATCTTATAATTCGGTGACATTATGGTAGGATTTTTTTTCTGGTACAGATTGTGACTCTGAACTACTTCCGTTATTACTATTTCCACTCTGAGGAAGTCGTCAATGTGAGAATTGAGATAAACTGTTTTGAAAAAAATTTATTTGGGATTATTCATATTCACCTTTGCTTGGTCTACAAACGGGCACATGTAAACTCGGCTGCTTAAGGATTTTTAATCTTCTCAATCAAAGGACACCTCAAAATACGGTATGTAATCTCGGCCGATACCCAACCTGGGTTCATCTTCATTATTTAGTGTAATCGAACCAGAACGAAATAACCTTACGTAGGTATTTGAATGCGTGGAAACTGAATACACACATTTTGTGAGAAGTAATTATTTAGTATGATCGAACCAGAACGAACTAACCTTACGTAAACATTTGAATGAGTGGAAATTGGGAATACACACATTTTGTGAGTAGTAATTATTTAGTATAATCGAACCAGAACGAACTTACCTTACGTAGACATTTGAATGCGTGGCTGTTTGTAGATGTCACAAGTGACATATAACTTGGACCCTTCCTTATTCCAAACACTCTGTATTCATAGCTTCATTATATTTTGGTAAATCAACAAACCATTCTGATTGATCCTCAATGATAAACTCAATCAACTTTCAACCTCGTAGGCGAATTCCATCACTGAAGAATTGAGTATATTATTGACTACCCTGTATAAAAATGATGGCGTATTTTTTCTCTGTATTTTGGAAAACTATTTCTCGCAAACATTAGGAATGCCCAGTCGCACGCAATATTGAATATAAACGAGATATTGATATTTTTTCATTCAGCTGAATTTCTCCAAAAATCACAAAATTCATAATTTGGCGCCCTCTAGCTCCGAATCTAGTCATACAATCGAAATGGGCCAACGGAGACTTTTACTAAGAATGGTTCCAGCTATAACATATCAAAAATTCCATCATTTTCTCCGAAATACTTTTTCCCATAAGGTGTGTGCGTGGTCCTTTGACGACGCCACTGCATCTGTGATGCTTTCAAATGGTTGTGACTGAAACTTCACGATAAAATATTTTTTTAACAGAAATGTAGCATAAGTAATATTCTTGTCATTTTATCCAAGTATTTCGAATAGTCGTCATATAAATCACAATATTTTTAAAAACATCGTTTAAAATGCTCTTTTAGGTCGTTAGCAGTCGAGTTTGTAAACAGCACTTATTCAAAATGGTATCCAATTCTGTTTCTTTCAAACATAACTCCATAGAACACTGCAGGTTTTTTGTCAGAGAAATGAAATAATCAAATATACATCTTCACATCAAATAGTATTCATTATCAATAATAACCAATATTGATAAAATAAATGAACTACAACAAAAGAATGGATTTAGATGAGAGTGCCTGCACATTAATTTTCGTACTTTTCAACCAATTCCCGATTAAATTCGACACGTTTATTCTACCATTTTCTGATGCTAACTAATCATAAGATCCGATCAAAATTCGATCATTAGTTTGATAACATTTACGCAAGCCTGTCTTATTCTTTCACGCAGTTTCTCTTTGCTGGTTGACAGTTATTCCGAATATCTATCTTGGTTTCATTCAGGATGCTACAATTCGAAAATATTATTTTCATTAGAAGAATTTGAAACTTTAGTTGCTATAGAGATGACAAGTCATTATAATAAAAGACGAAAAGACAATAATATGAAGCACTTTAAACCAAAGTTTTTTCACACCTTAGAAGAAGGCGATGAAAAGCGGATGGAGTATAGTTTATGGGCTCAAGGAGAATATCTAAATAACAGGACTTTTCTGAAAAAAAAATTATTCAGTGACGAGGTAACATTCACAACCAATGGAACATTTAATTCTCAAAATTCAAGGTACTGGACGGAAGAAAATCCACATTGGATAATAAATTGCAGAAGACATTACTCCCAAAAAAATAATGTTTGGTGCGGTGTGGTGATACAAGAATAATTGGCCCCTTTTTTTGAAAACAATTTGAATGGTCAAATATTTTTAATTTTTTGAAAAACGAGTTTTCCAACGCTATGGATGAACTTCCACTAGCAAAGAGGCCCATCTTCTTTTCAATTAGATTGCTGTTCCATCCACAATAGCAGAATTGTTAGAGATTGGTTGGAAGAAAATTTTCCTATTCGGTGGATAGGGCGAAATAGTTCACTGATCGAGTTTCCCCCCAGATCCCCGGACTTGACTCCACTTGATTTTTTATGGAGCTCCGTAAAGGAAAAAGAGGAAAAAGTATACAAAACTCGCCCAACGAGCAAAGAGGAACTGCGTGAAAGAATAAGACAGGCTGGCAGAGATATCACCACAAATCAATTATTGAATGTTTTAGTTAACATTAGAAAACGATATGATAAATGTATCGAATTGAATGGAGATTTGGTGGAATAGTCCAAAATTTAATGTGTAGACACTGTCATGTAAATACATTCTTTTGTAGAGGATCATTTATGTTATAAATATTGGTAATTATATTATTTGATGTAAAGATGTGCATTTCTATTCTTTGACAACAAACTGCAGTGTGTTAATAGAGATAACCATATCGCACATAAAGTTGTTATGTTCTGAAGAAGCATTTTAAATCATATTATTTAAAATAATTGTTATTTAATATACAACTATTTGAATTATTTTGATAGTGACTGGAATATTTTACTTATGCTATATTTCTGTTAAAAAAATAATTTTATCTTGAAATTTTAGAAACAACCTTTTGAAAGCATCACAAATCCAGTGGCGTCGTCAAATTTAATTTAAAAAAATTTTGACTTTGAAAAAAAATCGATGTGGACCTTGAAATTTATATTTTCATATCGTATTTATGGCACTCCACTAGAACTATTGATGATCTATCTATTGAAAAAAAACTTCTGAATCGGATAATAAATAACAGTTTTAGAGAGGTGGCCCGCTTTCAAATGGGTCACTCTGTAGAATAAAGATTCATGTACCAAACGGATTGAAAAAAAGGCAGTGTGTCAAGTATGTTTGACGTGAAACAGACTCCCTATTTTCAACCTTACCATGACAGCAAAAAGAACAAAACGACATCAGCCTGGCTCACTTTCAGTTCAAATATCAGAATATATAGTAATATATAGTAATAGGTTACTATTTGAAATTCTTTTTTAATAGCATCAGTTTGCGCATTTCTACAAATTCACTTCCAGATGTTTTTTTCTCTCATTATCGACTTATAATGAAAGTAATGAAACGAATTTTCGCGATATTCAATTATTTTCCGTTTCTATATCGACTTTTTGATTACCAACTCTTTATTTTCCGAGAGATCATGCACTGTTACTCTGAATATTAAGAGATGACTTTTTTCCTTATCTTCGACTAATAATAAAATGAAAGAGATGAATCTCGATTTTTCTCGGTTTTTAGTCATTTTCCTATTCCATAACGAATTTTCAATTACTATCTTCACACTTGTCGAAAGGGGTGGATGATATTTGATCGAAAACAAAATGATCGAAAAACATTTGATTTGACAGAAAATTTGATTTTATTACAAAAAATGCGAGCTAGGGAAGACGTAGCCCTCACCTTTCAACGTGTGATGCCTTGCACGAGACCAGTAAACAAGCTGGGAATCAAATGACAATTTGGGAATTGTGAAGCGAACGCGCTACCATCAACAAAACGCCAAAATTAATATTAGACCAAAGTTTATGATCCATGAATACTCAAAGTAGTTAACAAAACCCTTAGCTTCTTAACGAATGGATATTTTCTTGGAAATTACTTCAAATACTTAGGCAACGAATTCTAATGGTACAGAGGCTGTTATTGATGAAAGTTTGATTTCTCCGAAGTGTCAACCTATTTTGAAAAAAGAAAGTATTATTTATTTAATCTTATATATTTTTCAGTTAGGCAAATTTAGAATAAGATATGTTCGTGACAAAAATTATTTATTTCATTCAAGACAACAGTTTCGTAAACACAGGCAGAGTAATTCATGTAAAAGTGCAATATTTCACATATGACGATCAGCCTAAATATTTCGAAAACGTAATTTAATTTAAATTATGGTATTTGGAAATTTCAGTAACACGCAATTGAAATTATTGTAAACCCAGATCTGTCGTTAGATTTCTTTTAGAAAAATTGCTAATATATTTTTTGGATATTTGGGAATACAATGAATTCGAAGTAGGCCATGAAATTTTGAATTCAATTACGAATATATCGCACCGAACTAAAACCATTTATGCTTTATCTATTGAAAAAATTATTTTTTATCAAATATGGTTTCTATCATTTATGTTTCTATCAAATATATTTTCTATCATAAAAATTTCGATCAAATGTATTTTCTATTAAAAGTTCAATCTATCTTTTGTTTATTGATCAATAGACTTCTATCAAATGTTTTCCGATCATTTTGTTTTCGATCAAATTTCTGCCACCCTGTCGAAAGATCGTGCATTTTTACATAATATCTGAAAATTCGCTGTGTTCCCTTTTCTCTACTTGTTCAAAACGATTCAATATTTTAGTTTTCTATTTCAACTTGAATGTCATACACCACAAACCAATCAATGCTGAAAAATTTGATTTTGTATAATAGTAAGAAAACAGTTTCTTTGTTAGAGAGATATACCAGGAGAGAGAAAAAATGAGAACCTTTCGTCCAAGATAGATTTTTCAGGTAAGTATAGTTTAATACTGTATGTAATTTTCTTGATGGCTATAAGCGGTGGATTTGTTTCAAATCTAAACTGCTTGAATGATTGATGTTGCTATGGTTTTGTTCAATTTCTAAACCAATGAAATAAGAAATTTTGGTGAAGATAGCTGAATGAGAATTTTAAGATTTCAAATTTTTTCGAACCATAATTTTTTTTCTTAATCTGAAATGAAACCAATACAGAGCAAATTGTTAACAGAATACGAGGATATATTCAAAAATTTTTAGCCTACTATAGAACCAAACAAAATTTCAATGTCGAAATATTTTATTACTCAACATATTCTCCTCTTAATTGGATACATTTATTACAGCGAACCTGCAACGTCTCTAGACCTTTCAAAAAAAATGTTTCTTCTTGCTCTGCAAACCAGCTTTTATTACCCCCTCGTTGGAAGAAAATTTACGACCTTTTAAACTTCAATTCAAACCCTAAATCACGAATTTTTTGCATGGCAACGTGAGATTTGTGTGCAGGGGCGTTGTCCTGCAAAAACAAAACACCTTTGGATAGTTTTCCGCGTCTTTTCACTTTAATTTTTTCCCGTAGAGTGGTCAGTGATGTCGAATAGTAATCTCCTGTTATTGTTCTACCCTTATCCAAAAAATCAATCATGATTACTCCATGGCCATCCCAAAAAACTGAAGCAAGAACTTTTCCAGTAGATTTTTGGACACGAAATTTCTTAGGTCTTGGAGAACCGGAGTGTCGCCATTCCATCAATTGTTGCTTTGTTTCTGGATTGTACAAATGTACCCAAGTCTCATCCGTAGTGACAATTCGGTTTAAGAAGTCTACATCGTTTTCAAATCGAGCACAGATCGAACGCGATGCTACTACCCTTGCACGCTTTTGGTCAACATTCAAACATTGGAGGATCCATTTTGCAGCAATTTTTCTCATGTCCAAATTTACGTGAACTATATGATGAACGCGTTCGTATGAAATATTCAGTGCTTCATATATCCGTTTTAGCCCAATTCGACGGTCTGTTAAAATCATGTCATGAACTGCATCGATATTTTCGGGGACTGACACAGAAACTGGCCTTCCCGATCGATCATCATCTTCAATGAAAAATTTACCTCTTTTGAAGCTTGCAGTCCAATTTTTCTCGGTCGCATACAAAGGACATTGATCACCAAGGGTATTAAGCATATCTTCTTACCTTTTAACCCTTTTAAATACAGAAACTTGATGATGGCTCGATACACCAATTTTTCGATTTTCACAATTTCAGTGAACATATATTTTCTTTTAATTTATTGCATAACTCTGGATTACTTTTTTGACGACAAACTTTACACTGACACTTCTAATGAGTTACTGTTCGTTGCTATGGTAACGCAATATTTTGTTTATGCAGGGAACTGGTCTAGGCTAACTAGATATCAATACATCCTCGTATAAAATCCACCTAAAGTATGTATCGTTTCTCATGTTGTAAAGTCAGATGAGGGGAAAATAGGAAAACAAAGTGGAAAGCTTAATTGGCCGACTACAGGGGGATGCGATTCAATATTTTTATCCCCACACTGTGAACTTTACTGTCGATCACTGTATCACTTCCGATTGAACATCAGACTGTTGCATAAGAGTGAATCACATTCAGTTTATTGTCGTATACAGATCGTCCAAATTTCATTCCATTACTTCAAAAAACAAATACATTACAGGGGCCAGCAACTTTTCGATGAAACCCTGTAGATAATATATCGGTATAAAAATTCAGTTCATTACTCATATCGACGATATAGTCACCATCGTTGTAAAACAACTGACAAGCGATTTTTCTCTGTTTTAACATTTTTGTCACCACGTCGATTAGCTCTTCGCTTAGTTTTGTCAAGCCGATACACTATTCTTGAATAATTTCCGAGTTTTTTTAGTATGGACCCACAGCTATACTCGAAAAACAATATCTTACAAACGGGAGAAAACTGTCACATTATCGACAAGTACTTAAATTTAGAAACATGGAAAAAAGGCGAATCTGTTTTGGAAATTGGTATGGGTGATGGAAGATTTTCGGTGGAAATATTATATCAAAGGTTATCAGAGAATATTCAGAGATACGTTGGATCTGACATTTCCGAAAGGATGGTGGAATTTGCCAAGGAAAAGTATAAAAAAGGCGAATATCCCAACTTTGAATTCATCCTATTGGATCCACAAATCGAGAGTGTCCCTCTCAATTTGGTGGGTCAGTTCGACCACGTTGTGTCGTTCAACTGTTTTCATTTTTTCTCTAATGCCAGGTGAGTGTGTGGTAAGTTTAGGGCTTTCCATCTCAGTTATAGTAATTTTGATTTGATTTTCATTTGCGCTCCCATCCCTGACAGTAGGGTTTTCAAACTTCGCAGTTTTCAGAAAACCGAATAGCGACCTTATTTTGTGCATGGTATCACACGTTAAAAGGTAAGGGCAGCGTCTCCCCTAGCTCGCACAAGTCTCTCGATCTGAGTGTTGCGGAAAGGGATGCAACCGGTTGACAGAAATAACAAAATAACAATATTAGTATATTCTGTAACAGGTTAGAATGAAAATTCGATGCGAGTGGAAAGTTCCGAGCGCGAGCCGAAGGCGAGCGTGAGGAACCACGACCATTACGAATTTTCATTCAAACCGAGTAGCAGACTATACTTTCTCCACGATCAAAGATATTAAATATATATTTTTGAATGGAACCGAACAAAAGATAATTTATATTACAGAACTCAATCACATTATATTAGGTAAACACTCAATAATTCAAGAAACATTCTACTTTGTATTGATTATTGAAGATTTCCATTTTTCCGATAATTCACCAAAAAACGCAATCAAAATATTTTCTGAAAAGGAATCCGTTTGCTTTGTTTCCAATCCATGAACAGTTTGTAATATTTTTCATATTCATTCTTTGATTTTTTTGGTAGTAAACTTTCCAGTATATTATTTGCACTCTTTGTAATTTCAGGTGGTGTATTTTCACACTCTGATTCTAAATCACCGGATACATTCATGATACTTTTTATATTTTCTACTGGAAACTTCACAGCAATAATTTTGACACTCAAATTTTTCCACTACGATGACAATCAACTGCGTCAAGGCTAATGTTATTATTGCTAACCAGTGTGAGAATAGAATTCTATCACAAGAGAGATAATGTAAATACATTTAAATTGCATGAGGGCAGAGGTGTTGCAGAATATTTCTTCAATCTCAAGAGAGAATTCCAGCATTCTGTAATCAAATTTGATTTCAGAATTGGCAAATTCTGTGATGATCGTGGAGAAGATGTATTGTAAATGAATGGTATGAGTAATGGGTTGTACAGGGCCTTATGAAAACGTTTAATGGTAAAACGAGAAGAAGTGTAAAATGTATGAAAGAAATATGTGAAATGGTAAAAATATAAAGTGTAAAATTGAATAAATATAAACTATAGATTGTAAAAATCAGATAAAATACCACAAGTACTACATGAAGTTCAATATAATTTAATAATATATGAACAGAACATAGGCATCTCCACTCACGAGGGATCTAGATGAAATTGGGTTCACTTGTGTATCATTATATTCATATTTCTCTCTCAATACCACAAAGAACAGACCAACTAAAACTATCGCAATGTTTGGATTCATTCAGAAGGGAAGAAACTTTGGACGGTGACGAGAAGCCGAAATGTGCGAAGTGCAAAGATAGAAGGAAGTGCACGAAATCCCTTTCATTTAATAAATTCCCGAAAATTTTAGTTATCCATTTGAAACGGTTTTCTTCGACAGGAAGATTCAGAGAAAAGTTGAATGTTAGTATTGATTTTCCTTTAGAGGGATTAGATATGAGTAATTACACAGCAGAAAACGTAACCCCTTGTAGCTATAGACTTTATGCATTGTCTAATCATAGTGGGACTACCTATAGCGGACATTACACAGCCTACTGTAGACATCCGTACGCGAGCACATGGCATGAATATAATGATACACAAGTGAACCCAATTTCATCTAGATCCCTCGTGAGCGGAGATGCCTACGTTCTGTTCTATGAGCAGGAAGGCACTTAATCGCTCCTTTCATATCATACTTTGTATTATTATATGTTTTATTATTATATTATTTATTAGAAAGTAATATACAAAATTTTGGATAATATATGTAATACGAAGATGTATTGATATCTAGTTAGCCAGTTCCCTGCATAAACAAAATATTGCGTTATCATAGCAACGAACAATAACTTATTAGAAGTGTCAGTGTAAAATTTGACGTCAAAAAAGTAAAACAGAGTTACGCAATGAATTGAAAGAAAAAATATGTCCACCGAAATTGTAAAAATCGATAAATTGGAGTATCGAGCCATCATTAAGTATCTACCTGTATTTAAAAGGGTTAAGAGGTAATGTTCTTCGTATGCGACCGTGAAAAATTGGACTGCAAGCTTCAAAAGAGGTAAATTTTCCATTGAAGATGATGACTCATCGGGAAGGCCAGTTTTTGTGTCAGTCCCCGAAAATATCGATGCAGTTCATGACATGATTTTAACAGACCATCGAATTGTGCTAAACCGGATATCTGAAGCACTGAATATTTCATACGAGCGCGTTCATCATATAGTTCACGTCAATTTGGACATGAGAAAAATTGCTGCAAAATGGATCCCCAAATGTTTGAATGTTGACCAAAAGCGTGCAAGGGTAGTAGCATCGCGTTAGATCTGTGCTCAATTTGAAAACGATGTAGACTTCTTAAACCGAATTGCTACTATGGATGAGACTTGGGTACATTTCTACGATTCAGAAACAAAGCAACAATCGATGGAATGACGACACTCCGGTTCTCCAAGACCTAAGAAGTTTCGTGTCCAAAAATCTGCTGTAAAAGTTCTTGCTTCAGTTTTTTGGGATTGCCATGGAGTAATCATGACTGATTTTTTGGATAAGGGTAAAACAATAACTGGAGATTACTATTCGACATTACTGACCACTCCACGGGAAAAAATTAGAGAGAAAAGACGCGGAAAGCTATCCAAAAGTGTTTTGCTTCTGCAGGACTACGCCCCTGCACACAAATCTCATGATGCCATGCAAAAAATTCGTGATTTAGGGTTTGAATTACTAGAACACCCCCCTTATTCACCAGATTTGGCTCCGTCCGACTATCATCTCTTTCCTCAACTGAAAAAAAGTTTGAAAGGTCGTAAATTTTCTTCCAACGAGGAGGTAATAAAAGCTGTGGAGGTCTGGTTTGGAGAGCAAGAAGAAACATTTTTTTGAAAGGTCTAGAGACGTTGCAGGTTCGCTGTAATAAATGTATCCAATCAAGAGGAGAATATGTTGAGTAACAAAATATTTTGACATTGAAATTTTGTTTGGTTCTACAGTAGGCTAAGAATTTTTCAATATATCCTCGTATAATTGAGAATTAAAAATATTTCTAATCGATTCAAAGTCCTTAAAAAGTATATATACGAAACAATAAAAGAAATACACACAGATACTTCTTTCTCTACTGGAGAGGATCAAAAGCACTTTTTGTCGACGAAATCAGCAATTGTATGTCTGGATTGACTGAATACAAATGTTTTCAGTGATTTTTCGAAAATATGGAATATATCCAGACTTTTAATTATATGAGGACTAGTGATAAACAGTATTTGATGATAGATTTTTGTGCTAGTGGGATGACGTGGTGATCTCTTTTCTGTGTATTATAACTGTGAGATGGTAAGATCTCTTCTTTTAAGTTATAAGGGTGTTATAATAATAGAGTTGACGAACGACAAGGATAATAATAGCGTCATTATTATGAGGAAATATTATTTGAACAAAATTTGAAATCTGTTAGTGACATTCGCATAAAACCGCTCTGCCATGTTACCAACAAAAAATATAGAATTTTGAAAATAATCTCCAAGGTAAATATCAAATGAATATAAAACAGAATATAAACACAGATTAGAAAGACGGTATCCACTAAAAATTTCACTTAATATTTATAAATCACATAAAATAGTTTGTCTTTCAGATTCGCAATTGTCATTCATTAATTTGTTATAAACATTTGAATAGAAGAAAATGTGTTTTTTTATTTTTTTCCATATAAAATGATAACCAGAACAGCAAACTGGTTTCTCCAATGAAAAAAATTGTAGAAATTGAAATAAGAAAAAAATGAGATTTTTTACTACCCTGTCGAATTATTAATAACGGAAAATTCTAGAAAAACCGGAAAATTTTGAATTTTTTTTTTAACTCAAAACTTAAGTTGCTGGTTTGGCCTTTTTACATGCAAGTATTGAATCTTGTGTATTTTATGTGTGCACAAACACACCCAGCACCTGTCTGTTGAGTCATTAGTTTTGGCATAATTATAATTTGATTTTTTTTCTTGCTCTATCTTGCAGTGTGACTGGATGCTTTGTATTGATAGTCCGATTTCAATTTCTCAAATAGATATTGAAAGTGAAAGTATAGTATCACAAACATTTATTCTCATTTCACGCTGCAATGCTGCAAAATGGGTGAAAAATGCTTGCAAATATGACTGAAAACGGCCGAACCCACGTAAGCGGTCGATTAGTAGGAAAGACTGAGGGGAATCGTATTATCACGTAACCCTTTCATTAGAAGAGTTTCCCTCATTTCCCTGTTTCTTCTACTACCCGAACGCTTACGCGGGCTTGGTCGTTTTCAGACATTTGGATATCTCATCACTGTTGCTTCCAAAAATCATCAATTCTGTTTTAGGTTCACTCTGTAGCAATTTGCAAGATTCTGAACCTGAAGCAACCACCTTTAGGTCTTCGTTAATAGCAACCCTCGCAAGGAATCTTTCTGATACCGATAACGAAAAGTAACTGGATATCTGCGCGAAATCTGCTGTATACAGGGTGGCCCAGCGAAAACGAAACAAGGCCGATATTTCATATTTATCGTTCGCAGAGAATAAACGCCCGGACCCGTCGATTTTTATTGCGAGGGGGGCATCTTCCTATCATAACCTCAACTGTCATACCTCTCCCCCCACCCCTTGGGCTCTATCACTCAAACAATTTGAATAGGGAAAGTAGTAAGTGTGACACATCATTGAAAAGGTAATTTCATAAGGAATTCAGCCATGTCAATTTTTGCCACCTAACTTTTTATTTTGGCGCCCTCCTGCGGGAAAAATAACTGTTCCGTATTCCAAATTATCATACTGCATTTGCAAGCTATTTTGACATAAATTCGGTGACAGTGCATTAAAGAATTTTTCTAAGAGAAAAAACAAAATGGCGGACATAATTTGCAATTATGGTCCGATTCAATTCAAAATTGATATGTGGTGGTTTTCAAGGTCGGAAATTATGATTTGTTCGTCAATGCAAAAAAACAAGATGGTGGCTCCAAGATGGCGGACGAAATTTGTAATTCTGGTCCGATTTGAATCAAAATTAGTATGTGAAGATTTTCATGGACTTTCAGGCGCGGTAAAATTCTGATTCTGTTACGCACAGAATAACCTACTTCACACATCTAAATAAAATAATAATAAAAAAATATTATTTCCTAATTTGTATAAATTCTTTTTTTCATCAATTCAATTAATTCACTGTAGTCATACTGGAAACTTGTAAAACATTCATATGCCAATTTTGAATCGAATCGAACCACAATTACCAATTTCGTTCGCCATATTGGTTTTTTGCATTGACAAAAATATCATAATTTTTCACCATGAAAATCCCCACATATCAATTTTGATTCGAATCGGACCAGAATTACAAATTATGTCCGCCATCTTGGATCCACCATCTTGTTTCTTTGCATTGACGAACAAATCATAATTTCCGATCTTGAAAACCACCACATATCAATATTGAATCGAATCGGACCTAAATTGCGCAACAATACGGCCATTTTGGAGCTTTTGTTTTTTCTTTTAGAAAAATTCCATAATGCACTGTCACCGAATTTATGTCAAAATAGCTTGCAAATGCAGTGTTATAATTTGGAATACGGAACAGTTATTTTTCCCGCAAGAGGACGCCAAAATAAAAAGTTAGGTTGCAAAAATTGACATGGCTGAATTCCTTATGAAATTACCTTTTCAATGATGTGTCACACTTACTACTTTCCCTATTCAAATTGTTTGGGTGATAGTGCCCAAGGGGTGGGGGGAGAGGTATGACAGTTGAGGTTATGATAGGAAGAAGTCCCCCTCGCAATAAAAATCGACGGGTCCGAGCGTTTTTTTTTTTTGCGAGCGATAAATATGAAATATCGGCCTTGTTTCGGTTTTCGCTGGGCCACCCTGTATACAAGCCGTAAACAGAAGCGACCCAATATGCTACCCTGTGGAACACCCCTAGAAACTGTTTCATAACTAGACACTTGAGAGTATATCTCAAAAAAAATACTGGTTTAGGCTTTTGGAAAAATATTCGATAAAAGAGACATTAGCTTATTTTCAATGAGAGTCAGCTAAAGTTCAGCTGTTAGGTATCCGTAGAAAAAAAAAACAATTATTATGTCATCAATTATTGTTTGCCTTTATGACGAGCTCAACTTCAAAATGATAAAACGACCACGTAAAAAAACAAGATAACAATTAATTTTTATTTTCTACCTCATTATTTTTGAGTACCTCATATTTGTGACGTTTTTCAACTTTCCGTTTAATAAACCATTCTTCAAAATTATAAGGCAAATAAACTTTCGTACGAAACTATATATGTATGTACCGAGTGATACCCATTCATGGTACAATCCGCTATTCTTTTTCATAATTTCAGCTATTTTTCAGAAATTTTGAATATTAAATACTGAGAAGCACTATTTGACATATTGAGAGATATCTTTGATCTACTTTTTACAGAAATGCTATCAAATTCAGATTTTTTGCATTATTGGTGAATGTATCGATTTTTCAAATTTCACAATTATACATTAAAAATTACGGTTGTGAGAAGTGAGAATATATGAGAAAATGTAAAAATGAAAATTAAGGAAATGCAGATTTTAGTAGCTCTTGTTTGGAAAGTGAAAAAAGGGTGATACGAGGATATATTGAAAAATTCTTAGCCTACTATAGAACCAAACGAAATTTCAATGTCAAAATAATTTATTACTCAACATATTCTCCTCTTAATTGGATACATTTATTACAGCGAACCTACAACGTCTCTAGACCTTTCAAAAAAAATGTGTCTTCTTGCTCTGCAAACCAGACCCGCACAGCTTTTATTACCTCCTCGTTAAAAGAAAATTTACGACCTTTTAAACTTTTTTTTCAGTTGAGGAAAGAGATGATAGTCGGACGGAGCCAAATCTGGTTAATAGGGGGGGTGTTCTAGTAATTCAAACCCTAAATCACGTATTGTTTGCATGGCAAAATGAGATTTATGTGCAGGGGCGTTGTCCTGCAAAAACAAAACACCTTTGGATAGCTTTCCGCGTCTTTTCTCTTTAATTTTTTCCCGTAGAGTGGTCAGTAATGTCGAATAGTAATCTCCAGTTATTGTTCTACCCTTATCCAAAAAATCAATCATGGTTACTCCATGGCAATCCCAAAAAACTGGAGCAAGAACTTTTCCAGCAGATTTTTGGACACGAAACTTTTTAGGTCTTGGAGAACCGGAGTGTCGCCATTCCATCAACTGTTGCTTTGTTTCTGGATCGTAGAAATGCACCCAAGTCTCATCCAAAGTAACAATTCGGTTTAAGAAGTTTACATCGTTTTCAAATCGAGCACAGATCGAACGCGATGCTACTACCCTTGCAGGCTTTCGGTCAACTTTCAAACATTTGGGGATCCATTTTGCAGCAATTTTTCTCATGTCCAAATTGACGTGAACTATATGAACTATTCAGTGCTTCAGATATCCGTTTTAGCCCAATTCGACGGTCTGTTAAAATCATGTCATGAACTGCATCGATATTTTCGGGGACACAGAAACTGGCCTTCCCGATCGATCATCATCTTCAATGGAAAATTTATCTCTTTTGAAGCTTGCAGTCCAATTTTTCACGGTCGCATACGAAGGACATTGATCACCAAGGGTATTAAGCATATCTTCGTAAATCTGCTTACCTTTTAACCCTTTTAAATACAGGTACTTGATGATGGCTCGATACTCCAATTTTTCGATTTTCACAATTTCGGTGGACATATTGTTTCTTTTAATTTATTGCGTAACTCTGGTTTACTTTTTTGACGTCAAACTTTACTCTGACATTTCTAATAAGTTATTGTTCGTTGCTATGGTAACGCAATATATTGTTTATACAGGCAACTGGTTTAGGATAACTAGATATCAATACATTCTCGTATATACGGTGATAGAAATTTCAACTGTGTTCAATTATACTTCATCGTTTTGTAAAGAAATAACATTCTATTTTCTATTTACTTTTCAGAAAAGCTATGAAAAATATATTTAGCATGTTGAAACCGGGAGGAGAAATTATTGCCTCATTTTTGGAAAGAAATACTGAGGACGACATTTTTCACAACTTATCCAAACATTCCAGGTGGGGAGTTTATGGACATAAAAAATACGTTTCGAGTTTTTTCCACAGAAGTAATCCTCAGAAGGACTGGGAACGTGCTTTCAATGAAGCTGGATTCGTTCATATAAAGATGTTCTCTGAAGATAGAGTCCAAACATTTTTCAATGAAGGATCTTTCAATGGTAAGTTTTGGAAAACAAAAAAAAAATTTAGTTGCGATTTTCGAAAATCGTAAAAGAAAATTTTATGCAATATAAAATCATTTGCAGATTTTTTTCTGGCTTTGGACCCAGCGTTATCGAAAGTTCCTGTCAAAGACAGAGAGGCTTATTTGATTGATTATCTTCGAGAGGTGAGGAGAGGAAATGCAATATTTGTCAGACGAAATGAGAACAATGGAAGTAGAATTTTTTTATTGAAATACAGAATGCTGGTTTTCATTGCGTCAAAACCACTTGCTCAGTGAACGTTGGTTGTTATTATTATATTTAGAAAATAAAGTTATATTCATTCCATGAAATATGTTAGTTTACTTCATTTTTCTCAGGGGTCATGTGTAGCCAAGTTTCATTCAATATGATGCACGTTGCTTTTGTATGAGGCGCCATTTGGGATTTTTTTAAAATATTTAAAATTGTGTGTCAATATATTTATCAGATGTAGCAATATTTTTCATTGTGCTTTACGATATATTTATTTTTGATCAAACACATTTAATTTGCGTTTCAAGCGTTACAAATATATGATAACGTGTATTCCCAAATATTTTTATAAATTCGATCTATTCAAGGCCGTCAAGAGATGGCGCAACTGACGCGATTTGGTACACGCTCGCTCAGCATGGCCACTAGGTCATTGTCTAAAGAAGAATGGTCAAACAATGCTTGTGCTAAAAGCATTTGATGGCGGTCACCAGAGCCATCTGTAATATTTTACTAAACATATTTGAAATTGATCCAGTAATGTGGCGCCGTCGTCGGATGGCACGCAAAACTATCCTTCTGTCTCTTTGTAAACATAAAATTTGGGCCAATCAAAGTGTGGACCCCCCTCCCAACTTCCCCAAAACTGGGTTTACATAATTTTTGAAGCAAAAAAGAAACATAGTGCCTAAAAAAACAGGGGTATGCCAATTTTCAGAAGATTTGACCAGTTATTACAGTCACAATTTTAGATAATCTTTTTTTTCCAAACTTGCAGTGGCTGTAGCTCGAAGAGGCTACTTTTTAGGGAACATGTTGATTTTAACAATACGTCTTTGAAATATTTACATCTAATTTTGAATCACCCTGTATATTGTGTTTGATCAAAAATTAATATATCGGAAAGAAAGACTGATGAATATATTAACACAAAATTTTAAATATTTGCAAAAACACTTTTTACCCAAAAGGCGCCTCATACTTTCGAGTTCGCTTTCTAGTTTTGTATAACTCAAGTTATTGCTTTTTGATGAAATGCCATTACATATCTTGTTATTTGAATGAATTCCGTACATGTTTGATTGAAATGAACTCTTTTTCAAAGAACGTCTATAATAATAACGACGATGACCTTAAATATCATGTATTGATGAAAACAAAAGAATGTGAACAATAATGAAAACTTGTATAAATGACACATACCTAATCAATAAGTGAACAAACACTTGTTTCGAGATATAAATACTTTACATAAAAAATCTTCAACACTATGTTGGAATGACATTACATAATAAACAGCACAAAAAAGTTAAATGAGATTAATTTAATATTAAAAAAACAACACAAAAATATGAACAATTTGAAAGTAAAAACATTTTGAAATGTAAAAATATGAAACGAATCAGATGGAGAATTCGGGCTGAACGATTTCATCACACTTAGCTCTTGGTGTTTCGTGAATAAATCTCTTTACCTCATTTTAAACATGTCAAGATCATTATTTCTTTTGTGGTAAGGAATATACAGGGTGTTCCAAAGTAAGTTGGCACCATTGACAATAACAAACATTCTTTTGTCAATCAAACATTTTTTTATGGAGTTCCACACCGGATTTCTGGTACGGTTCCAACTACGAGCATGCCAAATTTGATCTTGCTATAATCGATTTTCGTCTCAAATCCTAATTGGACTGGATTATTAATAATTAGGAAAGTATTACTTATGTTTTGAGGGGAAATTTCCGTTTCATTTTGGTACCTCAGTTTTTGGATACCCCGTATAACTGGTAATATGAGACCTGCTCGACAGCAGCTATGAAAGCCCTGTTAAACCTCCCATTTGTGGTAATCGAGGTGAGAATAGAGTTTTGTATAATAAAAAAAAGTTTTTATTGCTTTTATTGCATTTATTTGTGTAATTGATTAAAATAAAACAGTATGAAATCACATATCTGTAAAGTATTAGAAACGTTAATACAACTTGGCAGTTCTACCAGGCCACAGATAGCAATAACATGATTTCTGAGATTTACTGAAATAAAGGGTGAAAGCTGACAATTTTCCTAATAATATGGTTTCTTTGCTTGGACGAACATGATTTCATAGGACAGAAGGATTTTCCTTTTCCCAGTTTTCTCGTCATTTACGACAGAGAACGCCTTTCCTCTCTTTACCTCTCGTAAATAATCATTCAAATAGGCTTCTTTCTCATCGTTAGGGATCTTTGCGAAAATCGGATCCAAAGCTTGGAAAAAATCTGAAAAAATAAATAATTGATAATTAAATATACAAATACAGTGATACACAAAAGAAATACAAAAATAGATTAAACACTTCCACAGTAGTATTGGGCATACTTGTATGTGGTGAATATATGCGGGTTTGTCCGTAACTTATTGAAAAGAATACAAATTAAAATAATTCATAATTGTGTTTTAAGCAAATACACGTAATATAAGTGTGCAATTTGAGTTGAGCTTTTTCTCTGTTATTCATTCAGCCATCTATCATTTTGTGTATTTTTGTTTTGTCAGTTTCTTTAACAAATGATAAAAATTGGGTTTCGAAGCAAAAGGAGTTTTATCGATTGATTCTTGTGGCAGTTGCCTAAATAACTCTGGTGCCAAATACTCATCCAAAGTGTAGTAAAAGCCTCAATAGCTCTTTAACTCTTTTTGTTATGTTTTTCTGAATTTAGATTATTGGTATCCTGAGGCAGATAATCAAAAAGTATTTTAGAGTTGTCAAAAAGTAATGTCTCTACTTATGTAGAGTTAGGCTCAGGGAGCGATCGATATTACAAGTCTGCCTGGGACCCAATTTTTGAAATCGTAGGAATTGATTCTCTCATGAAATATTTCTCTAGATTAAATTCCCACGTGAAACAAGAAACGAGAGAACTGCTACTTTTGAACACCGTAGGAAGTCAATTCCTAGGAGTTTCGTTTTGGGATGTATGTCTAGCATGCGATCATAGAAGAATTTTGTTCGACCAATTAAAAAGTAGGATTTTTGGTAACACGCATTTGAATTTTACGTTTGCAGATACGATTTTTGCTAGGTTTTGTAGTAACTTCCTGGAAATAGATGTCAACAGAAGATTCATAAGCAGCGAATGATGCAGAACTAGAATTGGCAAATTTAAGAAAAATTTGACTCATAATATCGCAAAAGAAAGGTGGGAGAGTATTGCCATTATATTGAATGCCATGACTGGGGAACATAAAACTGGGGTTTGCTGAAAAAAGGTATATGTTGGTAGAATCTATATAAGAGATAACGTGAAGCAAAATTTTCCTATCGTAGAGTTGGCAAGATCTGAAAAATCATGCAAATAAAAAGAATAGGGACGGAAAAAATTATAATAAACTGAACCGGCGGAGGCCCACCAAGCGAACATTCACTGATAATGGATGAGGAATTGAAAAAACACAGCGGTCTATTATTTCATCTGCATGGGATATCCAAGGCCATTGAAAGTTAGTTCATTTTGTCATTGCGAAAACTCGACAAGGATGTTTGCAGCTTATCATCGATTTCTAACAATAACTTCTGAAAAGTGTCCTTAAATTTGAAGTGTTTCACAAACTGTCGTTCACTTGAATTGTGGAACGAATTTTGGTCTCGCAAAAAATTGTGTTATGCTTTAGCCATTGCAGCCTCCAAATTGTTCAAAACCATCCCTTATACAATATCCATACCTATACCTACCCGAATAATAGTAATTTCATCAATACATAAAAAAACTCTTCGAGTTTCTTTAACCTGAAAACTAAATTCCTAGGAAAATTTTCGAATTCTCCTGCATTGGGTACTAGGAATTTCATCTGTCACTATCGAGAGAAATATTTCTCTCGTGATATTTCAAAAATAGCTATTGCTCGAAATTGAGAGAAAATGACGTCATATTTCTCTAGAGAACCAATTCCGACTATTTAAAAATTGGGTCACTGGTAGGAAAATGAGAATTTCTCATGTAGTTATTATTTTACTTCTGTTTCTTAAACATCAAACAGGTGAGAGACATTAAAGTTTATAGGTTAAATAGATGCCGACATGTATCTCTGAAGACATCTCTGCAGAAATACCGAACAACAGCTCTATCTTGATGTAGTCTTGATTGGAGGAGCGACGATTACTTGCTTATTGTAAATCGTCTGTCCAGCCTGAAACAAATCAAAATTTTGGTTTGCATTCTTCTATTCCTTTGCTGAAGTAGTCTAATTTTTTGTATCTGATGGATTATAGTTCTCGTTGCTACTTTTAAACACTTTCTTCTGGTATCATCTGTGTCCATATCATCGGTTTCACAATCACGAATTCCTCTTAAGTAGCATACATTTCAAACACACACACATAACTGCCAAGTTATTATAATGTTATAGTTGCAGAACAGTAAAGTAAATTCCATGTCCAACAAATTCAAAGTAAAAAAATATCACTAGTACCTATCGTCGTTGATACTGCAATACGAGCTATGTCCAGAAACATTCATTTCACAGAAGACTGTAGGTTATAACTACTAATGACCATAGCAGTCGATGCAAAAACACCAAAGAAAAAAAATAACTTCTACATAAGAATTTCTACCGGTCATTGTTTTGGAATTCAAAGTATAAAATAATCGCGCGTAGTTAACTGCAGTTAATAATGGATATCAAGTCAAATTAATCGAGAATATTCTTGCTAAAGAATTACATAGAGAGACTATCCAAGAAGTGGACCCCACTATGAGGAACCTTGACAATAATTACAGAACTTTAATTTATTCAGAGCCCGTTTCAGAAAAAATAGCTTCATTTTTGAAAAAACAAAATTTAAGAGTAGCATTCAAAACAGATAACACGTTGGGAAAGTTTATCAAAAATAATAAAGATAAAACACAAAAATCAAAGAAATCAGGAGTTTATGAATTGAATTGTGGATCTTGTTCCAGAGTATATGTAGGCCAGACTTTTGGACCATTCAAAAGCCGCGTACGTGAGCACCGTATGAATTATGTAAAAATTAAACACATTCAACATATGCAAATCATATTTTGGAAGAAGACCATGACTTCGATGAAAACTTTGAAATCCTTCATGTTGAAAATAAGGGTATTAGACTTAATTATTTAGAATTCTTGGAAATTAATAAATTGAAAAATTCGAATTATTTACTAAATGATCGCTTGGACCTTAATAGTTCCCCTTTGTTAGACCTTTTCAACTAATTAAGTAGTAGATATGTTTTGAGATTTACAGGTACCCACATTGTATTGTCCATTTTTATTTTTATTGTAGGTAGCTCCTAATTACCTTAATTGTTAAGAAGGGTATTTAAGTAATGTTCAACGAAGAATTATTTAATGTATTACATTCACTTGAGAAAGAAACTGTGTATCGAAACATGTCGCGTAGACAATAAATCTGTGGAAATTTTATCGTGTTTACCTTAGTGTCATATGTTTTAAGTACTCGAAAGACATTCCAACAGACAGAAGAGTTTAGTTTGCTTATTTACTTTTTGGTGTACCTACAGTGCAACAAATTTTTTCTTAATTATTGATAGGTAATCGTTTTTGAGGTCGACTTAAATAGTAACAATGTTTTTAACAGCTATTTCAACAAATAGTGTATTTTTGTCTCAAAATCAGGATTATGCCATGTTTCCAGTCTGCGACGCCCATGGTTTGATTTGACAAGACGATAAATAAGTCGTAAACGGACGTAAACAAACATAATCGTCAAGTTAAGAGTGAATATAACATGGAATTCCTACCTGGTCACCGAGTGCAAACGGATAAATCCGACAATGCCCATTTTTAACATGATTCGGGCTGAGATGTTCGTAAACAACGTCGGGTGTTGCTTTCAAGAAAGAGAGAGCCTTCTCTATATCTTCTATTCTATTTTTGTGTAATACTTGTTGAGTAACTTTCGAAGAGATTGTTGCTTAACAAGTAGTACTTAATAAACTCAAAAATCATGTGAGAAAAGTGAATATCATTAAATGTATTGTATACCTCAAGTAACAGTGTTGGGGACGGTGCTGTTCGTAATTTATTTGAACACAGTGATGTTTTACAAAAATTAATAATGGTAAAATCTCAAACTGAACATTGAAAATGTTCTTGGTATTTTCAGAGCCGTCAATATGAAGGTTCTCCCAAAGATGAGACAGAATATAAAGGAAACTCGGGGATTTATGAAATTAGCTGTAATTAATGCAAGACGGAGTATTTGGGTCAGTTTCAAAGGGCCTATTCCATACAGCCCTTTGTTCAAGTTTATAGTACAATGAAGGCAATTTGATAATGAGTCAATTTGACCACTCAGATAAATAGTAGAGCAGGGAATTAGAAAAATTTGGAAAACAATTGGATTAAACAATTCGATGTAGGCATTCAGATGAATAGTATAAATAAGAGTAACGTATGATAAGAAATTTAGTAAGCGTTTAGCTCCTGAAGATGCTAACTTTGTTGGCGAAACGAGCGATGAGTGTGATTTTAACGTAGTTTTGGTGTTTAGGTAGTTTCCTTTCCTTTTTCTTCAATTATTCATCATTTCTATAGCGGCACAAAGCCGCCATTGTACAAAATTGGTTTGTAATTTTTTTATATGCAATCATATACAGTTACCTTCGAATTCATCATGATATTCCACTATAATGTGTTCACAATATATCTTATTGATTACGAAACCTGCCTCCACGAAAGCCTCCTTCCAGCTGTTTGCAGGATTACTGATGGTGAAGAAATTCGAAACGTATCGCTCATGACCATATACTCCCCATCTGGGGTGTTTCGATAAATTGAGGAAGATATCATCCAAAGGATTTGTCCCAAAAAAGGTGGCAATCAGTTCTCCTCCCGGTTTCAACATGCTGAATATATTGACGATAGCTTTCCTGAAAAATATTCTAAATTATTATTATTATTCAAAATTCAAGTATCTCAAAATATTCATGGACATAAAAATTCTTTGATATTCTTTATTTTTCATTATTACATTGAATTATGGTATTCTGGTTTGGAGAGGAGTCATCAAATTCCACCTCAGAAATCTTGAGGTTCTTTAGAAATGGTTTTTGAAAATCATGTATAGTAGAATTTATTTTTTTTCAAGTGAAAACCTGTACAAAGAATCAAGGGAAATATAATGACATATCTATAAACATAAAACGAATATAAACTTCAATAATCATATTTATAATACAAGGAATAAAAATAGCGTCAGAATGGAAAATAAAGGTAAAAAGAAAGTCTCAGAAAAAATTCAAATATTTACCCATTTTTACTATGATTTGATTCTGAATCATGTAAAAGCGATCAAGTCATTATTCTAATTCAAAAAACAATTGAAAGAACTTCACGGGTATAATCAAACCGTTTATTCACCTTTTTATACAAATTTATGTAATGCCTTTTTATTTACATAATTTCGTATAAACTTATTATTATTATCATTATTATTCAAAATTGCCGAGAGTGATTGAATGATTTATTACAATTAGCACTTGCAATAATGCCCTCCTTGAGGTACGTTGCACAAATAGATGCCTGATATAATGCAACTTCCGTAAGGGTAAGTAGTTATTTTGTAGCATATATTTGCCTGACATTTTCCACTTAGTTTCCATAGTGGAAATGTGTTGAGAGAAGGGTATTTCGAAATCATTTGTTTCATTTATTTGATACTTTTAGTCACACTAACCGAAGTTAGTAGTTGATATTAAAGAAATAGTTATAATCAAAATTACGTTATCGAAATATTACTGATTATCGTCCTGTATGTTTGAAATATTATAATTTACAATGATCGATTACTCTGCTAGCAGATTGAATTGTAAACATTCTTAACCTTCAATTAGTCAGGATATTGTCTATCTTTGTTTCCGCTAAACACGCTTCACAAAAATTTTGTTAAAAATTTTTTGAAACAGTCAAATTAATTTCACAGCAAGTACACTTTCGAGGATGATAGGTTTACAGTAACATAATTTGTAATATTATTTTTTAGTGTAATTTATGTTACGATCATTTCAGATCCAGTGGCGTAGTAAAATTCCATTAACAAACATATATTACTTGTTTTTGACAATTGGCTTTGAAGTTTGAATGTTATTTCAAAGTTACGGCAGTACTTATAACAGCCCTTTTCTTTGGAAAAAAAAATGTTTCGAATTGCAGAACAAATAACAATGTACAGCTTTCAAATGGTCATACCTTGTTTTAGTCTGTTCCATTCGTTCACTGTTTGTCAATTATTCAGAATATAATCAAAATTAAAACATTATGGAAATGCATTTCTTGTTGTTTCCACGAGTATTAAGTTGATAGGAAGATCTCTATTCCTCAATAGTTTTACGAATCATTTTTAGAATTCACCTATTTATTTGGTATGTGGTATTTTTGAAATGGTCTATTATGAAGTTCCATTTAAAAAACTGTCGAGTTATTGTTTTGGCCGTGGTGGTAGAGCGTTCTATGCTCACCCAAGCCACGTGGGAGAAATTTTTTTATTTTGTTACCCACAGTAAACTATTCGAAGCCCATATAAAATAATCCATTCAGTTCCAAAAACATAGGGACAGAAATATGTTCAGAACAATTTGTGCAATTTGTTACTCATACTGTATAACAGAAGTAAAGAAAGTATAGTCTTTCCAATATCAATTGCAGATCATAAAAACTCGTTTCAAAGCCTACCGACAATTTTGTTTGATATGCCGATCTACATGATTATTTCTTTCGTCTATTAAATATCAGTCCTCAACCAATCATACGTTTGTTTCCTGTTTGACAGGACCAATCAACACGCTCTATTAGCGACTATTTACATGATGCACAATAGTCACCGACTATTCAGCATGATACTCATATCAAGGAGCCTGAGCATCTGACAGTACTCTAAATAAATACATATTAAACGTCAAATAAAATCAATCGTGTTGAAGCTGTATAAGAGAATGAATGTGGACCTTCTACGGTTAATACTGCAAGTTCTTCAAAAGCTGAACAAATGTCACAAATTACGCATGGTGGAAATGTCACATACAATAATTGTGTTTTTAATTTCAATTGATAAATTATAAAGATGGTGCTGTTTTTGTTTAGATTTTGTGCTTTGTTCTTGATATTTTGAATAAATTATTCCAAATTGTTTAATTTTCATTCATTCATATGACTGATATAAAGAAGTAGATTCAAGAAATAATCTTCACAAATATAACACGACCTTGATTAATTGTCGACTATTTTATTGCTGCTAAATTTCTCTTGTATTTATTAATTTTACTCGACATTATTTTGGCATTAATAATCAGAGATGAAAGCCCTCGAGCTTCGCCAAAATAATGTCTCTTTAAATTATTATAAAATACAGTCGAAATTTAGATGCAATAAAAATAGTTGACTATTTATCAAGGTCTTGTTATATTACCCTTGATGATTTATGACTCTCCAGCCAAATATTTTGCATTACGTCAATTAGGGTCACGTGGACCGCGGCGTTTTCTTTGAACTCATACCAGTTGCAATTGATATTGGAAAGACTTATAATATAAATGCATTGAAAATTGATGATTAGGAAATATGTAGTGAATGCCAAAGCGTACAAGTGCCACAAAGAATAAATAATTTCGACTTCACAACTCGAAATTAGCCTAATTCCGACTTTACAACTCGGAATTAGGCTAATTCTGACTTTGCAACTCGGAATTAGTATAATTCTGACTTCACAACTCGGAATTAGCCTAATTCCGACTTTGCAACTTGGAATTACTATAATTCCGACTTCACAACTCGGAATTAGCCTAATTCTCAGTTTGCAACTCGGAATTAGTATAATTCCGACTTCACAACTCGGAATTAGTGATTACGATTCCACGAGTTAGCATTGAAGTTATGTGAAAATGTCAACTTGGACCATCCAGCGAGAACTTTGAAGATTTAATACAGCTGATAGTTTACCCTAAAGGCTGCTTCACATAATGGCAGTAGCAGTGGCATCACCCCCCTCTATTGATAAGATATCCAATGGCAAACATGTTTAGACGAAGCTGAAAATTAAAGGTAACGCTGCTGAAAGTTTGATTCATTTTAACTTTTTGCAGTAAAATCTAGCAGTGTTCGTATTTCTAACCTTAAAAATATCATGAAATTGAGATAGATATTATGATTCCTTTCAACTGCTTTTAACAATCAGTTGAAAATTTCTATTCCAATGTTATTTATTCCGATAACAGTGTCAAAAAGGATGGAGTCACTGCCACTAGTGCCACTGCTACTGCCTTTATGTGGAATAGCCTTAAGATCTATGAAAAAATACACCAATTTTAGCTATGTGGTTGAATGCTTTGCGGTACCACTAAGATTATTGGAAACTGTATATTTTAATCATAGCTTCATGTACTAGTTCACCAAACACACAGCATATTTATTTTCTGACATTCACAACCCCTAGGAGTCCGCAAAGACATACTGGATGGGTTTCTGTTTTTTGTTCTTCAATTAAGTTCACACAGCACCGAAAATGTTGCCAGCAATGACAACAAAATAGAAACCCTTTGATGTTTGACGCCTTCCAACAGGAACGCGAAAAGTTGCTGCAACACAACACATTTTGTTGATGAAAAGCTTCAGATTTCAGATTTGTTATTGAATTGTTGGAAAACATGTTTTGTTGGTTTGATGTGGATACGGCATAAGAGTTGAAAACGTGTTTTTTTCCTTTTTCTTAAGGAAACGGGAACGCGAAAAGTTTGTTGCAATCAAAAACACAACAAGCGCGTTGTAGAAAATTTTCAGATTTGTTGTTAAATTTTTGGAAAACATTGAATTGATGTTTTGTTTTTTGAGTTTGATGTGGACACGGCAAAATAGTTGAAAACGTGTTTTTGCCCTGTTTTTAATGGAAACGGGAACGCGAAAAGTTTGTGGCATAAAAAACAACACGTTTCGATGATGAAAAGTTTCGGATTTGTTGAAAAACATTGAGTTGATTTTTTATTTCAGTATTGTTGATTTGATGCGGACCCGGCATAGGAGTTGAACACGTGTTTTTTTTAATGGAAACGCAACAATTAATAAAAGAAAAATCTCTCAGATTGACAAGATGAAATAATGTAATGCTCAATAATAAACATTAATAAACGTGTTGCTGAGTAGAAAAGTTGCTAAGCATAAAACTAGTACTTCTCTTACGATTATCTCTAAATAAAGTATGCTCTTTTCCAATAAAAATACTTAACAAGTGCGGAAAGTGGCGATGGGGCGTGCGGGAAAGATACGTTGTAATAATATTAAGTGATAACCATGTATACACAAATGCAAGTCGGAATTATAATAATTCCGAGTTGTAAAGCCCATCTACGCTTTCGTAAGTGAAACATTTCCAGGCAGTTTGATTTAGGAACAGATTGTGGAAATAGGAAAAAACATGGGTGGTTTACATAGGTGACAGAGGTTGAACCAAGAAATAAAGTGCGCATGAATAAGTGTTGCCCCCCTTCCCCATCACTATTAACTCATTTATTTTTACATAACTAGCGAAACACTCGAACAATTCGTTTTTGTTCTAGTTTTTGAGTGTTTGCCAAAAAATTGAAATATACAGGGTGATACTTGTAGGAAACATGATGTCATCGATAATTGTTTTAAATAGAAACCCCTATTTGTATTGCGGATTTTGGAAAATCTATTTTTTTTACTTGCGATAGGTCAATTTTTGATTATAGAGGGTGTCCGAAAATGATTTAGGTAGGCTCTAGCTTTCAAACCGCAACTAAATAATAAAATGTTTTTTATGATCGTTTTCCCGATTGTTCAATAGATAGACATCATTTCAAAAGTACTGTTGATAATTTTTTTTGAAACGGACTTTGTCTAAAATAATAAACGGACTGACAGAAACCCTCTATACAAAGATTAGCAGATTCTGTGAGTTCGTCGTTAACCCATCTTCTTCAACTAGATTTGAAAATGGTACATGAACTCACACAAGATGACCCAGACAGAACTATGGACTAATAACAAATAATATTGCACACAATCCTGACTATCTACAACATAATTGTTTTTACGATGAGGCAACATTTTTTTTTTATGGAAACGTTAATTGGCAAAATGTCAGATACTGGTCCGGTAAAAACCATTTCTGGAAGTTCATACACAATTCCCGGAAAAAATCAACGTTTGGGCAGGCATACTAGATGGCAATTTAAATGGTGAAACTTACTCAAAAATGTTGGAAACAGAGATAACGGTACTATTTCAAATAACCTTCAAGAAATTCCACAACAGGTAATATTTCAGCAAGATGGAGCCTCGCCTCATTATGATGCCAGAGTACAACATTATTTAAACACTGTTTTACCGGCAAGAAGGATTGGTCGACGAGGACATATAGAGTGTCCACCTAGATCACCGGACCTAACCTCATTAGATTTTTTTCTATGGGGTTTCTCAAAATACAAGGTGCACAAAACCCAACCTATAACAATTAATCAACTTCGCGAAAGAATTATCGCCGAATGCCAATAGAACGAGATCCAGCTGCAGGATTAGACCAAATTTGGCCGCCAGTATTTTTAATTAAATTATTTTTAAGTGACTTTTGGGAAAAAATTGCGTTCATTTGTTTTTTAGATAAAATAACGTCTACATCATGGAAATTTATATGACGATGCTAAAAAATCACGGTTGCCGTTGCGCACCTGGCCGTACCTCTTCGCAGCCAGGTGTAAACAGGTATGATTTCGATACGCTTATACGTTTATAACGTTTATTTATGAATCATATACCAAATGAAAGCTAATTTTTTTCTGTGTATGGTTCTATATATGGTTGTCTAATTAAATCCGCCCGCAAATAAAGGTTGCTGGCTGTTGAAAATAATAAATATTTAAGGTTGAGTGAAAGAGAGTTAGCGCGGAACATCATTTGTCATACGAGGATAGCGATTGCCGGCAGTGAGACTATTGTAAGCCATAGCGCAAGCGTCGAATGTTAGTGTTCTCAACTACAGAGGAGTAATAGGGACGACTTTGTCTGTGGTGACATGAATGTAGATGCTACCCAGAACTCCTTTGAATCCAAAAAATTCAGGGAGTTGAGTAATATATTTTTAAGTTTCGGTCTATGTTCTACAGTGGAATGGCCTACACGTATCACTGATAATTCTAGTACCATAATCGATCACGTATTCACAAATATGAAAGATACTACTATCTGCGTAATAGATAATGAACTTTCAGATCACAGAACTGTACTAGCGGAACTCGGCTCCATTATTGAAATTAATAAAGTTCGTTTACTGAAGAAAAGGAATTTCTGTCAATACAATTATTCTACAATCACTTACAGACTCAAGATTGGTCTTCTATTTACCAGTACAACAATCTGGATGAGGCATTTGAGAACTTTTTTGAAGTATTCGGATTTTATTTCGATATTTCATTTCCCTTGAAACAATTGCGAGTGAAATCAAATTCAAGTGGAGAATGGGTGACTGACGAAGTAATCAAATCTAGCCAAAATTTGAAGGATTTATTCATATTGAAAAATGCATACCCACTCTTAACGGATCGGTATAGAAAAGCAAAAGGTGAACATATGAAACTTGTACAAAAAACCAAGCGCTGTTACTATCAGAATAAAATCCTTACATCTGACAACATTTGTAAATCAGCTTGGGATGTTATTAATAAACAGACAAGGAAGAGAGAAAGAAATTCTAATACTTCACTTAGAGAAAATGGAGTTGATTATGAGGATCCTCAACTAATTGTAAACATGTTCAATGATTATTTTATTGACAAACCTAATATTATAGATTCAATACCGAGTAACAATAATGACACAAATCTCAATATAGGTTTTCGATCTGAAAAAGGCTCCATTTTCCTAAACCCTTTTGTCAATGGAGAGCTTCTGACTTTACTCAATCACAAATTGAAAAATAAGTCCTCTAGTGGACCTGATGAAATCCCAATGTTCATGCTGAAAAAAGTTATTTCAATCATTATTGAACCGCTCGAATATCTCGTGAATCTTTCATTTGCCACAGGCTGTTTTCCTTCAAGTCTCAAAATAGGTAAAGTTGTGCCAATACAGAAGAAACCCAATTCTAGGAATTTAAATGACTTTCGTCCAATCACAATACCATCGTGTTTTTCGAAGGTATTCGAATTATCATTTTCCACAAGGCTAATGGATTTTCTCATGAGAAAAAAATTATTATCAGCTAGTCAGCATGGATTCTGTCATCCAGGTAGGTCAACTAGCAGTGCCATCTGTGCCTTTTTGGAAAAAGTTGTGAACTTCATCGAGGCAGGCGAGTGCCCAGCGGGAATCTTTTGTGATTTGAGTAGGGCGTTCGACTGTGTGGATCATGATTTGTTGCTGACTAAACTTTATTCTTGCGGAATTCGAGGTCCAGCTTATACATGGGTTGAGTCTTTTCTGACTAATAGAGAACAGTACGTGAATATATCCCACTGTGATGGTACTAAAGAAAATAAGTACAGTTCGAATAAAAGAGTAGTATCTATGGGTGTCCCGCAGGGATCTGTGTTGGGCCCCATGTTCTTTATGATATATATAAATGATCTAGATAAACTAGTTAATGATAATTCGTATATTCTATTTGCAGACGATATTTCCATTGTCGTCAGCGATAAGAATATTAACATCTTGAATGACAATTGTTCAGAGATTATGAACCGTACTGTAGATTGGTGCTCTAAAAACAGTTTATTTCTCAATCCTAATAAAACTCAAATTGTGAGATTTCATAACAGACAGAAGTATGCGCAAAGACTGAATATCAGTATTAATAATGGGAATGAACACTTGACTCAGTCCGATTCTGTGAGGTTCTTGGGAACTGTTTTGGATGACACA
This sequence comes from Chrysolina oricalcia, assembly GCA_944452925.2. Lineage (NCBI taxonomy): Eukaryota > Metazoa > Arthropoda > Insecta > Coleoptera > Chrysomelidae > Chrysolina > Chrysolina oricalcia. Next base: position 52,125,665 of record OX101821.2, read on the forward strand.
CTGAACTGGAGAGCTCATTGCGAGTCACTTATACGAAAATTAAATTCATTTTGTTTTTTATTTCGAAATCTCAAACCGTTGTTAACTTGTAATCAGCTAGTTACTTTATACTTCGCTCAAGTCGATTCCCGATTGAGATATGGCCTTCAATTTTGGGGAAATTCGTCTTTGGCTCCTAATGTATTCACAGCACAAAAAAAACTTGTTAGAATGATCGCTGGTGTCTCTCAACGCAGTTCCTGTAAACCATCATTTGTTAAGTACAAGATTCTGCCCCTGGTTTGTCTGTTCATTTTGGAAATGTCCGTTTACGTTTTCAAAAACAGAAAACTATTTCTGACCAATGACTGTAAACGTGAGAAGTCAACTAGACAGGATAAATACTTATATATTCCATTTTGTAAATATAATGTGACTTTGAATACACCTAAGTACTTAGGATTGAAAATTCTTAATTTGTTACCCGAAGAATTAAAATGTAGTCAGTCTGAGGGACTTTTTAAAAGAAAACTCAAAAATTATCTTTATGAAAAGTGCTTTTATAATTTGACAGATTTTATGGCTTAGAGATCATTTGTTTGTGTTGTGTAAAAATAATGTTGTTTTATATTGTTTGTGTTGTGTAAAAATTACTGTTGTTTCATATTGAGCAATCACTGTATGTCTATGATGTATATTTGTAATTATGTCTACTTTTTTTTTAATCAATTTATACTTCTTTTTTTCATATAGTATTTAGAATACTAAATGCCTGCTCTTGTATGACAATTTTCTATACGATGCTGTAATGTATTGTCCACGGAAATAAATTATCTTATCTTAATACTCCAAAAAATATGTCTTCCTTTTCAAAATCACAAAATTAAAAATTACATCAAAAACTTAATATTGATTTAATATATTTAATATTGATTTCAAAATAAAACCAAGGTGACTTAGGTAAAAAACAAATTTATTGTAAAAGTACTGTTTGAAAATATTATTAGATTTTGTTCAAGTATTTAATCGTCTGTTACATGTTAATTAAACAGTTAGGAAAATTAAAAATTCAAAGATGTATCTTATATTTCCGTAATTCTCATTGAAAAATCTTAACCATCGGAGCTTTCAGATACACTATCATCGGAGCTATCACTTTCAAGAGTCTCACTGCCGGCAATCGCTATCCTCGTCTGACAAATGATGTTCCGCGCTAACTCTCTTTCACTCAACCTTAAATATTTATTATGTTCAACAGCCAGCAACCTTTATTTGCGGGCGGATTTAATTAGGCAACCATATATGATAATACATAAAAAAAATGCTTTAATTTGGTATATGATTAATAAATAAACGTTATGAACGTATGGGTGTATCGAGATCATACCTGTTTACACCTGGCTGCGAAGAGGTACGGCCAGGTGCGCAACGGCAACCGTGATTTATTAGCATCGTCATATAAATTGCCATGATGTAGACGTTATTTTATTTAAAAAACAAGTAAACGCCATTTTTTCCCAAGAATCACTTAAAAATAATTTAATTAAAAATACTGGCGGCCAAATTTTGATAGGCATCCTGGTAAATATATATTGTTCTGATTATAAATATACATAAAAATTTGGTTTCGAGCGAAAACCGATGAGCGCACTTATCCTGAAGCCGGATCTTAGACTACAAGGTATTGATCAAGAAATCTTGCTAAAAGTAAAAAAAGATACAAAAAATAGGTTGTTGGCCAAGAAGTGAATGGGGAACAATTTGAACATATTCAGCATACATTTTTTGTTTCAATTCCGTAAGACAGGTTAACTTTGAATTGTTTTTTCTTTTGAATCTATACCGGGTGGCTACGGAAGTATTGCCTACGGAATATTTCAGTTATTGTATGAAGTAGGTTTGTGAAATTTGGAGTGTCGATATAATGACATATGAACTAGAATTTGAGCATATTGACATGTCGAAGTTAACTTCCGGTCTGACCGGAAGTAACATCAACTTTCTTATTTTAAATGGAAACCCTATTTTTTTCTTTTCGCTTTATTCAGCATTCAATTCCCTTTCTAATGACATATCACAAGTTGGTATCTAACCAGAAACTAGATCAGAAAAAAATTATTATTGAAATTTACCGAGTAGGCCGTGGAAGCAAAATGAAAGCCAAAAATTGAAAAGTTGGCTATGGAAACCATACGTTACTTGATAACAGTTGCTACTACTGTGATATTTTATTTTCATTCGTCGGCGTTATAAAAAGCCGCCAAAAAAAATATTGGAAAAATTGGGAAAAAAACAATACTCTGTAGGTCCATAACTTAAATAGGAACATACAACTTTTTCTTGCCTGTACTATTCAGCATAACCATTCCTTTCTAATGATATAATAGAAAATAATTTTTTGAACTGAGATACCGAAAAATCCAATTATTCTTCAAATAACAAAAGAGATTATAGCCATACGCAAAAATAAAATTAAAAATAATGTGGAATGATAAATTATATCCTGTAGGTTCTAGGTTAAATAGGAACATAAACGTACTTGGTCTGTGCCATCGTCCATAGATATTCTAATATCTACCTATGGACGATGTTTGTGCTATTCAGAATAATCATTCCATTGCAATAATCATTCGAACCAAAATATTAACAAGTAGGCTGATTAAGATGTATTTTGGAATGAAACAAAAAAGAAATGAGAGCTGCTATCCATATTATTTTGACGTTCGAAGTAGTGTTTTTGATTCTGCCATTCTAAAAGGGTTTGGAAATCGAAATCAGTTAGTGGAATATTCAAAAAATGCCCCTTTATTCACGAACCGAACAAATTGACATGCTTCTCATTTATGGTGAATGTTTAAAAAATTCTTACCTATGCCGCTGAACGATTGTATTTAGAGCGATATCCAGGGAGGCAGCAACCGTCAAGAAGGTATTTCCAGTGGCTTGAAAAAAAAATTAAGAACTGAGCCTGATGTTCACGAAGACCAAGAAGCATTTGTTATTAATGAGGAAACTGAAATTAATGTATTAGCTTTAGTACAATATGATAGCAGAATTTCCTCAAGGCAGATTGGCGCCGAATTAGCTATAAGTACGGACTCTGCTAGGAAAATTTTGAAAAAACATCGATTGAAATCCTTCAAGTATCAGTTGCATCAACATTTGTATGAAAATGACGGTGAAAGGCGCTTGGAATATTGTAATTGGTTTCTTCGACAAAATGCTGAGAATCACCTATTTAACTATTATATCTTGTTTACGGACGAGTAAGATAGTCGAAGTGTAAAGTGCTAAAAGTGTGAACGGTCTTTTGTTCCAGGTACTGGGCGATAGCAAACGAGCACCGGTTTCGACAAGGCGGCTTCCAGGAGAGATTTGGTGCGAATGTTTGGGCAGGAATAGTTGGAACTCATATTGTTGGCCCCATTCTTTTTCAAGGCCAACTAACCGGAGAGAGATACTTTAATAACGAATGAAATTTCGGAATTCATTAACAACCTACCAGCGGAAATAACTGAGAGAATATACTTCCAGCAAGATGGCGCCCCTCCGCATAATTCAAGAATAGCGAGAAATTATCTTCGAAATCGCTTTCAAGAGAGACTTATAACAACCCATGGTCCAGTCAGGTGGCCACCAAGGTCACCTGATCTTACTCCCTGCGACTTTTTTCTATGGGGGCATCTTAAAAATAGGGTGTATTCCACACTGCCTACAACTCTACATGAGCTAGAAGTAAAAATTCGTATAGAGCTTTCCAAGATATCACGCCCAAAATGTTGAGAAACGTTTTACATGAAAATATCACCAGAGTCAATAAATGTATTGACGCTGAGGGAATGCATTTCGAACATTTGTTTTGAATTTATTTTATCTTCAATCCCATCAATTTGAATTTTTTTTTTCGATAAATCTGTTTTTTCGATATTTAAAGAATAATAATTGGATTTTTTGGTATTTCATTTCAAAAAATTACTTTCTATTATATCATTAGAAAGGAATGGTTATGCTGAATAGTACAGGCAAGAAAAAGTTGTATGTTCCTATTTAAGTTATGGACCTACAGAGTATTGTTTTTTTCCCAATTTTTCCAATATTTTTTTGGCGGCTTTTTATAACGCCGACGAATGAAAATAAAATATCACAGTAGTAGCAACTGTTATCAAGTGACGTATGGTTTCCATAGCCAACTTTTCAATTTTTGGCTTTCATTTTGCTTCCACGGCCTACTCGGTGAATTTCAATAATAATTTTGTTCTGATCTAGTTTCTGGTTAGATACCAACTTGTGATATATCATTAGAAAGGGAATTGAATGCTGAATAAAGCGAAAAGAAGAAAAAAAATAGGGTTTCCATTTAAAATAAGAAAGTTGATGTTACTTCCGGTCAGACCGGAAGTTAACTTCGACATGTCAATATGCTCAAATTCTAGCTCTTATGTCATTATATCGACGCTTCAAATTTCACAAACCTACTTCATACAATAACTGAGATATTCCGTAGGCAATACTTCCGTAGCCACCCGGTATATCTTACGTAAAGCAGCGAATAAAAAATTCCAAAAAAATATATATCACGGGCGACAGTTAGAGCTTTCTACTGACAAAAAATTTAAGTTTCAAATGATCGATATATTTTTTTAAATTCTTCTATGGGTGTTCAAAGTTACCTCATGATCGAGGTTAGTTTGAACAAATATAATGAAATCATGCAGTGTCAATGTAACCTCGCAGATAGTGTTTCTTTGAACACCTAAAAGGTAGAAACTACTTGTTTTTGTGAGAAGAAAATCATACAAAGTTGCGCGTCAGGATTGCCTATGTCACAAAAATTATTTTCAAACCAGTGGTGCCATACCATTCTTGAATGTGTCACAAATTGAGTGGTGAGAACTAGATGTCGCTAATTTTAATGGTTATTTCACTAGGAGTCAATACAATAAAATTTATTTTTTGTTCAAAGTAGCCATTCGTATCAAAGTCTTACGGTACATCTTCAGCTGTTAGTTGTAATTTATGACTTCCTTAAATCATTAAATTTGGTTTTTACAACAACATTTTGTATTTCACGTACATTTTGCCAGGTCCTTAGTCCCAAACTGTTTTAATTTAATTCGGGATTTGGGACACTCTGTATAATTTCAATTACCGAACCGTTGTAAAAAATGTGATTTTTCAGATTTCCCAATGAAAATTTGGGGTTGCCATTTGAAAAAAATGGCGATGACGTCATATTACCTACGCAAATAATCCTGTAGCATATAAATTTTATTGGAAAAAACGCAAACATACGAATGAAAATAGACATGTTGGAACGTTTTTAACAACACAATTTCGTTACGTTTTCAACGAATTTATAAACCACTTCATTGAATAAAACTGGTTTAAAAGCTAGAACCTGCCTAAATCAGTTTCGGCACCATATATAACCAAAAGTTAGCCTATCGTACATGAAAAATTAGCTTCTTTAAAATCCTCAATAAAATTTGGGTGTTTCTATTTGGAAAAAAAATTGATGACGAAATATTTCCTACAAGTATCACCCTGTATATTTAAATTTCCTTGGAAAAAAACACAGAAATCGACCTGTACGAGCGTTTCACTATAATTATAAAAGAATAACAAGGGTAATAGGGGGGGTTAATTTTTCCAGCGCACTGTATAAGTAACGGTGAACAGTTAAGAACAAAAAAATAAAGAACTTGCGCACTTACCTGACATTTGTGAACCATTGGAAACAGAAGAAAGATACAGCCAAATCGAACTGACATATCAACTTAGCAGGAATCTTTTCGGCTTGACAATCCAACGTCATGAACTCAATTTGGGGATATTTTTCTTTGCTGTACTTTTTCCTAGCGAACTCCACCATTTCCTCCGAAATGTCGGTCGCGACATACCTCCGTAAATTATCTAGTAATTGTGGTAAAAAAACATCCACAGTGTATTTTCCGTCACCTGTTCCTACTTCGAGAATAGACTGCCCTCGTTTCCAAATTTCTGAATCCAAGTATTTGTTCAGGAGACGAGATGTTTCAATTGACTGCATCCGGTTGATTCTGGAGTATTGTTCTGGCTGGTTCATAGTGGCATTTATTCCAGAACCATCGAATATTCAAACACTGCCACAGAAGAATATACCTACTTCAATTCCTATTTGAGAATACTTATCAGTTCAAAAGACTAGTTGTTAATGAATAGTTATTTTCTATGAGAATTGGGATATCGAATAGAAAGTCATGCAAAGACATCTTCAAAACATTTCATAATTTGAGAGATAAGATGAGATATTTTTGTAATTTCCTAAAATTAATTAGGATCTAGCTGAAGATTACCAAAAAAAGATTAATCTATTCACATTATATCAAACCTATGATGTAGATATGGTATTGCACAATTATTTGCTAGTTTGAATGATTTGAAAATTTATTAATCGAATGTATTCGCATTGCTATGACTCTTTCCCGTAAGGTTCATATAAAGTCAAATATTTCGCGTTTCTGAACTGTAAGATGGCACTGAGAAAATATGTTTTTCATACCATAGTTGAAGCATTGTTTAAATAGAACATAGTCAGTCAATGCCTGTGGAAAAGGTATTGGACACAAACGCGAGTGTCATCTAGCGTGAGTAGTTACAAACATGAATATTGGACGTCATTTTAATGCAGGCTTCTTCAAAAAACCCTGATTTTAATGCTTTTCCATTGTTTTAATCAAGTTACGACATGACTTGGAGGCCAGATCACTGAAGTTATGACATGACTTGGATGCGAGCTCACTATCGCCATCTACATGTCGCATCCTTTTTGATCCAATTATAATCCCATAAGGTTGACTAACTATCTTCTGCTTCTATATAATAAACAATGGTTGAAGCGATCTTTTATATTTCCCTATAAATAACAGTTTTCTGCAACGGTCAACCCTACTGCTAATGTATTGTTGCCAAATCTCAACATTATTCGGAGTACTGCAAAATAGCTCACAGGATTATAAATTATTATCTGGTGTTAGTTGTGGTAAAGTGGTTTAATAAATTATGAAGCTATATCACGGATAGCTGGATTACTAGTAATAATAATAATTATTATAATTCTTGTTGGCTGTGCAGATGATTTTGTGATTTATTTCTCCTCAATAATGAATTATTTATTTACTGTATTATCATTAGAGATATAGAATATAAATAATATGTATAAGGCGAATGGCGACTGACTAGTTAAGGAAAAATGCGGATGACTGCATCCTCAATGCAGTCAAAATACTGGGCTGTTTAAAATAATACTCTTTGTTATTCGGTCGAGCTTTCGGAAATGTTTATTTTCTTTATCTAGACATTGAACATGAGGTTTATAGTTAAAAGTCAACATTGATGAGACACACATACGAAGTCATGATTCATGATGGTGGAAAACGTCCAATTCCTATTAATCATTATTATAATTATTTCTGTTCAAACTTTCCTATTATATGTTTTGAAACTTGCACACCTAACTCAGTATGGGGTGTTGAGTTTGTACAATGAGGTCAAGACAAATCTGAGGGCTCGCGCAACAAATTTCCTGAAATTTGTTGGCAGAACACAGCAAGAGACATCGAAACCAAATAATGAGGCCCCCGAGGTCTGCATCCAACCAAAACCAGAAGCACTATACCTTTCACCAAATTCACGAACATAATACTCTTTTTTATTTTCTTTTCCTATTTTTTTCAGCTCTTCGTATGGGCTTATTGTTCAGTGGTCTACAAAATATTTCAGTTTGACAGTATCTCCGTCTTTTTTGTGAATCTTCGCGGGCCTTATTACTGTTATTGAATGAAGAAAAGTTGTATTCCGTGCAGAAATTTATTTATAAAATCATAGCAAAGGGCTTTCGACTATAAAGTCATCATCAGTGCGTACCTGTAAGTGACATTGAATTGAATTTAAGAAATTTTGATAATGAGAATTTTTAAAATTGAAAAGTTACTTACTCGTCAGGTGTACAAGAGCCAGACCATAAAAATATCATGTGTCCAGAGGACCATGTAAAATTTAAAAACGCGACATCATATGAATAACATTTAAAAAAGCCCTTATTCCAGGATTCACCTGGATAAAAGTTTCAACAGGTAGAGTAACACATGTCTGTTGGAGCTTAGTCTACTGTTAAACTGAATTAATGAAATTTACATTGTGTCAAAAGTTGACAATGACAATGACGTTTGGCTTAGAACATTAACATCTAGAAACCCTGATCTGTGTTTTGAAAATTGATTAATGACCAAATACTCAAATTGATCTGTAAATCTATTTATAGTCCTGTTAATCTAAACCTAAGGAATTGTGACAAACCGGGAGAAAAGCCTAATGAGAACCTCAACTCGATGTGCACAGAACCAGGTTCAAGAAACAGTCTCTTGGGAATTTGTGAAACCAATTCTTAGCCCAGGATCATGGGACAGGTCTAATGAGAACCTTCACACTTCCCAAAGCGTCAAAAAGGTAGCCCAAAAACAAGAGGCACCATTAACACAACCATAAAAGATTTAAGAAAGTTTCAACAGGCAGAGTAACACATGTCTGCTGAAGTTTAGTCTACTGTCTAACTAAATGAATGAAAATTGCCATTGTTTCGAAAGTTGACAATGACAATGAAGTTATGGTATAAAAAATGACCTATAATAAAAATATTGATTTGTGTTTTGAAATTGATGAATTCTTATTAGTTCAACATCCTGGGAAACCAGATTGGAACATAAGATCATGAGATAAGTCTAATGAGAACTTATTGAGATTGGGAAAGTTCTCATTAGACTTATCTCATGATCTTATGTTTCAATCTGGTTTCCCAGGATGTTGAACTGATAATAATAATTTATCAATTTAAAAACACAAATCAATATTTTTATTTTAGGTAATTTTTTATACCATAACTTCATTGTCATTATCAACTTTCGACACAATGGCAATTTTCATTCATTTAGTTAGACAGTAGACTGAGCTTCAGCAGACATGTGTTACTCTGCCTGTTGAAACTTTCTTAAATCTTTTATGGTTGTGTTAATGGTGCCTCTTGTTTTTGGGCTACCTTTTTGACGCTTTGTGAAGTGTGAAGGTTCTCATAAGACCTGTCCCATGATCCTGAGCTAAGAATTGGTTTCACAAATTCCCAAGAGACTGTTTCTTGAACCTGGTTCTGTGCACATCGGGTTGAGGTTCTCATTAGACTTTTATCCCGGTTTGTCACAATTCCTTAGGTTTAGATTAACAGGACTATAAATAGATTTACAGATCAATTTGACTATTTGGTCATTAATCAATTTTCAAAACACAGATCAGGGTTTGTAGAAGTTAATGTTCTAAGCCAAACGTCATTGTCATTGTCAACTTTTGACACAATGTAAATTTCATTCATTCAGTTTAACAGTAGACTAAGCGCCAACAGACATGTGTTACTCTGCCTGTTGAAACTTTTATCCAGGTGAATCCTGGAATAAGGACTTTTTTTAAATGTTATTCATATGATGTCCCGTTTTTAAATTTTACATGGTCCTCTGGACACATGATATTTTTATGGTCTGGCTCTTGTACACCTGACGAGTAAGTAACTTTTCAATTTTAAAAATTCTCATTATCAAAATTTCTTAAATTCAATACAATGTCACTTACTTACAGGTACGCACTGATGATGACTTTATAGTCGGAAGCGCTTTGCTATGATTTTATAAATAAATTTCTGCACGAAATATAACTTTTCTTCATTCAATTACATTGGAACGTGCACACAGCAGGACAAATTTCACTTATTACTGTTTACTAGCGACCTCTACAGAGCCTTGTCAGTGAATTTAGTGAAAATTTAGGGATCAGTTGAGTGAATTTGGTGGAATTCACAGTGCCTCCATAATTTTGTTGGGTGGAGACCACGGGGACCTCGTTTTTTGGATACTGTTGGTCTCTGCTGAGTCCTGTCTACGAATTTGGTTGAATTTGTAGTGTCTTCGCTCTTAGGTTGGCTGGAGACCTCGGTGACCTCGTTATTCGAATTCAGTGTCATCTGCAGAGTCTGTGAATTTGGTGAGAGTTGCAGTTCCTCTGGTTTTTGATTTGCATCAACAGTCTGTGTCTGAATTTTACACTAGTTTCACTAGCTTCAACAGTTTGTGGTTGATTATTGAACTCTATAATACCTTTACAAAACAAATAATTTCTTGTATTGGATAGATTTACTCTTGGCACCTCGATGTTCTTCATGTTACGTGTAAAATGGTGGTGAACCTCGTCATATTCACGAAAATATGAAGGTGCTTCCTTATATAATATTTTATAAATGAATATTATCGTTAGGAAATGAAGTCGTTTTGAAACTGATAGCCATTGTACTGTATTTAAAATTATTGATATAGAAGTATAATATTGATATCAGCTCAATATGATCCACATGCTTCTATTTTGTAATTGTGAGATTTTATTTATGATGTGAGCGTGATAATACATTGAAGTACAAATAATGGTCAACAAGTTTTCCTAAATTTCCATTTGCACATATATTAAACTGCTCTTTTCTGTAGAGCAAAAATTATTTTAAAAAGTGTTTTTCCACAGACTCCCCAGAAAGCAATACCATAGCTTAGATGTGATTCCAAGAAGGCATAGTAAGCTGACTTGGTAGCAGTATATCTCGACATGTTGAAAATAATTCGTATTTCAAACTTAATTATCGCACGCCTTGAAAAACTGTCTTAAAACTTTTCTGGTTGCCATAGTAACGAGTCAAAATAAATTGGTTTTAAACAGTTTCAAAGTAGAGGTGTGAAATTTTCAGTAGTAATATCCAGACTAAATTCTGAATTTTCAAAAAATACTTTTACCTTGCTGTCACGAAAACTGTGCTGCTTAGAAACACCACGAGTGGTGTTTTGTACAGCAACACAGTTTGAACGACTGGAAAGGTGAAAGTATTTTGAAAATTCTGCATTTTAAAGGGATATTCGATCAGACAATTTCACGAATAGATTATATTATTATGGACCAAATGCGTATTGCACGAACGGTTCATCTTGTGTCATTAATGTCAGTTGAAGAGTTGAACCGTCAACTGATGTTTCTAAATTTACAGTGATTGTTGTAACTATGGAAACGTATAAACAAGGAAGAGGCGAAACACCGATTTGAAAATACCTCTGGCTGGAGACAGTGTTTTCTAAAAGTCCATTTCTCATTGGTTTGAATTCAAAAAATGATGACATTTGGTTGGTTTATATAATATGAGGGAAATTGTCACAATCAATTCGATGTTCGTCCACTCAAAAATTCTCAAATTTCTTCAATACTCACTTATCAGTAAACGAAAAAACAATGCTATTGTTGTGTCGACGAAAAAGACTAGATTTCAGCCCAGATCTCTCGAACTATAGTAAAAAGTGATAGACCGATACTATTGTCGTGAACGAAGACTGTCTGAAACTGTTCGGTTAGTAGAGTTGGACGTTGACTGAAGATATTTTTGAAAGTCGCAGACCTACTTATAGCTTTATTTCCAGTTGCATTAGCGTTTTCGCCATATATCTATTAACTACGAATATGGATAATAAAGGCTGTGTCAAGTCACCGGTCGGACAAGGCACGTGCGTTCAGTATAAAGTATGACCAATCAGCAGTGCTGCCGCTGGACACTAATCAAAAGGATCACTAGGCCCTATCAAAATCCGCGCATTTTACTCCCAAAACTTTGAAAATCCTCACAAAATCCTCCCAATATATTTTCACTAACTGACGCAATGGTTGTGATTGATATGAATTAAAATGATAGAGATTTCTTTGAAAAAAATTAACAATGGTACTAACATCTAACTAGAACTAGATAAGTGTCACTTGTCATCTGTCAGTACAAGAATTTATGATATGTGGTTCATTGAAAAAATGAGGCAAAAAGTGGTACACGACATACGATCATTTCCAATTATAGGTGGCAACGAGTGACGTAATAGAGAATCAACACCAAGAGAGTGGCGCTTGACTGTAATCATCTAGTTTTATTTTGGCGCATGCGCATAAATACCGTTCTGCCGATTAGTACTTTTGTTTCAGCATCAGTTAGATGTATTTATTATCAAAATTCGTATTTAATAATGTATGTGAATGACCTATCGAAATCCTCACAATTCCTCACAAATATCCGATTACTCCGCATTTACTCCGCAGCGTTGTAAATACTCACAAAAGGAGTAATTACTCACAAAACGGCAGCACTGCCAATCAGATGATTGAGAATGTTGGTCACATACATACAGTTCTAATTAGGTCGTCAAGTCAACCAAATGACCGCGCTGGTCTAATCATATTGGTCAGACCGGAGACTTGACTCAGCCAAAGACAGCCTATGTGATGCCAAAAAAATGAGCATCGACTTCGAATTGGACGATACTGAATTGATGCGCTTGCGCCAGAGATTCCTATTCAAAGACACGATTTTGTTATTTCATCTCTTTCTAGCGTGCATGGTTCGGCAGCAACAATTATCGAAGATATGAGAAGCATATCTTATGTGGTGCTGATTCGGCAAATTCCAACATAACCTCATGATATGGATAAATTTACAGAGAGCAAGTGTAGATTGTGCTAATTATAAGAGGGCAGCACTATATGGGTTTTATTCCTGAGAATATTACACATTTTATAAATCTAGGTTCATGCCTGAAAGAATTTCAGATCGCCGCGTTTTACTTCGAGTTCGTATTCAGGAGGCAAAAAATACATCACTACTAGCAAACTATTTTTCTTGGCGGTTATGAGGCCGATGTGAAACGAGATTTACCTTTTCAAACAATTGTCTGTCACATACCCAATCCATATTTCTTCAAGTTTAATGAGTTTTCATCCGTTTTTGACGGAAAATTGAATGATGAAACTCTGGTAGCAGGTAACAAACAGACATTTTATTATTAGAGTTACAAATGGATCAATGAATCGTTTTTTTAATGCCACGAAGTTTAATTGACCGTCTTGCATAATTCTCATTCTTCATTTATCCACATTATAGAAAAATGTTAGCCCATTTTCAATATGGGACGGTTGAAAATGTAAAAAGAAGCATAACCTTAAAAATGTATGACATTTCTCGTGATTCAGAATTCGGCATGTGCAATAGTTTCCCAGCGTCCGTTTGAGAAAAGGTAAGATAGATATTTTTGGCTTCAATTTGATTACATTGCGTCTTATGGCGTGTTATCAATATTTGTAGTTAATAGATATATGGTTTTCGCATGCTCTGATAGAGGTTGTTTTTATTTCTCGAGTTTTTGGACTCTCACGGCCGTTTACAATCGTCACAAAAATGAAGTAATAATTTTGTGACGAGTGAAAGTTTCTTTTGGAGTAAAAGTTCTATTTTTGTGCCTAGGCATTTTCACTTTCACCAACTTCAGAACTATGTATTTGGATTGCCTAAATGAATTCCAAGGATAAAAAATAGTAAGTTGTATACCTGGGCGGTAAAGTGGCATTTTTCAAACCGAAAGAAAATATGGCCACTTCTTGAGTCCTGAAATAGTAATTTACGTAACAAGTCCGGAAAATACTGTTTTTTTGGACGAGTAGACCAAATTCTAGGTCGAGCGTTAGCGAGTCCTGGAAGTCTGCGAGTCCAAAAAAACTGTTTTCGGACGTGTTGCGTACATACGCATTTAGTCTTAGAGACGAAGAGAAGTCGACTTTCACCCATCTGTTAACCGGATGAAACGATTCCAAATTTGAATATTTCGAACATTTCAGTTCTTATTTGTATTATATATTGAAATTCGAACAGAAGATAGGTACCAACAGAAACATTCTAATTCTTATTTATATTAATATTTGTATTGAAATTTGAGCAGTTCCCGGCCTAGTCCGGGAAGTACGTACTTCCCGGACTAGGCCGGGAAGTGCTATTTTCCCAAAGAAAAAGCATTTTTCTGGAGTGGTTTACACATAATTTTTTATCCTACACAATAATAACTGTTGACAATATTTTTTCTACAAAAATTTTACATTTTATAATATGAAATTTGTAACTTTGAGTCATTATTTTTTACAGTGATATTGAAAATTGGATTATGTATAGTACAGTCAACAAAAAAAATTTCCTTGCTTGGATAAATTTGATAATTGTACTTGCTCAACAAAGGAAGTAGTTGAAGTTGCTGCTCCTGTGTCTACTATATTTTCTATTAAATGTGTCATTTCAGCAGTTCTAGTAGAAGTAGATTCATTAGGTTAAGATAGTCATAGCATTAGCGTTGAAAAGTTTTTAAGTGACATTTATTTAACTACTTAACAATCTTAACAATCTTCAACGTAGCTATCCTCTACGCTGGTGGATTTATATCCACCGCGCCTCTTTAGTTTATGTCAATTGTGTCGCCACCTAGCGTAAAAATGTTAAATTTATTTTCTCGGCTAGCCGTAGAAAATGTAACTTTCTCCTCTCCGTACCCTGTAAAATTCAACTTTCTCATAGTGAAGATTAAATAGTATATTGTGTATCTAGTAGTAAAAGCAATACATTCCCGGACGACAATGAAAATTGTTGGCCGAGGCGTTAAGCCGAGGCCAACAAGCATTGAAGTCTGGGAATGTGCTTTTACTACGAGGTACACATACTATTTTTTCTGAAATCGCAATCAGCATTATCAAAAACTAAGGAATTCTACATATTGTTTGCGTGAATTCAATAACTTTTTCTGAAATCGTTCAAGAATGCCCACTTTCTCGGAGCAACTTCAGGCCTCAAAATACGCTAATCTAGTATTTTAGTCCGTTGCTAAGCAACGAACTTTCCCGGACCGCTTTCGGACCTAAACGGTACGGGAATAGTATATTGTGTATCTGTAGTAAAAGCAATACATTCCCGGACGACAATGTAAACAAGCATTGAAGTCTAGGAATGTGCTTTTACTACGAGGTACACATACTATTTTTTCTGAAATCGCATTATCATAAATTGAGGATTTGAAATTACGTGCTTTCCTGAAACGTCAAAGTGACAACTATAAACCAAAGACCGATTTTGACGGCCTAGGCTGGCAAAGTACTTTCCCGTATCGTTTTCGATACGGGAAAGTTTTAAACGGTCCGGGAAAGTTCGTTGCTTAGCAACGGACTAAAATACTGGATTAGCATATTTTGAGGCCTGCAGTTGCTCCGAGAAAGTGGGCATTCTTGAACGATTTCAGAAAAAGTACTTTCCCGTACAGAAAATGATCCGAGAAAATTTTTGCCGGCTTGTTTACATTTTAAGTTATTGAATTCACGCAAACAATATGTAGAATTCCTTAGTTTTTGATAATGCTGATTGCGATTTCAGAAAAAATTGTATGTGTACCTCGTAGTAAAAGCACATTCCCAGACTTCAATGCTTGTTGGCCTCGGCTTAACTCCTCTGCCAACAATTTACATTGTCGTCCGGGAATGTATTTCTTTTACTACTAGATACACAATATACTATTTCCGTATCGAAAACGATACGGAAAAATTTTTGCCGGCTTGTTTACATTTTAGACAGTTATTGAATTCACGCAAACAATATGTAGAATTCCTTAGTTTTTGATAATGCTGATTGCGATTTCAGAAAAAATTGTATGTGTACCACGTAGTAAAAGCAAATTCCCAGACTTCAATGCTTGTTGGCCTCGGCTTAACTCCTCGGCCAACAATTTACATTGTCGTCCGAGAATGTATTGCTTTTACTACTAGATACATAATATACTATTCCCGTACCGTTTAGGTCCGAAAACGGTCCGGGAAAGTTCGTTGCCTAGCAACGGACTAAAATACTAGATTAGCGTATTTTGAGGCCTGAAGTTGCTCCGAGAAAGTGGGCATTCTTGAACAATTTCAGAAAAAAGAAGTTTATTTCATAATTCCTACACACCTTCGAAAATCTCAACACAAAATCTGATAATGAAGTTTGTTTATCAGCGTTTCTATGACTTTGATTACTTGCAAAGCGACCTGATAATTCTGTACATTCACTTCCCAATTAGAAGTGGTTTTTACTGTCGATCCTTACCAACTTTTTATTTATCTGTAATATTTTGCTGATGAAATCGAATATTTCATTCCCATACACCTACAGTTCTTCCAGAGTGAATCTTATTAGACACTATTTTGAAAATATAATAATAGTTGAATTCCATGGACTTAAGAAGGAAACTACCAAAGTAGCAGAAAGAAAACGTCGAGCTTTGAAAAATTCTTCAGCTAACCATGATTCTGCTTATGCAATAGAAAGTTGCGGAAAAAAAATATTTGCAAATGAATATAATAAAGCTAGATATATTTCCAAGTCAATCAAATAAGAAGTGAACAATCAAGTATTCACCTATGCGGATAGATTAGTCGTTTCTAAAGCACTTGATTCTCAATGTTGTTGTGGTAGCTGAGGATACTGACGTGTTGGTCAATTTCCAGAAGATGGAGCAATTTGACTTTTAAAACTACCCAAAGGTAGAACGCCTCAAAATCTCTATTCGTCAGCCAGACTCAATAAAATGCCAAAATGTAAACCCATAGGGCAACCCTACCTTTGCCCTATGCCGACCCTCTAAGCTATTTCTTCAATAATATCTTAATTGCTCAAGTGGGATAGACGAAAATCAGGTATATTGAAGAGTGCTACTCAAGGAACGGAACATATATTACAGAATTAAAAAAATGAAATAGTAAGGATTAATGATTTTTATTAGTCGTTCAGTGGCCGTCAATACCTGCCACCGTAGGGTTATGACGACCTAGGGTGCCATTACCCGTCATTCTACTTTATATTATATTGTAAAGTCAGAAATTCGTACAGGAACCATCCACGTTCAGTGTCATGGGCTCACTGACCACACCGGCAGCATTGAAGCCACTATATGCTTCTCAATATCAACCCATATGATTCATATGTCTTCGTCTACTTCTTTTTCACCAGTATCGTCTTCTGCTGAACTGCTCTCTTCTGCCAGTGCCACTGCACTTTTGCAGCTTCTTCCGATAATTACCAGTTTCAGCGATTTGGTTTTGTTCAGCTGCGTCATCTTCCTCTGAAATTTTCTGTTTTGTTTCAATACTTTTTGCGTCTACTACATAGAAATATATATTATATGCTCACTCTAGAATGCTAATCCCCCCAATTTTCACGGCAAAAAGCATGCCGCGTATGCGACCCGTTTACGATGTGCGCATGCTCGTCATCAGTGTAGTTTGGGTAGATCGTTGCCAAGTTTGAAAATGATTTGGTGTTCCAATTCAAAGTTTTTTGTTGTGAGGCCATAAAACACATATTGTTTGAAAGAGAGAAATTTGACAGCGCATTTAGGACTGTTTTAAAACCGAAAACAACCTTTTAGAGATAGATTACTCCTAATTTTAGGCGCGAAAGAAACTTATTTAAAACAATAATGTATCCTATGCTACTGTTATTATAATGACCGCGCAACAGTGCTTTTTCATCAACAGGAAGACTTGTCATAAGATTTGTCACTCTTGTCAGAGATCAGAGACGGTTTTCTCTTGTCGTTTCGTGTGGTGTTTGTTGTCGTTGGTTATTCTTTCATCATTCGTTAGTTTGCATTAATCTTGTTCCTTCAAAGACAATTTCTAATAAAACCGTTTCTTCCTACAAATTAACAATGAACTGTTTTGTGTTCTGTAAAGGAAAAATACCTGAGATAAATAATTTTTGGTAAATAATGGAATTTTTTATGTACCTATATGCTTTGCTCAAAATAGCTCAAATGTTATTTTATCTTGACAAAAAGGCATGATTTTTGGTTAATGCTTTTAAGAAGAGACACCAGCACATCATTTGAGTGAGAGTGTAATTTGTGGTAGACATTTTTCTCATGAACATTCATGTGAAAACGACAATAGAATAATTTGAAACCTAGTGCAGTACCAATACTGTGTCTGCGTAAGCATGTATGGCGAGTGATACAACTTTCTGCCACACCACTTATGAGTTCTAGATTCCTACAAAAAGTACTAAAGAAAGCGAGAAATGCACGCGACACAAAACGCAAAATTTTGCAAGCAATCCCAGAAAAAATGAAGGTGAGTTCTAGGCTCTCACAAAACAAGAAATTTTTGAAATGGCACTGTTCTGGAGTGAAGAAGAACCTGTAAGCCTTCAAAGAAAATTTTATCATATTGCTGCCTATGAATTGGTTTGGAGAGGAGGAGAGGCAGCAAATTGTATGGTACTCTATTTTGAAATCGAGACAGATAACCGTGTAAGAGAGACCGGAAGGGTTGAATATAACCCAGTGTTTTCGAAGTTGGCCAACGGTAAATGGTTGGTAGCAAACACTGAAGAAGATTGTGTGTGTCCAGTAAAATTGTTCAAACAAATTATGGGAAGACGGGGAAATAATATCACATGTGAATTTATTTTTTAACTCCAAATTCTTTCTGGCAAAAAACAAATTCGAAAGGATGGTATAAGAATTCTACTATTGGGATAAATAAAATATCCAATTGGACCAAATCTTCGGTGAAAAATATTGGACTTGATGTCAGGTGGGTGAAAATGGGCATAGCAACCCATCGTCATTAAAACCGTACCTTCTGTTAGATTAAGAGCATAATAAAAAAATCATTGGTTCTATTCGTGCTACCGTCCAGGAAACAGTTACTACCACCGCTAAAAATACTAGTCTGCAGTAAACTATTAACAAAAGACAAGAAAGTTCTGAAAATCATGCTTTTTTCAATTATTGTGTTTTTAGCAATTGTACTTTTCCGTTAAATTAAATAAACTAATTTACATCTTATTTTTCAATTTATTATTGTCCAACCGAATTACACTCTAGTTTTATTCGTTGAATTGCCAGGCAACAAAATTGTCATTAATACATGTCAAGTTCACTTCGACAAAAATGCTCTCGAGTGACAAAATTTCGAGCACATATTCCAGCATGCTGTAACAGATGGAGCGGCGTGTTTTTTCCGTAAAGTATTAGTTTACAATAGGAAATATATGTAGGCCAGTATTACCCTCATGACCATTATTCCCCACCTTCACCCAATATGCTGTTTTTACATGCGTTCACCGGTTGTGATGAAACATCATCATTTCACAACAAGGAAAAAATTGAATTTGCTCAAAATTTTTTAAAAGACTTCTTGGTTAATGCTGCTTGATATAATTGCACTGATTTTCTTTTATATTTTTTACTCAAAATATAAGCGAACATTGAAATATTTTCAATAACAACGTAGCGAAATATTTCAATTACGAAAAATAAATACAAGGTGATGAATTGCTTTTCTTCAACACCCCCCCCCTCAATTCAGCCGTATGGCGAACGCCCAAACTTGATCTCATCTACATGAAATGATCCATTGCTAGGGACTTAGTCAGTGTATCAGCCTTTTGTTTCTCAGACTCAATATAATAGATGTATATTTCTTCAGACAAACAAAGTTGTACTTTATATGTTCGTGTTTTAATAGACGATACTCCAATTTTTTCAGAAGATGTATGCAAGGCTGATTGTCAAGGTATACCCTGTATATGAGAATATTCAGCATGTGTCTGAGTACTTGCATACTGCCAATTATTTCGGTTTCCAAGGACTATAATAAATTGTCGGTGATTCAAGTATACATTTGGTATCTATTTATTAAAACTATTGTAATGACTGCAATTACTTTATAAAAAAAACAAAAAAGACGCTAAATTACCTTTATTGACAATACTGGAATAATCTTTGATTATATCAAAATTCAGAGAAAAGGACTAAGATTGAAAAATGGAAGATTATTCAGTATAGTCGATTTTCCTCTACAGAAAAAACCAATAGACGTGATTGTTTATATCCTGAAAAAGAAAGAGGTTAAAAGAAGGGTATTCAACACAGAAGAGACCAGAAGACACCGAAGAAAAGTTTCTGGAAGTAGGTAGGTAGGTTTTACTATAGAAACAGAAGAACTCGGCATAGTATTAGATAAAGATTCACATTTTTTATTTTGTATTTGTGATCATTCCAACGAAATATTTACCTATTCGCTATTAGACCGTCAGATAGTGACAGATTTAGGTGCCCCATTTTCACATACAAGCCTCGAATAGGGTTGAAAAGTAAGTCGATGTTGAGTTAAATGAAGGGAAATTTACGAGTGGCTCGTGGGGAAAACATATGGAAAAATCAAAAATAATTTCCATTAAATTTTCCAACGACAAAATCTACTTTTCCATTCGCGCCACTCAAGCCATTATGTTTTTCGGTCTAGTGACGATGTAGGTTTTCATAGTTTCGATGGGCTTGCGTGGGAAAATCTGTTAAAATCTAGATTTTTCTTTACAAGATTACAGCCTTATTTTAACCCTTTAGCCACCTTCAACACTCAAGCCTTTGATCTTCTGATGCCAGGTTCTACTAATTAATGATTAGATGAACACGGCTCGCGTTAAAATATGGAAAATCAAATTTTCCATTTGTTATCCCCAGGAGCCACTCGTAAATTTCCCTCCATTTTACTCAACATCGATGTACTTCTCAACCCTATTCGAGGCTTGTATGTGAAAATGGGGCACCTAAATCTGTCACTATCTGACGGTCTATATGTATGAATAGTGCAGTAGACTGATTTCCCTCTCTCTGTCAAGTTTAGTAAGTACCTTTCAATATACCCCTCTCTTTTAGACAATCACATAAGTTAGTTTTTCAACCAACATTTTTTGTCTTTTGAGTATAGTACCTATAATTTACATGGTGGTTCTTCGGGTTGTAAGGCCGACGTATGTTCAGAGAAGATCTCAACGTTTCGCCAACACGAGTGGTTAGCATTTTCAAGAGATATTTTACAAATTTCTGCTTTCTTAAGTCGCTGTCAAATGTTTGACATTTGTAATACGTTGTCTCAATAAATACCTGTGATTTGACGTTCTTACATCTGATTGGTCCATAGCGTTAGCTGAGATCATAGAATCGTTCGTACCGTTATTTTGTGGGTAGGGAGCTAATTGAGAATTTTTGAGAACTGGAAGCCAAACCTTGTTCAAGTGTAGTCCTTCTTCGGTTCTGTTGAAGTTGCTGTGGTGTTTCTGAATTTCAATTGCTTCCCGGAAGAGTCTTGGGTAATGGGCAGATGTTGATGACTTGGATTTCTTCAAATTTCACTCTATGGTTATCGTTGTTGAGAGTTATTGCTAATTTCTCCATGGAAAAACTAGGAGAAAAGGCAATTGAAACTGCAAATTTAAAAACCAAAGTATGGTTAAGATATGTAGACGATACGTTTATAATTTGGAGCCATGGACCAGAAAAACTCAATAAATTCCTTAACCATATCAATGACATACACCCGAATATTCAATTTACCAAGAAACTGGCATTCTTAGACGTTCTCATTTCTCGAAAAGAAAGACGTCTGGGGCATACGGTATATAGAAAACCAACACACACTGATCGATATCTCCACAATTCCTCAAAACATCATCCGTGCCAAAAACAAGGTGTAATCAAGACATTAGTTGATGGAGCTGGAAGAATTTGCGAACCTGAATACCTGGAAGCTGAACTGAAGCATCTAAAGAACGCTCTTCTTTCTAATGGGTACAAAGAAAGAGATATTGAGAGGTGTATGAAAAATAGAAGAGAAATAAGAGACGGAAGAATCAATAGTAGACCAAATGACTGTCCATCCAGTGAACCAAGTAGTAGTCAAACCAACACCGAAAAAAGAAAAGCATTCTTACCATATGTTCCCAGAGTTACAGATCGTATTGGCCGTATTCTACGAAAATATGAGATTAAAACCGTTTATGAACCTTCAACTGAAAGACCACTTTAGATCAGCGAAGGACAAACGAGACGTACTATGCTCTTCAGGTGTTTATCGCATTCCATGTTCCTGTAGCAGCGTTTATAGCGGAACCACGAAACGCGCCGTTAAAACAAGAATCAAAGAGCACAAGGCTTGCTGTCGGTTAGGACACACACAGAAATCCGCTGTCGCAGAACATACTCTCAACAACGATAACCATAGAGTGAAATTTGAAGAAACCCAAGTCATCCCTTCAACATCTGCCTATTACCCAAGACTCTTTCGGGAAGCAATTGAAATTCAGAAACACCACAGCAACTTCAACAGAACCGAAGAAGGACTACAATTGAACAAGGTTTGGCTTCCAGTCCTCAAAAATTCTCAATTAGCTCCCTACCCACAAAATAACGGTACGAACGATTGTATGATGTAAGTTAACGCTATGGACCAATCAGATGTAAGAACGTCAAATCGCAGGTATTTATTGAGACAACGTATTACAAATGTCAAGCATTTGACAGCGACTTAAGAAAGCAGAAATTTGTAAAATATCTCTTGAAAATGCTAATCACTCGTGTTGGCGAAACGTCGAGATCTTCTCTGAACATACGTCGGCCTTACAACCCGAAGAACCACCATGTAAGTGACGATGGCCGCGAAAGCCTTTCACAATTTATCAGTACCTATAGTATTTCCATTTTCTTTCATTTCACTGTTATAGCAACTTTTACATCCTGAAATTCTTATATTAATGTACATATCTATATTTCTCAAATCATATATTTCATATATTATTGAGTTACTTAAGGAAAGTTTAAACAGCAAATAAAATAACATACGAAACTAATTAAAATAAAATTAAGAATAAGGGCAAAAAACATTGGTTTATACAGATAAATGAAATAAAAATAAGAAATAAAAATGAACCAATCAAATTGTAGCTGTTTTGACAATGACTTTTGTGTTTTTTGCAAGTTCTGTGAATTTTATTTTTTCGTTTAGACAAAAATAACATCCACATTATTTGAAAATTCTATATTGAAGTTTTGAACTTTGGAGATTAGATGGTAATGTATATTCTCAGTGAAATGGATATTCCAACAAATTCTTGTAAACATTAAGCTTTCTGTTCCTATTCAAGGGTCGAACTTTGAAACGCCTATTTAGCTTTATATGTAATAAGGCTACAGCCGCAGTGCCTGCCATCAACATCATCGCCCCGAGCTTGTATTTCTATCCAACTTCAATATCGCCAGAAAATGTCAACAATTACAATCAACAACAAATGTCATCTTTAAGTTAGGTGAACTCGGAACATTTAGAATAGAAAAGATTTCCGTCTTGCGCAGTATCAGTTTCCAAACAAAATAAAATAAGACAAAAAGATAAAAGTTGTTATTCTTATTTTATCGTTTTTCTTGTATAAACGCTTTCATAGAAATGTTCATGTTCAACTTTCTTATTTTATTTAATTTTTTTCCTTATTTTATTTTATTAGCTGTTTAAACTCTCCTTTAATCTAGCATAGTTTTTATATGAACCACTGATGAATACGTCCACAAACAAGCAGTGTCTACTGCTTCGTGGTATATTCTTTATTTACAACCACAATGACAACCTCGAACTCTCCATAAATGTATTCCTAATGCATTTCTTTCATGAATTTACAAGAAATCAAATAAATTTTAAAAAGTTGCCGTTTGCTCCCCTCTCTCCCCTACATGCCTTATTGACGTTACGGGGAGAACGTGTCTAACTTTATGGATACCAGATCGATTAATGTTTCCAAACATATTTTTATTATCTTATTTTTACCCGACAATTTGGATTTCGTCAAAACAAATGCACAAATCATGTAATATCTTTGTTAACGAGAAAAATATCCACATGTTTAGATAAAGAAACTAATGGTGCCGCTATATTTTTGGATTTAGCAAAGACCTTTGACACCGTAAGTCACATTATACTATTGAGGACACTTGAATAATATGGTGTTAGAAGTATAGCTCTGCATTTTTCAGGTATTAATCTGGGTGAAAGGACGTAGACGATTGAAACGGATGGCACTCACAGATGACAAAGAAAAATTACTTATGGCATCCCGCAAGGAACTGTTTCTGAGCCAGTATTTCTTCCTTTCATTTCGTGCTCAGGAGATATCATATCATACAGATGACACTATTTCATTCGTGGAAAGAGCTGACTGGATTCAGGTTATAGAGAACTTATAATAATAATGTTTATTCAAATAATTAACATATACATATCAGATCATAAAAAAGTGATATGAGTGACAATAGAGAAAAGAATATGAACAAACAACGGACCCACTAAGGCATTGCCAGAGCGTGGGTGTTTCCTGTTTGTGGATACTATGCGTTGGAGATAAAATATGTATAAACATAACATGTGAAATTATTCTAGGGAAAGTATCTAGACTATGAAACATTAAAATTGTAAAGTTTTGAATGAAAAATGTTTAGTAGAGTTTTACATGTAAAATGAAGATTACCATAATAGTAAATTAAAATACAATGCGTGTTATTTCTGAAAATATCTAGAGCTATACCAGTGAATTGATAAAAAATATTTTTTCTGAATATATATATATATATATATATATATATATATATATATATATATATATATATATATATATATATATATTGTTATGAAAACTTGGCAGATAATAAAAAAGTGGGTCAAAAAGTTTCAAAATTATATAAAATATCAGAAAACCCAAACAAATACGATGCCTCAACTCTGAAGACTCTTACAACTTCAACAACATACTAAAATTTCAGTAAAAAGCAGTCAGAAGGTTGGTATTCCAAGTTCTAGATTGAAATAGGAGAGTACGAGTCGGTCTATGATGCATATCAAATAATGGCAACAACATTTCCGGACAATAACTTTAAGTTATAATAAAATATCACACAGTATAGAAAATTTGGTATTCAGTCATAGAAATCTAAGATTTGACAGTGAAAATGGATGGTAGAAACTTCAAATGAAACAAGTCAAATGAGTTTCTGAATTATATTTTCTTGAATAAGAAGAAAATGTGAAAACTTTAGAATAGATAAAGATTATTTCAAAATCATAGAATCATTAATAATATGTGTACATAGTTCAAGCATTAATTAGAATAATAAGAATAAGGAAAAATTCAAAATGATTTGTGATCGCGAGTGTTGTGAAAAACCGATGGAAAGGTCCTTGGAAACGGAAAAATGAAAGAGGAGGATGATATATAGAAACGGGTGGAAAAAAGTTGGATGCCAGAGAGATTGTTAAAAACCAGAAATATTAAGAAAAATCAATAGAAACCAACCAAGAGTGGAAGATTTATGCAGGAAACAACTAATAAGATCGGCACAACAAGGTTCCACTTACCTTGGAGGAGCACCACGAGAAGTCATAGCTGGAAGTAGCAGGCCGAGCAGCATCCTATCTCCAGAGCTGGAAGTAGCAGGCCGAGCAGCATCCTATATCCAAATGGTCCAGACAAAAGGTATTTCTAGACTAAACATTTCCAAATACCAAGCCACAGCTTATGTGCTTATCTAAGCTGTGACCAAGCTGAAATACCAGTACTTCGGAAAAACGAATTATTGCCAAATACTCCGTCAATTCGACACAATCCTCAAGGAGACTTGGTATCTAAAATTTCTTGAACTCAGTGAACAAACTTTTTTTAAACTAAACAAAGTCAATAACCACAGACAAGGTTTATTGCTAATAACTATAATTAATATCTACCTGTGTTAGATAATCTCATAACAAAAACAATTATGAAATATTCATGGTTATGTTTTATGCTAGACACTTCTTCTTCCTGCAATGGGAATGTTCAACGTAATAGGCCGTAGTTAGATGACCGGTAACGGAATCGTAATCAAATAGCACGATTGAATTAATAATTTTGTATATTGTCATTATTTCTGAAGGAAAACTTATTAGATATAAGGTATATGTCGCAGGAAATAGGCAAATTAAGGTTTTGAATACTTGATATTTACAAAAGTGTTCACATTTTCTTATTTATTACAACTGGTTTATGAAATAAAAAACAAATTTGAGTTTGAATCTACTATATTATTTATTTTCTACAAAGATTTCTATTTCTATTACAATACATTTGACTTAAAGTTATCAAACGTCCTTTTCCAAGAACTCCGCTTGAAATTGAGATCTACATGTTTGGCGCACCGACTGAGCTGAGTAGCTGAAAAAGAAAGAAAAGGTAAGATCTGAAAGAGTGTAAGTATTTGGCCTGGGCAATCTGAAATTTGAAATATTTAATAATAATTTCAAACTATAGTAAACTCAAAATAACACAACAATATATATAAAAATATAAGTAGAAAAGTTATTGGGTATAACACTCAAAATGTTCTGCAACCGTAGACACGTGTTTCGAGCTTAAGCTCTCATCAGTACGGTAAACTCAAGATGTACAACACTTGGATGTAAAAATTGAAACAAAGGAAGTCAACAACAGGAAGCCAACCACACATTTGTGGCTTCGGTTAGAAGACCTTGTGTTTACAAGGCAACAACTAACGTCGCCACGGAGGCAGCTATAGCTACCAGCGTGACAATCCTACCCAGGAAATTACAAATAAGGATGGATTTAGCGAGGGGCAATATATCCATCCTTATTTGTATTTTCCTCCACAAAACAGCTGTCAAAGGTTGGAACTCTCGGAATTAAAACGAAATATACTCTATTTTATCTTCTGCTTGCGTTCCTCATAACGTACTAGAAACTTGATTGAACCTTGGGTTGGTCAGAACAACGAATTGTTGGCTGCCTGTCAATTTGTAGACAAACCTCTACTTTGGATTCCTTGGTTCGTGTCAAATTAAGTTTCAACTAGTGACTGTAGATGTCATGGGTAACTTTCTGTTATATCTGTCTTGCCTTCACGATCTTAAAACTACACAGAAAAGAGTAGCTAAATATCTATGAAATGCCAAATTTAGGAAATCTTGTTGACCATTGTTTGTATGTCAAGGTAGTCAAAGACTTGGTTATACCGGGTAATTCAAATTCGAGGGCCACCATTGGGATTTCGGAAACTAATAGAGATATGAAGATGGTTGAATTGGGACAAATTTGCGCATCTATGTGACCAATAATATGCCGTTAAGAAAGTTTCAAAATTCCGAGTATATCCGGAGATATACGAAAAAAACCGAAATTTTGAAAAATCATTTTTATTTTTTTCTGGCGTTATTTGATGAAGGATATCAAAATAAATAGTACATTTACATTGCCATTTTGTCCCCGCTATACGATGGTATTTTCAGATCTACCATCCGACGTTTCATCTGTTGGCCACCATCATCAACTTTATTTTTTCTTATGGGCGTCATATTGAATTGTTACAAATTTAAATAGAGTTTTTCATTTTGATTCAAACGAAGTATAATATGTGATACTTTGTTTTGTCACAACTTATTATACTTCACAAAAACTACAATTTTCAAGTAGGCTCTGACTCCGTCAAAAACACTTGTTAAATGAGTTGATTCGTTGTTACAGTATTATCTGTCACGTAGTCACGTCTGCTGTCACAAATTCAAAGTGATAATAAACGTAAAATGGTGTTTTCAAACCAAGAAAAATGGGATATGATGAAACTGTTCTTTAAATCAGACAGTAATACTGAGGGAACTGCAGAAATGTATCTCCAACTATACCCAGAAAGAATACAACCCGCAAGAACATTATTCAAAAAATTAGATAGAAACCCTACCGAGTATGGTAGTTTCAAAAACCCGAGGAATAAATATGGAAATCGATTAGATGAAAATACGGAAAATAATATTCAAAATGCGGTAATATACTTCTATCCTCTTATTAAAATATTAAAATTTTTTCACTCGTCTATTTTTGAGATAAATATGAATCCGTCAGTTTCAATACATGAAGTTGCTCTAAATGCAGGTGTGCCACAAACAAGTGTTTGGAGGGTCTAAAATGCTACAAAATTCAGATTTGCCAAAAATTATACGCAGGTGATCCTGAACGGAGATTGGCTTAGTGTAATTGGCTAATGAATAAAAATGATTTTCCCCAATTTCTCTCAAAGGTCATTTGGAGTTTCTCCGAGGCGCTTTTGAGGATTATCTAGACATGTTACCTCTCGTAAATTTAAATCAATATTGGTTTCAACATGACGGTGCCCCTCCACATAATACCAGAGCAGTATGTGAATACCTAAAAGAAAGATTCCCAGATAGGTGGATTGGAAATAATGGTCATGTATATAATATATATAGTGTGTAAAGAAAAGGCATATCAAAAGAAGGAAACACTTTGAGTGATTTTTGACTGAAAAATTCGTGTTTGAAAACGCAGAAGCCCGATAAGCTTACCTTTACCCTGTTTTTTACTTACCATTTTTCTTGATAAAAATGCAGTGCCATGACACTATCACTTCTTATCGCACAATAAACATTGAACTGCCAAGACTCTTGAAAATTTAGTTCCTGAATACATGCTGATTTGAGTCACTCCAATAATGGCAATTATGTCGGTTGAAGACACCATTCTTTGTAAATTTAGCTTCGTCTGTCCATATAATATTATCCAAAAATAATTCGTTCCTTTGCGACCAAGTTAAAACGAATTCACAAAATCTCACTCTTCGTGGAAAATCTGTTTCTTTCAGGTGCTGAACTATGGAGAACTCATATGGGTGAAATTTATTTGCGCAGTAATCTGTGTACTGAGTTTTTTGACAATCCTGATTCTCTTGCAACTTGTCTCAAAGATATTGTTGGATATGCAGCAAAATATCCAACAATGGCAATTTCAATATCTTCATCATCAACAATTGGCTTGTTTCTCTGCACTCTTGCTTTGACGGATCCAAAGTTTTTGAAGTTTTCTATAATTCGTTCAACAGTATTTTGTGAGGGCTTCTTCTTCTGCGGATACCGAATAGCAAATATATCACATGTTCTTTAGATGACCCTATTACATTCGCCATAAATAATAAATAGATTTAAGTAATCTTCATTCGAATAATTCAAATGAGCCGGCATGATTGATTACAATGACATTTCCGTGGCAGTTGATTGTTTCCAACGCAACTGCGGGCACCATGGCCAACTAAGAATAAGTAAACTCAAGAATACGAGATTTTCTGGAACTGAGACAAGTTAATTCGCCAATATTTAGAAAACTGTTGAGTGAAGGCATAGATAACCTTATTCAAAGTTGACTTTATTTTCGATGCCGAATCGAATGAGAATATAGAATTGGAGGATTTCGATTTGAAAAAATGGACTCACAATAATTTTTTCAACCGGATCTATATCATTTTCTGGTGAACGCCCTGTATAACTCTAATCGAATTGATATCGAATTTCTACTGAACTGGGTCCTCTCCTACGAATAAATCGATACACAATCGAAAATAAATGATCATGCCCAGAAATAAAAAAAAAAATTTCTGTCTTCAAACGCAATGTTCAACTTAAAATTTGAAATATTTCGAAAACGGTTAGACTTGGGTATGGGACGTTGAACATGAAACATGTTCAGAATCATGCGTAAAATCTAAAACCTTGATGATATACAAGGTGTCCCATTTAAAATAACGACGTTGGGGTCCACTTCCGGTACAACCGCAGATGGCGCAATCTTCAAATAGTTTTAGCCGGATTGCACTTATTAACAATAGTGAACTCCGAAATTTTCAAATTCGGCCCACCTATGGTTTTCTATATATTGATCGATGCAGTTCCCGGAGGGACCCTCTGTATATAATGGATTGAAGATGTATAACCACCGATATCAACCCATGCGATAGGAAATTTCAAACCATAAAAAAATCAAGGAGAGCTTCAGACAGATATTTGTTAAGAAAGCTTACTATGAATTAGAAGAATATATTAGTGAAGTATTTGGATACTAAAACTTAAAAAATCACATATATGAGTATGTGTAGAATATGTATACATTAATTACGTTTGCTGCAGATTCTGTCTGTTTTTACCATATCTCAATAATAGGGAATATGCATAATTTTTTTTATTTGTTTAAACAATTTTTTACTTCGTTAGAACATAGTAAAAAATATAAATACGGTCGAAAGTCTTGGAATTGATTTTTAAAATAATATATAAAATACCGATTGAATTTGACCTATTTGAACGCCTCCATTTTCGCGCGCTGTAGATGACGTCACATGGCGCGATCAGTGTTGTTCTTCTTCAGTGTCGTTCGTTGAGACGTACTTTGATTGCTCTACTTGCTTGAAGTTGATATTTTATAAAAGAGTAAGACAAATGCAGTACAAGTGTTAGAGAGAGATGAACATATGTGAAAGTGATCTCGATCAACCAGAGCAGTTTTCAATGAACAAACCTTTCTATAGTTATGGCCATTGACACTATATTGACAGTTACTAATTAGGTTAGGGATTTGCAGTTTTAATCGCTATTACGGTAATGGAAAATGCTAAAAAATCATTTTATAGGTATTGTCTAGTACCGGAATGCCAAAACACAATTATAAGTACACCAAATAAAGTATTTTTTTCTGTTCCAAGAGATGCGAAAATACGTAAACAATGTTGTAAGGTTATGAGAAGAGGCGAAGTATCTCCAATATCACATTTACATTGTTGTGAAGATCATTTCAATGTGAGTACATTGTATTTCGATAGTTAACATGAAGTGAATTGATCAGAAATAAGTTTTGTATGCATAAATGTTTTGTATATCAAGCGGGAGATAACTCTGTTTATACCTGCCTCACCTAAATTACGAAAGGAAAACTATCATTTGATAAACTATTACTACTTATCAGTTCAGGTATTGTCGGATTGTGCTTTGACAAAACCACTTTCAGTCATTGCTCTTGATAATTTACAATTGTCACTAGACCAAAATCGCACTATGTAATGGAAAACACTAAAAATGTATAAATAAAAACAAATTTCCTATGAAAAAGATAAATGTCATAACGTGCTATGTGACGTCATTCTTCGCTTCGACCAATGGTGATGCGTTTCGCAAATTTGAATTCTGCGCGCTTATTATGCACTTTTTGATCAAAGTTTTATGGAGTTAAATACAAACTAAAAGATAAACTAATGGTGTAGGTGTAATGTCAAGACAAAAAAGTATCAGAGGTAAAAAATCAAGTAAATTTAAATCACTTGCATATTCCCTATTACAACTGTACGATTTGTACATTTTAATAATAGGAAATTTATGTTAATTTTAACATTTTATATTTTGGCTGTGTTAGTTCTATCTCTGAATTATTACAATTATTTGTTGTTTTCTTCCTCGCCTGACGAATAGTTTTTGTTTCATGTCAATTTCAATATTAGTTCATTATTTATGTAAAGAACTCTGCATCATTCCTATAGAGTTTGAGAAGTAGTTTAGGAGTAAAAAAGTTGTAATGTTGTACTACCTATTGAGAATGATTTTCAAAGAATATTAAAAAACGTTATATTTCAAGCATTTATACTAAAGTTTCAATTCCAAAGAAAATATTTCAACGAATATATGAATAGAATAGGAAACACACTGAATATACAAAATGAATGAAAGTTCAATTATTATTGTAGCCAAAATGATCAATGAAATCGCTATTTTCTTCTATATAGAATATTGCATATTTCGACTTTGATCGCCTGGGAATATTTCAAAAATGCAAAATCCCGCGTGTATCTCTTCATCTTATAGAAAATTTCATTCTGAATTCGAAAATGTACTCGTTTTTTGAATCAGAAGGGTAATTCATTTAGAAAAGGTCGATTTAGTGGAAGGACGCATTAATACCCTTTCATAGTCAACCATTTATCGAATTCAATTTTTAAAGTGATATTCGAGTTACGTCTGAGGAAAGTTTGCGATTTTTCTATTATATATAAAATTTTCGCAAAATTGAAATTTCCTTCTAAAAAAAAGTAGAAATCAACGAGTAAGCTTTATTGGTTTGCTGACATCTATTAGCAGCATCAGGTATAACATCTGTGAGTCTTGGAGAGGGGCAGCAAATATTTTGCTCATATAGAGCATATCCCATGAATCACAAAACATTGAGTAAACACGAACACCCAGACTTACAAGTAAAATAATACCCTTGGATATTGGTATTGTCATCATCCTCTTCTGCATCGTCGACTTCATTGATGTTATTTGGGCGAAATGAAACAACTAATTGATATTTCGTGGAATTTCGAAATCGCGAGTAACTCCTAGTTGAATCGTGATAATTTGCCGTGCCCACCTTTATAGCTGCGTGAATAGTAGTACCAATTCTAATTATGGAAAAATGTTTGAAGATCAACTGTAAATATTTTTAGGGTACGCTGATTTCATATTTCGGTTTGGAGCGGAATTTCTCTAAGTTACAAAAGCTAATTGCGTTCAAGATACCATTCCTATGAAATAATTCAAAAATGCTAATTTGGAACTATGACCCATTCATCTGCTATTTTAGTGGGTATTGCTCATGAACTTTGCCTCCAAATGCCACTGAAAAAAAAAAGATATTGCTCAATGAAACACTTTTATTATGTCTGACATAATAATGAATGACCTGGTTATATTCAACACCAAGTACAAAAAAAACTCTATAACATGAAGTTACGACCATGCTGAAAATAGCATGGACCTATAATATCGTATAAATACAGATGGACTCAGCATTGCCATACCTACGACACGGAGTGATTTGAAGTCGCTCTGCTTTTAGGCGCGCGGGCTGCGGGGAAGAGAGAAGGTAGCAATAGACTGTGACCTTCCCACAACAGACAGGAGCGCACGCATTTGCTGAAAATAGGGTTCAATCACAAAAAAAAATGTTGAATTTGAAATAATGATGAAAATATCAAGGAAAGTGTTAGAATATACATCCGATGGAAAACCTCATTTGACATACCTGATGTCATAAAAAACTTCATTGACTCGGATAGTATCGATCCTTAGAAAATTAGGTTCACAAATTTTTCCAAAAAAAAAGACTTTTAAGACTTTCGTTTTCAATTAATGGAAAGCTGGAGACAGTCGACTGAAAAAAAAATAATAAAAACGCATTTACTAGAAAATGGTAATTTATATATTCAATAAATACATGTTCTTATACATATTAGAATAAATGAATATTGTGAAGAATAAAATTAAATATTCCAAAGAAATTTTCAGCGCATATTATTCAAATTCAGAAATACGAAATTTTAATGTATTTACGACAATATGCAAACAAAATTCAGAATACAGATAATCAAACTAACATTTTTTTCTAGAAGATATCAAAAATCAAGAACGTACAGAGTTTCACAAAAACAACAATAAAATAAAAATGAAGAATTTGTTTTCTATTCTGAAATGATTTGCTAACTTCTTGAGTTCTCTCCTCGAGCAATGATAACCGCCTGTTATACTCAATATCAGAGTCCTTATTCAATTATGTCTCCCAAATTCACTAAACTGTCCCTCAGCTCATTCAAAGTAACTTTGGGCTGCAGCAGGGCTCTAATTCATCTACCAAGAATATCATATATATGTTCGATGGGGTTCGTATCAGGACTTCTCGCGGGCAAGATCACCTGGAAATACTGGCGGGCCGTGTGGTCTCGTATGGTCGTGCAATCATATAAATTCTTCACCAATGAATGGAGCAAAAGAACAGACAACGGGTTCAGGAATTTCGGATGCATACTGTTGTCAAATTCGCTTCATATATGACTACCAGTTTCATACGTGCCTCCAAATTCATACAACTCCAAATCATTACCGATTCTCCGCCAAAAGCAATGATTTACAGAGTGTTACATTGATTGTAGCGTTCTCCTAAACGTCTGTAGACCCGCATTCGTATGTTATTGGTGTCATGGAACAGAATATTGTAAAAAGCACTGTCGAGTGCTCTTTCAGCTTCCCGCCAATGAGGGTGTGCACGAGCAAAATCAAGCCGTGATCTGCAATGTTCTGCAGTCAATGAAGGCCTTGTTGCTGCCCTGCATAGCATCAAGTTGTGTTCCCTTAAACTTTGCTTGAAAATATCTTAGATTACTAGACTAGATTAGATTAGCTTATATTCATTTTTGACTTCCGCGCTAAAAGCCTTTACACTGCGACCATTTCAGACATATTGTGTGTGCCCTTCGAAATCGTTTAGAGTCCTTGCAGTGTTAAAGTGCGTGTACTGATGTAAAGCAGCATTTGAAAATTCTCATCATTATTATCATTATCACATTGATATCATGGAATTCTTGTATTGTCGTCAGTTCTTGATGTGTGTGCTAAATTAAGGATTATTGGAAGTAGGTGGAATTTGAATTTAAAATTTCTTATTATTGTTATTATCAATAATACATTAATTTAAAAAAATTCTTATATTATCGTCGGTCCTTGGTAAGTATGCCAAATTTTAAAATTTTCGGATTATCAGAAGTGGGTGGATATTGAATAAATAATTCACGTCATTATCATTATTATCATTAAACTTTTATAATTGAGTCCTTGTATTGCAATCGGTTTATGTGTGCGCAATTTCAGATCATATGGACGATTGAAATCAAATTGGAAAATTCTCATCATTATTATTATTATTAGGTGCGTTATTATCATAAAATTCTTGTATTGTCGTTGGTTCTGGAAATTTTTGAAAAATTTTAGATAATTCGGAGGATTAATAAAGGGTGAAAGTTGAATTTTAAATTCCATTTATTATTATTATCATTATTTTTATTACGTTAATAGTAGGAAATTCTCGTATTATCATCGGTCCTTGATATGTGGCCAAATTTCAGAGTATGATAATTGGAAGTGGGTGGAAATAGAATATAAAAATTCACATCATTGTTATTATTATTATTATTATTAGTATAATCGAGTTTCTTCAAGAAAATCATATGTATGGAGGAACTTAAAAACTTAAACCTTATCTGAATAAAAATTTTGATCCAAATCTTTTAAGCTGGTTCCGAGATAGCCAAAATAAATATATCAATATACAAGAATTGCTTTTAAAGATATTACATAGATTAGATAGATTTGATACTGCTACCAACTAATACTACTCACTTTTTCTTTAGAAAAATCACGGGATTCTATCCTGTTTTTCAAACCAGAAAATATGAAATTGTCCTAAATAATATTATCTGTCAGATCGTCAGTATTTCAAAGCCAATCAACCTGAAGTGGATGAAAATTGAGTTGCGAAATCTGAGTTAACAATTTTTACTATGCTCAATTTGTCCTCACCTCTTCAGTAGGGGACTTGAGTTATCAACAATTTCTTCAGAATCTGTACCTGGCGGTGTTTCAGTGTTGTTTCAGTTGATGATTTTTTTTTGCTGAAATCGTTCAACCTGAAAATATATAGTTTTTTACAAATCTCTTTCATTATTTGCAATAATAATATGGGGCCAGGTAGCCGAGTGGTTAAAGCGACAGTGTTTTAGTCACTGGCTGCCGGTCGGCGGTGGTTCAAACCATGGCGACTGCAGACATTTTTTCTGATGGCCCGAGAAAGTGCTAGGAATCGCACGTAAAAAGGTAAGACCTCGTTAATCCTTGGCTCGCACAAGTTTCGACTTTTGAGGGCTGCCGTTCGTGAGGGGACGACAGCTGGTTAACGGAAAAAACAATTTTAACTCATAGAAAATAACAATTCTGACGGCTGATAATAATTACACTGAAGTTGAAGCAGCTGAATTTCTTGGGATATACCATTCATCATATATTATAATAAAGGAAGAACCCTTTTCTTCAAAAATATTCTTCCCCTTGGGTTAATCTCGAATGCTGCGTCTTTGAAATAAATGGAACAAATCCTAACAGACTTTGGAACACATTCAGTTGAACATTTCATCCCCAACTCTTTCAACCAAGCCGCTTTTACTGTGATATCAGCTGGAAACCTAAAGATAAATCAAAATTTTAATAGACATTTCTTGGACTTTTTGGCAACCTTTTTGTTTTAATGCATCATCCAAAAAACTAATGAAGTTAAATGTTTCGTGAGGTATCTATTTCATTATCTCCACATGTAAAGGTTTGAATTCACGTATTAATTTCATTTTATTCGGCGAAAACAGATTGATACCCACTGTAACGCCTATGGTATCTGGTATTCGGGTTCAAACACATGGATTGTTTGCAAACCCAACAAGATTGCACCATTATGATTCTCTTACTATTAATTGTACTGCCACTATACAGGGTGTTAATTAAGTACGTTGACAAACTTCGGGAGGTGATTCTTTGAAGGTTTTCAGAACGAAATGTTCATATAAACATATGTCCCAAACGGCTTGGTTTTCGAGATACAGGGTGATAAAAATACATTTTTTTCAAGATTTTTTAGAGTTAACTTCGACATTTTCTACAATAATCAGTTAAAATTAGGCAAGTACAATCCATTCAATAGTACGCACGATACAAAATAATGCATTTCTCAAATAATTCACAGGGTCCTCCTTTTTTCAGAGTCAAGCTTTGTTCAACCCTTCAGAATTTTTTTTTCCGCCGCCACTGACATATTATGAGAAAGGAATAATGAATGTTGTTTCATTTAACATCTTTTTGCTCTCTTGATGTTTTTCATTTACTTGTACGGTTCAGGAGTTACAATGAAAATATTAACGCAAACATTTTCCAGTAACGCATAACGTAAGGAAATTTGAGAAGCAAATAGTCTAACAAACTTGAAGGGTGATTCTTTGAAAGGTTTCAAGATGAAAAGTTCATATAAACATGTCCCAAGCGGCTTGGTTTTCGAAGTACAGGGTGATCAAAATACATTTTTTAGGAGTTTTTGGAGTTTACTTCGAAATTTTCGACAATAATCGATCCAAATTAGTTCAAATTGGACAAGTACAATTCATTCAATAGTGCGCATGATATAAAATAATTCATTTCTCGAAGTGTCATTGCCACTCTCCAAAGATTAGCGCGTGACGCAATACGTCATTTTGTTCTCATTACACAAATAGCTATTTTCTGCTCGTGTAGAGAAAATGTAATGTTATGGAGCTCCCATACATTTTTTACCATAACTCAGGTTGAATATGTATTGCACAAAGTTAATTATGGCAAAATAATTTTGGACATTTTCAATAGTGAATAACTTTATTATCAAATACTAGAGCAAAGTAACATAAATTCCCTAGGAATAAAATTAAGTTCAGAAAAGGACCATTATTGAAATTGATATGTCAGAGCAGCTGCTGGAAATGGCCACCGCCAACTTCAATGGATGCGTTTATGCGCCTAACCATAGACTGGCGGACACGCTCAAAAATACCAGGAGTGTTTCTTATAATTCCGCATGACTCCTGTATGCGATTCCTCAGGTCTTCTTCACTTTGAACTGGAGTTCGGTACACTAATGATTTAAGGTGCCCCCAGAGGAAAAAATCAAGTGGATTCATATCGGGTGACCTTGGTGGCCAAAGTTGTGGCCCACCACGCCCAATCCAGCGATCAGAATAATTCTCTTCTAAATATTGGCGTGCAACCAATCTGAAGTGTACTGGAGCACCATCATGCATAAACCAAATTCCATTTCTTTTCCTCAGTGGAATCTCTTCTAGGAGTCCAGGTAAGATGAATTCAAGAAAATGTCGATAATGGTCACCATTGAGTCTATGAGGCAGAAAATGTGGCCCGATAAGGAAATTCCCTACAATTCCAACCCAAACATTCACAGAAAACGTCTCTTGAAAATGGTTTTCAATCACGGCGTGTGGGTTTTCATCAGCCCACATATGATTGTTGTGAAAATTAATAATGGCTTTACGGGAAAAGCATGCCTCATCGGTGAATAACACTTGAGATAAAAACCATGGATTTTCCAACAATTTATTTCGAATCCAAGTGCAAAAAGTTAATCTCTTTGGAAAATCCCTTGGCAGAAGAGCTTGAACACGCTGTATGTGATAGGGATAAAGTTGTTGCTCTTTTAAAATTTGCCATACCAATACATGGGTTACGTTAAACTGTGCCGCAATTTGTCTTGTACTGGTGTCTGGATGCTGCTCAATTTCGTTAAGTACAGCTTCTTCTATCTGAACTGTGCTAACTCTCCTGGGTCTTCCTATGAGAACAGCAGACCTCTTGAAAGTACCCGTTTCACGAAGACGGGAGTGAATATTGATGAACATTTGTGTGCTGGGAATATGACGTTGTGGAAATCTTTCTAGATACATTCGTCTGGCGGCACGAGCGTTACCATCAGCCATTCCATACATTAAGTGCATGTCTGCCATTTCTGAATTTGTATATTCAACCATTTTATCCAAAGGAATATTGAATGAATCTGCTTTATAGCTTGCACTAATGAAGAATTAACAATGAGACAGTTTCTCTACTTTCGATAACTGTCAAGTTGTTGATATTTAAATAAATGAATTAATATCAAAGTCCACTTTGCTATTTTTATGAATTCAAATTGATTACAAAATTTCTGCGTTACTGCAGAAGAAAAAACAAACCGAAATTTCTGATAAAATAATGTACTCCGTACGGAAACAAAAATTTGTTTGATTTAGTTTTTCGGAGTTATGACCAGAGATTCATAAATGAAAATCAAATGTGTAATGATCTGGGACTATTAGATAAACCCTATTAACTATCTTCCATTACAGGATTACCTTTCGGAAGTTTTTTATGTTGAAAAGGAAACGTTCAATTGAAAACTAAAAAATATCTTTTTTTAAAATAACAAAAAATTTGTATGAGTTCTCTATCAAGACTGATGGGTAAAAAAAGTTTTAATCAAATATCTCAATGAAAATGCACATTTTTACCATCAGAATCTTCAGATTGAAAGTTAAGGTTTTCCCAATATCTGTCAGATCTAGTTTAATATCCAGCGTACCGCAGTGACGGGGAGATAGTAGTTTTCTGTTAGATATCACAAAAAGAAATCACATCTTTACAATAACAAGCTTTTATTTAGCTTCACTTGTAACTAACTAACAAACAATTTAATAAAAGTTGAATTTGACCCACTTCTAATACTCCGATTAATTTGAAATTTGGCAGGTTTCCGTAATTCCGGTGACAATGCATTAAAAAAATGTTTGTTAAAAAACAATATGGCGGACGAGTTTTGTGATTATGATCCGATTCTGTTCAAAATTGGTATGTGATGGTTTTTGGGTTGGAGATTTTCAGTTTCACATAAAAAATAAACTAAAATGTTAAAAATGAAAATTATAAAACATTTTAAAGTTTTTATACAATACACTGAAAAGGAAAAAATAATTCATTTCATTGTTTGATCTAGGTAATCTTGTACAGAAAGATTTTGATACTCACAGAATAACCTACAAAAAATGAAACAAATTATTTTTTCATTTTCAGTGCATTTGTATAAAAGCTTGTCTTTATATTTTTTATTGTATAATTTTTATTCATCGTAGATTTTTCTAATTCTGAAAAAATATTTCCATCAATTTACAATAATTGAAAATGTTTAATTTTCAAATTTTCTAATGTTATGCCACACAAAATGTTTAAATTAATATTTTCATTATAGCCCCTGAACCGTACAAGTGAATGAAAAAATGCAAGATATCAAAAAGATGTTAAATGAAACAACATTGATTATTCCTTTCTCATAATATGTCAGTGGCGGCGGA
The DNA here is from genome assembly GCA_944452925.2 of Chrysolina oricalcia. NCBI lineage: Eukaryota > Metazoa > Arthropoda > Insecta > Coleoptera > Chrysomelidae > Chrysolina > Chrysolina oricalcia. The sequence goes on from OX101821.2 coordinate 52,165,051, forward strand.
AAAAAAAATTCTGAAGGGTTGAACAAAGCTTGACTCTGAAAAAAGGAGGACCCTGTGAATTATTTAAGAAATGCATTATTTTCTATCGTTCACCCTATTGAATGGATTGTACTTGCCTAATTTGAACTGATTATTGTCGAAAATGTCGAAGTTAACTCTAAAAAATCTTGAAAAAAATGTATTTTTATCGCCCTGTATCTCGAAAACCAAGCCGTTTGGGACATATGTTTATATGAACTTTTCGTCCTGAAAACCTTCAAAGAATCACCTCCCGAAGTTTGTCAACGTACTTAATTAACACCCTGTATATCACGAATGAGTTCAAAAATCACTATTTCAACAATAATCCCACAAAAAATCAATGACAGAACATGACAGAACTGTCATAAACATTGATATTCGACAGGTTGACAAACGTCCAGATACAATAATTTCTTCACAACCATTTGAAGACGCAAGTAATGATTTTTTTCGATAGTTTGGATTTTTAAACTTGTAAGTAATACAGGTTTGAGTTGCGTGATAATGTCACCATCACCATTCTTCATTCTTCGATTGTAATCGAATGAAATACGTATAGTGACACAATTTTGTCTATGATAAAGACATTACCTACGCGATGTGACAACGCCCAACTCAATATCACGACTACACATTGTGGAAAACACGACTTCAAACCAGGATGTAAACAGCATGGTCCAATGGAAAATAGCATGAGACGAATAATTCTGTGATTATAACTGGGAGCCTACCAGATGAATAGATTAAAAAAATATTCTTCTTTTTCAGAAATCGATTTTTCATAGTTGTCATAGCTTCAACACTGAATAATAGTATCAGATGTTATACTAAAAAAGTTTTTTTATTATCACTTTTTCGTTCTTAGATATTTCCTTGGCCATTGCCCTTCTGAAATATTAGTAATCTATCCACATTTGATAGTTTCATTGCGATTGACATGAAAAATACAGTTTTCCAACCCCTTTGTTTTGAGTCTGGAGACCCACAGAGCTTCTCTCTTTCTCTCTTCCCCCTCTCTCTCTCTCTCTCATTCAATATTCGTTTTTGAACAAAACAGCCAAGCTTTCAAATTCTTAACCAAGAGATTTGTTCCCTGAGGCTTATAATCTTCAAGAATTCGAAATAAATGAAAATTTTCTTGCTTCATACGATGTTCTCTAATCATTAGAGAAATTTTTCTCTTATCTTGAAATAAAAAAAAGGAAAAATAATGTGATGGTCTAATGATAATGGAACGGTAAATTTCAATACCATGTAGAGAAGAACTGTTCATTTTTCAGGGTGGACCCATGAACACTACTGATAGGTTTAACTTGGAGTATGTTATACCAAAAATTCATTGAATTTCACCAGAACCCATTTTCTACAAGAATATTTATATTTTTGCTATGTGTTAGTTCTGAGGAACTATCTCTATTATCTCTGACTTTTCATAATTATTTGTTGTTTTCTCGAACTTTGTCAATAGGAATTCATGTTTCTTGAACATTAAAGCATATTTTGATTTAATTTGATTTGATGTATCAACATTTCACTCACCATTTTCCATGAATCGTACGTTAATTCATCATATGACCTACCCAACGTACATCATAAAGAAGTATCAAGAATGAGTAGGAGTATCACGAAGGCTGTGGCCATGTGACAACCAACCCATGTGATTACCGGCACCACTCAAACATCCTTGAGATGTCACATTCATATCACTGAAATGTTACAAAAGTGAAACACAGTAATACGTCGCTGTCACCGCCAAGGTACACCAAATATGATGAATGTTCACAATTCTCATCACATTACGGTTGATGTGAGACGAATGTGCACGTCAATTTGTGAATCTCTCTGACTTATCGACCACATTCGTAACCGAATTAAAAATGTCGGTAGATTAAAATTATAATCTTATGTCTCAAAGACGCAGAAGTGATTCGCATTGATTCAAATAAAAATGGCTAGGTGAATATCAGTTTGTGCATCTATCTGACCTCTCAGAAACATTTATTTCTGACAAGAAAATTCCAATCTTCTACAATATCAGCTTTGTGTGTTGCGGAGACGTATAGTGACCGGCGCGATGAAATGAACTGTTAGGCAAAAAGGCCGCTGAGAAAGTGTTGTCTTTGTGTATAGGTTCCGGAATTTTCCATTCATTGGGTCTTCAAGTGTCTGGTGTGTTTCTGTATTCTTTTCCAAGGTGAGTACTACAAAAATTGATTGAAATAGATTGACTGATTTCCATTTTCTATTGTATTCGATCGGGTAGTTATGTAAAGAAATATCACATTCCGCCCATTCCGGTTTTACATAGTTATTATGGGTATACAGGCCGTTTCTTTTATCATGCGGTAACATTGCTATATTCTAAACCGTAACAGATACGAAGACGATTAAATGGGAGAAAAGGTAACCATTCTGGAGAACAGTACAATGGTCAAAGAAAATTTACAGGGAGTCTCGCCCTTCCCGAGTTATACAGGGAAAACCAAAAATGATGTTATTTGTTTTTTACGAATAAAACTGTTATTTCTGAAAATATAAAAAAAATTATAAGGAAAGTTTTAATGTATTTAAAATGTACTATAAAAATGTAACAATGAATCTTTGATTAAACGTTTCGTGTCAACACGGCCACCATCAACATTTCTTTTTCAAATACGGACCTGTCTATTCTAGTACAAAGCGATAAAATCACAATTCAGTGGTATATCACACTTGATATTTTTATAACGTTTCATTTAAAATAACTAGCATCCTCAGTGACAACAATTTTTAATTACGGTCCTGTCGTTAGTTCTTTTGTAAATTATTTTGATTTCTTCAAAACCTATTCAACTATTGGCATACTTCAGACTTCACCCAATAATTTCGATAAGAAGATACCCCAACACAACGAACATTCGTATTTTTCCTTCTTGGGCAATTTTTGTATTACAGAAATCCTTGTTTCAAGGCTGATTTCTTCTGAATCAATTATCATACTGAATATTTCTATAATTCTCAATCCTGGAAGTAACGAAAATATTAGTTTTTGGTCGAAATACGACTATTGTGTGATATGGTACAATTAAATAGCATCTCACTTCATTTACCATTTTTAAACAAGTAGGCTTTGCTTGGTTTCTATGGCAGGACAAATAAATGAGTTGTTGATACGTGTTAAGAACTGTCAGTCGTTTATACACTCAGTCATATCAAAGATGTATTCAAATGACGAAAGGACTGATATGCTATTTGCTTATGCAAAATCAAATAGAAATCCTCTTTTGGCAAAAAATATTTATGGTGAGCTATACCCAAATCGTCGTATTCCAAACATTCAAATGTTTAGACGATTAGAAAGAAATTTGAGAGACTGTGGTGCATTTGATAGAAATAAAACTAGAAAATGTGTTGTTACTGGAAGTATGCGGAACCAAATAAATGTTTTAGGTAAGCAAATATTACTTCATAAAGATTAACAAAGTGATGAAAATATTTTTTTTCAATTTAGGATTGGTCAGTTACAAAAATATTTCTAATCAAGATTGTTCTTTATGCGAAATTGCCCACGAACTAGGAATTTCTGTAAAATCTACCAGAAATATTTTGAAAAAGAACAAATACAAATGCTACAGGATACGCAAAGTTCATCACCTCAATGAAAGGGATTACGGAAGGAGAGTACGATTTGCGTTGTTGTTGAGACGTAGAAATAGGGAAGTTGGAAATATTTGTAATAAAATAATATGGACGGACGAATCAAAATTCAGCAACAATGGTTGGTTTAACAGAAACATCCATTATAGGTGGAATAATACAAATGAACATTTACATAGAGAAACCAATTTCCAGGAAAGGTTCGGAACAAATGTTTGGTTGGGAATTTTGAGAACAAACATACTAGGTCCTTTCTTTTACGACGAGCATTTGATTGAATGGTGGAATGTATTTACATTTTTTATCCAATGAGTTTGATGGCTACTTAGATGAATTGCCACTGAACATCCTCCGTGAAATACAATATTTTCAACAAGATGGTGCCCCTCCCCATAATGCAGCAGTAGTAAGGGAACATTTAGATGCAATATTCCCAAGAAAATGGATTGGAAACAATGGACCAATTGCCTGGCCAGCTCGATCCCCAGACCTGACTCCTTTAGATTTTTTTGTCTGGGGATACATAAAGGATAAAGTTTTTTCGACAACTAGTACAGATATCGACCATCTCAAACAAAAAATGAGAGATGCATGTAATAGCATTACACCCATCATGCTAGAAAATTGCCACAGAAATTGTATGGACAGACAACTTATGTGCATTCAACAAAGAGGTCGGCAATTCGAGCATTTAATGTAGGTTATCATGAAGAATTCATTTTCTGTATTGGTTTTATTTTCACTCAAAAATTCAATATGAAATAAATTGTTTTCTGTTTGTTTGATTTCTTCTACTCTTAAGTAAGTTTATTTCCGAGGTAAATTGCTATCGTTCGTGTCTGAAACTACAGATATCTTTTATTATAGTGTAAACATAATTTTAATAGATACATTTATTCAAAGCGTCACTGATAATTTTTATATCGGAGAATTAGGTTTTGTGGAATCCATAAACGACCTAACGACAGGACCGTAATTAAAAATTGTTGTCACTGATGATGTTAGTTATTTTAAATGAAACGTTATAAAAATATCAAGTGTGATGTACCACTGAATTGTGATTTTATCGCTTTATCAATATTTGTACTAAAACAGACAGGTCCCTATTTGAAAAGAAATGTTGATGGTGGCCGTGTTGACACGAAAAGTTTAATCAAAGATTTATTGTTACATTTTTATAGTACATTTAGAATACATTAAAACTTTCTTTTTCCATTTTTTTATATTTTCAGAAATAACAATTCTATTCGTAAAAAACAAATAACAGCATTTTTAGTTTTCCCTGTATAACTCGGGAAGGGCGAGTCTCCCTATAAATTTTCTTTGACCATTGTACTGTTATCCACAATAGTTACCTTTTCTCCCATTTAATCGTCTTCGTATCTGTTACGGTTTAGAATATAGCAATGTTACCACATGATAAAAGAAACGGCCTGTATATAGGTACTGAAGTAGTATTTATCTCAAGGATTTTGAACAAAATGTGGGAGAATATTTCGAATTGATTGAATTGGGTTGAACTAGCTGATGATAGGTAAGAAGATATTTGCCGACGAAAATACCTTTTGTATAGTGTTTTTAGCGGAAAATTGGATTGTTAAATATTTTCCATTATTGATTTAATGATGTTCCGTGAAGTAGAGTCATTCTTTCTTTGTAGATTTATTTTCATAGTATTCGGTCATTTTCAGAAATACTCCACAACTATCAAGAAGATCGAGATGTTAACGAAAGATTAGCCAAAGAACAGCGAAAATTTATTTTTTAGTCAAGTTTATTTCTTGTTTGGATTTTTGAGTTTATTATCAGAATTTTTTCATTTATTTCTCCCATTAAAGTTTTATAATAGTCATATTTTGTCTATTCCTCATAGTATCTTTTTCCCATGAACCCAGCAGAGATAGGTGGTCAAGCGAGTCCTATGCAAATCCTAGTGCATTGTAAATTTACTCAGGAAGAGATTCCCTTTCGAGTATAATTGAGAATTCTTGTGAAACCTTCAACTGGTATATGTGACAGAGAATTGAGTTCTCTTGGTCTCCTCATTTTATATCTGCATCAATCGGAATGTGTTACGAAAACAGAATCGAAAAGCACTTTGCATTAAGAGCTAGTGGATAATATACTCAACTTCTCATTGTGGTTATAATGTTACCTCAATGTGACTCCAATTTAGATGTGCAATAAAACGTCACATCAACCTAACTACGAGTAACTTCTGGAATCACAATGTGAAGCAAAAAACGACCAATAGGGCCCGAAATAGAAGATCTGGAGCTGTCGGTACGAGTCACAACTTAACTCACAGGTGTGATGTGGAACATGAATGTGAGGTTCACTACCATCTCTGAGATCAATTGGTGTTTACTGGGCGGTCTCCTCTTCTTTCAAGACACTGTTCATTTCTGCCCCAATCTCCCCCATAAGTTTACAATTATACTGGAAAACAAGTTATCACTTATTTATATTTCATTGTTCAACAATATAAACAAGTGTTTTACTGCAGTAAATACTATGAACCAGCCAGAATTATACTCAAAAAACAACACAATTCAAGAGAGGGAAAACAATCACTTTCTCGACAAATATCTGAGCTCGGAAATATGGAAGGACGACGAATCCATTTTGGAGATTGGCATGGGAGACGGAAAATACACTGTGGAGACATTTCTGCCACGTTTACCAGCAAATTTACGGAGGTATGTGGGATCCGACGTTTCGGAAGAAATGGTGGAGTTCGCGAAAATAAAGTACGAGAAGATGATTGGTCCGAATATCGAGTTCAGAACACTAGATGCCCAAGGTGATGAAATGCCTGCTGAATTTACGAATCAGTTTGATCACGTTCTGTCTTTCTTGTGTTTTCATTGGATCACGGATTCAAGGTAAGTTTTTTTTAGTAGGGAAGGTAATTGTACTGAAACGCACTAGAGCCTATGATTCTATGTTTTTGTTCGACAATATTGTTTTCTGTTGACGTTAAAATCAATGCTAGCAGAGCAAGTCAAGTCATAGTTTAACTCATACCGTAGTCCGACTTAGCGTTGTTGGTGTCCAGGAGTTTAATTTTATATAACGCTGATGACATTTTGGCCTAAAATATTAAATAATCATATCTCGGATTCCAGTATTCTTAAGTCTCATAAAATTTTACATTCCAACACATACTTCTAGATATTCTTTGCTTTTCAAAGTACCATACACAAGAATGACACTTACTTCACGCTCTCTTTCAGTTATGCTTCGTACAGCTAATGAAATTAATGTCTTTAAAGATTTAGATTATTCTCTCTCACGAAATATGTTTTACAATACTATTGTGAATTACTTTCTAGAAATAACAATTTAGTACATTGTGTATCCAGGTACCCAGATCCCAGATGGGTACCATGTGTATTATTAATATGTAAAAGGGTAGTTTATATATAGTTAAGTGCAGTTTATGAACTCTCTAGTGCCTATATTATCAATATGTATTTATATATTTCCATGTAATAAGGCAAACCGCCTGTATGGAAAAAGAAAAGAAAAATATAATATTGTAGGTCCCCGTTTCTCACTTTCTTTCGAGGGGGGTGGGGGCGCAAAAATAATTTTGATTTGAGGAGTGAAATAATTTTTTTGATTTTTTTAAATAGCCCTTTGCACACCCTTGGGTGATTTTAGAAAGATTTGTATTCTGCACTTTTTTTGATACGACCTACTGTTTAGACTGTGCGCGTGTCCGCGGATTTTCAAAAACAAAAAAATAAAAAAAATAAAAGGAAAAATACTAAAAAAACAAAAAATATGGTATTGTAGGGGGGCCGTGTTTGACTTTTTTTTTCAGAGTGGAGGGTGAGGGGGCAAAACAATTTTGGATTTGGAGGGTTTAAATAATTTTTTTTTTATTTTTTTAAATAGCCGGGTACACACCCTTGGCATATTCTAGGAAGATTTGTATGAATAACTTTTTTAGATGCGGCCCCCCGTTTAGGCTGTGCGCGTTCCCGCGGATTTTCAAAAATGAAAAAAAAATTTAAAAAATTGGAAAATAAAAATTAAAAAAAAAAACAAAAAATATGATACTTTACTGGACTGTTTTTGACTTCTTTTCGATATTTTTTAAATATTTTTTGGTAGAGGGGGTGGGAGGGGCAAAAAATGGATTCAAGGGAGAGATATTTTTTTTTTCATTTTTTTAAATAGCCCTTGGCACACCCTTGAATCATTCTAAAAAGATTTGAAAGAGTCACTTTTTTGATGCGACCCTCCGTTTAGGCTGTGCGCGTGTCCGCGGATTTTCGAAAATAAAAAAAAAATTATAAAAAGGAACAACTAAAAAAGCTAGGTCAGCCAGGCGGCAGCTCGGCTTGACAATTGCCAGTTCAAAGTAACAATTGTCAGTTCAAAGTGACAATTGTCACTTCAAATTGGCAATTGCCAGTTCAAAGTGACAATTGTCACTTCAAAGTGACAATTGTCACTTCAAAGTGACAATTGTCAATTCAAAGTGACATTTGCCAGTTCAAAGTGACAATTGTCAATTCAAAGTGTCAATTGCCAGTTCAAACTGACAATTGTCAGTTCAAAGTGACAATTGTCACTTTGAAGAGGCAATTCCAAATGATTTGAAATATATTTTGTTGTTGGTCCTTCTAAGTCTTCGTAAAATTCGGGTATGACAAAACGCATGCCATGTTTATAAGAATAAAAAGCAAGATGGTGGACGAGTTATATGAAAATTAATGAAAATTGGTTTATAGTTGTTTCTGAGGCCCAATATCATATTTATTTGTTAATTTGAGAATTCAAGATGGCAGGCGAGTTTTTTGATCTGTGATTTATATTCACAACTGATGTAGGGATTTTTGTCTTAAAATTGAATGATAGCAGACGAGTTTGTCATTTATGGTCTGATTCTAAACAAAATTGGGGGGTACTTTGTGGTTTTGTAATCGCATTTAAATTTTATTGAAAAATTAAAGGACAATATCATGACCTTTTTCAATTCTATAGGATTGCCAAGGGCTTGTTGATATCGGAAATTTCAAAAATTCAAGTAATAAATATTTTTTGACTTGTGTAAAAAATAACACTGAATAAACTAGTGTTTTGTTTTACAATTTACTTAAATTATTCGTTTTCATCATTATTTTCTTGCAAATTGAATTTGTACTTATATTTATTGAAATGTTTAATATGTTCTCGCCAAGGGTTTTTTCAAAGCCACTTTTCTTGAAAAATGAGCCTGTAAGCATTTCAGTAGAGAGCCCTTTTTATCCCAACCTGAATCAGTTTTGTTTTTCCCCACAAGTAAGAATAATTTTGTTTATAATGCACCTTTCTTTTTTTAGTGGAAGTAGCATACTGTTTTTCTTCATCACTGTCACTGCTCATTTCCATTTTTGTATTCAATTAAATTGAGCTAGAAGCTGAAACATATTTAACCCTTTGAGGACTACTGGTTATCAGTGAAAACCACATTACTAATAGCCATACTTTTATTTTCCTACCGGTTTTAGATCGTAGCCACAGTGTTTATTGTGTTGCCTACGCATCATTTTTACTCTTCTTGCCGATTGCAACGAGTTTTGGTAGTCTTTAGTGACATTTATATCATGTCGAATTGATGGCGTTTCCAGCCCAAAATTTGGAAATGTTTAACGTACCCTAATAGCACCATGAAGTCCGATGGTAATCCATAGGACATCCTCTCAGGACATTCGGGACGTCCTTAGGATGTACAAAATTGGTACCGCGGACGTCCATTGGACATCCGTGGGAAGCACCAATGTCTCGACTTCTCACCAAAATTGGACGTTCTATGAGGATATCCAATGGACATCCACCTGGGATGTTAATAGGACGTCCCCGAATTACACCAATCGAAAGTACATCTTGGACGTCCTTAGGACATGCAATATTGGTACGTCCTTAGGACGTGCAGTATTGGTACCGCGGACGTCCATTGGACATCCGTGGGAAGCACCAATGTCTCGACTTCTCACCAAAATTGGACGTTCTATAAGGATATCCAATGGACATCCACCTGGGATGTTAATCGGACGTCCCCGAATTACATCAATCGAAAGTACATCTTGGACGTCCTTAGGGCGTGCAATATTGGTACGTCCTTAGGACGTGCAGTATTGGTACCGCGGACGTCCATTGGACATCCGTGGGAAGTACCAATGTTTCGACTTCTCACCAAAATTGGACGATCTATGAGGATATTCAATTGACATCCACCTGGGATGTTCATTGGACGCCCCCGAATTACATCAATCGAAAATACATCTGGGACGTCCTTAGGATGTGCAGAATTATCACATGTGTTTGTTCCTACATCTCTTTCAGGACTAAGATTATGATATTGTTGTGTATTACTGGAGATAACAATTTGGATGGAACCAGATGTACTTACTAGGTAAGCTCAGCACTCTACCAGAGTCATTCAATTCGGTTTTGTACATGTTCAAAGGATACACACAACTCTACTTGTCTTACGGAAACATCTTTTTCAAAACAGTGTTGAATAGGTTAGTAATAACTATTGAATAGTATAACAAAACTTTTATTTTCATTTAAAGATATAACTACACTGAATGAACACAAAATAACTTACAGAACAGTCACTAAACTAATTAATCACAAAAGACGATAGAAAAGCCGCCATAGCTGGTAAATACTCAACAATTGTCTGTCAATTCGTCAACACTTCACTTGAACACAGAACACAAAACACAGAAAACAACTTTATGCACGGAATCCATACATAGAGGAACTGTTTGGTTTCAATCCGTATACGAACTAGAGAGACAAACATAAATTTTTTATTTTCATTGTTGTGAAACAGTGAGTCTTATTGGCATAAGCACAAACTCGAGAATATGGCCCCTGATTACCTCAATGATAGTGAAAAGGGTTTTATTTCAGATGGGTTGATTTCGCTGTAATGTTTAGCCCTATTGTAAATATGCGATCCATTTTATACCTCTTCTGTAAAACCACTAGCTGGGATGTATTCTTTGGATGGATGCACCTAGGAAACATTCCGAAAAATGTTCAATTCAGGACATCCCAAGGAAGTCCTCGCTGGGACATTTTCTGAAATTCACTGATGTCATCCCGATGTACATCCATCAAGGACGTTCCAGAATGTACCCGTACCAGGACCACCATAGGAAGTCCTTTCGAAGACATGCCAAATACATGCCAACCAGGACATCCAATGGATATCCTAGAAAATTCTACAAAATATATCCGAACCAGGACATCCCAAGGAAGTCTTCGCAGGGAGATATTCTGAGATTAACCAATTGGGACGTCCAATATTCATTCATGCGGGATGTTCCTAAATGTCCCGTACCAGGACAACCATGGGACGTCCTTTCAAAGACATGCCAGAATACTTACTAACAAGGACGTCCGATGGATGTCCTAGTAAACATTACAAAATATATCCGACCCATGATATCCCAAAGACGTCCTCGCAGAGACGTTTTATACGATGTACCGATTGGGACATCCATAGGAAGTCCTTTGGAGAAATTCATGAAAATGCACTGAATCGGACGTCCCATGGACAATGATTTTAAGTCCCGGACATTCGGATATGATTTGTACCAAATAGGGACGTCCCTGGGACATAGTGTGCTATTAGGGTTCTATTCGTGTTGAAACATGGTGAGCTTTGTTTTATTCTTGACATACAGGTGAATCAGAAAGTGAAGCGCATTTTTAAATAAGAACCAGTCCATTAAATTTCACCTTGTTACATCGAAAGGGTCTCAATGTGCATTCGATTCCGAAGTATAAATGGAAAGTTACATTGGGCTAATTCCGAGTCACATTTTGCGTCACATTTTGCATCACATTTTGATGTCTCGACACCGAGTAGATGTTTAAGTGATAATAATAAGTCACTTTGTGATTCACTGGTGTGATCTGAAACATGAATGTGAATCCCACTACCATCTCTGATACCATTCTGTGTTGACTAGGTCATAGCACACGTTTGGCTGTTTTCTCAAATTTTATCCTGACGCAATGTTGTTTTTCATATGTACCCATTATATGGTTTCATCCAGAGTCAAACAGGCCATAAGATGGCTCAATCGGCTTTTTTGCTTAAGAAAAAATGCAACGCTAAGAAGTTGCCAAGGTAGGCTAGGCATATTAGGATTCTCAGAGGAACATTTTGCCATTGTAATGATTTTCTCACCCTTTGTGTTTTTTGGGTAGCTGAACATGAATTTGATGTTTAGAGTAAAAAAAAAAATAAAATTTTAATTCTCACATGTCCAAATGAAACGCTGCTAAGTGTTCAGCGTTTGGTGAATTAAGAAAATTTTCAACCCTATCTGTGATCAGTAATAGCATACATGTTAACTGCCCTGTGAAAAAGCTGTGAAAAAATCATTTTCTATGAATAGCTCTCAGGATAGAAGTAAGTACCTACAATTTTTCACTTGAAACTATGGCGAAACGTTCATTTTCATCTTTCTGTAATCGTATAAAAGACGGACAACGGCGGAAGGCTTTTTTTCCACCGATATATTTCCCTTTATATTACACAACCTCTGCCAAACAACAGTGCACAGCTGTGATGTCGCATATTCACATACCTGTGATGTCAAAATTAAATCATCTCGTATACAGTTACATCTCAAAATATCGCTGGTACATCGCAGCGACGTCGCATGGATGAATCTTGAGTGGGACAAAATAAAATCCCTGCGACATCGCAGTGGCGACTATCACATTGTTACAGCGCTGTGATATACCTTGGATGTAGGGGAGATTGGGGCATAATGATCCTTGGAGGTGAAATGATTCCCATCAATTATTGAGAGGCCAGTGGAGCAATCTATTAACTAAACGTTGAAACACGCTCTAGTGCTTACGTGCAGTTGTGGCAACCACTTGGAAACAGTTTTGTTGATAATCGTGCCGAGTATAGTAGTGTTTTGTTTTTCCGCATCTTCAATGTAACTTTAAGACATTTTCACAGTGATTATAGAATATTCATCTTCGGAAAATTGTGTGTGGTAATTAATTAGGCAAGTTTTGAGCTACCGAATCACGTATTAGTTTCTAAAGAATTTGGTTCTTGTACATTTGTAGGTTAAACGAATCGATAATAGTGCGTTAGGGATATAATGATCACTTGAGTTCATGGTAAAATGATCCTGGAATCATTTTAACCCGACACAATAAATTGTTACCTACTAACAATTATTTTTAATTTTCAGAATGTCTCGTACTTACTCTAGCAAAACTCTAAACTGGAATACTGAGAGCAGGTGAAGGTTGGATCACGTGCAACAAACGCCTAAATTGGGCTCATGACCAGTGTAGCGGGGTCGACGAAAATGACAGCGATTTTAACTGCGATTTTAACTGCGATTTTATCTGCGATTTTTGTGTGCCTTCGGCAAACACTGACCGAGTTAAAAAAGATTGATAATGTAGGGCGGCTTTAGTTAAAAATGTTCATGCTATTTGGCGTAGGTACCAAAAATAATTTGTTGTTATATTTCATTTTAATAACAGTGTCATATATGTATGATTATTTTTTAGGTTTTTCTATTCTACGAGTATATTAATGATTTACATTTATATTTGTTTTATCTTACCTTGAAAGTGCGATTCCACTTACCTGTTTTTCAAAGGGATTATTCCACCCCATGTGAGGGATCGTTTTACTTCCAGGGTACGGGTGAAATGATCCGTTTCCAAAGATGAATTGATTTTGTAGCTAAAGTATAGCTAATTGTATGTAGTATCTTCCGTTAAGGTCTAATATTTCAGTGTGATTCATTTTTGATGCTATGGAAGATTTCACCTTAGGGGGATCATTATACCCCAGTCTCCCCTAACTGTGTTTGATGGCTGTACAACCCCCGAAGGTCAGTAATCCCCAATTCAGAGCTAATGCAATTGTTCAATTGCTTTCCAGACGTGCAGCTGAAAATGTGTTCAGCATGTTGAAACCAGGAGGAAAACTATGTGCATTTTTCCTGGAAAGAAATACTGTTGGAGACGTTTTTTTCAATATGTCCAAACATCCCAAATGGGGACATTATGGCCATGCAAAATACGTCCAGAACTTTTTATGGAGTGACGATCCTCAGGCAGAATGGGAAAAAACTCTAACTGAAGCTGGTTTTGAGAACATCAAGAAGTTTCGTGAAGATAGGAGAACGTTATTTCCCAACGAGGAAAAATTTAATAGTGAGTTTCCTGAAATGCTGTTTCCGATTAATCTCATAACACGATATCAAAACTAGGTTTTCCATGTTAATAGTATGATATTGTTTATTAATTTGTGTTGACAGATCGATACTTGATGAAAACTGAACCGGACCAGGCCAGACAAACTGGACATACCAGACGGAAAAGCTTGTAGAAAGTGACCGCAGGAATAAGGAAATCGGCAGATTTAGGGCTATAACAAATCATTATTAGGTAGAATGGGACTTTCTGAAGACAAACTGCACTGCAGACTATTTAGTGGATTCATCTTTTCCCCTTTCAAAAAAATTCTAGATTCAGCAGTACAAGCAAGTTCATTTTCATATTGATTTTTTTTTCAGAATTCAACACAGTATTGGATCCAGTTCTAGCTAGTATTCCAGAAGAAGACAAAAAAGCCTATTCAAACGATTATCTGGAAGAAGTGCGAAGAGGGAAATTGAATTTTATAGAGCGTGATGAAAGCACAGGAGAACAAAAATACGGGATGAATTACAATCTGTTATATTTCATAGCATCAAAACCACCATCAACAACAAGATGAAAATGTTACTAGATTTTTAGGTTAATTTCTTAGGTTACGATAAAGATAAAGTTGAATTCATCGATGATTATTCGAAATACAAAATTATATCACCTTTGTCTAAGTTCTTTAAAAATGATTTTTTTTTCTGTGACGGGAAAAAAATTTGACATTTTATCTCTGTTGCCAGGTAACAAAATATAACTTTTCATGAAATTACTTTTTTCCCCGGGAAAAAAGTGAGTACTTTTTTCCCGGACATATTCACACAAAGATAAAGGAAGATACTTAAGTTTAGATTTCGTGTCGCTACTTTCGCTGCTTCTACCAACTCCGGTGGAGTCAGAGAAAACTCGGAATCAGACATTTTTCAACTTTATATTATTCAAAATAACTATTAAACAATTACTGAGTTCGCAATTTTCAAATCAAATCACAGAATTAAACTGACAGATGTTTGATTACTTTGAAGTTTTCCTTAGCAACGCTGGTCTAATTGTCGCTATACGTACAACGTATACGTACAGCTTACTAGTTTAAAAATTCAAATTTCATATCGATAATATTCTGACTTCAATATATTGCGATATGTTTTTCTCACTATTGAATCGTCGTTTTTCCCGCCACAGAAAAAAATAGTGTATTATACACGGGAAAAATATTAGATTTTAGCTCTTGGTTTTTTGTCTCCCTCCGCTTCGCGTCGTGAGACAACACTACCTCGAGCTAAAATCTAATACTGTTTTCCCTTGTATAATAAATAACTATTTTTCTTCAATCAAATGAGTAGATTCATGTTGTTTCTGACAATGAGGCAGCACTCTCAAAGTTGTAACTGAAAACTCTCAGCATAATAGTTTTGACTAAAATTAGTTACACGTAATTTCATTCGGTAGGGTTTTACTTTGGTTGCAGTGCTCTTATATTCATTACTATTCATATCTCAAGGGTCTATATTAGGTACACTGGTGTTTTTATTGTAAACCAAGGCCCAGATTATCTATTAGAAAATTTAAGCAGTCGCTTGATTCGGAAAATCTCAGGGAGCAAATCGCCCTGGAGCCCTTCTGGTGATGGTACTCTCTTTCATCTGTAGTCATGTTTAGATGGGTAAGATTAGCATCATTAGAGTTTGTAATACATTGTAATTTCTATTTCCATTTTCATGTATAGTTGAATTTTTTTTTGGATAACTTGGATAATTGGGATAATAAATAAAAAACAGTTTATTTCAATCCAAGTATATTACACATTATAACTACAAAATGATCAGGTAAATTTCCATTCGTTCGTCAAACGTTTCTATTTCATGAAGTGTTAAAAAATATATGAAGGGCAGAAATTACACCACCTTGATATTCTCAGTCTGAAACATTACTCTTGAAAACAATTTGAATCGAAATTTTGGTAGTTTTCGAGTTAAATGATGACAAAATAAAACTAAAATTTAGCAGGCTCATTATGCTTTTGTAGACCGAATAATCGATTGAGGAACTCAATGTGGGTTATTTCTGCTAGCAAAAAAACTGCTACAGAACTAGAATGAAGATTTCACTATGAAACAAACTATTTCAATCAACAAAGAATATACCTATATCGCGTATATGTTTATAGATTCAACACAATACTGTCTTTTAAAAATCACATAATTATAACAACAACAAGATTACAGGCTGATTAAAACATGAAACATTTTACCCTCCATTGAATAAAAAAGAGTGAAATCAGAGGATCACTCATTCATTCAAGCAAAGATTCAATGTTCGAATCAATACAAACCAAGATATTTTTTACACATCATGCGGCTATTTCCTACGGTTAAGAAAATATTTTGAATATCTCTTCAAGATTTGTCATATTTTTTGTTTTTTGCTAAATCTGCAGCTATTCTAGCTTGTAAATGGAAGCTCTAAGCTAAAATAAAATTCGGTTATTTCTCATTTAAAAATTTATAAAAGATTAATTACAACGTTAATTAAGCTCATATGGATTGTATGAATTTTAGAATATTTCTTAATTTTGCTAGCTAAAAGATATGCATATTAATCGCATTTTGAAAAAGACTTTACATAGCTCGTGGGTTCCATTCCGTTACTAACAATTTGCATAATATTTTATGGAAATCCTACTTTGAATATAGAGTGCCTTTAAAAAGAACTCCACCGCGAAGTTACCTTTGAACAGATGGTTTCGAAGAATTGTGTAGAAGATTCAAGTCAGAAATTTTCAATTGGCATCCACAAATATTTGAGGTCTTCCAAAACCTTTACAATGGCAGTTAGCAAATTTGAAATTTGACCAAGTCTCACCTTGGAGGAATTTGTTCGGGTTAGGTTAATTTGAGCGTATCAAATTTGGTTTTGGAGAACGAAATGCAAGATTTCCAGACTTGATTTTTCTCAACTTTTCTTCATGGGTTCCCTACAAACAGCCAGACAACTTTGACATCCTTGAGGCACATGCTAGAGTGAGAGGCTTTTTGATCACACAGTCAAATCTGAACAAAAGTTTCTTGGGGGGTGCAATACTATTCAGGAACTCCCTTCTGACGAATTGAACATTAAAATAAATGCCTGTTTGACTCTGTCATTGAATTTGTTAAAAATACATATCATTCTATATTTTATTGTAAATTGAAGTTTGATTATAATCTGTACAGGGTAATTTGAAGAAGTTGTAATAACACAGTGATTAGGAATCTACTGTCTGTATTATGAATACAATAGATTTTTAATTACCATTTGATTTTGCAGGTAAGTCGGGACCTCTGAAAAACAAACTCAGTTATTGATGGTGATATTGTCAACAACTGTCTGAAAGTCTTTTGCATATTTTAGAACGAATTTTAGTTCCACAACATAATATTAGGAACATATTCCGAAAAAAATCATTCTGAACTTTGTCAGGACAGTCCATTATGAAATCACCATGTACAGTTAGACAAAACCATGAGATTCTGTCAAAGAAGATTAATATTTGATTAGGTAAACTTATTTGCTACTGTACTTAGGTCCCTATCATTGTCTTAACAGTCACACGGATATCTATTACACAGGGTGTACTCGAAAGTAATACTGAAACAGACTTTCCATCATGAAAATTGTTATCATTAATTGGTATATCACACATTTAGTGAAGACCTCATCAAAAGAGACTTTCATGCATTGACACAGATTCTGTAATCTGCTACCTAGATTACTTTCGAAAATCCCTTTGAGAAAAACTCCCCTCTTATTGAGGTGCTGATTTTCTTTTTTTGATTTTTACACAGCTGGTATTTACATAACTTTGAGAGGAAGCGCGTTACAAGGCAATCACAGAAAACAGGATTGAGTAAAACAAAGAGTCTTTTACGTTCACTTTTGAAATTATTCGGGAATTCTCACCCAATTCTGACTCATACCTGAATTGCCCTGTACAAGCATTTTCCATAACACCACTCTATACTAAGTAAGCACTGACTCAACTTATTCTAAGGAAACAACTGAACACTCCAAATCTGTCATTTGTAGGAATGAAACTGAATAATCAAAACAAAAGGTTTAACAAAATATCACAAAAATTACAAAATGTCTTTTATTATCAACGAAATGTAGGCTCAGATCAAGGAATGATCAGGTTATACTGAAGGGAAACAAACAAATTATTATCAATAAATGATTGTGCGGAGAATACAGGAAGTTAAGAGCAGCCATAAGTTTTCAGGAGCTTTGTGAGAGCTAAAGCTGAAGATAACAAGTCGTCTCTTAAAGTGTGATTCCAAGTAAACAGAATAACAGTAATAGTAACTATTATAGATTCAAAGAACTTCATCAACCACCACTGTGGCAACTCTTCGCAAGATACATTGAACTATGTAAACAAATAATCAGATGACAGCTGACAGTTAGTTTATTTCAATATTCAGTTTTTTTATTTGTTCATCAGTATTTTTATATTTGGTGTGTGTGAATATTACATTCTATGGAAAAGCTCGCCTACCAATAGTGGATACCAGTGGTGTTATTCCTCAGGCAGAAAAACATGGTAAGTAAATGGATACGTTCTTGAAAACTTCTCAAAGAGTACAAGCAATATTGTTAAAGAAGTGAATATATCAAAATGATAATTTGAAGAGTTTTCTGCTATTGTATCTACGAAGATCTAGGAGGGTTTGAGGCAGCTATGATCTATCGAAAACAAGGTTCCAAAGAAATTTTCTTAGGAATCAGTATATCTACATTCCTAAACAATTTTCAATAGTAAGTATTGATACGTATTTCTTTGTTTGAATTTCCTAGTTTCTTCTCTGTCTACTGCCTACACCATATCAAATTACTTTTTACAAGAATACTGAAAAGATCAAGGAAATATCTTCGCTTATTAATTAACCTAATTCTTCAAACATCAAACAATCCCAGTCAGTGCTTAACTGATACTATGGCTGTGTCAAGTCACCGGTCGGACAAGGCACGCGCGTTCAGTATGAAGTATGACGATGAGTCAGACCGATCAGATGATTGAAAATATTGGTCACATACATACAGTTCTAATTAGGTCGTCAAGTCAACCAAATGACCGCGCTGGTCTAATCATATTGGTCAGACCGTAGACTTGACTCAGCCTATATGTTTATAGACCTTGAACGAATTTGACAGCTGTCATTTTTGTCATTTGTAACCCTATACTTCCTCAGCTACAGAGGAAATATTTTCAGTCGGTAATACAGAAAAATAAGACAACTATGTTTTTCCTAATATCATTTTTAATACTTTAAATTTCGTGCAAAGATATTGGTTAGTTCATCTCACCTGTTGTTGACCAAAACGCCAATTCAGATCGAAGTATTTGTTTATAACATAATTTTTTCACCTCTTTCTCATGAATTGGTGAATTTTTATTCTGAGAATGATACTAAGTAATCGTTGTGCATTACCCTAATTTTTTTAAGAAGAATGCTTCAAAATTCAAAATTTCGAAAAAAATTAAGGAAAGTTTTCAGGGAGTATTAAGGCGGAAATGCTAGATATGGAATGGTATTTGATGTAGTGGATGTGTGTACCCCCTTAGGCTATTACATAACTTTATTCATCAATCAATTATTACTGTTGAACGATATACTTTTTTCTGCAAGTGAACCAGCGGGTGTGTTGATGAGGGCAAGAGGATGTAGATTGAAATTTCAATTTGATTTTTATCAGTCTAAAAATATCCAATTGATGAAGCTTTATTTTTATGAACCAAAATTATTACTACTACTTTTCGCCTGGAATTTAGACGATTTTGATTTTTTTATCTAAATTTGGACTCTTTATCGCAATTTCACCTTTTTCTCTATATTTATCATTTTCCTACAAATTTTGACTACTTTTTCCGAAATTTATAAATAAATGAAAACTCCTCTTGGTATGCTGCGATTTGTATATTAATAATAACCATAAAATATACATCAAGGATTGTGGCAGAACTGATCATGTCCCTTAGAATATTATTTAAAATGTTCTTTATAAAGTTCTGAAGACACTGCTACCTGTTACCTACCATGTCTACCATTGCAACCATTTTGCTGCTGACGTGAAATTCGCGATCACCACGGAGTGGGCGACATCTACATTTTGAAATTTGTACGAGAAACTGCGAAAAAAAAGCATTCTGCAATATGATAGTTTTAATAAATTGTTGATTATTTCTTTGTCGTTATTTGGTTGGATTTTTCTGATTTAATGCAAAAAGTATAGCTTTGATATGACTACTAAGTCAAAACAATTTTGTCCAGTAACGCAGTGCAAGAATTAGACTGAAAATCGGGAAAACAATTAGTAAATATATGTGGCTTTGCAGTGAACACTTTATTTTGAAATATTTAACACATAGTAATATAATATTTGTTTATACTTTGCGTAAATCTATTTATTTTTTAAACACAAAAGGAAAGACAAAACGATTGATGAAAGGTGTCATTCTATTTAAAAAATTCTAGAAACTAGTTCATCAAAGAAATGAAATGAACTTTTGTAGAAAAAGTGTAAAAACTCGTTGCTCATTCTCTACCTCACAAAATAAAACATGATTACTGCTTCCTCTTCGACTACTCTTTCCGCCTAGATACTGAAGTTAGAAGTAAAAGTTCAATAATTGAAAAAATTTCAAAAAGAGCACGTCAACAACCACTCACAGATAAATGACGATTGCTTTTTTTTTCCGCAGTTTTGGTGGGCCACCTGGTGTCAATGGTGATCGCGAATTACATGTTTTCTTCTTCTTCTTGAACTGATTATGGTATTGCTCAATCACAGCAGTATTACTAGCTCTCTCCCTCTTACATAACCTTTCTATAATGTAATCACGACTAAGGTTGTAGCACCCTATATATACTTTCCAATTCATTATATTTTCAATTATCAGATATATAACTTCTACAAATATTTCATGGCAAAGGGCCCTCTGACGAGAAATCTCATTGGCATTAGGGAGTAGACAATGCCCCCCGTATCAAACTCTGGATCGTTACCAGGAACTTTACGAAGAACAAGGCCTGTAAAAGGCACCCAAGGATTAAAGTAGAAGTTTGTAAACCCGGTGTTTTGCTGTGAGCTTTTTTCGCGATACATACTACTGCCCACACCGTTCTAGCTCGTTCACTCTCTGTTTAGAACATCGCCCAACTCACACATAAGCATTGCAGGTGGCGTGGATTCTGCTCATTACCAACATGTCTCGGAGTATATATGGACCTGCTCACTTACAACGGGGGGGCCGTGCCTAGTTTCTCCCCCAGGGGGATTAGGGTTCGGCTAGACGTTGAAGCCGATAGGTGAACAGACGACAGCTCATGGCTCCGCAAGCAATTGGCTGTCCTCATCCTTATCCTTTTCACCGCGATGGATGAAGGAAAGTTATAAGTACAGAGGCTAAGGCAGATGAATTGTTAAACACAGTTAATTAAAATAAAAATGTTTGAAATTGAAATTGGCTATATTTTCAACATAAACTTCAATCTTGCAGTTCACGATTACGGCAGACATTCACACATAACCTCCAACATGACTCCTTCCTACAGGACGGTCTGGATTCGAATCCATATTATGTGTCTTAAAACGACAAAACTGACAAATTCATCTCTTAAAATCTAATGAAAGGAAGAAGCAAGGGTCCGAAAAAGCTGATATGAATTTTGGCTAGATATATCCAAGAATAAACCTGCAAATAAATTCACGACACACAATCAAGGCACGATATTGTATTCCAGTACTTTTACGGATTAACGCATGAGCTAATTCCATGGTTGAGAATGAGCCACACGGCACTTTTGCACATAGTGAGTGATATAGGAGAATTTGCCTGGTGTAGAAAAATATTTGAACAGTTTCTTTTTTTTTGGCGGAGGCTCATCCCAAAACAGAGTAATTTACGACTTCTAGTGAAAACACGATCAAAATATTACTTTAGTTCCTCCGGTAGCCGGTACGTGTCGGCACTGAAATACCTTTATACAATATGTACTAATCAACTGATATTCCTGAAAAAGAGAAGATGAAGAATACTGATTTTGGACCCTGCCTAATCGGGCATTTTACAAGGACCTGATAAGATGACGAATGAAAAATATCAGATCATCGAGGAAGGTTATAAAGCCGTTTTCTACGTAGACATCACTTGGATATGTCGGGCTCCACCCAGTCAATGCCGGCCCATTCGGGCAAGTCTGTGGAATATTCCCAACCTGGACCCTGAAAAACAAATTCCACGTTATAGTTAAAATAATGTATATTTTACAGGCGGATTAAATGAAAACCGGTAAGTGTTCATATCCGAAGTTAATGTATGAGGAAGGTAGGGATAATATTTTCCTTTACGAAAATAAATTAATCAAGTAAAACCATCTTCATGAAAATGGGAAAATAGGTATCTGGTTCAGTTGATCATGTTTTCGTAGTCTCCATTACTGTCCTTTTTGATATCGAATGGTTACCAGGTAGGTGCTGTGTGTGCATATTTTGGCAACCGTGACAGGATTCGAACCTACAATATTTGGATTCGATATCCGATTACATAATTGGTGTCATTTCTGATATCAAAAAAGAAAAAAAGATTTCCTTCAGATAAGACATACCACAGTTGTGTTAGGAGTGACATGCCATTTCACCTCGGTGCAGTTATCCAAAATTATTTGTCTGAAGCCCTGAATGAAGCCCACTTACATAGCTCCCGATATTCGGTGACAGTTATTTCGAAAGTGTCAAACAGTTTTTACGTGGACAATTGTATCGTCAGTCTCGAAACCGAAGAGAAACTTCAATCTTTCATGAAACAGTATCAAGAAATAATGAGTGAAGTAAAATTCGATTTACGTGGCTGGGAGTGGACAATATCTGACGAAAATAAAACTTGTAACACTTTCGTGTCACCTGATTTGGGGCTGAAGTGGAATCGACTACAAGATAGTTTGGAACTCTGTTTCAATTGGTTTCAAGATATTTCTCTTGAGAAAGTGACAAACGGTTGATTGTATCTATTGCCAGAAACATTTTCGACCCAATTGGATTCTCCTGTCCTGTTTCATTGATCCCAAAAATCCCTCTGCAAAAAATGTCAATTCTGAAAGTTGGCTGGAATACCGAGGTACCTGATGAAACTAAAAATCAGTTTCTAGAATAGATGAAAGATTTGAGTTTTTTGGTGAATTTAAAGATTCCCAGACGTATGTCAAATATATCAGATTCCTGGAGTGTACACATATGTTCTCAAACGCTTGTGCCGCCGCTGTTTTCCTCAGATCAAAATCGGATGGAGAGACACAAATTCAACTCATTCAGTCTAAGTGCAGAGTTTCACTGGATCAAGATTGATATCTACTGTTTTGGAAAACCTCGATGACAAAAATGTTCCAGTGTTTTGTTGGTCAGATTCGAGTACTGTTTTATCCTGGACACACTGTGAAAATCAGTAGAAAACGTTTGTATGGAAATTAGAAGTCTGACCAGCATAGAAACATGGAATTTTGTATCTAGCCAGATGAATCTTGCAGATTTGCCTTCACGAGGATGTTCTCCAAAACAACTATTGAATTCTAAATGGTTGGAGGGGCCCTTTTGGTTGTTACAATCAAAAAGTGAGTGACCTTCCCAAAACATTGAAGTGAATGAGGATTCTGTCATTTTAGAAAGAAAAAATTGTATGATATATTCTTTCCTGAATGCCAAAGAAAGCAATACATGGTATTATCGATACTTTTAGAAATATAAACAGATCCTGAATCTCATTGGATGCTTGAAAAGATTCGTTAACAATTGTTGCAGCTCTGAGAAGAACAAGATGTCCCAATCTCACATTAGGAGAGATATAAGAAGCTGAAAAGTTGCTGATTAAATTCATTCAACGAGAAGCTTTTATTGGTATCAACATAGACTTTCTTCTCTATTACGCTATGAAGGCCAACATGGCCTTTTCAAATTGGGAACGAAGATCGTGCTGACCTTCAGCACGATTATTCTACCATCAGATCACTCTATTGTTGCGAGGATAATTCATGATTGTAATGTTGAGAACTGTCACGTTGAGTATGCTGAAGAAACCATGCGAAGAGTTTCGATACTCCTCCGGTGCCCTTACCTGAAAATCGAAGACGCAGCTGTCGTCGAAATCATTGGAGTTGATTTGTCAGGACCATTTTTCATAAAATATAATGAGAAGGTATGGAGAACCATCTTCACCTGTGCAATCTATAAAGCAGTGCATTTTGAAGTTTATCAACAGACAGTTTTCTACAAGGATTTCGAAAGTTCATCAGTAGACGATGACGACTGTCCATGTTATACAGCGACGATGGAAAGAATTTTGTAGGATCGGATAATTTATTCGCCAAAATTGACAGGGTCAGAGTATCTCAATAAAGAAAATAATTTTATGGAAATTCAAACCCCCTACTGCAGCTTGATGGGGCGGTTGGTGGGAACGGCTGATTCGACTAATGAAACAACTTCTACGAAAGACATTGGGAAAAGCATCACTGACGTATGACCGCTAACTTACGTATCGGGAGATTGTCAAGATTTGACACCTTTAACGCCTTCGAGGTTTCTCCAGGACCCCATTCAACCGAGATTCGACACTCAGAAAAAAGCAGACAGTGGCCCCGATGAAGAGAAAACAATAATTTTATTGAAGATGCTACGTTAGACAGATGGCGCTGTATATAACTGACGACAGAGACTTGCACAAAATTTTTTGTCGGATTTGGTACAAATTAGGTCGGTATTCGGATGGATTTACTCGAATCTTCCACAACTTCCACTTTTTGGTAATTCAACGACGGTGTCAATTAACGACTGATATTTGCACCAGATTCGTAGTCAGATTTGGGTCAACATAAGTCGGTAATCAGACGGATGACAATGGGCAGTCGGTGAATACACAACTTCCACATTTTTGTAAACCATACGACGAATGTGCGACGTCGTCAGATTTGGTCCAAATTAAGTCAGCACTCAGAGAAATGCTGCTTGGGAACCCAGAGTTTTCAACGAAGAATAACGAAAATCACTATTTTCATACATTTTCAAGGTGAATCTAAAAAATATAGACTCTTTTTTCAATACTGTGCTATATAAGCTGCTCCATACTGGTGGAATTAACTTACTTGATATTTCCACGCATGTAAATACATGACCAAATCCTGAGGTTTGGGGTCCCTGTATCTAACTTTGCACTCGTAGCAGTGCTTATCCACCGTTATTTTTTCGAAATTGAAGCTGAGATCGGGCGCCTCGTGCCCCGTCTGCGTGGCCACTGTTACTTTAACCTCTACGGCACTGGAGGTTCTGGAAGATTGTCGGGATATCGAAGAAGAGCTGTCGGTCTGATCGTCGCATGGCGAGGCTTCTCTCGATACTGGGGTGGTTTCGTCGTCCGCCAGAATTGGATCTGAAATAAAAAAAAAACAATGTACAAAATCAGACTCCTAGACCCCTTTTATTTCTTGAATCAATAGGTTTAAGTCTTGGTTTTATGATGGTCTACTTTGGTCTTTTTATGAATATTAGTGGCATTCGGAAGATCACGGGCATGCTCAAATATATCACCTTCCAACAATATCGCTAACCATGCTGGACGCGCTTGTCTTACAAGTAGCTGGTTGCATCTTGCATTGCGTCCACACATCAGTGTTCGTTCAAAGTGTGAAGTGTATGATTGCGTCGTATAGATAGATAGACCGAACGGTGCGTTTATAATCGAATAATATATTGCTTGTGAATTGTGAATTTAAGAAAATTGTGAACGTACATTCATTTTTTCTTAAGTGTGTGTTTATTTTATTTTATTTTTTAATGGAGAGAGGTTCCTAACGATAATTTATGTAGAAATCTAATTGAGTACTTAGTATTTCCACAATATCACATCAATAACTTTCATCATTGACAGTTAAGCATATTTGGAAAAAAAGGTTGGAATTTATAGAAAATGCTTCACTCACAAATCAAAACAAGCAAAAAAGAAATTGTCAACAATGATTTTTCACATGCACTATTTGAATAATTTTTTTGGTCTTTCTGAATATGTGTGGCGAACCTGTGAACTGTAAAGAGTGTCTTTTTCTATTCCTTATTTTCTTCTATATTATCTGTTGAATGTACCAATACAGTGTGAATTTTCTAATGGAAATAAGTAAATAAATAGACTCCAATATCTAGAGTGAGTGGAACAAGAATAAACTTTTGTTAAAACTGAATTACACAGGATTTAAATGATTTTAAATTAATACTGGCAAAAAAAGTCAAGAAAAGTCACGTTGACAGATAGACTAATAATTAGTTTTCCTTTTTGGGTCCGGATCGCTTTGGAACAACGACAGTTGTCAATCTCCAAATCGCACTGTCTAGAACGAGGTATGATAGTTCAGTAATTTAAGGAATATATTATTGAAGGGGTTGTTACATGATGATGATGACTTATAACGATTGTTCATGATCCTTACCTTTAGGCACAATAGGTCCGACCAAAGAGTCATCCAAGTCTGATTTTCTAGTATTGAACATGGACAGTTCACTATCGCCATCCATACCCAGCCAGTTTTCAGCATTGTGGATGTGGATCAGATCCTTGACGAGTTCTTCATCTGTTTTACCTCCTAGGTCTCCTCCTTTTCCCTTCAACGGCCCAAATACATCGTGATTATATAGGGGATCGTTGACGACAGGATGACCTGTTGAAAAATCGTCCAATTTCAGTTGGGTAGAAATAGCATAATGAGTCTAAACAATTTTTTTATTGAAAATGTTTCAGTTCTTTGAAATCACTTCAGATGTGCCCTTGTACATTCATTGCGATTCAGATTTGGCTCACATGGGAATTTAACCTCCCAGGAAGTTTAAAATGACTCACCTAAATATTGTAGATGCACCCTTATTTGATGCATTCTTCCTGTTTTCGGCTTGCACAAAACAATGCTAGTTTTTCCATTGTAGCCAAGTTTTTGGAAATGAGTTGTGCAATCCTTCCCTTTTGGAGAAACCTTGCAAACCCCAATTTTGTAACTGACCACTTCGATTGGTTGAGTACATTCGATGATTTCACTGAAAAACAGAAATGTTCGATTAACTTATCAACGACATTGATTTTGATAAGCGAGCAGCTTTTGAAAATCTGTTAGAAGAGACTATCGAGAAAATACCATCGACCTGAGAGCTCCTTGGCAAATAATATTAGTAGCGATATCTCGGATTATATTTGCTAAGGTTACTTGTGGAAGTTTTAGGAAAGAAAGTACGGAGAAAATATTCTGCAAAAAAAAGACCGACAGACAAATAAGTCAATAGAAAAGAAGTAAGGGAAAACATCCCGGGGAGGAGAGATAGCAAAAAAACTAGTGTTAAAAAGGAGTGGACGAAAAGGAACAGAGAAAGAGCTCGGAGAAAAAGTCAGGAAAAATAAAGTCCAGAGAAAAAAATCCGGAAAAAAAGTCCGAGGAAAATATTCCGCAAAAAGTCTGCCAAAAAAGGTAAGAGGGAAAAAGTCCGGGAAAAAGAGTTTGCAAAAAAAAGCGCGGGAAAAAACTCCGGGAAAATAAAGTCAGAAGAATAAAATCCAGATGAAAAAGTCCAAAGAACAAAAATAAAGGAAAAAGTCCGGGAAAAAAGTACGAGAAAAATGTTCGAGAAAAAAGTCTGAGAAAAAGTTTGGGAATGAAAGTTCGGGGAAAAAAGTGCTGGTACAAAAGTTCAGAGAAAAAAATAAGTGGAAAAATATTCTGGAAAAAAGTACTGGTGAACAAGTCTGGGAAAGAAATAGTCCGGGAGAAAAAGTGTAGGAAATATTATCTGGTTACAAAAATTCATGTGAAAAAAGTCTGGGAAAAAAAGTTGGAACAAAAAAGTTCCGGGGAAAAATAATCTGGGAAAAAATACGAGAAAAAAGTCTGGGGAAAAAATCCGAGAGAAAAAATTCTGGGGAAAAAAGTCAGAGCAAAAAAAGTCCGGGGAAAGAATCTGGGAGAGAAAAGTCTAGGGAGTAAAATCTGTAGACGGAAAGTTCCAGTGAAAAAAAATCCGGCAAAGGAACAGGAAAAAAGTTTGGGGAAAAAGTCCGCGTCAAAAAGTCAGACGGAGTAAAGTTCGGGAAAAAAAGTATGGCGAAGAAACTGCTAAAAAAGGAAATGTGAGGAAAAATGTCCTAATAATAATGTTGGGAAGAAAGACCGGGAAAAAGTCCGGAGAGAAACTCCGGACTGAAGTGCTTGGAAAAATGGAGGGGCAATATTCTAGGTGACTGATGCGGGACATAAAAATCGAAACAGGCAAGATGAAGAGAAGAATGACGCCAAACTATTTCTTTCTGAATGAGATACATCAAAAAAAATTCATATTCTTCATGAAGATAAAACCAACATTCCAGGATTGTTGCAGTTCAACTATTCCTTATTATACCTCAAAGTGCAAATCACTGAATAAACTCAAAAAATAATAAAACATTATCAATCTATATGTCAAATCTATACTCACTCTGGAAATTCTCCTTCTACTCTACAAACGTACTCCTTGTTCACCAGTCTGTTTCTGATCTGATGCTCCATCTGTCTAGCCTTCTTGGGAGTTCTCCCGAAAAGCAAAAGGCCACTTGTCAACCGGTCCAGCCTGTGGATTGTGCGGAGATTCTTCAAGTTGTACTCCTTCGCAAGGATGAAGACGACTGTGTTGTGTCTATACCTGCCGCAAGGATGAACCTAAAATAGGTGGGGTTTATTATACCGACCATGGCAGTAATGAAGTGGTTCGTTTTTTATCAGAGTTTCTAAAGATATCCTTCGTGAAGTTCCTGAAGCCATTGACGATGCACGATGATGATTTTTTGGTTTCTTAACAAATGAAAATGAAAGGATTCTATCATGTTCTATGAGGTTATTCTGTACAATTCAGGAACAGTTATTAGTTGTTGGTTATTTATTTTTATTATAGTAACCGAATATCCAGTTCTCTTCAAACAGATTTTCACAACAAAATTTTTGGATGATAGTTTTTATAGAGAGGTCGTAATTTTTTGTGACATAATTGTTTAAAATATCATTTTGAATAGAAAAATTATCAAAATGAAACAAATAATCCCATAGTTCAAGGCCACGGTCACGTTTTCATTAGAATTCTTGTGCAGTGTTTATTTAGGACATCCATAATCAGAAAATGAAGCAGAAGTGTTGATGAATATTCATATACAAATAACAATTTGTCTATGATGAATTGTAAAATGGGATATTTTAAAGAAGCTTATGCAAATTCCATAGTTTCTGATTGTTTGTCGCCAACATATCGCTTTGGACATTCTTCTGGACGTTCTTTGATTTTTTCAAATTATTTGCTAGAAACTGTATTAGCATGAACCATGACATTGGTTGAGAATCATTTCTCAACTGAATCGAAGGTTTGTTCGTTGCAAGTCATAAAGCTGCGATTGGATTTTCAATATTGCGTTGTATGTTGAAATCAAAGTAGCACCTAATGCCCTATCTAATGCATCTGTTGTAAAATATAGTATAATCACTCTTGCCATAAAAAATAGCCATGCATCTGTTAGAACTGCACTTCAAAAAATTAAATTATAGTTCGGTAAAAAGATAATTCTAATATCAAATATAACAACTATTCATAAGGCAAACTCGCGTAGATTCCATACAGAAACTGCAGCAATAAATGACTATGTGAAAGGGTTAGAAGCAAAAATTTAAAGAAAACTCCATCGCAATTCACCCTGATAGCCAAGCTGTTATAAAAGCAATTCAGTGCCATGCAAGTTTACTTCACTTGGGACTGTGTGTAAGCCCTACAAGAGCTGGGCAGTCAAAACAGACTGTCTTTAGCCAAAGTACCAGGATACACAAGGAATACGCAATTATAAGTAGATGGACGACAAGAGAACGGCTTCACTTATGATAAATTTACGTGAGAAACTGCTAAGGATCATTTGGAACATTTTTGTTTTTCTGCCACCGCCCCTTGGCATCCTTGTAGGGGCTCTTGGCGGCTCGCTCATTATTATCGATAATACAGATTCCTTATTTTATAACTATTGTGAACTGAGTAATTAGTTTTCTAATATACAAATTATGATCGAATGTTTCTGCTTTGCTTAGTACAATTCCAATTTTGACGATATCAATCATTTGTAACCTGTGTGCGTTTGAATGATGAAATGAAGGATTTTATCACTATTATTTCATTATAATGCCCTTCCATTTATGAGATGTGGCGATGTTTATTTTTTCTATCAATATGTCCACTAATACTAGAATAAGGTAAGACATGAAACTGTCATGGGACCTTCTATTCCAGGGATTTAGCACAAGATGACACAGAGGAAAGTCCTGTAATGATTAGACATTTTGAAAATTGTAGGGGGGAAATACAAACATTTTCGTTTTCAGAGGTCACACATTCTCCTAGGTGGTGCGACACCTTTAGATGAAAGCATGTGGAAATTGGTAAACATTTTCTTGGATAGGTGGTGTGAGTATCTGCCGGGATGTGTACTACTGTTTGTGTGTATAGAACAGGAGGTTGCTCTCAACAAATGAAGGAAAAAATTCGTGTGAGCCTTTCTAGGAAGAGTACCGAACTGAGAAAATATAGGAGTTTTCTACCAGGATAACAAAAACAGAAATGGAGAAAGACACCGTTTCAATTTGCACAAGGGGAATTCCCCAAATAATCCGGACATCAAAAGTGGATGACCTCGATATAACTTGCCCCCTTTGACATAGTTCACCAAACAAAGAAATTGTATCAAGCAATGGAACAGATTATCACCCCCTTTAAGACTTCCTTCGTATTTACATAGAGAAGGAAACTAAAACTAGAGACCATCAAAATAGATGAGCAAGCCTGAGGGAGAATAGCAAGGTTCACTCTAGAAAATGGTGTCTTCTGCATTACGCCCAAAGAAGTACACTACAATATCAAATAAGATCTGAAGGTATGCAGAAGTTTTCCACGAAGCAACTGTGGAAGTGAATTTTCAATAGTGGGACCTAGGATTAGTTGTGGAGTAGTGGCTTGGAGTAGTGAAACTGATCTAACCTCCACGAGGATTATTATCCACAGATTAGGTTGAGTATACTCACTGGTGCAGTGAGGACGTGATTAAAGGCTGCTACAGAAGCAGTACTGAATCTTATACCCCACCACGTGACAATGGATATAATAGTAATGATACTGTTTTTGGTTACCATCACTGTTACTTACAGAACGAAGAGAGAAAGAATAGAGAAACGAAAAGAGATCGAGAGAGACAAAGAAACGGGAAGATTCAAGTCTAGTGGTCTGGATTGGAGCAGATAATTTAGCTGGTTTGGTATTCTTAAATTTCAAGAGATAGTTCGAACATGTTTCGGCATACTTATACACATTGTTTATATTTGGGGACAATAAAACGAGAAAATTATTAATTTTGTTTGATTTTTCAATAAGACTTTTTTGTAATTTGTTTTGAAAGAGTTCATGGATTGAGTCAAAAGAGAACAATCTAGACTATTGAAATTGGTAAAGACGGTAGCCGCTTCATAGCTGAAAGATCGTTTATATATTTTTTTTGCTTAGGAACTGTAAGTAGGTATTGTGAGACGACGAATATTTAAACTCTGAATATGGGTTCCATATGAGACTTTTCAATGAAGGTACGGAAAAATTTTGAATTTGAAGACTTTGTAAAATAGAGATACCATGTGTAGATGACGTCTATTATGCATGTTTAGCTAACCTAGTTCTTTGAATTTCAGTATTTTTCCTTTAGGCTATGAATTAATTGAATACAAGAATTTTGTACTATCTGCATTCTAGTGGAATAGTTCCACTTCAGTCATGGACCACACACAGTGGTTAAAATGTGAAAGCACTAATGCATCACAAAGTATTTTTTTTTGTATAACTGTTCAAGTAAAATCTTTGCGAGTATATCAGTTATGCCTACGCATAATGGCGACGAGGGTTGCATATAACAAACTCACAGGATGTTATAGCAAAAAAGTTTAGCTTTGAGAAAAAAATCATTGAAAAGTAACTTGTAAATTGAATGTGATCAAGGTGGATAGGAATTATATTTGATTTTATACAGATGGCTCTAAAATTTCAGCGGGAACTGAAATAAATAGTATAAATGGACACTTGATCACAGTAGAATTCATACAGTGACCGCCAAAAAGTATGTACCATATGGGAAAAATTTTTATTATTGGAGTATTGGAAAAAATATTCTGGGGAAAAGTTTGTGCATGTCCGATAACCTAAAAATCGATTTTGACACATGTCACGTGATCGCTAGAATGGCGGCAAAATGAAAAAAATTGCAATGCAAAGGCAAAAAAGGGGTAAGATGGCAAGATATCAAAAAAAGTTATTTGAAAAAGTCACTTAGAATTAAATTTTATACACATAAACGCATTTTCAAGAGATAATTCGAAAAAATTGATAATAGTAATTTTTTAAAAATATTTTCCCATCTATTTAAAAATATTATTATTTTTTCTTATGAATAGCTTGACCATACTGAAACATTTGCATTTTAATGATAATGACAAAACTTTCTCATTTTCTCCACATCAGTGGGCACTAAATTGAAAAAATGGGAATTTGTCAGAACCCTTACTGTCACATCGGTTCGTATCTAACAGTTATATCTGAATTCCACGACCATTGTGATGATATGACACTCCAAAAACATGGTAATTTCCAGATTATAATCAAGTTCCGATGATAATCGTGCATGAGCGTTTCACTTCGCACATGAACTTGAAAATAGTGCGTCAAATTAAAGATTCTTAAAGTTTATGTGCAAAGTAAAACGCTCATACAGCATTATTATTGAAACTTGATAAAAATCAGGAAACATGGTGTTTCTAGATTGCCATATCAACACAATAGTCTTGGAATTCTGATATAACTGTTAGATAAGAACCAATGTAACAGCGAGGGTTCTGGCAAAAACCAATTTTTTTAATTTAGTGCCCTCTGGTGTGGAGAAAATGAGAAAGTTTTGTCATTATCATTAAAATGCAAATGTTTCAGTATAGTCAAGCTATTCATAAGAAAAAATAATAATATTTTTAAATAGATGGGAAAATATTTTTAAAAAATTGCTATTTTCAATTTTTTTGAATTATCTCTTGAAACTTCGTTTATGTGTATAAAATTGAATTCTAAGTGACTTTTTCAAATAACTTTTTTTGATATCTTGCCATCTTACCCCTTTTTTGCCTTTGCATTGCAAATTTTTTTCATTTTGCCGCCATTCTAGCGATCACGTGACATGTGTCAAAATCGATTTTTAGGTTATCGGACATGCACAAACTTTTCCCCAGAATAGTTTTTTCAATACTCCAATAATAAAAAATTTTCCCATATGGTACATACTTTTTGGCGGTCACTGTATATCAATCGGAATGAGTTTTTGTTGCAACTCTGAACTAATCCCGTATCGAATCTATGATAAACGATTATCATTTTGCAAGAATCGTAGGAATGTGGTGACTGGTGGTCATATATTCAGTTTAGTGTCAGGTTGTAAATTCAAATCCGGGTGTGAGAGTGCATACAACCAATTTAAATTTTCGACAATGAAAAGCTATCGGTTTGGAAATTACATTTCACCGTTAACCGTGGAGGAAATCAAATATCCGGTTTTAAATAAAACGCCCATTCTACTGGGATATTATGTATACCTGCACGAATTTAACAGCGCCCAATAATGTTTATTTTTTTAATTGAAATTACCATATTTGGTGATCGTGCTCAGTTCACATGTATGTTTACAGAAGTGTCGACATCTTCTTGAATTGCGCTGAAACCAGTACAGAAAGACAATCTCCTTGCTTGGTCTCATGGAATCTTTTTCATATTGGCAGATGACATATCTTACACGAAAAATACTACTTGTATAAACCTCGGTATACAGGGTGTTCCAAATTAAGTCGGCAC
This sequence comes from Chrysolina oricalcia, assembly GCA_944452925.2. NCBI lineage: Eukaryota > Metazoa > Arthropoda > Insecta > Coleoptera > Chrysomelidae > Chrysolina > Chrysolina oricalcia. Next base: position 52,198,903 of record OX101821.2, read on the forward strand.
CATAACCAACTCCGTTATTATTGATGCCGACGACAAAAAAATTAACAGTCGTGTTTCACAATATTTCATAAAATGATTTTTTTAATGGAACACCCTATATTTCATCATACATTTCGATTCGTAACTACATTCACAACAACAAAGCTCAGCTGACATTTCTTCATGAAGTTGAAAATGAGCGACTTATGTGGAAATATTTATTTCTTTCTAGTACGAAACATTTCTTTGTATTGGCGAATTAAACCTCATGATTGTTCAAACACCCAATTTTGGTACTTATACGAAAGACAATATGACAAATAAGACAATAAAACAGTTACGGTTGGGGTATCGTCGGTAGTTTAAAAATAAAAACAGACAAGACCCAAACTTCTATAGAAATATTATATGGAGCGACGAGGCTACTTTTTCAAACGTATAATAGAAATAATTTTCATTATTGGACTAAACATAATTCACTTCTAGTCCATCCCCACAATTCGCAAACACGATTTAGTATTAATGTTTGTGTTTGGTTTATTCAGAGGCAGAATTATCGGTCCATTTTTCTACCATGATTCTTTGACTGGACCCCGTTCGTTACAATAATTTATTAACAACAGTGTTGGAAGATTGTTTTGATGATCTTGATCTAGAGGCTCGTCAGATGATCTACCCATTTTCAGCAGGATGGATCACCAGCACATAATTTCATTGGCATTGAAAGAATGTTGCGAATCTGTTTTAAAAATAAATGGATTACTACAAATGATCCTGTTGATTAGTCCCCTCGTTCACCAGACATGAGAGGATTTCTGAAAAAATGAGGTGTATGAAATAAAACATAATAACGTAGATGAATTGAAAAATTATATAGAAACTATAGTTAATATAATTGATGGCCGAACTGTGTTGAATGCAACACGTAGTGTCGAGAGAAGGGCCCAAATATGTGTTCAACAAGAAGGCGGTGTTTTTGAACATTTACTCGATATTTTATAGCGTTTTATCAAATCCGTTTGATATAAATGTTTCCTATTAATAAAACTGTCTTATTTTCAACTCTAGGAAAAAAAGTCAAATAGGCTTTGTTGTTGAGAATATAGTGACGAATCGGAATGCATGATAAAATATTAGAAAACTTTAAAAAAAGGACTCCGCAAATTCCTTATGGAATTTGGGTCCCGGTGGATTTTTTTGAATTTTTGGTATGATGTAGTCCATGTAATTCTCAGCCAATGTTACCATTGCGCCAACCCAAAAAAATTAACAGTTTTGCCGCTATGGGGCGTTGAAATCACCCCTTGCGCAGATTAGACTATTTATTTTTGAACCCGGTAACAATATTTTCACTAGTTTCACTGTTGCTAATGTTGCATAATATTGTGCTGTTTTATAAATAAATTCTTACCCCCTCCCCTTTTCCCCCAACTCCTACTACGAAACGCAAAAAAAATATTTCTCGAGTGCCTTCAAATGTATCGTCGAATGTTTAAATATGCCTAAATAAGGGAAATAACAGGTTTTATGATTATCCCCCCACCCCCCAAATGACAAAAAACGAAAAAATTTCGGTGGATTTTTCTGAATTTTTGATATGATGCAGTTCAAGTTATTTTGAATAGAAATAAATCGAGTGACAAACCCCAAAAATGAATAGTTTTGATGCTAGGGGGCGTCGAAGTCATACCTTGCTCAGAATAGACTATTAATTATTATAGGCGAAAACAATATCTCTACGTATTTTTGTTTTATTTTATGACGAACAATTGTGTGAATTTTTATAAATTGAAAATCTAAAACCTACCCATTACCCCCAACCCCTATTTCAAAACACGAAAAAAATTTATTCAGGCACCACCTCAAATTCAAATTGTGGATTTCTAATTTTTATTTAGTTTCAAGATATTCGTCCAATTTATTTTGGCTGAAAAGCCAAAACTAATTGAATATTACTGTACTGCTTAATTTTATATGACTTTTTTGTATTATTTCTTCTATTTTGTTATTAGGGGTATTTTATCAGGTTGAGTGTAAGAGAGTACTTTCTCATCTAGTATGAGAAAGCGCTAACTCTACCTTTGTTATTACTACCAATAAAAGCATTTATTATTATTAATATAATATTAAAAATTCATGAACTACGCCCTTCTAAGAAGTCAGCGAACACCATCAATATTTTTCTGAAGGGAGGGAAAGGTGAAATTAAACAACTGTACCTTTTCCTTAATTTTAGCTGATTGAAACATTCATTTTGATAAAGCATTTACAAGTAGTCGGGAATTAATTTTTTTCATGTTTTAAAATAGGGGTAGGGGGTAAGAGGAAGGTTTTGGATTTTCAATTTATAAAAAATCACACAATTGATCAGCATAATCTAAACTAAAATACGTAGAGCTATTATTTCCGCCTATAATAATGAATAGTCTATTCTGAGCTAGGTATAATTTCAACGCCCCCTAGCATCAAAACCATTCATTTTTGGGGTTTGTCACCCAATTTATTTCTATTCAAAATAAATCGAACTACATCATATCAAAAATTCAGAAAAATCCACCGAATTTTTTTCGTTTTGTGTCACTTGGGGGGTGGGGGGATAATCATAAGAAATTGCTATTTCCCCCATTTATGCATATTTAAACATTCGACGATTCATTTAAAGGCACTCGAGAAATATTTTTTTTTGCGTTTCGTAATAGGAGTTGGGGGGAAAAGGGGAGGGGGTAAGAATTTTTTTTATAAAACTGCACAATATTGTGCATCATTAGCAATTATGAAACAAGTGAAAATATTGTTACCGGGTTCAAAAATAAATAGTCTAATCTAAGCGAGTGGTGATTTCAACGCCCTCTAGCAGCAAAACTGTTCATTTTTTTGGGTTGGCGCAATGGTAACATTGGCCGAGAATTACATCTACTACATCATACCAAAAATTCAAAAAAATCCACCGGGACCCAAATTCCATAAGGAGTTTGCGGGGTCCTTTATGAAATATTTTGAAAACTCAATTGCCAATTATTTTTTTTTGTTTCCAGCATAGACAAGACCATTGAAAATGTCACTATTTTGCCCATTTAACCATTTTAACCGAATTCGTAGCATCAATAAAGGTTTCTTCAAACCAGAGAGGGAACACGGGAGCGGGAACGGAAAATGGGAACTGTGCGAATTGCTAGAAAAAACAGTGAACGTAGCAAACCAAACATATTTCGATGTTTGCCTGCATTTCAGAATACAAATAATCGCACCGGTATGCATTTTTATAGATCCTGCTTTAGAATATGGTCTCGCGTTCAACTCGTTCCCGCTTTGTGGACTTCTAGTATTTTCTACTTCTATAAAGACTCAATATTCTTTCAGATTCCTGTACAATCTCAAAAGAATTGTTCTATGTGGTTGTCTTGGTTGATACGCTCTTTTCTTTTGGATGATAACTGATGTTTGAAAATCACTTACAATAAAACCGATACTAACTTTGGGGAAACGTCAAACAGACATAAATGACTGTAGTCCAAGGAACGACGAAGCAGCCAAATGTTAAATGTGCAAAAATTAATATCCGAAAAATGAAAATATGAGCGTATAGGAAATTAAATTTCATGCGACTCGATCCTGATTACCGAACATAATCTAAAAAATTGTCAAATTTGCAAAAAGCGGTTTTTTGTTGATAATTAAATAAACTACAGCTCCGATCAAAAGATGTTTGATTAGGAAATTGTAGGTATTGAAGAGATCTATCAATTGAATGACTTATAATTTTTTGATATCATTGATACTTATCGAGTTATATCGGAAAAACCGTAAAAAATCGGGTTTTCTATAACTCGTTTATTGTAAGGTATTGAAAATTGTTACTTACAGTTTTGTGTAGCCTATGGCAAGCCAAAAAAATTTTTTCAAAAAAATTGATAAATATTGAATATTTACAAAATATATGAAGTTTTCTCAAAAAAGATGCTCTCTCAATATGGCTACTCTTGCTCGGGGAATGATGCTTCAGTAACGATTCAGGGCTCATTTTTTTCTGTAAGAGTTATAATTTCATATTATCAAATGAGTATATTGATTTAATTTATTTTAAGTGTCAAAAAGTTACTTAAAAAAGGTGCACAATTTTTTTACATGTTTTTTTCTAAATAAATTTCCTAATTTTGTTTTTATAGAAATTACTTTTATGAAAAAAAATTTCTAGCATGACTTCACGCATTAAAAAAATTGAATTCCTACGATCACTAGGAGCCGAGATAATTTTTATATTTCAAAAATATCTGGAAGGCGCAATAATCGTAGTACAGCAGTCACCTTCATGGATATTAAGGTTGAATACCTATATTTTCGATAAAAAATACTAGGATATGTCTAGTTCATTTGCAGTATTATTAATTGATGAACAAAGTGAGGCGTGCAGGAATCCATTTTCATAAAAGTCATTATTTATATAAAAACAAAATTGAGCAATGTATTTAGAAAAAAACATGTAAAAAAATTGTGCAATTTTTTTAAAGTAATTTTTTGACCATTGAAATTAAAAAAATCAATATACTTATTCGATAATATGAAAGAACAACTCTTACAGAAAAAAATAAGTCATGAATCGTTACTGTAGCATCATTCCCCGAGCAAAAGTAGCCATATTGAGAGAGCATATTTTTTGAGAAAACTTCATATATTTTGAAAAATAATCATTATTTATCAATTTTTCAAAAAAAAAACATTTTTGGCTTGTCATAGGCTACACATAACGGTGAGTAACAAGTTTGAATAGCTTACAGTTAACGAGTTATAGAAAACCCGATTTTTCACGGTTTTTCCTATATAACTCGAAAAGTATCAATGATTTCGGAAAATTATGTCATTCAATTGATAGATCTTCTCAATACCTACAATTTCCTAATTTGACTTTTTTCGATCGGAGCTGTAGTTTTTTAGTTATCAACAAAAAACCGCTTTTCGCAACTTTGCCAATTTTTTAGGTTATGTTTGGTAATTACGATCGAGTCGCATGAAATAGAAACTCATGCTGAATTTCAATTTCCTATAAGCTCATATATTTTTTTTTTTGATATTAATTTGCACACACTTTTTCCTATTGCTTGGACTACTGCTCAAATCTTTCTATTCAAAGTCATTCTCAACCGATACAAAAGCTCAGGAATCGGGACCAGATATTTTTATTTTGAATTTATGAAAATTAGGCTGGTTCTTGTAAGATAAAATATGCGCCATCGGAAAATGCGTCCTGTTCAATAAAGAAAGAAATTTTCGCAGACAAGAGATTATCATCATGTCATAGCCAAGAAGCTATTAATGCTCTGAACTCTCATGTAATCAACTCCAAGACCGTGTGGGAATGCCTAGAGAAACTAAATGAACAACGTCAGTACAACACTGTTACCCTCCTATGGGTTCCAGGACACACTGGAGTGGAGCGTACTAAAATAACAGAAGTATACTGGCAAAAAAGAGGCTGAAACACCACTTGTAGGTCATGAACCCTTCTGCGGAATAAGTACCAGCACAATTCTTTTTGAACTTGAAAAAGAAGTACGTAACAAACGATCCCAATACTGGATAGAATTAGAAGGAATGATGCAGGCCAAGATACTACTGGTAAACTTCAACCCGAAGAGATCAAAGTACTGCACCAGCAAGAAAAACAAGCTCAGAATACTAACGGAAATCTTCACAGAGCAATGGCAGTTGAGAGGACACATCAAGAAACTTGGATTAGTAGAGGAAAAAGAATGCCAATTTTGCGAGGAAGATGACGAAACCTTCATCCACATTATCGCAGAATGCAATAACCTGCAAAATCCGATGGTAAGATACCTTGGAGAATATCATATAGAAGAGGGAGATCCACCTGACCTAAAGCCACCCGATGTCCTGAACTTCTTGAAAGACATGGCACTGGAGGCACTGCTCTAGTCGTTGAGACATCCTAAATGACTGGACAACAGAAGGGGACACAATAGATCTAATAAGTCGCAGTGTATTGATACCCCCACTGAAAAGAATACAGAATAATTCGAAAAAGGTAATGATATTACATTTATCAAAAATTAAATGCAGTTTGTTGATCAGTGAAAATACTGTCAATATCATTCTGTAGTTCAATATGACAATCATTAAAATCTACGACAAAGAAGAATTTGAAGTCATCACATCATGGATACATTGTTGTTAATTGTTCTCAAGTTGCTTTGAGAAAGACGGGTCTGATAATGACCAATTTTTGTCTTATTTCCTTGGTGGGAAAGGATTTGGTTCACTATTTTGCCATAGGCAATTGCAATTTTTGTTGTGAGAGAACTCTTACTGTCTGTATGATAAGATCTTCTATATCGATATTGCACTGGGATGCTTCTTCATCTGAATCTATGTTTTTCTGACACTCATGACATGAATAACTCTAGAGGAAACTCTAGAATGTTCTTGAATCTTATGGTAATAGTCCAGGAGCCCGGTAAAAATTTGGTCAGTCATTTCCTCTCCAGCGATATTTAGTGGAATGCATCAGAGAGTAGTATTATAAAGATTCGTGAACGTCAGCTGCGATTCCGTTGGTGGGGGGAATGATCAGCACAGTAGCTTCCTACGCACGAAGAAAAAAAATATATCCAATTATGTCCTCCTTCCCGGAAAAATGTTAAATTGACGCAATCCGAATATAAGGTAAACTTTTATTTGAGAGGATATTATAGAAGGTACAATTTTTTTTGTTTTCGACCAACTAGCTGTCGTATAATAAATACACCATGCTATAGTCAGCTGATTTTTCTTTCTTCAAGATATTGCTTTAGCGATAATTCAACATGTTTTCAGGTAGGAAAACAAAATTGAATACATTTATTTTTCTTTGTGCGTGGGAGGCTACCACCGCTCATCCCCCCCACGGAACCGCAGCTGACGTTCACGAAGCTTTATAATATAACTCTCTGTCACTGGCTCCCGGACTAAAAGTGCTGGAAAATTTACTTAGCTTCCTCAAAAGAAGTTCTCGAAAGTTTGTTAACAGTACAGAAGGAGTTGTGAGATGTCAGTTGCTTCTGTTGTTCTTCTGGAAGCAGGGGGTGAGGAACTACTGAATGATGGACTTTCCAGGACAAGTTTCTAGAAAATTCTGAGAGTTTCTTTAAAAAACGGGAAAATTCTTAGTGACAATTCCGTGGCTTCACTCATTTTCTCCATCCTCTCCTACAGTCTCACCCCCTATGTATACAAGATCAAATATTATTACCCTGGCAACGCTAGTATCAAATAACCTGAATTCCAGTGTATTCTTGAACTTCGAAATGTGTCACATATCTGCGTAGAGCTGGTGAAACTCTATTGTTTTGTGTCGACTACCACTTCATACACATATCAAACCGTCGTTTCCCAGATGGAAACCGTGCAGGAAAGTCGTCAAAACAAGCGACATTCAACAGGCAGGAATTGGTATGAGGGTGAATCGCTCTGTTCCGACCTGGCCCCATAAATAAGTTCTTCCCGACATCAAGGGGAAAATTCCGGAGCATTAAATTGGTTGAAAATAATCGAGTGAGACCTAGAAGGCTTTGGAATAAAGCAGCTGGAAGCGAACGTACGAAAAAGAGTATTAAAGTGGACCGTGTAATTTGTGTCGGAACACCTTTGCCAATGCGACAAACGAAGCTATTTTACAGCTACATTTTACGCATTGCACTATACACGGTGAGTCGGAATGAGACCGACAAATTCCATATACAGATTCCTCACCTATTTTCGAGTTGTGATGTAAGAATTCGAATAGAAACACTCGTTGAATACGACTATTGAAATAATCGGATGCATCCGAGTATTCGGAAGCGATACGAAATCGAAACAGAATCAGATTATTAAATTTCTTTCAGGTAGATGGTAGAAATTTCTTTTGCAAAGCTATTCAGTTCTTTGTCAGCATTATTCCCCCTAACAAGTGTAATCGTTTCGAATATGGAAGATTCTATAGAACAACAAACCATAGTAGATTTTTTTTATCAGTTTTTTTCATTTTCAGAGGAGTCATGTTAGTGTCAGTTTTCAATTGAGAATGTTTCCCTTTCCAAAACTATAAGAGATTTGATCAAAACTGCCTCCAGACTAACGGGGAAATTATCCTAGATAACAATAATCCTTTTTCTGAATTCCACAACCGTCTCACCACAATCTTCAATGAACCCTTTCCCTACCAGAAGATTAAAGGTAGAAAAAATGGCAATGGTTAACTGAAGGCGTAAAAATGTCATAAAAAAATACGGTTACTGAACTAAATAAATAAATTCACTAATGATAATTCATTTGACACATATGTTAGACGACATAGAAAACTTCATAGGAAGCTGACCAATGATGCAAAATCAGCTTTTATCATGAAAGAATTATTCATTGAAATATTAAAACAAAAGAAACTTGGTAGACTTCAGAAGAAAGCCACACAGACATAGACTTGATACCCTAGAAACTACGGATAATAGATATTATTGCCAAATAGCTGAAAAGCTAACATCGAAATCTTCGAAACTGGTTTGGTATTCTACAGATCTCAGAGAACTGAAGAAGGTAATTGGTTCCATAAAAAATAAGAAAGTATCCGGAATAGATGAAATATCAATGAGAATACTTGAAAATCTTCCTGGTACTGCTCTGAATACTTTGGTAGCAGTAATAAATCAATCTTTTACTGGCTACAGCCTGTCCTTTGTAATATATCGGTTGTAATCCCACTTCACACAGGGGGTGATCTAGAAAATCCATCGAACTTTCGCCCTATAGCCCTCATCCCTTCGCAAGCCAAAATTATATAAAAAAAAAATAGTAAAAGATCGCTTATCTGACTTCTTGACATTATACAAATTAATAAGTTGTGATCAGTTTGGACTCCGGTCGAAATAGAGTATCCATGATGCAATATTTTTATTTTTAAATCAAGTTTATCAACATTAATTATTAATAGTCAATAGGTGACTCCAGCAGTATTTTGTGATTTGTCCAAAGCGTTCGATTGTGAAAATCACTATGGCGTCGATGACATAAATGGGTCAAATCGTACTGAACAGGTAGAAGTCAGATTGTGAAAATGAAAACACCTTCGGAAAATACCAATATAAACAGCGGTGTTCCGCATGGATCAATGCTGAGACCAACACATTTTCTGCTTTACATAAATGACTTGGCAACTATAGTTAATTTACCTGTCGTAGAAAAACAATTTTTGTGTACTCAAATGATAGTAAAGGTTTTTGGGTACACTACATAGAAACACAAAAGTGCCACCATTTTGATCAATACACGATTGGCATCTACGTTTCATCGACTGTCGCACGCTTTGGAAGTTCTCTGGTGTGGATAAACATACAGCAGCATGTAAAAGCATGTAAAATTCTTGCATTTCAATCGTTCATAGATGCAACAGGTATTGAATGAAGTATCCTCATGGAAAAAAGTATTGTGGAGACAAATCCGGAGAACGTGCAGGCCAATGTATGGGACTACGTCTACCTATCCACCTATCATGGAATGTTTGATCAAGAAATTGACGTATAATTCATTGGAAATTGGCCGGTGCTCCATCAGATACCACATTCTTTGATGAATCAATAGGAGTACTCTTCTTCGAGTAGCTCAGGTGAAACATGCTGCCAAGGTAAATGGGAAGGACGAAGAAATGGTCTCACGATGAACTTTTCAACAATTCCTGCCCAAATATTGACAGAAAACTACGACACTTATTCTTGAGAATAGATAATGAAAATCCAAAATAAAACAAAATATTATTTCACCTCAAAGTAGTTTATCAAAAATTTCAGTTCATTGTGACAGCAAGCTGGCTTGTGACGTCATGCGTCTGCGGTCTATTTTATCCTTGCAGCAATATAAGTTGATTTACTGAATACTCCAGTATGGATAGCATTATACAGGGTGTTCTAGAAAAAAGGGGAAAAACTCCGTTGGTAGAGTTCTTTTACTGCAGCTACAGTAATCACGAATTGTTTCCAGCCGATGTTGAGGATTTCTTTACCAACATTTAACACTACAATTTCTTGGTATTTTCTCGAACGTATTGAATAAACCATTCACATAAATGCAAACTATAAGAATTCTTCTACGAATTTTATTTTATGAGGGTGAAAACTGAACTGAACAGATAATCATTAGCGACCGTCATAAACTGGAACGGAAAAGCTCTATTGTGAATATTTTCCAAGGCTGGAAAACAATTTCAGTGATGGATATTATGCAAATCTGGGAACTTTAACGAAGTTAATTGAAATTATGGCGCAAATCAATCTGAGAGCGTGAATTGAAAACAATTTGATTTATTAAACACGCCATTCCCATGATTACTTTTTTACTGAGAAAAGCAGTAGTTGTTTCGGTATCGAAAATAGAATGAAATAACACCCAAAGCGTAGTTTCATCTCTAGTTTTTACAATATACAGTTCGTCCATGATAAGGATTGGTTAGCATTAGGATCACGGATATCACGGTAAAAACAATTTTGTTGAGAAAATTTATTCATGCACTAAAAATGTCACAGTGTTTTGTCATTATGACAGCGAAAAAAGTTTACCCTAACTTTTCCACCTACAAAACGGAACCTTACTTTTGAAAGCATGACAAGCAGCATTGTAAACAAATTTTTGATGACGTTATGTCAATTTTTCTCAAACTTGCGTTGTCTTCGAGTGGAGAAATTGAAGAAGTCATCAATAATAATGTGCCTCGCAATACTGTGAATTCAACTACGTCAATTTGGCGACAATTTGCGATGTTTTGTTTGGAAAAAAAATATGAACTCATTGCAGAAACTTCCACTGAAGAGTTAGGTTAGGTTTGAACGTGAGTGGGCCCGTATCAGGCCCTCCACTGCGGCCAATGGCCTATTGTGGCTCACCCTATGGTTATATTTCTCCCAGTATATCCAATCTATTGACGAAATTGAGGAATGCATTGGGAGAACAATTTACCAGGTTTTCTGGCCTTACTGTCGTATCGCCAAATATTGAGAATCTGGTTCTGGCCGCTGCAGGGCATGTACACAGAATGTGTTCAGCCGTTTTATCATCCTCCATGCATAGCCGGCACTCTGCATCTTGTGCAAGTCCGATTTTATGCACGTGATGTTTGAGTTTGCAGTGGCCAGTAAGCAAAACTACTATAACTCTGAGATGCGCTCTGCTGAGTTCTAGCAGTTTGTCAGAGTCCTGTTTTTTTCTTGTACAAGCAATAAATGCTTTGGAATGGGCTAGGCCCGGTAGACTACGCCAGAACTCGAGTCTTTTATTGTCTGCCCAAGCTGTTATGACATTCTTGGCAGTGCTATATGCTAAACCAATTACCGTTTCTGGTCCAGTGAACGTTGTTTCGGCCCCCCCTTTTGCTAGGGCGTCCGCTATTTCGTTTCTTTCCACGCCTGTGTGACCTGGTATCCAGACTAGGGTAACGTTGTTGCGTTGCGCCAGTCGGTTTAAGGTGTCTCTGCAATTCCATACTGCCCTAGATTTAAAGCAGTTGGATTCAAGCGCTTTAAGTGCTGCTTGACTATCTGAAAATATTTTTATTGTTTTTCGTGTGTGGTGTCTATTTTCCAGCTCCCTGGCACACATTTCAATGGCATATACCTCTGCCTGAAATATCGTAGCTAGTGTGCCCATACTGAACGAGCGTTTCACTACTGGGTTCATCCCATATATTCCGGCTCCGACGCCTTCCTGAGTTTTGGAACCGTCGGTGAACCAACGTTCATTTGCCCTACATAGGTTGGTTTCATTCCAGACCCAGTCTTCTCTTTCGGGAAAGACCACAGTGTAGGACGTGTGAAGGTTGATAGTTTTAGGCATGATGTCTGAGGGCATTCCTAGAATGTTGTGAGCTATTATGCCCTCCAGCATGCCGCTGCCTCTCATGACACATGACAGCGGTAGACTAATGGCCGCTTGATAAAGTCTGTATGTTGCCCATCTTGCCTCTCTCTCCAGAACTATGTGGAGAGGAAGTAATCCAAGGAGGACTTCCATTGCTGCCGTTGGCGTGGAACGAAGAGCTGAAGAGTTAAGCTCAATTCATAAACTCCGCTGCCGTAGCTACAGCTGACACAGCCGCTGCAGTTGTGGAAAAATTTGTTAATTTATGAACTGGCCGACCGCTGCACCAGTGCATGCGTATTTGGTATAATACTATATTTCAATTATATGAGTAAATGATTCCAAAAGAGTCAAAAACAACCCTACAACCATAATTGTATGTCACTGGCCAAGACTAATCGAATAAATAAAACCAGAAAACGCCGTACCTGCCAAAGATGAAAGTTGGTTATCTTCCTGCGGGAACTGCAGCGGCAACGTGTCGCTACGGAGTTTACAAACAGTTGTACTTATTAAGCATATTTCATCTTCAGCTGCGTCAACTGTAACTACGGCGGCGGAGTTTATAAATTGACCTTTAGCTTCTATTTTATGTGACAGGGCATTCAACACGAAGAAGAACAATGGAGAAGAATTTAAAGAAAGTGCAGTCAAAACGATTTGGAACACTTCAGCAAAAATGTTACAAGAGAAGTACTTCAAAGAATATAAAAGAATTTTTAATCCGTTCACGGACATACAGTTTAAGAAAGCGACAAATGCACGCCACACAAAACTCAAAATTTTGCGAGCAATCCCAGAAAAAAGGAAGGTGAGTTCTAGGCTCTCACAAAAAGAAATTTTTGAAATGGCACTGTTCTGGAGTGAAGAAGAACCTGTAGGCCTTCAAAGAAAATTTTATCATATTGCTGCCTATGAATTGGCTTGGAGAGGCGGAGAAGCAGCAAATTGTAAGGTTTTCTATTTTAAAATCGAGACAGACAACTGTGGAAGAGAAATCGGAAGAGTTGAATATAACCCAGTGTTTTCGAAGACAGCACAAGGTGGGAATCAGAAGTTGGCCAACAGTAAATGGTTGGTAGCAAACACTGAAGAAGATTGTGTATGTCCAGTAAAATTGTTTAAACAAATTATGGGAAGACGGGGAAACCATATCACATGTGAAATTTTTTTCAAACTCCAAATCATTTCTGGCAAAAAACAAATTCGAAAGGATGGTATAAGAATTCTCCCATTGGGATGAATGAAACATCTAAATGGACCAAATCCTCGGCGAAAAATATTGGACTTGATGTCAAGCAGGTCAAAATTACGAACCATTCTAATCGAGCTGCCGCCGTAACTGAATTGTCCAGGAGTGGTATAGGTGAACAAAAACTTGTGCAAATTACGAGACATAGCAACCCATCGTCATTAAAACCGCACCTTCAGTTAGATGAAGAACATCAAAAAAAATCATTGGTACCATTCGTACTACCGTCCAGAAAACAGTTATTACCACCGCTCAAAATACTAGCACGCAGCAAACTATCAACAAAAGACAAGAAAGTTCTGAAAATCAAGATTTTTTTAATAATTCTGTTTTTAAAAATTGTACTTTTCCGTTAAGTTAAATAATTTTTTTTATTTATTGATTCACATATTCATTAAATTGTCTTACCGAATTACACTCTAGCTTTTTTTTTGTAAAAGTAAACTTGACATTTATAATTCGAATTTTGTTGCCATTAGTCAATTCAACTCAGAAAACTCCCAGAAAAATTTTTTTCAGGGCAGTTTTTTTTTAAATTGCCAAGCAACAAAATTCTCATTAATACATGTCAAGTTTACTTCGACTAAAATGATCTCGTGTAATTATAAGTGTCAATTACTTTTTTTTTGTTGCGAGTTTATTGTAAACAAAAAAAAATTTGTTGACCAGCAGCAACAAGCTTGAATAGACTTTTCAGTATTCATTGATCGAACAAAATATTTATTATTATGAGAGAATATTTATTTCAGTTGAATACTTTTTTGTGTTTTGGACACGTGTATCAGGATTAGTTAGACATTTTATGTGAATCATTATGTCTATCAAAAATATTTCGTTTGAAAGATCTTATGTTCAACCAAGTAACAAGTGAAACACCCCAACATTTGAAGATTTGATTGAACAAAATGAGTTGTTTCAGTACTTTGTGAATTCGAACCAAAATTTACCTAATCTGAATGTTATGATTCCATGTAAACAACACTTGCAGTTACTCTCAACAATATTGAACAATTGATTTAATTGAAAAAAAACTTTTATTCAAAACACTATTCAGCCTGAACAAATAATTAGAGAAATACTTTGGCAAATAATTACACTGTACAACATAAAATTTAGCTCCATGAACGATTCGAAAGCTGGTAAGTATACTACGTGGTTATTTAGTAATGGAATATATACAGTTTCACTTTTTCTTTTTCATTCCCAAAGTGGAAAAAATCGACACACTCGTCGAGTCAGTCAACATGTTGAATTTATATATTTTCTATTCATATATCAACATCGACTATGATTTGATGTATCCAAGGTCTACAATGAGGCTGCATTCAAAATGGCTTCCTTTCATTGAGCATTTCAAAGAAAAAAATCAATTATGACTGATAGAATTGCTTCTCAGTAAGTATCGGAAACTTCTATTCTAGAAAATGAAAACTCTGATGGTAAATGTATTAATTTTCATACGTCTGGTTTTATTCAAGCCATTTTATTTTTCTGATACTGAAGTAACATATCTCTCCTGCCTTTGCTGGTTCCACCAAAATCAAGAAGCAAAATAAATGATATGCATAGGAGATTTTCATTAAACGTACATTTCGAAATCGTCAAGATATCCTTTCAATACAATTGAGACTGTATTCTGCTTACAAAATCTTTTCTTTTATCTACAATGAGTTGAAACAATTAATAACCTTCACACAAAGAAATATTTTGTTCTATAAATTACTAAAATACTTTTCCATTACAAGATAATATTGTGTCAATTCAAATATCCCTTTAACAAATCGAAGAGACTGAAAGTAGTAATTCAACAAAATATTTGTTAATTTTCCACTTCAAGAAATATTTAGTTTAATCAAATGATGAACTGAATAAGTTGACAAAATATTTTGTTGGTTGGAATCAATCCAAATCAAGCTAAGAAAGGTTATGTTGAAATATCAAATTATATGATCGATCGAAACATCTGATATTTTCAAGAGGAAAAATGAGTTTTTCTATGAACAAAACATATAATCAATAGCAAGCAGTCATGTGGAAGCAAATTGCATTCGATCCAAAAGGATGGCACAGAGGCAAATCAATAATTATAATAGTAGTTTCCTTGGAATTAATATTTATTTTGTTTATTGGAGTTGAATAGTATTTTGTTGATTTAAAAAAAAGTGACGATATTTATGGGATTTGTCAAAGTAAGACACTTTTCTATTTCGAGTGTTTTTTGAAAAGTAATGTTTTCAATATTGGTTTCTATTTGTTTCTGAAGTTATTTCAACCAAACATAGATATCAACTGTGATTTCAGTTGAGAAAAATTGAACACTTCGCAACCAAACTCATACCAAGTGATATAAAAACCCTGGATAGTAGGACAAAATTGATTTTCAAACACTGCAGGCAAGGATTGTTCTAACTAAAAAACAAAACTATTTCAGGTCTAGATAGTTATTGATAACTTAATTCAATTATAATGTATTATCTCCTACTAGATAAAACTTTCGACTACCTTCGGAAATTGTGGTCTTTCACAATGGAGCTGATTTCAACAATTATTATACTTTTTCGAAAATGACAGGAGATGACACTTTTCATATTGCATTCAGTTATCAGAATAACTTTCGTCGTAAGGGTCGCTCCAAAAGGAAATTGCCTTTCGTGAATTTGCTCGAATTTTCAATATATTGTAACTGGTGGAACTGGTGATAATCAAATGTCTCCATTGCACTAATGCCCTGAATCCAACAGTTTGGATTACACGGTGAAATGAAGCTAAAATCAATTTTTCCAAAATTTCAAAAGACCTACCAACCAAATTAACTATGAATCGATTGTTCATAAAGCCGACGCAAATCCACTATACAATTTAGTAATTATTGCACGTTCCTGGATATACAGGAAGTCCAAAGAAAGCGAACTTTTCAGTGATTTCTGAAAAATGGAGATATTTCGTAGGATACTAATATACTCTGCCGATGCATCAAATACATGAGTGACAAGCGTAATCACTTCAAGGAAATAATTTACCGATTACTTTGGCAAATGATTTTGTGTCAAATTCAACTCCATTTGTAGTCCTAATCATTTCTAGTCAACAAATAAAATATGCCTAACAAATAATGGATCCCAAAACGGACCAGGCAGAACTGTTTTGAAAGTTTAATTGGACTGCGGACTCGTTGTATTTTCAGCTTTGGGATTGCAATTTATTAATATTCCAAAAAATTATCGGTAATAATCATACCACTTATTATATTACCCATGACAATACGACGACAATTCATATCATTAAACATTCAAATTACTGATATAAATGCTACAATTTGGCAATATAATAACTGTCGAAGAAAAAACTCTGTATGAAACACTTCCGTAAAGGGCTTTTTTGTACTCACTCGCATGTTTGTTGAACTCGGCTGCGCCTCATTCAACAAACTTCCCGCTCATACAAAAAAGTCCTACTTTACGAACTTGTATCATAAATAGCTATTAAGATATTATTTAGAATATTATTCCCATCGATGAAGGTACCTTTATGGTCCCTACCAGGGTTTTTATACTCTTGTCTCACATTCCAAGTTAGTAGCAGACAATACACATGGGTTGCAAGACGGACACAAGGACAGAAAAACCTGAAAACCCATGCCGAACATCGACTCAACTAGTACCTGGTTCAAACGGTACTCACCGGTATAGAACAAGGTTTATCCAAGACGACTATATCCTCGTCAACATGTAATAACTTTATCTGGTTCGATAATACAGGGGTCTCGTGTCTGT
Organism: Chrysolina oricalcia; assembly: GCA_944452925.2. Taxonomy (NCBI): domain Eukaryota; kingdom Metazoa; phylum Arthropoda; class Insecta; order Coleoptera; family Chrysomelidae; genus Chrysolina; species Chrysolina oricalcia. The sequence goes on from OX101821.2 coordinate 52,215,778, forward strand.
AATGAACCGATAAAACATCAAAATGTTAGGTTAGAACACTAACAAAGAGATGTCTCGATGTCTCATAGTTGAGGTGTCTAGTATGATAAGGATACTCAATCCTTTTTTGTATCAGAGGTGGGTGTAAAATTATTTGGGTGTAACTAAATCATATACAGTGCGGTCCATGTGTATGGGATTGATTTATTTTTAGCGTTATTATGTATTTGTTCAAAAAAAACCTATATTTATATTCTCAAATTGACAATTTAATCCTTTCTTGCAATTCTTCTGAATTATGGGTAAACGGTAAAAGTACTTCCGAAAAAAACTGAAACATACGAAAAAAAAAACAGGAAATAAAACCCACCGCAAAAAACAGGAATAAAAAACCTCTAGAAAAAAAAAACAGAAAAAAAACATATTTTTGAATCAATTCCCATGCACTAAAATGTCTACGTAAGGGTAGTTTGTTCTGATTAGATCATACTAAAACATTACTACCCACAAAATGTATTTTCTCATGGAAAAATGGTGCCAAACCTACGTTATCAATTTCCACGTGCTCAAATATCTACGTGAGGTTAGTTTCGTTCTGGTTAGATCATACTACAAAATTACTCCACACCAAACGGATTTTTTTAGTTATGATTGCACCAACATTGAAAAATTCAATATTGCTTGAACAGAGAATGAACAGCCCTTTCGAACAAGGTGCAAAACGACACCATTCTCATTCAAAATTTTTGAGGGAGTGCTCATAATTCAGGGGGGGTGCAAGAAGGGGGTAATATTTTCATACTATAACTTGTCAAATGAAGAATAGAAATCGACCTGCTTTAGGTTTTTTTAAACAAATACATAATAACACTAAAAATGAATTCAATCCATTCTTACGGAGCGCACTGTACTTATAAATTCAAACAGATTCACTGAAATCGTAACATACAGGTACTGACTATAGCAGTATTGATGAAAATAGAATGATAAAACAGTGTTTAATAACAATTCACACAAACAATAATTTTTTCCTTATTTCTCACTAAGATTGGTATTATAGGAACAGTGAAAACATATTCATGACGTTTCCTTTGCTCATGGTGTTTAGCTATTTGTAAACCATATCAAAATTATTGGACATAAACACATAGGAACAAACGATGTATAGATGATTATGAGAAAATATTCCCGAAATTAAGAATTGTTGAGACTTCTTGGCGAAAGACCATTGAACTAATAATTGAAACCTCTAGGTATCTTCGTCGGCAAGTCTGCATCATGAAAAAACAACTTCCTCTTGAATTACATATACAGGGTGTTCCAAATTAAGTCGGCAACTTTGTCAACTCCGTTATTATTGATAGTACTAATTCGGTTGAATCGGCAAACTAGTAGCATTTTTAATGGTCTTCTCGATGCTAATAAGAAAAAAAAATTGACAGTCCCTTTTCCAGAATATTTCATAAAATGATATTTTTTCAATGGAACTCCCTATAGTTTTTCATGCATTTCTATTCGTAATAATATTCTCAAAAACAAAGCTCATTTGACTTTTTTTCGTAAAGGTGAAAATAAGACAGTTTTATTAATAGGAAACATTTATAACAAACGGATTTGATAAAGCCCTATAAAATTTCTAGTAAATGTTCAAAAACAGCGCCTTCTTGTTGAACACATATTTGGGCCCTTCTATTGACACCACGTGTGGCATTCAACAAAGTTCTATTAATTATAATTTCAATATAATTTTTCAGTTCATCAACATTATTATGTTTCATTTTGTACACCTCATTTTTCAGAAATCCCCGAAAATAAAAATCTAGAGGTGTCATGTCTGGTGAACGAGGGAGCCACTTAACAGGACCATTTGTAGCAATCCATCTGTTTCCAAAACAGCCTCGCAGCATTCTTTTTACGCCACTGACATTATGTGCTGGTGCTCCATCCTGCTGAAAATGGATCATCTTACGAGCCTCCTGATCAAGATCACCGAAAAACTCTTCCAACACTCTTGTTAATAAATTAATGTAACGGGGTCCGTTCAAAGAACCATGGTAGAAAAATGGACCGATGATTCTGCCTCTAAATAAACCACACCAAACAATAATACTAAATCGTCTTTGCGGATTGTGGGGATGGACTAGAAATGGGTGTTTGGACAATCATGAGGTTTTATTCGCCAAAACAAAGAAATTTTTTGTACTAGTGAAAGAAATAAATATTTCCATTTTCCGAAAAAAAGTCAGATGAGCTTTGTTGTTGAGAATGTTATTACGAATCGAAATGCATGAAAAAATATAGTGTTCCATTGAAAAAAATTTCATTTTATGAAATATTCTCATTAAAAATACTAGTTGCCCATTCAACCGAATTCGTAGCATCGATAATAACGGAGTTGGCAATGGTGCCGACTTAATTTGGAACAACCTGTATGCTCTGGACACCCTTATAAAAAGAGACAAAAGTTCTTAATTTTTCCATCCTTGTTGACAGGGAACGCGCTCTGTGATTGGTCACTATAACGGCTACAGTTGAAAATGACATTTAAACTCCCTGGCATTATAGTAACAGAGTACGTCCCCTAGCAACAACAATGGAAAAATTAAGAACTTTTCTCTCTTTTTATTAAGGTGTCCAAAGCCATTAGATATCTCTATTAGTTGAATCTTTTGACAGACTGTTAAAATTTCGATCCTATTTGAGTCGCGTATTGCCAAATAATATGAACTATCAAATGAAATGTATAAACTGACAAACCGTAGTCGGTTCGCTTATGTCCATGACAATCTTGATAAAAATAGTAGACGCTATCTTGGAAAATTGCAACGAAAATGTATAGGAATAGAGTATTCAATATGGCAGCAAGGAAATTATTCAACCGATAGAACTTTCTCGTCTAAAATAATGTTTAGCAATGAAGCTACCTTCAGAACAAATATAGTGGTGATTTTAGAAAATTGGAGATGCCGGTTCAAATTGGGTAATACATTGCAAAAGTGTATATTTCCATATTTATTATGAACACTTTGTATGAGATATACGGATGATATTGTGTGAATTGATACACTAGGTGACTCTTGAACTTTTGGCATTCTAAAACTTGCCATACACTCATAGCCGATTTCACCAACTAATTCCTAAAATTAGGAAATACCTTAATCGAATTTAGGAATGCCCAAGTGCAATTTGCGTTTCACCAAGCGTTAAGTGATTCTTAAAAGTGATAGAAAATACCTAATGTAGGTATTTCACTCTTAAGCATTACTTAACGTGTAGTGAAACGCAAATTGCACTGGGGTATTCCAAAATCCGATATAGGCATTTCCTAACTTTCGGAATCAGTTGGTGAAATCGGCCATCAGTAGCGTTTACACAAGGCACTCTCAAAAGGAGAATTTTCAATTTTTGCACTCAAGTTGTGAACACTCAGTATAAGTAACGAAGTTAGGTGAATTGGTCCTGTTGTTAGAAACACACTGTAGTTGTCTTGGTGACAAGTTACTCGACAAACATAGATTTTAATATAATCTATATAATATAATATAAATTAACCAATAATGTGCGGTATTAAATCAATCCCAATAAAATGCCGCTTTTCCTGACCCGAAGAGCCACCAATTGAATAAAATTAGAACTACCTATTTAAAAATTTAATTTAACATATCTGGTACGTTTTTACCGCAAAGTTGTTTTGTCCCCAAAATGTTTCAGGTATAGGCAACCTGTGGTCATTTTGTTTATTTGTTCACTTTTTCAAAAGCATCCGTAAATATTCTTGGAAGTTCTGACTTCAAATGTGTATTTCTCATGTTCTAGAGCATACCTACCAATAATCTAAATATTTTATAATGGATACTGAAATTGCATTAACGAATCTGCTTAGGAGTGGTCATATTTGGTTTAGTTGCATTACTACAATTTACAGTATCTCAACAACACACTCAAGTTTCATAAAAAACACACATTTCGATACCATCGAAAATGTCTCCATAGAGACCCAAATATTTGAAAATGGTCTCCACGCATTACAATTGAATTTGTCGTTGAAACCGTGAAATTTTATACTCATTCCAAACGGTAAAATGCCACTTCCGTAATTGAAACTTATGCCGACATCTCAACGAAAATTTATCGTTCTCCAAAGACAAAAGATCCATTCAATTGATGTGCAAACAATTCTCGGGCAAATTGAGTTTCCGCAGATTCATTTTATTCGACTTTAACGGTATTTACTCAGCTGATGCATTGACAAGTCAGAATAGAAGTCGAATTTTTCATGTAATATGGCCGATCTTTCCGGCAATCTATCATAAAAAGGCAATTCATTAGAACGCTTTTCGAGATTACCGAGTTTGTGATGGAGTCTTCTTTTCCAATTTAGTCAGAATTTAGATTGATCACTTGGATTTTTTCCTGAGCCTTGTCAAATGTGCGTCTTCTTTTGAATTTCATTAGACAGAATATCGGCTCAAGTCGAAACGAATCGCGATGTTCATTTCCTTAAACGACAGCTATTAGTCATTACTTTCCAACGAGGATATCGAGGAAAGAAAAGCAAAAAAGCGAGTTGATTTCCTTCTTTATTCAACGAATTCGTTTTAATATAAATTGAATCGTAACGAAGGAAATGGTTTTTCTAAACGAGTCTGGCTACGGTCGATGAAGAATTTAAGAACCAATAATGTACAGTAGCGACAACTTTTATAGCCGAGCAGCTAATAAAATTAGAGGATGAGATTCTCAAGTTTTTCTCGGCTTCGCACGGAATTGTTCAATTACGCTAACAGGCTACTTCAGCACGGTATTCCTCATATACAGATTCGGAAAGAATTTTTCAATACGTGGGGAAATAACAACAAAGAATACATCAGTAAAATAGAATCGATACAGTCGCACAACTACATGTTTGAAGATACATCGTTCGTAGCTCGTCACTTTACAACTGGACTATTACTTTAAATGATTGTACACCGTTCAAAGCCAAAAACAGGTCATTCGCTGATGAGCACAGATGTCATAAAATATTATCATATTATGATAGTATACTCTAATTAGCTGTAGTGTTGGTAAACGTGAAATTATAATATTCTTGTTGGAATTCCGCATTTCAACTAAATCTTATTTCAATTCGGCAACTTTGCTAAAAGTATATCATCCTTTCCCACGCACACACTTACGCACAAACAGTAGTTGGCGAGGTCAGTAGCGACATTATTTTTTGCAGATCAATTATATTGACATTGACATTCGATTGAGTTTGAATAATTTTGATCTATTGTACTTGAAACTCTCTACCGATCTGGTCTCAAATTCTCTTGGCACCATCAGTATTATAACTTTTGTGTAGTTGTCAATGAAAAACAGCAAATTCACAAAATTTGCAGTTCAGAAGTCCTTTAGATCATAGTGAAGCCTTTATGGTAATTGTATGCCGATCCCTGTCAGAACGAATGTTGTTATTGTTAAATAAAAACGTTTAGAAAAATCCCTGATATTTTTTAATAGGTTTCCGATAGACAGAAACTTGTCCCATCTCCATACCAGCGACTTGAGAAATATTGAAAGGATGCCATCTCAGAACAATTCTATTCTCTTCTGATGCCCAGTCGTTTGGGATGTCACAATGACAAGAGCAGTTTTTCCAGTCCTATCGCTTTTGAGAAGTTCACGAAATCAGGTGGCTTAGGTAAAGTAGACCATCCTCTTCTATTTGATGTTCTCCAATGTATCTTACCCTCAGATTTTGCAGGGCAATGCATTCTGTGAGAATGTGGGTAGAAGTTTCCTCGTCTTCTTTGCAAATTCTGCATTCTTCGTTCTATACTAATCCGAGTTTCTTAATGTGCTTCTCAACTGGCAGTGCTCTGTTACAATTCCTGTTGGCATTCTGAGCGTATTTTTAATTTTATTGGTGCAGTCATTTCATTTCATCCCTTCTGGTAGTAAGTAGATTTCCTGCCTCAATTCTTGTGATTCCATCCAGTATTATGATCGTTTGTTATGTACTCTTTTTTTAAGTTCTTCAAATACTGAGCTGGTACTTGTTCCGCAGAAGGTTTCAGGTTCCAGAAATAGTATTTCAGCCCACTTCTTTGCGAGTACGTCTGTTATTTCATTGCCGTTTACTCTAGTGTATACCGAAATTTGTTGTTCTTTCCTAATAAGTTTAGTTTCTCTAAGTACCAAAACCATTTAGGAGTTGATAACATGGGAGTTCAGAGCATTAACAGCTGCTTCCCTTTCTGACTTGATGATAATCTACGAAAACTTTATTGAACTGAAAATATTTGCCAAAACGCAATATGGGCAAGAAAAAAATGTGAACATTCGACGAGAACTGATCAGCGTGAGTTATCATTTCCTGTCCATAGCCCACAAAATACGGACTCTGTCCCTTGCTTTCATGTTTAGCACTTCTTATTGCACAACCAAACTCCGCTCAGTTATCAACCCATTTGCGGTGGGTTTCCTCCCCATATGCTGTTATCATAATTTTAATCACCCTCTCAGTTGGGTTACAGTGAGGTGAATAATTCGGATTGAAGAAAATATTTAAACAAACTGCATGGTTCAGCGAGTTTGTCACATTTTACAAATTTTGGTACCCCAGAAAACATGAAAACACTTTTCTTGAAAACTTTTATGAGCGCCAAATCAGTGGTACTTCGTCACGAAAAAACAGACTGAATTTCCTACTAACAATAACATATGTCACTGACTGCTTTTTGAACCTTTTGGACCTCATAAATCCATCGAAATCACTTGTCAACTCTTATCTATACTAAGTTGATTTCCCCATTTGTCCTGCTGGAAGATTCTGTTTGGCTTTGGTGCGCAAACGTGTCCTACAATGGTGAATATAATTGGTTAAGTCTGTCTTCATCGCTGGCCAGTAAAATAACTGAGCTATTAGATGGAAAGTTTTATTAATGCCTAAGTGACCTGCAGTAGATGAGTTATGATAATGATGAAGTAATTTCCAGCGATTTCATTTTGGAACAACCAATTTCCAAACGTCTGATTCTCCACGAAGTTCAGGAAATTCTACTACAACATGTTTATACAATTTTCCGATCTCAACTCTCCACTTTGGAGATTTGAGAGGATCGTTGACAACTCGATCTTTCTTCTTAATATACCATGAGTCACAAACATCAGTACATTCAACAAATGCAATTTATCTATAGCAAACAACACTGATAAGCTCCCTATTTAGGGCCAACTTATGCAACATATCATTATCATAGTAATAATCACTATCACAGTCCTAATCTTAGACGTTGTCCTAAAAAAAATATATTTAGGCATCACAGTCTTTAGATTGCAAATTAAAAATTTACAGGTGATAACACTGTCATTAGTGTTTTTTTTTATCCCAAAGGTTGGGACATTTTTCAGTCATTTCAATAAGAATACCCTCCTCCTGTCTCATTTTTTTCCAAAACACAGTAAACAATAACAAATAACAAGTCAAAACAAATAATTATTCATGTCATTCGCCAAATAGGTATCGACGCACATGCGCGTTATGCATTTCAAGGTCAAATTCTTATGATTATGATTGAGACTGAAACTAAAGAAATTGCATAAATGCTCCTACTGAAATGTACAGTTTTGATTTGATTTTATGATTGAGACAGTGATTAGAACTATGGTATGACAATGCTGCATACATTGGCCCTTAGAATCCGTGAAAGATAACATATTACATACTCCTAATCGTCATACTTCTGAGTAAAACAACGCCAAGTCCGTAGGTCAAAGCATCTGTTTGAACATAAAATGGATGGTTGAAATTTGGACAAGCTAATATTGGGGCATTTATCAAGGCGTCCTTTTTTGACTGCCTGAAAAGCAGATTCACAATTATTGTTCCAATCCTATCTTTTTCCTTTCCTCAGGAGAGCATTGAAAGGAGCTATCAAAAAATTGAAAAATTGTCCTCCAACCGTCGGTACCAAAAAATCTTACCGATTAATAGTCTAACCTCTCTTACATTTTTTGGTCTAGTCAGCTTCACGATTACCTCATCCTTTCCTGGATCAAAAACCCCAAACTGGTTAACGACAAAACCCAAAACTTAAGCTCTGGCCGACAGAAAGAACATTTTTCTTTATTCAAGGTCAAGTTAGTTTTTCAAATGTTGGGGTTGTGACAATAATGTCGTCCAAATACAAATACAAAAATTGCAAGGTCAGGATCAAGAATGTTATCAACTAGTCTCTGGCATGTCGCTGGAGCGTTATTGAGCCCAAAAGGCATGCGCAAACTATGTATCGGGTATCCGCGGAAGGTGGCTGAAATTTGGAGAATCAGTTCAAGACATGAAACTGCGTTTTTTGACGAATAACTCAAGTTCACGCAACTTCCAATTTCACCGGAACTGACCTAAACTTTCGAATTTTAAATGGGACATCCAGTATATTTTCACCTCATGTTTCGTGTGTCACTTTTCGTAACCAGTGTTTTTATTAACTTTGAATTTTATTTTTCAATCAGGAGTGAAATTTTGAAAAAAATAGAACTTCACCGTTTTCGGCCAAAATGTTTGTGCTATGCGAAATTTAATTTTAAAATTGAAACAACTTACATTTTTTTTCAAATGGCGGTATGGTGGCTCGTCGGGCTAGGAGAAAAGACCATTCTATTACGATTAATTTGATACAGCACACTTATAGGTTTTGAACAAAATTCCGTTAAAAAACTACGTTAGATGTTTCATAAAATGAAGCAACTTGTGGTATTAAAATAAGATTTTGGTGCATCAACTAACCTTTGACAAACACAACTGATAAACAAAATCATTAAGGAAGTCTACTTCTTATTTTACTTCGCTTCGGCAAAAGTAAATTAGGTATGTATTGTTTGTGTAATTATTCAAAGAACATGTTAATGAAAATATTTATGCAGGAATATATGTTATTAGCTTTTAGATTATTGATTTTGTTCTAAAAGTTGTGTTGGTTACAGTTTGCTCGATATCATTTTAATCTCTTGAGATCCTTCATTTTGAGAAAGGACCCCGCACGGTTCGTATGGAAAATGGGTCCCTGTCGAATTGGCTGAAAATGTATTGTAATGTTTATGATGTCCTGATCAAATGTCTCTATGGACACAACGAGATCTAATGGACAGTTTTTGAGATACATGAAGAGGCAGCGTTGTTACTTGCCTGTAGAAAATCAATAATGTGGCTATTATTTTGTTACAAATAGTTAAGGATAATTATTGCAATCTTTATATTGTCGACACGAGTTATGATGAAAAGTTCTAAGACTCCGTACACAGGGTTATTAATAATTACATAATTTTTATGTAATTCTTTGAACAGAATCAGTCAAACGCAAAAGCTCGTAGACCTTCAAAATAGGTAAATATCATTTGATTTTGATATTGGGTGATCTGAGATTACTATTATACAGGGTCACCCGAAATTTTCCTTCTTAGATGTATTTTTAATTTTTTTTGGGAAAATTTGTATACAAATTAATCATGAAGTGGAAAATTAAATAAAAATGGTCAATATTTATGTCTATTTGTTGCATCTTATACGGATCCTGGAAAAGGGCATGATGATGCAGCTTTCGCTTCCACATGGGAGACTACTGCATTGAAAATGTTGATGCATACCACAAAAAGCATACGAAATTATCGTTATGTGGAATGTATCGCACCAGATTTACAAGTGGAGTAATATTGATCTAGGGCATTTTATCATTCATTAAGCATTTATAATATGTGTATAAACATTCAAATTCATTGTCACTCAAACTACTCTCGTGGTATATTCTCGTCAGATATATTGCTATATATCTTTGTAAGAATGACAAGATTTCTCATCTTATGATCGGTTAATGTTATGTTATCCAATAATAATTTCCTAATGGACGGTTCTGAAATATATCCTTGCCTATTTAAATGATGTGCACATGATTTAATCCTTTCGGAAATATAGCCCCATATTCGACAGATAATGAAGATCTTCATCGCCGGTAAATACCGTGTGAGTCACTAATTATTAGTTATTTTGGGCATTTGCTCCATCTTGTACAGCATTTACTCCTGTAGCAATTCCAATTCTGTTATACCGAGCCTTTTAGCTGATGTAACAGTTTCAACATTATTATTTTAAACTTCAAGAGTTTGTTTTGGTTAATTGCCAAAATTCCAAATCAGCATAAATGTACAGGGAGTACAGTAATATAATAAATACATTCTATTTGTCTGGAAATTGCCCGTTTGTGTAATCTGAATACATATTTAAATGAAATATATTGAGTTTGAATATGTTATAATTATTTGATTTAACTATTTTTTGATAACTTTTATTATATCTAATAATAAAGCTGGTCATCACATTTGATGAATCACCCTGTATATTACAACGAATCAATGTATCGCCGGTGTCCAGCCTAAATTCAATACCCTTCACAGAAATGAAAATATGAATCGCACGGTGTTACTAGGTGCGGTGTTACTACATTCGATTAAATCGAAGATGTATAATAGTAATTTCAGATCACCCAATATCAATATCAAATGATGTATACATATTCTGCAAGTATACGAGCTTTTGCGTTTGACTGATTTTGTTCAAAGAATTACATAAATATTATGTAATTATTAATAACCCTGTATACGGAGTCTTAAAACATTTCATTATAACTCGTGTCCACAATATTAAGATTGCAATTATTATCCTTAAATGTTCGTAGAGTAGAGTAGAGTAGTTTATTTGACCATGTTATGTACATAAAAAACATTTATTGCAAGTCACAAAAACAATATTGATTCAAGATCAATATTGACATATGGCATTATGAAGTCAGTAAAAAAAATAAAACTATAAAAGATATAAAAATATCCAAAACTACATAAATACATTGAAAATATCGAAGAAATTGACAAAATATTAAAAAAAAACAACAATTTTGAAGGTACATAAAGAAGTATATAAAGAAGTACAATCCTGAGTTTTCAGGGAGTAAAGAATAGAACAGTAAAAAAAATACGTCGAGATTTAAAATTACATACATAATAAGCTCGCTGAGACAATGTAGCTATCAATATCATAAAAACAATGACTAAGTAGAAATGTTTTTGCAGCTTACAGCAAATCTATGTCGAGGAATAGTCAGCAGATCGGCAGATCTTGTGTTATAGCAATGTGAGTCAGAATGTCTAGAGAAATTGCTCACATTTTTGTGTATTTCTAAAAGGACTGTAAATATTTATAACGTGGGCAGGGGCATGATACCAAGTTCAATAAAGTGTTGTTGACAATGATCTCTAAAACTCAAGTTTGCCTGATAGCTTTTTTCTGACATTTGAAAACTGCTATAGCGTTTTTTGAATTTCCCCAAAGTAGAATACCATAAGTGAGCACAGAATGAAATGAAGAAAAGTATGTCATTCTCAAAACACTCTTATTTGTGAGAGGTTTCAATTGTCGTAGTAAAAACAGAGTAAAAGATAATTTCCGAACCACGTGATCTACATGATTGGACCAATTCAATCTATCGTCAATAACGAGACCAAGAAACGTTACATGATTTCCATCTTGGTACGTCGTGTAAGAAGAAATTACAACCCCTTGAGTTTTGCTTTCATTCAATTTGAGTTTATTTTCAGCAAACCATTGTTTTGCCGAGGTTAGGCTCTCAGATGTGTATTCGGTTAGAGTGTTATATGATTTATCAGAGCACACAATTGACAGAAACGATGAAGAGAAAGGGTCCCAGAACCGTACCTTGTGGTACATCATGTTCAATTTTTCATTGTTTAACTCTACACATTGGAATCTTTCTGAGAGGTAAGAACGAATTAGATTTAAAGTGGTGCCTTTTATTCCATAGTGACTCAGTTTTTCAATTAATATGTCCTGCGATATGCAATCAAATGCCTTCGTTAAATCGCATAGAGTCAGGCAAGTATGCCGTTTTGATCAATGCCCTCAACTATGTCAGTCACAATTTTGTAAGCGTCTTGTGTCGTGGATCTGTTTTCGAAATAGGAGTTTAATCTTTCTTTTAGAATATATTCAATGATTTTACCGATGTTGGAAATAATGCTGATTGGACGATAGTTATCTAACAAGGACTTTTTTGAATAATGGTACTACTTTGGAGATTTCGAGTGCTTCTGGGAAGAAGCCATTATGAAAAATTTGATTTATCAAGTCGGTAAGAGGTGGAACGATTAGTTCTGCTACAGACTTTATTAGACTGTAACAAAATAATCGCCACATTATTGATTTTCTATAGGCAAGTAACAACGCTGCCTCTTCATGTTTGACACCCTGTATCTCAAAAACTGTCCATTAGATCTCGTTGTGCCCATAGAGACATTTGATCAGGACATCATAATTTACATTATACTAGATTTTCAGTCAATTCGATTGGGACCCATTTTCCATAAGAATCGTGCGGTTTTTCAACGGAAGTTTGAAACCCAATAATGTGCAGTATCAAATTGAGCGTATTCAAATGCTCTTTTGTCCTAATCCGACGAGCCACCATATGTCACCATTTGAAAAAAAATTGTGCTAGGAATTCAAAAATTAAATTTTTAGCAGGTACATTTTGATCAAAAACAGTAAAGTTGTATTGTTCTCAAAATTTTAGGACTGAAATTGATGATTTGAAGATATCCATAGCACCATAGAATTAAAAAATTAATAAATTCGATAACAAGAAGTGACAAGTAACACACGATTGTATCTAGTAAATCATATTGAGAAAAAATAAGTGAAATATACAGGTAGTCTCATTCGAAAAATCGAACATTCGCAATTATTTGGAAACACCCTGTGTCTAAAATACAAAAAAGGTCTAATCGAGAAACAAAGAATAAGTAATTGGTAGAGGACTCCGGTTTTTGTCCAGTTTCGAAAAAATCCAAGATCCGACTCTGCCTAGCATAGACCCTACTCACTTCTAAATCAACTAACATTAGTATTTCGACCAAAGTAAATGCGGGCACATACATCACGCACTGCCTAAAAGACTCCCCATTTTTCAAGCCCAGGAACAAATATCCGTCGTGATACCGAGAAAATGCGACATGAAAAGGACATCAAGAATACAAATTACCGAAGGGCGCAAGGTTTTCTACGCCCGTTTGTATCATTCGTGATGTGATTCGAAAAAATCCCTAACACCTTGCTCGCGGTTTTGTTTCGGGGCTCAAAGGAAACTTAATATACTAATGGCGACCGCAGTCTGTTCTCTTTAGTTCGTATAACCTTGCGTGTGATGCACTTTCTTCGCGAATGCTTTGTTGGAATTTGTCATTGTGGAAAATGAAATGGAGTAGTCAGATTTTGGGAGTTTTTATGGTACATATAAGCCTGTAGGTAATGACACATTTTTTGCAGTATTTTTTACATGCATGCTAAGACTATTATAGGTTTTTAGATGTCCAAACCAAATTTCTAAGACTGCTTGTTCTGTCCTGCTGTTCCTGTCGTGGTATTCTATTTTGCACAGATTTTTTGAAGGAAAGAAATTACAAAAATCAGAGAAAATTATCAGCTATTATATTGGTAAACCTATACCAGAAAATGATAAATAATCTACTTCATTCACAGGAACAAACGCAAAGTACAAACAACAATCTCCGTAGTGAAAAAACAAACACTATTCAGAAATAATTTACAAATTTTATTAAAGTAGACAAACACAGAATCATTGATTTATCAATTCAACTCAGAGTCTTTATGAATTTGATGAAGATAATATTTATTTATTGATGATGACAGAATTTTTTCATCGAAAGTAATGAAAGCATCACCTGATGTATTTTTTTATTCATCATATTTATAAGATCGGAGTGACTGTATTTATTTAAAGAAAATGCCATGTATATTTTCTTGACTTTACATTCAATTCAGAGTTTTATTATTTGCTTTCTCAAAGTACTTACACCTGTATGAGAACAGATATCAAAGATATAATCATGTAGATGCTGATATGAATCATAAATGACAATTAATTTTTTAGAAAAACTAGAAACGAATCCAAACTGAAGACAAATGGAGTCGTGAAAGCATTTCTTTAATAAAAAAAATTATTTCATTCCATCATAAAAAGTAAACAATATAAAAAATCACAAGAGAGGAACGTTGTACGATCGTTACACTCATTACCGTAATAAGAGAAGAAATCTAATCAACTCATGATGATGGACTCGTAAAATGAGATCAGATGGGTATACATTTTATTAAAAAATTTAGTCTCTAATAATAATCGAAAATTTCAATGAAAACTTCCCTTCGACACTGTACCTGATCTGAGTCAGAACGTGTTACTTCCAGATATGATCATTTACTTATTTTCTGGTCCTCATACGTTTATGGACAACAAATTGGATATTCATTTAGTCAAATCACCTTTTAGAATAGTTCACTACTGAACTATCCTCAAGCAAATAGGAAGATATAGCGTGGTTGACTCCAGCCTCCAGAGCTCAATCAAGATACAATTGAAAGCTTTCCTGCGTTTGAACATCAGCTAAATTAATACAGTTTGGTAAGTAGCTATGCCAATCCATTTGTAGGCAAAGTCTTTTTGGGTGCCAAATGAGCATAATTTTTTCGCAATTTAGAAGAAGGCTAGTTTTTGAGTTATGTACATTTTTCGAAAAAAATACCCTAATGTTCCACGAACAAAAAAAGTTAACATCAAAAATACGTTGAAAAAAATGTGTCATTACCGGCCGGTCTGAAGTTGGTCACTACTATTGCATGCAGAAAAACCTGAAAGCAATGTGTATATTTCCAAATTTTTTTTAATAAATCGGTTACCCAAATGTATCAAGGCTAAAAACATGAAAAATAATTATAATGTATCTTCTAGATTTATACGATACTACGGAGCATTCGTAATGAAATTAAAGTTGAAAGTTACAGTTCTTGACAACTAGTGAATTTGAGGTTAGTTCATGTATAAATATTACTAATTTCTGGTCCAATGTGAATTTTGTTAGTCCATACATGCAAAAAAGCTCATGCAGACACATAATTTCAACATGTATACAGGGGTACCCACAATGTTAATTCAAAGCTTTAGCCATTGTCTCTGATAAAAATGGGGAAAAAAGATGAATAGATAGATTTCAGCTACAAGAACCACTCAGTGAATGTGAGCCCAATACGTTAATATTCATCCTAAGATCATTTGTAAAAACAACAATTTGGTAATTTCCTACTGTGCAACAATCACCGTATATGATATATGGTCCTTATTTTTTCAATGGGGAGAATCCCAAGAGAAAAGGACA
Source organism: Chrysolina oricalcia (assembly GCA_944452925.2). Classification (NCBI taxonomy): domain Eukaryota; kingdom Metazoa; phylum Arthropoda; class Insecta; order Coleoptera; family Chrysomelidae; genus Chrysolina; species Chrysolina oricalcia. The sequence continues at coordinate 52,231,036 of OX101821.2, forward strand.
GATAGTCGTCCAAATATGGTCTGCCCTAGTGATATTGAGAAATGTATATTTTCAGAGTTAATGATGACAACAAATAGTATTTTTTCCCTTTTTGCACAAGTATTTACATGCAGATTTCGATTACCAAGTTATCTTCATCAGTAGGAAATCGAAACTATGTACGTTTTGATACCTTTTTTAAAATATAATCACTTGTTCACACACAATAATTTTTTCTTAACAATTGTCATTTTTCAACACCCCTTGTAACCCAAACTGAATTACTGTTATTTGGATGATGACTTTTGGGTAAGAAGACTTGCATAGAGTATGATATTAGTAAACACGAGTGGTAAATTTGAATGAACATTGTGGATTACTCCACAGATGGCAGTCTTGATGGCCACTTACAGGGATAGAGGCGGGTTTGTTGACCACCACTATGTCTTCGTCCATGTGTACAATGGCGATGGGTTGACTAGTGACTGGTACTTCGTGCCTGTAACATACAGGTACGTCCTAGAGTACGAAACATAATGCAAAATGGTCATTAGTATAACAAAACGATGAAAGTGAACAAAAATGATATTTAGGTCAGTTAAGATGAGTTAAGGATTGGTTGTTTGAAACAAAGATAAGATAGAAAACAGACATATACAAAATACTGATAATGGTATATCATTATAAAGTTCTGCTCATTCTAGAAGGCGTCTATTGAACTTTACTCTAGAAAAAATAGGAAAATACATACATGATTATCAGAATCGGCAATACAGATCTCCGATATTCTGTCGGTACTGTTATTGATTCGTGTCAATTTATTATCATGTAATATGTATGGAAGATTGAGACAAACTCTTCAGAGTACTATTAAGTTCAGGTGTGCCTCCATAGGAGGCAAATAAGCAACCTTGTAATGATCCCACACCAGTCTAAACATAATTACATTCAATCCTTTGGTGTTGTCTGACTACCAGAAATAATGTGAATCCGAAGTCTGGAGATCAACTCCAGATAGTCCCATTTTGTACAGGTGGCCATTCAGAGGATCAAGATCTTCAGAAAGAGATGCTGGGATAGCAGCTTATATTTTCAAATGATCTCATACAAATGTTTCAGCAACTATTCTGTTGCTCTTTTTGGGCCATTTTGTTCAGTGGATACCTCACTATACAGTTCGGTACGGTGGGTACTACTTTTGAGCCCAGTAATGGAAAGGTTGATTCTATGTCATACTCGGCTTCATTTTGTTTTGGGCTATCAGAGTATTCAAAATTTCTATGATTTTCCACACCAATTCAAACATTTTTTGGTACCTCAAATCCTCAAGACTCCCCTGTTTACTAGAAACAATGTGAACTCGGAGTCTACACAGTAGATTAACTTCAAATAGTTCCACTACGTACATATGTTTCATCAGATGAATCAAATGAGGAACCCTGTAACAATCCACTACAAGTTTCTGCTTGAAAAATCAGCTTATTTGTTCAAATGGTTCTATAATATATAATTTCCCATTGTTTTGCCATAGATGCATTTTGCTAGCTCTTCTGTTGTTCTTTTTGACTAATTCAGATTGATGGCCTCGTTACTCTGCAGTTGATTCAGGTTCATTCTGTATTATGCAAACCAAGAAGTTAGTAATATTACAAGGAATAGTGACTCATTGAAAGAAGGAAATTATAACTTTCGAATAATTTACACTAGGCATTCATTTATTCGTTAGTACTTCTACTAATTAATAATGCTGTAGAAGCTAAAACGAATAACGAATAATAAATAAAATAAAATTGAGTGGAATTTAGACAAAAGTTACGAAGAAATTACCTTCATCAAGTTACCATGGATTTGAATAAGTCATCAATAGTACAATTCGAAACATTGACCGATTTATTAATAGTATCTTCATCTATCAACAGCCTAAAACAAATATAGTAAGATCACCCACCTGTGTACGATGTTGGCCAGAAGGTCATTGTGCTTCAGTTTGTAGTCGGTAGGTACTTTTTCGTAGTTCACCGTTAGGGTTCCAGCTTCTATGCACCTTTCGTACTCTTCTGCGGGGTGGGCTCTGAACTCTCTCGAGAAGATATCGAGGATTTTCTCGCCCACCCAGCGCCCTTTCGTGAACGTCGTGAACGTGAAGTAGTACGGGTATACTTTCCTGAGCCCTTCAACAAAATTATACGTTAGTACCTAATGTTATCGATACAATCATAGTTATCAGAAAATGTTGGAATATCCATTAGAGTCGCATATTAGAACTGTGGACGAATAGGAGTGGTCTCAATTGGGGCACTTGTGGAATACTAAAACAAATGTTCGGATTTATACCGACAGTTCTTAAAGTAAAACCTTTATTATTGCATTATAGGCAGTGGAGCAAAGGAGGGTAACTACTTTTCTTAATAATCATCAGAAAGATAATTCATCCTGATGACAAAGATAACTTGGTTATTATAATGCACTTCTAGATAAGTATCCTTATGGTAAATTGCTTTCGGTTGAATTCCCCGAATTTTTGAATGTTGTAGATTTTGACTTCCTTGGCAAGAGACAATGGGCACACAAATTGGCCGACTAGATGTCAAAGATGAAAAGTGAATAATAAATAATAAAATAAAAAAAATTGAATTTATTAAATCCTTTACGATCATAAAAAATTATAGGATACGTCAGGCAACAAATAAACATACATACGTACAATCTACATTTATACATAAAAATATAACATTTCCACAAAATAAATTTGAATATATACAATAAAAAAAAATTGTTATTTCCGTCAACCGATTGCACCCCTACGCGCAACCCTCAGAAGTCTTCGAGAGACTTGTTTGAGCTAGGGAAGACGCAGCCCTTACCCTTTAACGTGTGATGCCATGCACGAGACCGGTGAATCGAACCCACGACCCCACGCATGCGAGGCGAACGCACTACCAGCCGACCACCACATCTTTGATTGAAATACTCAGTAGTACTATAAAAACAACCATTCATCAAAAATTATTTGAGCTATGTTTTAAAAAGATTTTCCCTGTCCAGATTTTTTCAAATCATCAGGTAAGTGATTTTGCTCCATGATGAGATGGATCATTTTCAAACAAACATGTTGAATGTTTCTGCAGCCGTATCAATTCACCGTGCCTAGTAGGATATACATGAAAGTCAGAATTTCGAATATAATTTTGTATTTGATTTTTGAATAACAGAATGCATTCGTAAATATAAATACTAGGCTCATGACCCTATTCCTTATAAAATATTACCAACAAGATTTTCTAAAGTATATTTTATAGATTAGGCGCAACACCCTTTTCTGTAGTGATCCACAAAAGGTTATAACATGGCATAGATAAATGGAAAAAATAAATAGTAATTAAACATTTCACGAGAGCATAGACACTAAGTACTGATCACGGGAGTACCTGATCTCGGCTCACGAGTTGGCGAATATCAGACAGGGCTGACATGATTATCGATTTGAGGATTCATTTGAAGGTTGAGAAAATGTTTTGGAAATTGAATAAAATTTTACTCAATATACTTTTTTAGGAGAAAATAATTTCAAAATGGTTTCTTTTAAGGTAGACAGATTTTATGGCGGCAATATGTACAGCAATTGATAATAAATGTATGGTAGCCATATTTTATCATAACCAAAAGCAAGAAATAAAGAGAGTCTAGTTTCATGCAGTCATGTTTCTTGCAATTTGGTGTGTATGGAATCCGTAGACCACAACGAGCGTCATATAAACTCCAAGAAATCAGTTGAAAATAGGAGGGTATATCAAGCATTATGTTCCTTTCATAAAATCGCCACCTTATATTTATCTCAATATTACGGATATACAAAATCTGGACATAAGATTCAAAAGTAATTTCAGAACAGAAATAGTCAGACGGTACATCTTATCAGAAAACTGCAAAGCTCTTTATTCGAATAAATTCAAATTGATAACTAAAAACTGTTTGTTCAATTACCAGAGGTGGATATTTGATCTTGCATTACACTCAACAAATCAGAATAAAATAAAATTCGTAAATGGTCGCTTTTTTGTATTAGTTTATTTTCGCTTTCTTCTTGGAGCAAATGCTTGAGTAGCAAGAAATGAACTTCTCCTTTCATTTCCGAATATTTCATAGCTGTGACTATTGACTTATTGGCATGGCATACATATGGAAATAATAAGGACGGTATCATTTGCATTATTATTATTATAATGCTTGTCTTGGACTGGCCAAAATCTCTGGAAATGCCCTTGGCAACATCAAATTATGACAAACCTTCCAGTGCACGTTCCAAGACCTTCTATCTAGGGTGAATAATTCAAAAATACCTGCCTTTCTCACGGTGGAGGGAGTAGTCCTAGAACCGGCTATAATATCCTACTACAGGATTAAAAGGAATCAACAAAAAAATTCGTAATAATATTTTCAGCAACACCAAATCATGTTAAACTATGCTGATGACAAGAATACCGGTTGAAAAGAATTTAAAAAAACATACTCCACAGTTTGCAAGTGTTCATAAATAATACATTTCTGAAACGGTTTGTCACAAAAAATCTATGCTGTGAGATATTTCGATTCTAAGCTACCTTTGATAAATCAGAGGGGCTAGAGAAACAGCTTTTTCTGATACTGTATTCAAGTAAAGCTGTTCGTGCAAGGAGAAGGATTCCCGATTCCAAAGACTACTTGAAGAGGGAAGCGGTGTTCAAAGGAGGGATTGCGATATTATTTCATGCGAAATACTGAGAAGTCATTATTTTCGAATCAAACATTGAAGCGAGTTTTATTTCATTTGAACTCGGATACAGAAGTTGAAGTGAAATTAATATTCCGTTCCCTATGAGAACTTTGACAAAGCTCTGGGCATGAATGAAATATTTGTAGCGTGTCAGACACATTCGTAGGAGAATTGATTACATTCGTTACAAAACACAAACTTTCAGTTTGTGGAATTTTTGGGATATAAATAACAGAACTGAAGGAATATTTTGAAAGATATACACGATATTAAGTGAGCTGTTGTACCATTTTATACTGACGTTCGTGATGAATAGTTTAATAATAGAATGCATGCAGTTGGGTATTCCGTTTTCGATACAGAATTTTATCGGTGCATGACCAAAAGTCAAATGATTTATAAAATATTATAGAACTGTTTGCAAATAATGTAATTGTCATTTGAATTCATGACATGTAACAGTGGTTCAGTGAGGCAACCAAGAAAATATTTTGATATTTAAGATATGAACAGAAGTAGATAATGGAAGACCTACATGTGTCTCACGTTTCACCTAAATGTACAATGTTTGACTCAAAAAATTGTACAGTAAGAACATTTCTTATCAAGTATAGATCATCCAGATATTCTATGTTTAAGTGAGCATTGAATGAACAGTATTCAGTATTCAGAATCAATTATAATTGACACTAGGAGAAGATTCAATTCGAAAACAGCAATCAATTGATTACCAGAAATAACATTTTCGCATATTTCAGACCATAAAGGTCAATTAGCGACAGTGAAAGAATTGACAGAATTTAAAAGTAACACAAAATCTGTAATCTTAACTTTCAGTAGACGTGTCTCAGAATAAAATATGCTGAATATTATGCAAACTTTTTCTTCAAACTGTGATCTATTTTGTGAGAACCACGTTAACATCAATTCATATCACAACGATTTTTTTTGCCTTTCGAGTGGTGCCTGAATGTAACATGTCCAAAGAAAAACACGCACATGAAAACATCCAAAAAAGAAAAAAAATTGAGGCTTGACGAAGATATCGATTAACTGTAACTTTTACATCATTATGTAGCAAATAAATTCAAATGAAGCAGACCTGATGATGAGCTATGAATTATATTGATAATAATAATAATAATAATATTTATTTCGCTTGTTAAAAAGTATGAAATTATCACAATTAATATTTCTGTACAATAACAAGGAAGACGTCAGTGTAAAAACAAATAATATATAGATAAAAACAATAAATTGACATGAAAAAATTGACTAAAACATATGAAGATAAGTAACATTTTATAAAAATTGTTATTAAAGCTCCTCAACGGTGCAGCAATTTTTTTCTATAAGATATGCTTTTAGTTTCCTCCTTAATATGGAAATATTCACTGAATCCTTAATAGACGTATCTAACTTGTTATATAGTTTCGGTCCGAGGTAGAGATGACTCTTTTGATAAAGAGAGGTTCGGTGGGGATTCGGTATTAGTAAACCTCTAGCTCTAGTTGGATATGGATGGTCTTGTTGATTTGCCATAAATTTTTGTTTATTTTTATGAACGTACATGCACATCTCATATATATATATAAATATATATAGACCGGCAACTGTGAGTATTTTTAGTTCTCCAAAAGAATTTCTGCATGTCTGCCGCCATCCTAATTTGGCAATTATTCTTACAGCATACTTTTGCAGAATGAATAATCTTTCAGCAGTAGAGCTCATACCCCAGTTCAAGATTGCATAGCGTAAGTGACAGCCAATAGTGGCATGATACAGATTCAATAGAACTTCCTTTCCACAATGATTTGACATAAATACAAATATAGCCAATATAAAACCGAAGAAAATACTTAGTAAAATTTAGAATCTGGGCAGAAAAAATGTAAGAAAAGATATCAACTTCAAGATTAATGATGAGATAATAACAGACAAAAAGTTCATTTGTGATTCAATTATAGATAGTTTGAAAAACAAGAATTCTACCGAATTTGCTGATATCCCTATCAAAATTTGAAATGCCGTAAATCAGTTATATCCCAATCTATTGCATCATTAATCAATCACTGTTTTGAACTCAAGCAATTTCTTGATTTAGTAAAATAGGGAAAAGTGTTTCCACTCTATAAAAAAAGAGATCAATATGGTGTTGAAAACTGAAGACTATAGTACTATTAGTTGTCTATTGAAAATTGATGAGAATTCCTTTGCAACTAGAAATTATTCTTTCATTTATTTATTTATTTATTTATTTCATCCAAACAGACCATACAGGTCTAATTACATGGATATCTTTCAATAAATACATGCTTACATAACAATGGTAAAAAGAAAAAAAAAATTACAAATGCAAGAAAAATAAAATAAAATAAAATGACTTATGTCAGTCAAATACCGAAGGATTGATACTAAATGCAAACGCGAATTCTTGAAATATTGTTGTCAAAGTGTCATATCGATTATTTGAGTTACAATTGCTTTTCTATACACTTTCTGTGACAAAGTCCAATTCAGGTCTGTCATAGCATTGAATTCATTTGCAAGACGAAGCATACCTACAAGAGGGGCCTTTTCGGAGCATGATAGTGGTATAGTGAACATGGTCGAAAAACGTGTTCTTCTGGGTGGAACATTAAATCTTATTAATGATAATAAATATGGTGAGTTTATCTTATTATTGAGAAGTTAGAATAAAAATGATAGTGAACCGACTTTCCGCCTATTTTCCAAAGACAATATTTTAAACTCATTTCTCAATTCATACGACCTTACCGTATTGTAATCTGGACGAACATGATATTTTTTAAAATAAAGATATCGTAAAAATTTATTCTGAACTTTCTCTAATTCAAATAATTTCGATTGATAGTCGCAGAACCATATGTTAAAATTAAAATTGTTAAAATTATTTTTTCCGTTAACCAGCTGTCGTCCCCTTAAGAACGGCAGCCCTCAAAAGTCGAAACTTGTGCGAGCCAAGGATTAACGAGGTCTTACCTTTTTACGTGCGATTCCTAGCACTTTCTCGGGCCATCAGAAAAATTTCTGCAGTCGCCGTGGTTTGAACCATCGCCGACCGGCATCCAAAGTGAATAAAACATGTCGCTTTAACCACTGGGCTACCTGGCCATAAAGAGCCAAACTCCAGTTTACTTCTGACAAGTGTGTAGTAAAGTAAAGCGAATGTATATTGGTAAAATTTCTGTTGTGTTTTCATTGAAGACAATAGAATATTTACCAACTGCCAATATGGTTACAGGTCAGAATTCAGAATATAATGATTTATTTGGGTGCATGCCAAAGAAAAATTGATCAATTAGCAGAATGTACAATTGAAAAAGCAACAGAGAATTTAAAAAAAAATACAAAACACAATGCATATTATTTATACATAAAGAAAGTATCGGTACCTATTTGGTTTTTATTCTCGATATTACATTGAAATAGGCACGGATTAATCTCTACAGGTCTTTTCTGAAGTATTTCATTATACTAATCATTTCAGAGAAATTTATTTTGAACAGAGAAGATTCATAACCCGATATTTTTGTGTTGTTGTTTCGATACAGAAATTGACTAACTGTAAGAACTCCATTTGGTTGAGCAGTGTACGTTCTTCAATAAGAAACCATTATTGTTGTATAATGTTCAGCAGGAGGTCTGTAGGTATATTTGTAAAAAGTGATGTAACATCTTACGAAACTAAAATGTGGTCGTTATGAGATGAAATATTTTTAATTTTTTCAAAAAATTCAAAGGAATCTATTACGTGTTTATCGTCAATTGTGAAAGCATATTTTTCTATTGTTTGTTTTTCTACTGATCATAAATTTAAAAAATATCCCCTTTTTGTATCTGATAGTGCCCTGAAGATGTCAAAATAAATTAACGAAACGTTGGCCTTAAAGAAATACAGTTTTCTTCAATTTATGAACACGAATTAAAAAAAAAGCAAAATCAGTCTTTATTTTTTATTATTGTTAATTGCGGACTTCGTTAAATATTAAAGTATATGATCTAAAAATGGTATGCGCAGAGAACTTGCCTTCAATAATGAAGAAGAGTGTTGTAGTGAAAAAAGTGGGTTGTTGCTGAATCAGACGAAATACGACAATTTTCAACTGGCGCTCGATCCCGAAAAAAAACCTGAATGGAACAATTTGTAGAAAATTTTATGTACTTTCATTTTTAAAATCAAGCGTATCTACGAAAAGTTGATAGTTTTCAAGTTACAAGCAAAAAAATACAGAAAATGGGAATTATCATGTGTTTTGCTTTTTCTTATGTTGCGTCACAAAAATGTGTTAGCAAACCTCAGATTCGGATGCAGCAACCCAAAAACATGTAGAATGGAAGTAATCAAAACTACCCCAAAATTTTCTTATGCTGCTGATCAGAAAAATAAATATTTTCAAAAGAATTCCTGATAGTAGAAGATCCGAACCTAAATCGATCTTCACCGAGCAGATAGAATCAAACTTATTTTATAATAAATTTCGGATATTAGAAAATATATTAAAAATGGGTTGTCTGAAAAAATCCTGGACAGAATATTTTAAATAATTTTTTAAAAAACGATTTTTCACAAAATTTCGTACTCGACTTAAAGTATGAAAACCCCCGTAAAGCTAGCAGAACCACTTTGGAATTTTCAAATTTTAGGCAAACTTTAGGCTAATTTATTACCCTATTCCCAAATTTTTTGCTCTTCAATTGTGAGAGATATCGTGGGTTCTGCTAGCTTAACGTTAAGCTGGCAGAACCAAACCGCCAAACGAATGATTATGAAAAGTATAAGCACACCATAATTTTAGGCTCATTTTAGGCTCACGTTTGAACCCATCGCCGATTTTTTTTAGAATTCGTTTTTTAAAAAAAATCCCTGGTTCTGCTAGCTTTACCGTTAAGCTAGCAGAACCCAACCTTAAAAAAGCTACTCAGAACAAATCCAGTTAGACAATAATTTTAGGCTCTATTCAGGCTAATTTATTACCCAATTATAAATCTTTTCGCTCTTCAGTTGGAGGAGAAATCATAGGTCGTGTTAGCTCAACACTGAGCTGGCAGAACTAAAAGACTAATCGAATCGTTATGGAAAATCTGATCGCACCATAATTTCAGGCTCATTTTAGGATCACATTTGAATTCGTCGCCTATTTTTTTGAAATTCGTTTTTTTTTTAAAAATCCTGGGTTCTGCTAGCTTTACCGTTAAGCTAGCAGAAGCCAACCTTAAAAAAGCAACTCATAACAACTGAAGATCAAAAAAATTTATAATTGGGTAATAAATTAGCCTGAATAGAGCCTAAAATTATTGTCCAACTGGATTTGTTCAGAGTTGCTTTTTTAAGGTTGGGTTCTGCTGGCTTAACGGTAAAGCTAGCAGAACCCGTGATTTAAAAAAAAAAAAACGAATTCCAAAAAAATCGGCGATTGGTTCAAACCTGAGCCTAAAATGAGCCTAAAATTATGGTCTGCTCAGACTTTTCATAATAATTCGTTTGGCGGTTTGGTTCTGCCAGCTTAACGTTAAGCTAGCAGAACCCGCGATATCTCTCACAATTGAAGAGCAAAAAATTTGGGAATAGGGTAATAAATTAGCCTAAAATTATGGCCTAAAAATTTTTTGAAAATTCCAAAGTGATTCTGCTAGCTTTACGGGGGTAGTATGTAACATGTAGGATGTGCAGACATTGGGTTGTCTATTGTTGACCTGGACGAACTACTGGGTTGCCAGGTATAAACAGGTGTGTTGATACCAGTTATTTTTACTTGATGTGATAATAGAAAAAAATGTATCTCAGCATAAGCGCTGTTTTATTGTGAACACGTTGATATAGGGTTGTCTGCGAAAAATTTGGTCCCAATAGAGGTTTGCAAATTTTAAAGATTTAAATTTCAACGCGAGTGAAAATGTAAACAATATTTTAAACAGTATGGAGGGTAGTAGAGGTACCTCTACTTTCCATGGTTTACGTACCGAGCATGCGGACTTTCAGGGTCCAATCAGACACGGCTGCGATGTTCGGTCCTTTGTTATTACACGGTATACTTACCTCGGATCTCTCTGTCACTCATTTTCACACGCGTTGAAATTTAAATCTTTGAAATTTGCAACCCTATATCAACGTGTTCACAATAAAACAACGCTTATGCTTATATCAATTTGTTTCTATTATCACATCAAGTGAAAGTAACTGGTATCGACATACCTGTTTATACCTGGCAACCCAGTAGTTCGTCTAAGTAAATAATAGACAACCCTATGTCTGCACATTCTACATGTTTCATAATTTAAGTCCAGTATAAAATTTTCTTATTATCTTGATGTTGCAAAATTTTATGAAAAATCGTTTTTAAAAAAATAATTTTTTTAGACAACCCATTTTTAATATATTTTTTAATATACGAAATTTATTATAAAATAAGTTTGATTCTATTATCAGCTCGGTGAAGGTCGATTTAGGTTCGGATCTTAGACTATGATTATCACCTTGTACCAATTCTAATCTGATTCACTTAATAAAGTTCTGCTGTATGGTATGCCGAGTACCCTTCGATGTTCTAAATATAGTGTACAGACATTCCCCAATCGTTTAATATTAACTCACTGTCATTATTGTTCATCAGAAAACAAGCCGGTCTGGATAGTTCGCATTGCTGAGAACTCAATCAATTATTTATTAGTGGTATCTTGCAGCGACTCCAAGTATAATGGGACTAATGGGCTTTTATTGCTGGAGGAAATTCAGTCATTAAGTTGCTTTATTTTTATACGAGATCCTTCCAACTCCTTTTCTCCTGTTACAGTAGGTTTTCTCTTACCTCGCATGAGAATGCCACTTTATTATTGTATTCAGAGAATAAATAGTGTGGCACGTAAGATTTCTTACATGGGCTGGTACCAAAACGAATTTAGAACACTTAAAATGAGAAAAAAGTAGCAGGTGGAGAATATTATTGAGGTTCCAACATCAAGGAAAAATTATTTAAACACAAAAACACTCAAAATGGTGAAATGGGGATGCAGATAAGGGGTTAAAAACAGTGGCGTGATAGATGATAAAAAAATCGAAAACTTTTGTATTCAACACTTTTCAACATAACCTCAAATTATCCGTCAAAATGGCGAAAAACCGATTTTTAAGTATTTAATTTTTTTCTCGCATATAAATGATTTTATTCACATGAAAATTTGTAACAATATGTCTTTTTTGATATCGAATTAGCATGATATTTTCGCAATTCAGAAGACGACTATGGTCTGCCACAAGGAACTGTTCTTGGGCTACTATTATTCTCGCTTTATAATAATAACTTATTGTCAATGTTCGGGATTCGCGTATTCTGCTTTAAGATCACTCAGTCATAATAATGCATAGATTATTATTATTTTTATTATTTCATTAATTTTGCGTTATCAGTTACAAGATTTCTCCCTGTGGAACGCTTCCGGGCGATACTTGTTAGGTGGCGATGGACGTTTCCATGCCGAAATATTAATAAGAAATTGTCATTGTGACAAATAAATTAATACCGTCACTTCCTTTCGCCTCAAAAATAAAAGTGATATAATCGCCCCCAAGAGAGAAAAACTAAGTATCATCGCCAGGCTGCTGGTGGCTAGAGTATTGAGCTGTTTTCTGTAGTAATATCCTGACAAAATGCTGAATTTTCAAAAAATACATTCACCTTGCTGTCACGGAAACCGTGTTGCTTAGAAACACCACGAGAGCCTGCTCGAGTGGTGTTTTATACAGCAACACAGTTTGAGCGGCTGGCAAGGTGAAAGAATTTTGAAAATTCTGCATTTTGAAGGGATATTCGACCAGACAATTTTACGAATACATTAAATTATCATGGACTAAATGCGTATTGCAGGACCGGTTCATCTTGTGTCATTAATGTCAGTTGAAGAGTCAAACCGTTAAACTGACGTTTCTATAATTCGCTGATTTCCTAAATTTCAAAATGTGTGTCATTGAAATCTTCATATCTCAAATATATCGAAATATATATTTGTTTAATTTTCACATATCGTTTTACGCCTGTATTGAGTTATGAACATTCGAATTTCAGAAGGTTGCATCCACAGACATTCTACGTCACTCACACAATCCGACAACGTTGGAATCGTGGAGGTATTTGTCGATTTAATGTACGATCTGTCAGAGCTCTTACTGTTGATGAAAAAGGCATTGCTGATATTATATTTACTATAGATTCTTGAATAACCGTTCGCCGATATGGTACTCTTTTTATCGGTTCGACGGAGCAACCAGTATAAAAAAGTGGCAGCAAAAAATGCCAAAATCTATGTTGTATGCTTGAAAACGGTAATAATCCGAAACTTACCTTGGGATGCTACACAACATTCAAGTCACAATTTTTTATTTCATCATAACTGTCGTCAATAGTAGCTACAGCAAAGTATGGTTTGCTTAATAATAATGAGGGTCTTTATTGGGTATAAAAAATACAACAAAAGGCGTAGTTCAAAAACTACAGTGGGACACCATAGTTTTTGTGCTTCGTACTTTGTGCTCAGGAACTATTCGGCACCTGATACAAATAGAACCCTACCTTCTCAGCTACATATAACCCACAGCATCATCATCATAGCCTGATCAAGTAGCCCTATAAAGGATATTCATGCCATCAGAATGAATTCCGAATAAACAGAACTTTCTTCATCTTTTTCATACCTTTCATCTCCACTCTCGAATAGTTTAGATTGCGAGATAAAAATGCGTATATATAATATATATAATAATAATAATAATAATAAAGGCTTTTATTGACAAGACATATTTTTGTTTTTACAAGATTTCTAGATATAGAATTGTGTCTCGTCAAATGGCAGAGTTCAAACTACTTGTTGACACAAGTGTTTGCTCTTCCACTCAACCGTGAAATTTACGGGTGGCAAATTTTCACTGCTAGTTTTAAAAAAGTTTTTCTCCATTTTCACAAGTTGTAAAAGTAATCTCCCTACAACAATTTCACCACAAGAACAACATAAATAATGTCAGCATATGTCAGTGGTTCCAATGTCAGATTCATATCAGTATAGTCTTTCCAATATCAATTGTAGATCATAAAAACTCGTTTCAAAGCCCTACCGATAATTTCGTTTGATATGCCGACATCTCATTAACATGATGATTTATTACTCTCCAGCCAAATATTTCGCATTTTACCGAACGTCAATTAAGGTCACGTGTACCGCGGCGTTTCCTTTGAACCTATACGAGTTGTTGCAATTGATAATGGAAAGACTATACCATCAACTTAGGTCAACAAAAAATACTAGAATCTAGTGAAGACATTCTACGTCACAAGAATGTACATATTCTAATTTTTCCTATGTTTCAAATGCTCTAATTTTTTTATAACTGAATGTTGAGTTGAATCTTTCACAGGATGGGGAGCTAATGCAAAATGGTTTCAAAAAATAACATTCATTTCGAATTTCGAGTTTTAGGAAAATAGCGAATTAAAGTGATTGTTGTAACTATAGAAAAGTATTAATAAGGAAGAGGCGAAACACCGATTTGAAAATACCAGTGTTTTCGAAAAGTCCTTTTCTCATTGGTTTGAATTCAAAAAATGATGGCATTTGGTTGGTTTATATAATATGAGGGAAATTGTCACCGTAATATTCCGACAAAATGCTGAATTTTCAAAAAATACTTTCATCTTGCTGTCACGAAAACTGTGTTGCTTAGAAACACCACGAGAGCTTGATCGAGTGGTGTTTTGTACAGCAACACAGTTTGAGCGACTGGCAAGGTGAAAGTATTTTTAAAATTCTGCATTTTGAAGGGATATTCGATCAGACAATTTCACGAATACATTAAATTATTATTGCAGGAACGGTTCATCGTGTGTCAATAATGTCAGATGAAGAGTTGAACCGTCAAACTGACGTATCTCTATTCACAGAAATTGTTGTAACTATGGAAACGTATAAATAAGGAAGAAGCGAAACACCGATTTGAAAATACCACGGGCTGGACAGTGATTTCGAGAAGTCCTTTTCTCATTGGTTTGAATTCAAAAAATGATGGCATTTGGTTGGTTTATATAATATGAGGGAAATTGTCACCGTAATATTCCGACAAAATGCTGAATTTTCAAAAAATACTTTCATCTTGCTGTCACGAAAACTGTGTTGCTTAGAAACACCACGAGAGCTTGATCGAGTGGTGTTTTGTACAGCAACACAGTTTGAGCGACTGGCAAGGTGAAAGTATTTTTAAAATTCTGCATTTTGAAGGGATATTCGATCAGACAATTTCACGAATACATTAAATTATTATTGCAGGAACGGTTCATCGTGTGTCAATAATGTCAGATGAAGAGTTGAACCGTCAAACTGACGTATCTCTATTCACAGAAATTGTTGTAACTATGGAAACGTATAAATAAGGAAGAAGCGAAACACCGATTTGAAAATACCACGGGCTGGACAGTGATTTCGAGAAGTCCTTTTCTCATTGGTTTGAATTCAAAAAATGATGGCATTTGGTTGGTTTATACAGGGTGTCCGGTAAACCTTGTACAATATTGAATCTGGTGATAGACCAGGTAATGACTGTTCAGAATATTAATTAAGAAAAATAAAACTATAGAAATGAAATGTCGATTATCCGACATAGCACCGATTAATACGAATTCTTCCTGTGTTGTGTCCGTAGAAGCAATAGTTTCCTAATGAAAAAATAAAATACAGCATTGTGCATGAACGGATCTTTTGTGAATAGAATTGAAAAAATCTAGAAGGTGGCTGTCACATTTTGTTTGAACAACTTGTGACTTCTCTAGTAGTTTTTTTAAATTATTCCGCTTGTTTCATTCAGTGGTATTTATTTATTTGTCGTACACACGTTATACTCCACGAGAATATGCGCATATGCACTACATTTATGGTGAATGTGGAGGTAGTGCTACTGCTGCAGCAGCGCTTTATGCAGAACGATATCCGATTACACAATGCCAATCAGAGAAACGCTGATATAGTGTATGTTAATTCAGAAAAACTTCTTCACATCTCATTGAATGTTTCTAAGCAGTTGATTCGTTATTACTCACAATTATTTAATCAGTTCATCTCGATAGGATAAAAATAAAAGATATTACTGACGAAGTCTAATGGAGTTGATTTTAGCTCAGAATAACATCACACTCTAATATAATCGAAATTGTACTCCTTCCAAAAATAATTATCGTATGCTTTATACCATGGTAGAGTCTGGATAAAATGGGCATTCTTTTGTAATGAATATCCATTTCCACTTGGTTATGTTTTTTTCAAACAATAATGTCTGTTGTTAAAAAAATTGGTGAAACTCAAATCTGGCATTTTACCCTCATTTCTTAAAAAATTGTATCGTTTTCTGAAAAACTGTTTTGTACATCTGAAAGCATCAATCATCAGTAATCTTCAGCAACAAAGATATTTGAATTGACACCAAATTAGTAGACATGGCACAAAAAAATCCAAGATGAGGTAGTGATTTTCCAGAAATTTAAAAAATGCTCATTATCTCGAAAACGGTGAGATTTTTACTACGGTGAAATTCCGATATTCTGAACAGTCATGACCTGGTCTATCACCAGTTTCAAAATTGTACAAGGTTTACAGGACACCCTGTATATGAGGGAAATTGTCATTAGAAGTGAGACACACTGTTTGTGCAAATTATTGATGAAGGCTCGATTGTTCATTGATAAATAGAAAAAAAAATTATAATAAAATGAAGTTTTAAGAGTATGATACTCAGATCAATAAAAACATATTGATCTGAGGTATGATACCAACACCACAGACTCTTCCACATTTAATTAGAAAGAGCGGTATTTGTAGAAATAACGATTTTATCAGAAATAACGATTTTAGTAGAAATAACGATAAAACACCGGGCAAAACCGTTACTAACTCACTTCCACAAGAACCCTACCGCGTCCTGGAACGATTACAAGAGTTCCAGTAACTAACCAACGACAAAATCAACTTCGACGTAGCCCAAAGCCCCGCAGATGAAGTAGCCAGTAATGTCACTTCCGCTCCCATATAAATTATGTTCGAAATACGATTTGGAATAGTGAACGTGGAGTAAACCCCCGAAATGGGGATACAAGAGCTGTGATTAATTTATCGAACGTGATGTGGGAATAAGTTGGCGGGCTACAATAGCTCCAATAAAATCGGATAACGGTATTAATATTGGAGAACGCAGGAGACTTTTTCTCCTGACCTTTATACGTTGATAAATGGCACCTTGCCTGGCATCGGACGTACGGGACGATTTATTCGGTTTATCCATCTGGTATGAAAAGAAATATGTTGCTTGGGGAAGGTAACAGGATGAGACGGAATTTCGATTGAAAAAGTCGGATAACAAATGAATCAGGATATAGGATTTGTCCAAGGCAACCTACCGTTTCGAAGTCGGCTTTCAAGACTCCTGTAATATTTAAGTTACTAGTTGCAGTATAGGCTAATGCTAAAACTAATTCTAAACGCCTGAAATAATAATTAAAGTAACAGGCAAGGACCAGGTGGAGAATATTGTTGAGGTTACAACTTAAAGGAAAACAAATTTAAACACGAAAACACTAAAATGGTGAAATGGGGATGAAGTTAAGGGGTTGAAAACGGATTTTTGGGATTTGCGGCGAAACGTGACCTCTTAGCAGGAAATGTTCAATAGAAGAGTTGTAGATAATAGTGTATTCAAAAACTTTTGTATCGAACACTTTTCGACATAACCTCAAATTATCTGTCAAAATGGCGAAAAACCAATTTTTCAGTATTTCATTTTTATTTTCTCGAATAAATGATTTAATTTACATGAAATTAGAGTAACATGTCATTTATGATGTCGAATGAGCACGATTTTTTCGCAATTTAGAAGACGATTAGTTTTCGAGTTATGTATATTTTTTCTAAATAAATACCCTTATCTTCCACGAAAAATTGTTTTTTTGTATTTCAAAGGTCTATAAATGATCATTTAATTTTTGCAATGCCTCTATCCAAATGGTTTATGTAACTTGGTGGTTTTACTGATCGTTCCAAAGCTTAAAATTGAGAGAAACCAACATGTCTCTCTGAATAATCATTTTCTCAATATTTTCAATAGTTGTAGAAAAAAAGTAACAGGCAAGAACCAGGTGGAGAATGTTGTTTAGGTTCCAACTTTAGGTAAAAAAATATTTAAACACGAAAAGACTCTAAATGGAGAAATAGGGATGCAGTTTAGGGGTTGAAAACTTTTTTTGCGATTTGCGGTGAAACGTAACCTCCTAGAGAGAATATTTTCAATTATTTTCGACTTTATTCATTATTTTTATAACAATCTTTTCCACAACTATTGAAAATCATTGAGATCAGAGAGACTTGTTATCGTTTTTTCTCAATTTACTACGTCTGAATAAATTTGATTTTTAAAATGGTGAAGGCACTATCGTATAGTTTCTAACATATTGAGATTCAGTCATTCAGGTTACCATCGATAAATAAGAGACCTATAACTCTATTTCCTTATTTTTTAGTAAACACAATTAGTTTTTGAGAATGCTGAGTGTGTCCTTCCCTAAAAAAGTGTGGATTTTGATCACTCCAATAAAGCAGTTTTGCTTATTGACTTTTGAGAGTTATCATAGAAAGTTAAAGTTTATAATAGTACATTATTTTAGTATGGAATGAAGTAGGTATTGATATAACTTTAATAATTTCATAACCTATTTCACTTACCATTTTCTATATAGTAAGACGTTTCGTTGTAACGATCATCAGTAAATCCGGGACGTTTGGCTTTGAGCGCTTTCGTTTCTAATTTTGCCTGGAACAAGAGAAAACATTTTCAATAAATAATTTTGGCACATGCCTTTTCTTCAATAGTATTGAATTATAATGTTTCGATTGGAGAAAACGAGTAGATACAAATTCAAATTATGTAATAAGCAGATGGAAAATGTTTATAGGGACGCTCCTGGATAAAGAGGACCTCCTGTAGAACTATCCCTTGTAGAACTTGCATATAATGGCTAACTCTAGACAGTACCAGGGCATAATAAAACAAAAGGAGGATTACTTGATGTGTCCAATACACTTTCCAAAATTGTAATTTGAAGCATGTGGAGTTGAAAGAGTTGGTAAACATTTTTGCAAGAGAATTTTTACGAAAGATGAAAGCACAATTCAAAATTTGAATGATTTTTCTCCACGATCATCACAGAATTTGCCAATTCTGATATCAAATTTGATTACAGAATGCTGGAATTCTCTCTCTTGAGATTGAAGAAATATTCTGCAACACCTCTGCCCCCATGCAATTTAAATGTATTTACATTCTCTCTCTTGTGATAGAATAATATTCTCACACTGGTTAGCAATAATAACATTAGCCTTGACGCAGTTGATTGGGTGCGTCTAACAGCGTGCAGCGGTTGCAGCCGCTTTTACGCTTCATGTGATAGACGGCTGACAGAGCTCTTGTAGCTGATGTAGATACATAAAGCGCTTTATTTTCCGCTAGATTAATTTGAAGCGGTTCAGCGGCCTGTAATTTGACATTTTAGGGACCGTCTAGTAGACTTGTGAAGCGCTTATATGCTTCATCCAGCAAAGCGCTTTCCGCTTTTCTCTCATAGACAGCCATTGTCATCGTAGTGGCAAAATTTGAGTAAGTGTCAAAATTATTGTTGTCACGTTTCCTATCTTTGATCGTGGAGAAAATATAGTCTGCTACTCGGTTAGAATGAAAATTCGTGATGCTCGTGGTTCCTCACGCTCGCCTTCGGCTCGCGCTCGGAACTTTCCACTCGCATCGAATTTTCATTCTAACCTTGTTACACAATATACTGTTCAAGGCCTCCTTACCTTACTATATGATTTAGAATATAACAGTGGATGAAAAACAGTTTTAAAATAGGTGCAGACATCATCAGAGGTAGTTCTGCAACCCGTGAAGAATGTGCTTTTTTCTCTTGTTGCAAATAACACTGTCTCTAATCAATGGTGATTACACCCTATTTGTACTGGTGCCATTTTTGAGAACCTACTTGAAATTTTACCCCTCAACATTGCTATGAATTCATGATAGTACATCAAGATTTCAATTATTTGACCTCATTAAAACTCATAGTATGTCGATTAAACATTGGTAATACGTATAGGAAAAAGAAAAAAAAATTGCTAACAAAATCTCTGATTGTCACAGTTAATAACAAAATTTTACTATATGTGGGAAAACCCTCTGACAACGAGATATTTGAAAATCATTATTTAATATGGGAAAAATTGGGTTAAATATTCATGTTCAAGCATAAAAATAAATTAAATTATCAATATTGAGAAGGGTAACGGTGATTTGTTAAATCACTACTCGAATATAGGGAAGAACTTAGCATCAAACATCAGCAGAAATCTAAACCATTATGGTAAGACGAAATTATCATCAAATTCGATATTTCTACATACAGATACACTTGAAGTAATGAATATGACTACTCATTTATTAAACAATAGTATATTGTGCAACAAGTGCAGAAAAGTGCTAATTTCTCACGAGTTTGAAAAAGTTGCGGCACGAGCGCAAGCGAGTGCTGCAATTCAAACGAGTGAGAAATTGCATTTCTGCTCTTGTTACAGACTATACTTTTTCTAAAACACCCTTTTTGCTAAAAATAATACTATACTATGAGACGGAATGAAATGTCAGTGAATCATTCTTATATTTTCCTCTTGAAGTTGAAGGTAGTAAATTCAATGACAATGAATTAACTTGTTCTCTTAGTTCTGGCGGAGTATTTTCAATTTCAGAACTGTCGCTATCCATTTTAGTTCAATCTCATTAAAAAATGACGGGACAAGAATATTTTACGAATATTTTATGCTTGACGTTTGTTGACATTCAAATGATTCGATAGATGTTGCTCCGTTGCCTAGCAATGGGTAGTGTGTATGTGGGTATTTGAGACAGCAGTAGTGATGTCTATGATTTTTGTTCAGAATATTATGAATTTGTACGACAATTTCCCTCATATTATATAAACCAATAGACTTTGTCTATTCATTCTTGAAGTTGCCTGATCGAATATCCCTTCGAAATGCAGAATTTTCAAAATATACTTTCACCTTGCTGTCACGAAAACTGTATTGCTTAGAAATTAGGTACTGAAAATTGTTGGCACAGAAATGTCACTTTGCGGCACACTAATGTCAAATTTCAATTATTGTGAGAAATAATTATGTTTGCGAACGTAAAACTATGCAGAAAAGCATGTTTTGGAGTGTGGTTGTAGAAAAAAAAGTTTCTAGATATGACGATCTGCAAGCAGAAACATGGCAAGCTATCTAAATGTATACAGTGCTGCTTTTTTCAGCCCCTGTCCAATTTTGAACAGTATCACAGTTACTACTTTTTCAAATGAATGACATTGTGGTTGCCCGATAAAGAGAGTTGGGGCACATGAATTACTCATTCAAAATGGCAGGGGGTCAAATTACACATCGTTCAAAAGAAAATTCAATTCTCTTTTTAACCATATGAATTTGTTGATTTTCGTTAACACGTATTTCCACAAATTCGATCTCTTTGCCTTTCGAAATTTTCAAGTTGATGTGCTCCCAGCGCCATCTGTTGAGTATTTACAATGTATCTTCTCTCAAAAAATAAGATCGGTTATACCATTCAAAATATTTTTCGTACCATTATTCCACATGAAACTGTTCAAAATCATATCCGAACTTATACTTGATATTTCGAGTGTATATGGTAAAAAAAAATATCAACGAAATCCGAAAAAAATTAGATGGATTTTTGAACAAATAAAACTACTTTCACCTTCCCATTTCGGCTTTTGGGAACAAAGTGTACCCAAGATGCATTTCACGGTTTAACAAAGATATTTACGAATGCTTACTCAAAAAAAATCAAAGTTTGGGCCGAGTTTTATATTACTATAAGGCTTTCGACATAGAGGACCATTCTACGCTTCTGCCAAGCTAGATGATAATATAGGATAAGAGCAAACGTTTTACTCAAAATTATGAGACAAATACAAAAAAAACAATATTCCAAAATGAAGGAGAAACTTATCATTGTGGTGTACCTCAGGGGACGTTGTTGAGACTGATGCAAATCACAGTATTTCAATGAGACAGTCAGCAAAATTAGAAGTTTTGCTTCTTCTCCGCTTGAAGAAGCTGTTGTACAGCGAAACAATTGTCGCGGGTTTTGTAAACCTATTTATAGTGAAAATCTTTTAAACATAGTTTTATTATGGATATAAATCGTAGAATGCATAAAAGAATTAATTTTCATTATTGGGTAGATATAATCCATTTCTAGTCCTTCCCCACAATCCGCAAAGACGATTTAGTATTAATGTTTGGTGTGGTTTATTTAGAGGCAGAATTATCGGTCCATTTTTCTACCATGGTTCTTTGAACGGACTCCGTTACATTTATTTATTGACATTTATTTATTGGAAGAGTTTTTCGATGATCTTGATCTGGAGGCTCCTCAGTTGATCTAATTTTAGCAGGATGGATCACCAGCACATAATATCAGATGGATTGCTACAAATGGTCCTGTTAAGTAAAGTAAAGTAAAGAAAGTTAAGTAAAATGAGGTGTACAAAATAAAACATAATAATGTAGGTGAACTGAAAAATTATATTGAATCACTAGCAAATCTGAACAACACATGTACTGAGGCCGCAAATTATATCAATAGTTATTGTCAAAAGAACAACCTTATATTAAATCAAAGCAAGACTGAATTAATCATGTTCTCCTTGAAGGATTTGAACAAAAGCCTTGTGATAAAATTACATGATGGATTTATTGAACAAAAACAAGTAGTAAAGTACTTGAGTGTCTTAATAGATTTTAAACTTTCATGGATGTATCAAGTCGATAACGTTCTAAAAAGATTAGCGAGACATTGTTTTGTAATCTGGCAACTTCGATCAAGAATTGACCAAAATCTTCTAAAATTGTACTACTATTCATACGTTTATTCAACCATGAATAATGGAATTCGCCTGGGGCGACAGTTCTAGGTCTAATGAAGTTTTTATTCAAAAGAAAAAGATTCTACGTAACATGATGTTCAAACCTAGGATGTTTTCCTGTCGCCAGTTGTTTAAACAACTTGAGCTTTTAACGTTACCTTCTCTCTTCATTTTGGTTTTGCCGATCAAATTATACAACCACTTGCCCACTAGGCTTAAGATATTATCAAATGTGAGTAAATTCAAATATGAAGCTCGAAAACGGGGTTTTTTATTCAGTTTCAGAATATTTGTGTTGTAACCTGGTATAACCACCTTTACATGTACACTTTATATACTGTCGTTTATATACTTTTTTATTCTCTGTTTTTGTCTCTATACACTGTTCTTTATATACATTATTTTATATTATATTATTATATATTTATATACTGTACTGTTCGTTTTTCAACAGATTGTATAAAATTGACTTGACAATATCCTATACTTATGTATGTATAAGTCTGATTGGAAATAAAGAAATTGAATTGAATTGAATAATTAATAGAATTGATGGCCGAACTGTGTTGAATGCCACACGTAGTGTCAATAGAAGGGCCCAAATATGTGTTCAACAAGAAGGCGGTGTTTTTGAACATTTACTCGATATTTTATAGCGCTTTATCAAATCCGTTTGTTATAAATGTTTCCTATTAATAAAACCGTCTTATCTTCACCTTTACGAAAAAATGTCAAATAATATTTGTTGTTGAGAATGTTATTACGAATCGAAATGCATGAAAAAATATAGTGTGTTTCATTGAAAAAAATATAATTTTATGAAATATTCTGAAAACGCGACTGTCAATTTTTTGTTTTGTTTTCGGCATTGAGAAGGCCATTAAAAATGCTACTAGTTTGCCCCTTTAACCGATTTCATAGCATCAATAATAACGGAGTTGGCAATGGTGCCGACTTAATCTGGAACACCCTGTATAATTAAGAGACTTATTAGCATTCACTTCAACCGATTACTGCCATTACTGGCATGAAGACTAATTCTTCTGATAGCTTCATATACGTCGAACGAGTACACTGAAGACACCGATTCATCCTGATGAAATCCGACGGTTCAAGGACTCCGGTCGGTTTATGTCGCAACTATTAATGTCTCTTCAGAGGCCGCGACCGCTGACGACCGCTGGAAACCATCACGAGGGACAGCTTTGCGGTCCCCCGAAGGGTTAAACATTATAAATCAGTAATCGAGGCTTTGATCGCTCGTACATAAACAAAACACGGCTCGGACGTAGGCCTCGGACATCGCAATCGCGTGTTAGCGTGTTTATTGCGCCTCGAGATAGCTCGATAACTCGATCCTTCTAATCAGACTAGGTATATTAAGTGTTGCGGTCATTCCGCACGGGGAACTTATGGTCAGAGATATAGTCCGAGAGACTGTGTGGAATTGCTGTAAAAATTGGTCACGATTGTCAGAACGACCCAAAAAGTGAGATCACCATGTTTTTAGAGGCAAGTAGTTTTTTGCTTCAGGTTCTCACTTGTATAGGATTTTATCCTATTCTGATTTACATGAAAAAGAAATCCTGTAATATTCAGAGAAACCCAGAAAGCACAGGTTACTTAAATAACGTCGTAATGACGTCTTATTCAAGTTACTATTGGCCCATGACGTCCACGACTAAAATGTGACCTACAAATGAAGGCATGGTGTCGATTATTATAGGAAGTCATAACGACGTCCCTACAAAGCCAAAAGACCCCTCACGAAAACATGGGAAATAGGCTCTCGGTCTCTCTCTCTCTTCTTCAATTATTGTCTGTCGGCTTCCATTCGGCGCCATGTGGACATGCCCCGCTGCGAGAAATCCGTTCCCAACCGGGCTCTAACCGGCGTAGACAGCGAAGCTATATCGGGGGGACGCAGTTGTCTTGCTCTAGGCATCACTGCATCCCATATAAATTTACACTTTTTAACAAACACTTTAATCTTGGGTCAATGCACGTCCTCAGACGGCGGACATTACACACATTAACCTGACTTCCAACACAAGGCCGCCGTCAACCGCTGCCGGAAGGCGAATCCTTGGCTCTCGGTCAAATTTGCTGAAATTCGATATATTCAATGAAAACATTGTAAATGACCTAAAAAAATTAAAGCACCCTTTATCTAAATGAAAGGAAATATGGAAGGACTGAATTCATCAGAAAGTTCCCTCATCTTCTATTCAATCAACAGTAACACTAAATTATGTTTTTGTAGCAAAATACGACCAGTCAATTGTTTCCAGTGTAAGGATATAATAATAATGGGTCTTTACTTTTCTTTTACAAATACAAAAGTTAATGTAGACGATTACTCTTGGGAGGCGATGTTCAATATAGTTGTTCTTACACATAACCCCTCCCCCCCCCCCCCCCCAGATACCAACCAGATAAAAAATCGATACATAACAGGTGCTAAACATAAGGATAATATTAACAAAAGAATTACTATTACTTACTAGCAACAAAAATATATAATAAAACTCCAAGAACAAAAACTACTGATTTGTTCTCAATGACAGTAAGTGGGATTTCATATGTTTTCGGAACGAGAATAGTGCATTTTTGTTTTTTATGTATTTTGGAACATAGTTGAATATTTTTACTGAAACATAAGAGAACGATTTTTGAAACGTAGCGGTGGAGTGGGCAGGTATATTGTAAAGATTACAAGTTCTAGTAGTAGTAGGTCTGAGAACCTTCGATCAGCTTAGAATAGAGATATATCGGGGTATGAAACCTGTTGACCTTATAGATAAGACAAGCCATGTGGAGGGTGAATCTATATCAAGACTGAGCCAATTTGATCTGCAAAGCACATTGCTAATGTGGTCAAATTTTGTATTTTTGGGAGCTTTTTTTATCTCTGTATGTAAGAACAGGCCAATATACCACGTTACAGTACGCCAGAGATAACAAAATCAGAGAATCACAAAGTTTCAATTTTTACCTACATCACGGTGCATAAAGAGCAGTTTAAGTTTTCCATAAGCTCTCTGTATAAGAGAATTCACATGTCCATTGAACTTTAATTCATTGTCCATCTAAAGGCCCAAATTTTTACATTCATCTACTGCTACTAATCTTGAATCATTGATCCTAATTTCAAATAGCGGACAGCAGCAAGAGCATCTTTGTCTTTACCAAAGATCATGAATTGAGTTTTGTTTTCATTGAGAATGAGGTCATGCACATTTGAAAGTGCAGAAATGTAGCTCAAATCAGAGTTTATTCTTTCGCACGCAACGTGTACATCATTGATTGAAAAAGATAAATACAATTGTGTGTCATCCGCATATTGGTGGGTGGTACAAAATTCGATACTTTGTGGAAAATCCGCCGTGTAAATGGAGAACAACATAGGCTCAAGGATACTCCCTTGGGGTACACCTCACGTAATTCTTCTACTGGAAGATACCAAATCTTCGTCAAGCACTGTTTTTTGAGAGCGATTACTCAGGTGATTCCTAAAAAACTCAACAACGCCTTCACTGATATCGAAAATTTTTATTTTTTTATACAGGAGGTTATTGTTAATAGTATCGAAGGCCTTACTAAAGTCCAGTAGAACCAACACACTATTTAATTAAGAGTCTTGTGCTCTGAATAAATCATCAGTAATATGAGAAAGGGCAGTAGTTGTACCGTGGTCACCACGAAAACCGGATTGTGTAACAGCTAATATATTATTGTTCTCTGCGTATAGTTTCAACTGTGTTGAAATGATTTTTTTAAATGTTTTAGATAATGGCAATATACTTATTACTCAAAATTAAAAAAAAACTCATATTTTAAAACAAGACACAAAACACATATTTATCGCATAGAATACACTGAAACTATAATGTCTTACCAAAGTAAAATCTGTCTTATTTCTACTAATTTCTATTTCTACTAACAAAACAGTTTTTTTCTTTGTCAATCTTACCCAAGTTCGACGTTTTAACGAACTTTGTTCGCTCATATATGAGAAACGACACATGCAATAGTTATTTAATCAACTAGGGTATTAATGAAGGTGATTAATGATCGAGATATTTTAACTCGTGAGCGAAGCGATCGCGTTAATGTTCGAGATCATTAATCGCATTTTAATATAGGAGTTGATTACAATACTTTTCCGTCGACCTAATAATAGTATGAAAGAAAATAAAAAAAAAATTTGAGAAATTTTCGTGGTTCAGGATTCGAACCCCCGATCTATACATCCGGATTGTCTTCGTTCACTCGCATTTCACCTCTGCGCTATGGAGCCCATGTATAAAATGTCGCGTTTTGATGAGTTGAATATTTGCTACATTTTCCAAAATTACTTGCTATACATAATAATGAAAATAATAAATTTTTCATGGATTTTTTGCTTTTATCAGGCAATAAACTTAAAACTGCCACTTTAGCGGTTTCCGCAACATCTGGCGGTATCAACGTGAAATTATTTTCGATATTCATTATTTAGATTGGAAAATTATGGGTCAAAATTTTACAGCGCACATAAAATCTGAATCCGTTGATGTCTGGTTGCCATGCAACACGCAAAATCATGCATTTACAGAGAAATCGATCATTAATGACAAATTGAGCATTGATAGGGGTCATTAATGGTTGATTTTGTTTGCATTGAAGCATATTAAACAGACATGTTAATTCCTGATAAAGCTCCTACAAATATGGGCGATGGCTCATTCGATTCGGAATGACGTCTAGAAAAATGTATAGAAAATATGCATTAGCATATAAAAAATTGCAATTGTTATTAACAAATTGACAGGAAAAAAATATGGCATTTCCTTTTTTGTTAATAACTCAAAAATTATTAACATTTAAGGAATATTATTATTATTAAAGAGGAGGAAATTTCCTAGAACCAAGTTTCGACTCCCGGTTATAAGCCATAAAAGAAAGAAACTGCAAAAAAAATCTCAATTTTTTTTAAACAAATGCTGATAAACAATAGTTATAAACTTGATCATTAGCTTATTTCAAAGATTAATCAGTTCTTCATAAGAATAATCTGAATGTCCATTATCGTATCGCTGATAGTTTATAAGTTTTATCAATTTGTAACTTGACAAATCATGGTGCCGGTTCAACTTCGGTTCGGTGTAATATTTTAAAGTTTAAAAAAAACAGAAGAGAATTTTTTTAGTACTTTGATTTGCCGACATCATAAGACATGATACTTTTCTTAGCTCTACAAAAAAAATAAAACGGTTGTTAGAATTTGTTTATAACAAATTGTTAAGTTAATATCAATATTATAATCAATATCAATAATAATAATCAATATTTATATCGTCAAATTCATAGATGGGCTCAAACAGCAGTATGACTCCGATGCACATTTTCATCTGGAAATCAAATTTTTATCAGCAGTAAGCAGTCTTCGTACCATTAGAATTCGTGGTCAAATACAGATGAAGTCAAAACAAATTGAAGAATGCCTTCAATGAACTGGCATAACAAAACATAGCCACATGTGTGTGTTGGTGCCGGCACAGAGAGGAATAGAAGACAAATAAAAAAAGACCAACTTGCAAAACAAGCATATGAATCATCATTCACTGGCCCATCCATAACTAGTGTTTGGAATTTGCAAACCCCGATACTGAAACCTAATGAATGAGTGGTAAAAACAAAACGTCATACATTGGTACCATATCGAAGGGCACTGACACAGCTCAGCTATTGTGAGGCACTTGAACTGAACACTGACAGCTGACATTGTCAACTTAAATTTTTTTCACGTTGAGTTGATTGAAGTTCTTGTTGAGTAGGTTACTCATAAGTAAGTTGTTCGAGGTTGTGTCTCGTCAAGTAAAATCCGAATAGAAAATTATTTTGTTTCCGGAGATTTTGACTCGTTGAGACTCCTTCATCAATGCCATGGCAGAAATGATACCGGAATATAAGGGAACAGAGAGATAAAAGAAAAAATTACAGAAAATATCACAACACGGAATGAGACAATTCTTGCACATATGACTGACAATGTCGAAATCATTTGTAATGTATTTCAAGGGTTTCCAACTTTCAACAAAAATAGTTCAGCATACCTAACTACATAATATTCATCTTTTTCCAAAAACGTTGATTTTTTTTGTGTTGTTTTTGTTTCAGTTTTGTATCAGATTTGGAGATCAGATCTTTCTTTGTCGAAAGTCAAATGAAATCTGAGATAATAACTTAAATCTAATACAAACAGAGTTTTCAACAAGTTTTGATAACGGTCTTCGAAAAAAACATTGTTCATACGAATGGTCATTTTGCATAATTTTTCATGCCAAAAATGGACCGTAACCGTTAATTTCGAAATGCGAGAATCGATTATTATTTTTGAAAAAGGGCTAACATGAACCTGAAATATCTCACCCCGTAACCGCTTAATAATACCTACTGATTATTGAATATAGAAATATATAAAAATAGAGGGCAAGTAAACAAGGAAATTACTCAAGCAACCTGGAGTTACCATCTCCGTAGTAAAACAGCGCATATTAAAATAAATTAGAAAATTAATAATTTTTAGGTAACCTAATCTACACAATTTTGAATATATTAAAGTGAAATAGTTTTGAAATACGTATTACATTACACGTACTTGATGTACAATACAACATTTGAATGCATTTTCGAGAAATTTCGATTTTAACACTCTTGCTCCCGGACTATGAGATGCAGAGATAGCGGCCAGTTAGAAATAGAGTACCTACGGAAAGGGTAGCAGATAAGAGTATGAGAAGGTCGTATGTGCATATAGAGGAGGTGCGCCATCCTGTTGGAAGGTAAATAATTCATACCTTCATATCTTCGGTTTCGATGGTTCATACGAATCGATTTGTTTTTCATATTCAGAGATATATTCGATTTCGATGCTAAACATGGGGTTGTGTACATTTTGCACAAAATTTGCATTTTCAGAAATGCTATAACTCATTCAGATATCTTGAAGTGGGTTTCCGCAAGATCGGGGTGAAAAGTCGAAGAGCACGATGCTGTAGTAAATTTTCTCGTTTATCATATAGACCAGGATCCCACGACTATTTTCAAAAATGATTAATAACAGGCTGAATGTTCCTGAGTAGCTTCATTTTGCCGAGACGCCTAACTTCTTCCTCTACGAAAATTCTCGATAGTGGTAGCTAATAACATGCGCAGGCGTCAATCATGTCGATTGGGTGAGTGCAAAAAAGTCATTAACAGTTAGTTTTTCAGTTGAACCTCGAGATAATTCGATAAAGTACTCAAAAAAACTTTTGTCCTACAAAATGGATGGTAGGACTGAAGAGTCCCCCACTCCCTACATGTACCAATGACGCGGACCTAAGAAATTATTAGTAACTAGCGGATGTATTTACCGTTGCTTGGTTAATATTTGTATAATTAAATGGTCATATTGTCCTACAAATTGAATGGTAGGTGTTCCCAGTCCTACGCTCAGAAATTGCCAATTCCATGGGTAAAAAATAATTATTAGTAACAGGCAGAATCTTCGTGAGTAGCTTCGTTTTGATGAGACGCCCAACTTTTTCCTCTACGAAAATTCTCGAAAGTGGTAACTAATAAAATGCGCAGGCGTCAATCATGTAGATTTGATAAGTGCAAAGAAGTCAGTAATAATAGTTAGTTTTTCAATTGAAACTCGAGGTAATTCGATAAAGTACTCGAAAAAACTTTTGTTCTACAAAATGGATGGTAGGTCCTAACCAGTGACTGCACAGGTTACCGTCATGAGATCTGCTTGGTACACCTCTGAAGTTGACAACGTAACCTGTAATTTTAATGGCTTCTCTCCACTCAGATGTTGTCAAACTATCTTGTGTTCTGATCCATGAGTTTGCAGGTCTGTATTGATTTTAAAGTTCAGCCCCCCTTCCTTTTTGTTTAATTTTTTTTTTAATTTGGAGTACCGTAAAAGGTGGTGACTTGAAATCACGGGGTTCTCTTGAAACCTTCTACACAATTTTATTGATACTTCTACTGACATCTGTGGGAGAGTAGTGGAAGCTCCATTTTCTGGCTATTCCTTGTATATGCATGCCTAACCTAAAATAACTGTGTTTAAACCGTCTAAACTGAATCGTTCGTCTCAGAAAAAAATCAGTAGTATTGACGTGAAATCGTGTGGAATATAAAAGGTGAATACTTCCATATGTACTGACTAATCCAAGAACTGTAATTGTGAGTAATATTTATTTTTCGACTTGGTATACTGTCGGCTAGAGATTATAATCCATGAACAGCTTTCAATATCATGAACAAAAAACACCGGCTTTATTTATTTTCGTCATTTCAGGGGTCACTTGAAACAAAATGTTAAAGGCATATAAAAGGAAGATTGGAGCCAGACCATATGTGAATTACGAAGAAGAACATTTGCAACGGGCCATTAATAAACGAAGAACGGTAGGAACAAGCTACAAAGATCTTGAGGAAGAGTTTGGTATTCCTGCTTCCACAATTTTCCGAAAGGTCAAAGGTAAACATCCCAAAACACCTGGTGGACAAACTCATTTGTCCAAAGAGGATGAGAGGGCTATAGAGGAAGCTCTAGTAATTGCTGCAGAGTGGGGTTATCCATTTGAACCCGAAGATGTTAAGGTTTTTGTTCAATCTTATCTCAACAGAATGGGTAGACGCATTCCAATTTTTACCGAAAATAAGCCTGGGGAACAGTGGTATAAAAATTTTTTGAAGCGTCACCCAGGATTATCTTCTAGATTCTCACAGTGTATCAAAGCCAGTCGTGCAGCAATAAGTCCCAGTATCATCAATAAATATTTCGATGAACTGGAGGTTAATATGAATGGCATTCAACCAGAGGGTATCGTAAATTACGATGAGACGAATTTTTGCGACGATCCTGGCAGGAGTAAAGTTATCGTGCGACGAGGATGCAAGAGAGCCGAAAAAATAATGGACACTTCTAAATCAGCAACATCCGTGATGTTCGCAGTTACTGCGTCGGGGGTAATGTTACCCCCCTATATTGTATACAAGGCAGATCATATTTGGCAAACTTGGACAGAGCGTGGTCCAAATGGAGCCAGATATAACAGGAGTAAGTCAGGATGGTTCGATCAAAATTTATTTGAAGACTGGTTCTTAACAATTGCAATGGATTATTTCAAAAAGTTGCCGCGCGGACCGAAAGTTCTAATAGGCGATAATCTAGCCAGTCATTTGTCCCTAAAAGTTATTACTGAATGCCAAGCAAACGACATAAAATTCATTCTTTTACCACCAAATTCTACTCATCTATGCCATCCTTTGGACGTGAGTTGTTTCAAGCCAATAAAAGTAGCCTGGAGGCGTGTCTGGAAAGAATGGAAGAGAACTCACAAAGGTGTCATCAGAAAAGATATTTTTCCGTCTTTATTGAGACAAACAATTGAAAAAGTGGGAGTTGCTTCTGTGGAAAATATAAAATCAGGATTCAGATCAACTGGGTTAGTGCCACTGGATAGAACAAAAATTCTATGCAAATTGCCAAAATATGTTGAACCTGAACATGCGGTGAATGTTCTTAAGGACATTCTTAATGAAACACGATATAAGACAGCTGATACAACTGTAAGAAGGAAGAAGACAAATCTCGAACCAGGTCAAAGTGTTACTGCCTCCGATATTATGGCGTCTGCAACTAAAGAAAAAGATACAACGAACAGGCGCAAAACAAAAGAAAACCCCCAAAGGTAATCATTCAGGACAATGAAACATCTGATGATGATACATTATTGTCTATTTCTAAGGCTGCAGTACAGAGAAAAATATTGGACCAAGTGGAAAGTGATAAGGAAAACAATTCAGAAGATGTTGAATTGATTGAAGAGGAGCTTCAAGAGGCAGAAGAAGCATCTAAAGAAACAGATAAGATTGAAGATTTCAACTCCAAGGAGCTCTCAGAAGGTGACTTCGTCATAGTAGAATTGAAAACAACAAAAGGAATTTCGAGGAAATTTGTGGCGAAAGTACTGGAAGTACTGGCAGGTGACACCTTCCATTGTTCTTTCCTCCGGCCTAGTACTAAAATTCAGAATATTTATATTTTCCCCCAAGTGCCAGATGAATCACTAGTCAGGAAAACTGAGATTAAGAAGGTTCTTTCTACTCCTGAAATGATGCGGAGAGGTAGTTTTCGATTCAAAGATGTTGCATTGATTTAAAAAATCAAACTCATTCTATGAATATCACTAAAAAAATGTACGTTGTCATTTTTCTGAATAATAAACGTTTCTCTGATTTAATTCACATTTCTTTCATTTTAAAATAATTCCCGACGAATTTTTCAGTCAGTATAAATTTTAAAACATGGTGCGCATTTCAAGTCGCCTATACAGCAGCAAAACATGCAATATCTATGGAAAACAATCCGTATTTCAAGTGACCCCTTTTTGGTGGTGACTTGAAATGACACCTTTTTTTTAAAAAAAGCACACATATATTCAACAAAAAAATATTTTATTCAACTGTATCCCTTCATTAGATTCTAAATTTTGATATAAAAATATCAAGTTTCATTTTCAGATTTTTCTCGAATTTTTATCACTTCTGAAAATTTAAAACCATTTCAAGTCACCACCTTTTACGGTATTCGTCTTCTCTCAATATCTTTCGTAATTTACGACCAGAGTAAGGCCACTTATCACCCTCCAAACTTATTTTCAATTTTTGTATACATAAATCAGCTTTTTCTTCGAAAGACCTCACTCTTTCCGAATAAACATTCTCGTGCATTCTAGCCTACTACAAATGTTGAAACTTTGTAAAAAAACATCCCACGGAGCACGAAAAATACCAAGACCCTTTACTTTCGGAGAGGAATATAGCATACTATCTGGAATATCAAATGGTAAATCCAAAATTTCCTTTAGAGATGACTTTATTAATTTATCAATGTCTGCAAAATATTTCATTGGTAATTTGTCAAGAGGAGTAGATTGGAAGGAATACACTAATGAAGGCCACATGGAAAAGTTGAGCACTCGACATTTTTGCTGGTATTTCAGTAAAGGAGATTTGATTAATTTTTCAAAATTTGTTTTCAAATCATCAATAACTTTTCTAGAATCCAAAGTTATTTCATCTTTGAAAGACACTCCCAAATATTTTATATTCATTCCATCCTCAACAGAAAAAAAAACTTCAAGGACATTCTCTCAATACTTATAGCTATTTGCTATCTTCATTTGTATTTCAGTTTAAATTGTATCCCATTCAGACCAACATTCATCAGGTTACGCCGAGAATGCAAAAGTAATACTCTCCACGGAAAATGCATTCTTTCCAATAAAGGAAACTCATCTGTTGACGTTAGGACGAAGCGAAGCGGAGTTGGCGTAGGACAAATAACCTCAACTTTGATGAAACTTAGTGCATATATTTCAATAAACGACAAAAACTTGATGGGGAAGTGGTAAACTTCATTTTCAGTTTGGTACGTCGTTAATACAGTGTTTATTTTCGACTACAAACAAGACGGGAAACTGATATTCCTGGGAGGAACACGATCAGTGGCAGCTCATCAAGGGAGACTGATAATTTTTCAGAATTTCTAACAGATATTCGTCGTATTTTGAAATTCTCAATTCCTAGGAAATTCTAGGGTTCAAGTCATATTTCTCCAAAAATCCTTCAACTTTCCATTTTAACCAATTAAGAGCCGTCATATTTCACATTAATATGTTCCATTAGCTTGAACTCGTTTGAGATTCTATATAAGTACTAAGAAATTTTTCGAAATTTTGATGGAAAAAACTCTAACTCAACTCTGTAACTTGAACTCTATTTCAAAATAAACACAACAGTACTCAAGACAATTTGATGTTGATTCCGGACGAATGGCTCTTTTTTTGACAGAATCTAGAATTTTTGTATGTGTTTGGGGAGAGCACTCCATATATGGAAACAGTGTGAATACAAATGGCATTTAGATTGTTACTTGGAAAGCGTTATCATCATGTGAGATATGCGGTTCCAATCGCAATATTTTGCTATTGGAAAAAGGCGAATTGGCAGATATATGTCTCATGGAAAGGGTTGTAAAACAGTTGAAGTAGCTTTAAGTAGAATAAAATTCTACCATTTGTTCATTTTATTTCGTACTGTCTAGTTCGTAGCGGAAACAACGCTCATTCTGCTCACTGAATAATCCATACACCATTACTCTAAATCAGGACATGCTCATGCTTTTCGTAATAGAAGTGCTGGATTATCTGGCTGCACCGCAATCACAGTCAAATGAAATGTTGCCCTAAGTAAATAGAGCATTTGCACACCATCAATCTGCATCACCACTGTATATTCTGATTCCATTCACTAGCTCCGTATCTACGAGGCCAGTCTCAACCTGGTGGCTTAGAGTTGAAGTTGACGAAGGATGGTACACAAAGCTCTGGCAATTTGAAAGGTCAAATCCATTCTCTGGTGTTTTTGTTGTAAATAACTGGATTACTGGATTACTAGAACGTAACCTATTGTGTCAAATTTCGGGAATGTTCTAGTTCCGTGAATTCCCTGGTCATGGCAGTGACCGTCAAAGCTGTCTTTGACTGGAAAATTCAAAACATGCCTACTAGTTTGCAACCAGCATACTGCCTCTTCAAAATATCGATGTCGACTATGGTGTGCCTCAGGGCTCTATGCTGGGGCCACTACTATTTATCAATTATCTACACGACTTTTTTCATTTTATATCTTCAGTTTTCTGGGTGTGTTATGCGAATGATTCCACATTGATTCAATCCCACAAACAGTTATTCGTATACTTGACGAAATAGACCGTCAGATAAAATCTACTTATCCATTTGCGCCACTCAAGCCATTATGTTTTTCGGTCTAGTGACGATGTAATGTAAGTTTTCATAGTTTCGATGGGCTTGTGTGGGAAAATCTGTTAAGATCTCGAATTTTCCTTACAAAAGAACGCCCTAAACTTAACCATTTAGCCACCTGCAACACTCAAGCCTTTGGTATTCCGAAGCCAGGTTCTATTAATTAATGATTAGGTGAACAGGGATCGCGTTAAAATATGGAAAATCGAATTTTCCATGGAAAATCGAATTTTCCATCCCAAGTAACAATTTCAGTTTTGTGATAGCCCTCAGAAGGTTCTGAAGACCATAACAATCACAGCATCGATAAAACTGTTTTGCTGTAACGACATCCATAAAACCTCCTTAAAGCTGCTATAAATCTACGAGGGCCCACTCCTATGAAAGTTCTCAGGGCTATTTTGAAATGCAAGCATAAAACCTGCTTGCCTTATTCGCAGGATTCTTAATAACCTCCTAAGGATCATTATAAAAACAAATCATGGGGCTGTTATAAACCTGTATGTCATTAAAAAAAATCTATTTGGCATCAAAATATCTTTTTTTGAATGAAATTGGGTTAGAAAATATTCCATAAATAACTACAGCCAAAACGGACTTAAATTAATCTAATTCTTCAGTTGCGAAAAATAGGGTGACTAATTTACAAGCAAAAATATAATGATGGCGTCCTGGCAGTGATATATGAAGAATATATAGGTATTCAACAACGTGAAATGTCGAATATCATCTGCGAATGAAATTTTTTTGACAAAATGTCATCAGTTAGGTGGTAAATCTGCAACGCGCCCCAAAAACAACGCGAAATTAAGAAAATAAACAAAATACCACATAAAATTAAAAAATTATTTTGACTCATATCTTTCCCGGAATGATTTGTACTATATCTAAATAAAAATGAATACCAATTATTGTGAATTTCCTTTCCGTCATACACACCAAATTGCAAGAAACATGAATTGAAATTAGTTCTCTTTAGTTGTTCCCTCTGGTTGTAATAAAATATGGCTACCCTACCTTTATTCTATTTAGCTGCACATATTGCCGTCATAAAGTCGTTTCTCCTCAAAATAAACCATTTTAAAATCATTTTATCCTAAAAAAGCATGTTTGGTATTATTTAATCCAATTTCCAAAATATTTCAACTGTCAATTGTCAATACCGCCTGACATTCGTCTTTTCGTGATCGACGTGGTCAGTATACTCAGTGTCTATACTCCCGTGATAAGTATTTGATGTTTAAGTCTTGTGAAACGTTTAATTACTAATTATTTAGAAATAGTTTTATGCTTTGATTTTATAGCGGTTCTCGAGAGTACATCTCAAAACCTTAATAAAACCTCATCATTAGTTTTATTACAGAACCATTGCATGGACTGGAGTGCTATAAAACCATCACAAAACTAAGTTTCTATGTGCATTATTTAAATACCAAAAAGATTTATCGTGGATGTGTATAAGCCATTGTAAAACCATCCTAAAAACAAACATACTTAAATGCTGAATGGTTTTATCTTATAGCCCTCAGGAGTGTTTTGAAACTGATTCATAAATCTGTTTGCTCTGGTAGCGTATTAGGAATAATATATGACCTGCATAAATCAAATTGGGCATAAAACTTTCATTAAACTAGGATAAATCCAAGTAACATTTAAATTGTTACTTGGGATGGAAAATCGAATTTTCAATATGTTCTCCCCAGGAGCCACTCGTAAATGTCCATCCATTTTACTCAACATCGATGTACTTTTCAACCCTATTCAAGGCTTGTATGTGAAAATGGGGCACCTAAATCTGTTACTATATGTCTAAAACAACAGATTCGTTTTGCAAAAAAGGGCCAAAGACACATATGTAAGGCAAAATTTCTAGATCTCTGTAAACTAGTTTTCATCAGTTATAAAATTTTAACTGTATTTTGTTTGTTCCTTTTAGAAACCGCGTGTCTAATGCACAACAAGTATTCTAATTCAGCAGTAGATAATGACCAACGATATCATGGTGGTAGAGCGTTCGCCTTTGAAGCGATTGTCGAAGGTTCAAATCCCCGCTTGGTCATCGGTCTCGTGCATGGCATCACACTTTAAAAGGTATGGGCTGCGTCTTCCCTAGCTCACACAAGTTTTTCGAAGACTTCTAAGGGGTGAAATCGGTTGACGGAAATAATAATCATACAAGAGGAAGTCGGAATATACCTTTGCCAATCCCAAAATTAGCAATTACAAAATTTTAATTAACATATAAAAGCAAAAAAATATATAACCACATTCCGATGCGCTACAGGGCAATAACAAATTTGAAAAAATTCAGGAAATTAGTTAAAGGGGTATTTCTGTAAAAAGCCTTCTAAAAAGAGAAAGTTATTTAAAGTACTACCAGAACTATAAGAAGGTCATATATCACCAACCACTCGATGTATCAGCAGGCGGTCAGGCCGTCCATTCTACGCAGAGTTGTACCTGCCCTAGCCATTAAAATTTGTTTTGTAGGTAGGTATAATGATATTGGGTTAAGAAAAGTCTCTTGATTATAATTGAGAATTATTTATGTACATATAATAAATGATATACACAAAAACATTTATAAACATCATGATAATGAATGCGATTATAGTTCAGAAAAATTATAATTTAAAGTTGTTTAGAATTGAATTTAATATACACACACTTACAAAATTACTCACGAAGATCAGTTTCACTTTCACTGTCGTCACCCAAATTGATAAAAAACTTTTTTCTTAAATCGTTCAAGAATGCCCACTTTCTCGGAGCAACTGCAGGCCTCAAAATACGCTAATCCAGTATTTTAGTCCGTTGCTAAGCAACGAACTTTCCCGGACCGTATAATACTTTCCCGTATCGAAAACGATACGGGAATAGTATATTGTGCAACAAGTGCATAAAAGTGCTAATTTCTCACGAGTTTGAAAAAGTTGCGGCACGAGCGCAAGCGAGTGCTGCAATTCAAACGAGTGAGAAATTGCATTTCTGCTCGTGTTACACACTATACTTTTTCTACAACACCCTTTTTGCTAAAAATAATACTATACTATAAGACTGAATGAAATGTCAGTGACTCATTCTTATATTTTCCTCTTGAAGTTGAAGGTAGTAAATTCAATGACAATGAATTAACTTGTTCTCTTAGTTCTGGCGGAGTATTTTCAATTTCAGAACTGTCGCTATCCATTTTAGTTCAATCTCATTAAAAAATGACGGGACAAGAATATTTTACGAATATTTTATGCTTGATGTTTGTTGACATCCAAATGATTCGATAGATGTTGCTCCGTTGCCTAGCAATGGATAGTGTGTATGTGGGTATTTGAGACAGCAGTAGTAATGTCTATGATTTTTGTTCAGAATATTATGAATTTGTACGACAATTTCCCTCATATTATATAAACCAATAGACTTTGTCTATTCATTCTTGAAGTTGCCTGATCGAATATCCCTTCGAAATGCAGAATTTTCAAAATATACTTTCATCTTGCTGTCACGAAAACTGTATTGCTTAGAACTTAGGTACTGAAAAATTTTGGCACAGAAATGTCACTTTGTGGCACAGAAATGTCACTTTGCGGTACACTAATGTCAAATTTCAATTATTGTGAGAAATAATCATGTTTGCGAACGTAAAACCATTGTTTATATAGAATATAGTTAGTCAACCTTATGGGATTATAATTGGATCAAAATGGATGCGACTTGTAGATGGCGATAGTGAGCTCGCATCCAAGTCATGTCGTAACTTCAGTGATCTGGCCTCCAAGTCATGTCGTAACTTGATTGAAACAATGGGACAGCATTAAAATCAGGGTTTTTCGAAGGAACCTGCATTAAAATGACGTCAAATCTTCATGTTTGTAACTAATCACGCTAGATGACACTCGCGTTTGCGTCCAACACCAGTTACACAGGCATTGACTATCTTACTTCTATATAAACAATGGTTAAACTATGCAGAAAAGCATGTTTTGGAGTGTGGTTGTAGAAAAAGTACTTTGCCGGCGTAGGCCGTCAAAATCGGTCTTTGGTTTATAGTTGTCACTTTGACGTTTCAGGAAAGCACGTAATTTCGAATCCTTAATTTATGATAATGCTGATTGCGATTTCAGAAAAAATAGTATGTGTACCTCGTAGTAAAAGCACATTCCCAGACTTTACTACTAGATACACAATATACTATTCTTTGGGAAGTTTTTCTATATCCATGTATGACTTTCCCACCTTTTTAATATGGAAACCACACTTGGCCTAGCTGCTGTTAGGATTTGCAGTTTCTGTTTGAATAAGAGCTACCACAGTTGAACTTAAGGTAGGAGAAGTAATATTTCATCGAACTGCTTACTTAAGGTGATGCCATATATGTTCAATTGGGTTAAACATAAAGTCTGAGCACCGTAAGTCCCAAGCTTTCATCCACTGAATCACAAAAATATTTCTTTTTTATCGAATAACTGTGTAAAACATCTACTAACTGTTTTTTGTGTACTTTTCCTCATCATACATATAATTATTCAACATATATTCTTGTATAGTGGCTTTGGTGTCATTTGAACATGGTGCTTTATCTAGTCTTCGACTGTGGTAGCTAGCATTATCCGTGACGATAATACTGTTGGGTGGAATATTTGGCATGAATTTATTTTGGAACCAGTAATTCGGCTGTAGTATCATCATGATAATCGACTAAATAGTCCTTAATATTCTTTGACTTTCGGTTCCTGCGTAATGCGTTTCCTTTATTAGACGGCGCATTAGTTTGGCACAAGTTAGATGAGTCTACCCAACTTTTGTTTGGAATATCGTGTGTATCGAACCAAGTTTCATCCAAATAAACTATTGTTTTACCACATTCTCTGAACTCGTTTATAGCCAATAAATATTCAAATCTCCATTCCTCAATGCGCACATCAGATTCCATTATGATATTTCTGTTACTACTGAGTTTTCTAAATTTAAATCCGCTTCGTAAAAGAGACTTCCTCAAAGTCTCTTTGCAACACTGGATAACAGTTTCATTATTTTTAAGCCGTTGCATTAATAGTTATTTATGCAACAAGTGCAAAAAGTGAATGTATATTGCACTCGACGTGAAATTGTCCGACGAGGCCGTTAGGCCGAGTTGGACAACACGTCGAGTGCAATAAACAATTTTTGCACGAGTTGCATACAACATTTTTTCTACGTTCATGCAAAAAGCAGAAAATAATTTATTGAGGTGCGGCACTAGCTGTAGGAAAATGAAAAGCGCAATTTGAATACTTTATTATTAATATCGATTTGCATTGAAACAGGAACTAATACGTTACGAACAATTTAACTCAAACTTTATTTTTACCCTCAATGTTGAAAGTGAATGAACAATTGGTGCAATTTTCAATATGAATATTTCGTAGTGAAGTACCTATTGCCAATCTCACAGAATATCTGCTAAATATGTAGTAGGTTTAAACGTTTATGTTTGTCATGATGACAGAACGTTGAAGTAGAATGACAGATGAGTGCAATAAAAACTTTATTGCACTAGTGCAATAAAGAACTTCTTTTTCCACTGAATATTTATTTTCATTTATTTATTTATTTATTGAACTTAAATACATTAATATATGAAAATTTAAAATTAATGGTCAAGAAAATCAATATATGATTACATAGGTTATGATACCTGTGTGT
The DNA here is from genome assembly GCA_944452925.2 of Chrysolina oricalcia. Lineage (NCBI taxonomy): Eukaryota > Metazoa > Arthropoda > Insecta > Coleoptera > Chrysomelidae > Chrysolina > Chrysolina oricalcia. The sequence continues at coordinate 52,272,357 of OX101821.2, forward strand.
AATCATATATATATTATTATATAATATTTATAAATAAATGTAAAAAATAACAATAACAAAATATCTTTCCAAAAAAGATAAAATAACAAATATTAACAAATGAGTAAAATATCACAATTCATTTAAAAGCTACATGTTTTTCTAGATTTTCAATATTCTCAAGAATCCAATCTTTTATACGTTTGGTGAAAGTTTTTTTACACAGTTTCTTTATGTTCACTGGAACCAAATTCAATACTCTGCATTCTATATTTATGGCATGTTGTTGTAATATAGTGTGTGAAAATGTTTGTGACTGGAGATTTTTGTTAGATTTTGATCTAGTATTATGGTAATGGGTTGATGTTGATAATATTGAACTATGATTTTTGAGGAAAGTACAGGATTTTTTATAAAACAGTTCTAATTTTGTACTGGTGAAACAACAATTTCGACGGGAAATCAAATGGTTTATTGAACATAATTTTTAGAACATATTTTTGAAGACTAGTTACCGATTTCAGAGTATTTGTGTAAGTCCCTCCCCATGCAATCACTCCGTATGACATAATGGATTCAAACAAAGAATAATAAAACATAATCAAAAGTTTTCGACTAACTATGTTTTTGAGTAATCGAAATTTACATAGTGTCTGTCTCAATTTTTTGGTTAGTATTGATATGTGAGTATTCCATTTCAGATTTTTGTTTATATATATTCCAAGGTATTTTGTGTATTCAATTTTTTCTATTCCTTCTTGACACTTACATTTAAATTTATCACAATGTTCAAGTTTCTCTAGTATGCATTTGGATTTATGAATTACAATTATATTTTTAGGCTGATTTATCTCATTGCAGGAAAATGTAATAAAATTAGTTTTCTTCAAATTTAGAGTTAAAAGATCATAATCAAAGTTATTTTTCAAAATAGAAATATCAATCTCAGCATTCGTTACTGTTTCTTCCCATGAGTTACCACTGACAATTAAAACTGTATCATCAGCATAGGAAATTATTGTACTCGAAATATTTGTTTTTAAAATTTCGTTAACATATATAAGAAAGAGTAATGGTCCGAGTACTGTTCCTTGAGGAACTCCGCAAGTCATGTTTCTGATGTGGCTGGTAGTAGTACCTACTTTAACAATTTGTTGTCTGTCTGTTAAATAACTTTTGAAGAGATCAAGGCATACTCCTCTGATGCCATAATGAGATAGCTTTGTTAACAATTTATTATGTGAAACAGTATCGAATGCTTTCTTTAGATCCAAAAAATATACCAATAGTGTTTTTATTGTCATCTAAATTTTTACTTATTCGGTGAGTAACTTGAAATATTGCATCATCAGTACTCATATTTTCTCGAAACCCATACTGTGATGAAAAAAGAATTTTATTTTCTTCTAAGAAATCATAAATGCGTGTTTTAAGGCATTTTTCGAGAAGCTTACCGATTGTATTGATCAAAGATATGGGCCTATAGTTATTACAATTTCTTTTATCATCTCCTTTATGAATTGGAACAATGGTAGATTTTTTCAAAATTTTAGGAAAAACACCAGATACTCAATACTCAAATTGAATAAAAATGTTAAAACTTGTGAAATTTGGCTAATGATAGATTTCAGTATTCTATTATTTATCTGATCTGGCCCTGGAGATGAGTCAATTTTCAATTTTTTTGTAAAATTTATGATTTCAATTTCTGTAATAGGTTTCAAAAAAATACTTTCTGGATTGTAGTATGGAACTAACGATATGTAGTTGTCTGGAATATCTATATCTTCAGCTAATTTGGGACCAATATTTGTGAAGTGATCAACAAAGATATCTGAAATTTCTTGATCATTTTTTATAATATGATTATTCTCATTGTATATTTCTTTAATACCAATTTTAGTTTTTGTCCGCCCTGTTGCTTCATTAACCACTTTCCAAACTTTTTTTATGTCACCACCGGTTTCATTCAATTTGTTTTTGTAATAATTTTCTTTAGTTAACTTAATGAGTTTATTCAGGAAATTTCTATATTTCTTGTAAGTACCCTGTAGAGCAAAATCATGTTTATTTTTTTAGACTAATTTAACAAGTTTATCTCTCTTTTTGATCGATATTATCAATCCAGTTGTAATCCACGGTTTCAGTTTGACAAATTTTTTGCGAAGTTTTTGAAAGTGCGATGAAATATTTATATAATTCAAGAGTTTTTCAAAAAATATATCGAAAGCTTTTTCGGTACCGACTTTTTCATATACCTCTGACCAATCTTCGTTTGTTAAACAAATTATTAGTTTTTCAAAATCAACGTTTCTGAAATTTTAATTCGTTTCGGGATGTTTTAATTTTTCAACCTTGATGTGACAGGAAGTTGGAAAGTGGTCAGTGATGAAGGTTTCAAAAACAGAAAAATTAATGTATATATCTGTTAAACAATTTTTAATAAAAATATGATCTAGACAGCTTTTCGAATTATATAGTTCAATAAAGTTTTGCTTTTTGCATGAATGTAGAAAAAATATCTAATGTAGGCACAATTTGCTCTTTATATAAGTCATATTGTTCTTCGACTTAGATCTACATCACAGCCATCTAGTTTCCATGAAACAACAGAGTCTTTTCGTCTTTTCTTTTTAAAATGGGGTTACTTACTATTTCAAACACTGTGGAATACGGTGTTTTTGTTGAAGAAGCACTTTCTTGCACAGCTTGATGCTTGGACATTCCACGTTCCAGAAGGGAAGTATAAACATTTAATATAATTTGTTTTCCATGAGGCTGTAACATTTGTCGACTAGTAGCACAACGATCACCAGTTGAAGTACTAGCTTCAGGATGAGCCCACGGACGTCCCCTTTTTCAAGACACAAAATTCGAATAGACACAACGGAACATTAGGTAGGTAGGTAATGACTAAATGTTGTTTAACTTCCCCCTTTTGTTTCTGAAATAGACCATCATCGCTATAATCTCGTTAAGAGCAAGTTGTACTATAATATAAATAGTGTTTGCAAAGGTTTGGTAGTCCCTAACTTTTATGGTTCATTTTTCACTTTTAGTAAATAAAAAAATAAGTACATATTGGTAAAGATCTAATCTATGTTCCTGTTTTCTCACTTTTTCAAAATTTGATTCAGTTTTTTCTGAAAAAAATCGCAAAGTCCATGTTTTTTTGATGATTTTCCATTTTTTTTTTAAGAGAACCAAATTAAATTTCGAAAAAGTAAGAAAACAGGGACATAGATCAGATCTTTACCAACACGTCCAAATTTTTTCATCCACTAATAATGAAAAATAAACCTTAAAAGTTAGGGACTACGAAACCCTTGCACGGCAACATTTTGTGTCCGGAGAGTGGCGCCGCTCTCAGAATTCAAAGGAACTGTTCATTTATGAAGTGAGATGAAATACATTCATATTTCAACATGTTTACGAGGGATAGCCGTATGGGTGAAGAATTATAATTTTCATGGAATATTATATTATTATTTCATATCCACAGGTTAGTAAAAAAAAATCTGGAGAGTTACTCAAAATTTAATAAAACTACCTGAATCGAAATTAGTGGCACATACTCAAGCCGATGACCAGAGGGGGTTTCAATTTAGAACTACCTGATTATCAGGCTTTATCTAATTATTAACTGCAGCCAATAGAAAAGTGTTCAAAGTCATAATGCGGTGGGAGAGAATTATGTAGTTCTGAATCCATTATTTAGTTTTACTTGTGTTTTTGTGTACAGTGAAAGTATTACGATTTTGATTTCAACAATGCCGCGTATACGTAAAGGTCCGAAGCAAAGATTATGGATGTCATCTACGAGAGTGTCATCTCGATCCAGAGGTCACCAATTGCATAAGGTGAGTGGAACTGGAATTGTACGTAAAAGATTTTATTATGCAGGGTGAAGTTACAAAGCCAATTTCGTTAGCGCTCACTTCTAAATTAATCACATAATTTCGAAAATCGTATACCTATACTGTGACAGTTACGGCAGTTAAACCTACTTTTATTTACTTTTTCCACAAAAGTCGATTTACTTAACATGAAAATTTTTTGCTAAAGCGAAAATCCAATGAAATTAGTTAAACTGAGGTCATCTGACTGAATACAACAAATCAGAACATCTGTTATACTGATAACAGGCCAAGTGGTCTGTTATCACTCTCACGTTGCTATGGATATATATATTTTGATTTATTTCGAATTTGAAGTTTCAAATATTCAATAACGTCAAAATGTCATTCTCACGATTTGGTTGTAATACTGACGAGAAGATTAATGAAATTTTCGTATTAAATATATCAAAATATGCTGATTAGAATAACAAATTTGTATGGAAAGCATTCATAGACTTAGGCAATATTGAAAAATATCGCTTAGCAAAAAAATTTCTATGCGTATAACCCTCGGACATTGATTAATATTACAAATTCCTCAAGCTTGTTGCTTATAGGAAACAAGCTTTCGGAATTTGCTATAATTATCAATGTCCTTGGGTTATTACTACTGATAATTACTGTGATTATGATCTAGAGTACTACATGTTGATTTTTTTTAAATCGGTCTTCGAATAAGAAAATAAGGAGGTGTGCTGCCCAAAGTTGGACACAATATAATATATTTGTTTCCAATAAATCACACAGGGGTAGATGGTCTCATGATAAAATTAGTAATTGTTCCTTATAGGAAATAGAAAATACTGGTATTTTTTTATTCCCTATTCCTTCTATCAAGCTGTGTAGAATATGATATTCTATATAAAACACGAAATGGGGTTGAATACTTTTTTTACCATTAAAATAATTGATTTATTTGGTGTCCAGTTCCTGGTGATACACATACTGATGGCATATATTTTTAGGTGTCATCCGGGTTGAGTCAATTCCTCCAATATTAACGAAATTAATACTTCTGAACCAAAGAAAATGACTTTTTGAACGTATGTGAACTGTTATGCAGTATACAGGCACAAGGGTCAGAAATATATACTTATAAATTAAACATGCTTCAAAAACCCTGCATGGGCCATTTACAATCATATATTTTTGATTCTTGTGTCTGTAAACTGCAAGACAGTCCACATACGATCCTTTTACTTGCGTTTCTATCAAAAAGTCATTTTCAGAAGTATTAAATTTATTAATATTGGAGAAATTTATCATGCGGGGTCAAAAACCCTGGGTGTGCAACCATGTGTCTGAATAGGCCCTTAAACATACGAAAGCGTCTAAGGGCCACATAGTTTCTTTTTCAATTTTTTTCGACTTCAAACACGGAGTTTCCGACTTTAAACTCGGAATTTTATTTTCCCGACTTCAAAGTCGTAAATTCTGAGTTTAAAGTCGAAAGTTCCGACTTTGAAGTCGGAATTTTGTTTTTCCGGCTCTTAACTCGGAAATTCCGACTTTAAACTCGGTTGCCATTTCGGAACTTTTAGCTGTGCTTTTTTTATGAAAAAGTAGATTTTTATCTCCTATTCGTTGCGATATACCAGGTGGTTCAAAAATTATTAGAGGGAGAACGGGCATTGTATATTGTAATTGTGCATTATATCTGTTGGATATAATACAATACCCGTTGTGGTATTAACCAGGTGAGTAGTAGTTTTCTGACGGGTATTTGCCATAATAAGCCTACGTCGTAGGTGTATATGGAAGTAAAAAGTGAAACATCGGTCGGCAACGACTATCGTTTTATTAGATTGTTTATATGCAGTAACTAAAAATTGCCTTCGTCACACTGAAGAAGATTTACGATGTGTGACTTGAGTGAAACAAAAGTACTAAAGTATCAAGATAAAACTTCAAAATTCCAACTTTTAAGTCGGAATTTCCTACTTTGATGTCGGAAAAATAAAATTCCGAGTTTAAAGTCGGAAATTTCGTATTTGAAGTTGAAAAATAAAAAAAAAACTATGTGACCCTTAGACGCTTTCGTATATATAGGAACAGATCCATCAAATTTCATTTCTTTATTTTAAAATCCAATTATAGGGACGAGCCACCTTCTGCGGACACCCGGTATGTATGCAATTGTTCATACATTTTTAATATTTCAGAAAATTCTCTGATGCTCAAAGTTGTGAATACGCTTTGTTATTAGATTATGTTGCATTTGGTAAACAGATAATCGGAACATGTTTTCAGCTATTTGGAATCCGATATAAATGCTCGATTGGAATGCACTCGTCCATCACCCAGTTTCAGTACCTACATTCTTCAAGCTTATGATGATGGCTAGTCGACAGACGCGCGCGTCGGTACCGCCACGCCGTACCGAACTTCGAATCCCCCTCGTAATTGTTGAATATTAATGAGCTTCGGTCTAGGGAATGCGTTTACAAGCGATTATCATGTTTCCGTAATATTTAGACTCCGCCCACCAGTGGCGAATTTTGTACCTCTGCCCCACCCGCTGCCCCACAGGTCTTTCAGTTTGTAAGGTATCACAAAATCTTAATAGTCCATTCGTACTGAAGTTCTAGTGGCCAGGTGAGTAAATTTTATTATTTACACACATTTAAACATATCCTTACCAAGGGTTTTAAATCAATTTTTTAATATCAAATATATTCAGATAGAACACTGTCAACAGAAGCCATAATAATGGAGAACCTACTATTATTAAAATGCCCAACTATTTCATGAGATATTTGAATCCGGACCTGGGAATATTTTAAAGGGACACACACTTTCAGTCCTTATCTATATCCCGAACAATGGGTAATAATGAGGGTTTTCAGCTAATATTGATATACGACCTCACTAGATTGTTGGTTCTACTATACCATACAAGTGAGATGAAGGTATCATTAATAAATGACTGTATAAGTTGCAAAACAGTGCGTAGCACGAGTTATGTAGACACATGAATAGATCAATGATTAATTATCACAAATGTATACTACGGTTTATCTACTTCTAAAAAAAAGTACAGCAATGTTTTGATTAAATTTTTTTGAAATCAAACTGAAAATATTCTAGTTAAAATCAATTGCCTTGAGATCAACGAAATATGTTTATTGCGCAACGCAATGTAACAAAATGAAGTCGTAGATGAACGAATATTATAATGATACGTTTTAAGGATTACTATTAGTGTTTTTCTACGACCATTAAGAAAAATGAACATTTCAATTGCGTCTTCGATTAAGAAACCTACCACGTTGTAACACCGATTTTCATTTCCCATGTGCTAGCTGTATCGAAATATTTCATTTCCTACGACTTTCATGAACTACTAGACTGTCATTATAGGTAGGTATTAACGGATTTTATAAACATAAATAATATCGAATCAAGTTTGTTTACGTCTGTCTAATAATTTGACATTTCACATCAGTAGATAATTACAAAATTCGATTGAAAAAATTAAGTTATTAAAAATGATTAGCGATAGTGAGGATTATTTCTTTCGTCTATTAAATATCAGTCATCAACCAATCATACGTTTGTTTCCTGTTTGACAGGACCAATCAACACGCTCTATTAGCGACTATTTACATGATGCACAATAGTCACCGACTATTCAGCGTGATACTCATATCAAGGAGCCTGAGCATCTGACAGTACTCTAAATAAATACATATTAAACGTCAAATAAAATCAATCGTGTTGAAGCTGTATAAGAGAATGAATGTGGACCTTCTACGGTTAATACTGCAAGTTCTTCAAAAGCTGAACAAATGTCACAAATTACGCATGGTGGAAATGTCACATACAATAATTATGTTTTTAATTTCAATTGATAAATTATAAAGATGGTGCTGTTTTTGTTTAGATTTTGTGCTTTGTTCTTGATATTTTGAATAAATTATTCCAAATTGTTTAATTTTCATTCATTCATATGACTGATATAAAGAAGTAGATTCAAGAAATAATCTTCACAAATATAACACGACCTTGATTAATTGTCGACTATTTTATTGCTGCTAAATTTCTCTTGTATTTATTAATTTTACTCGACATTATTTTGGCATTAATAATCAGAGATGAAAGCCCTCGAGCTTCGCTCTCGGGCTCTCATCAGATTATTAATGCCAAAATAATGTCTCGTTGAATTATTATAAAATACAGTCGAAATTTAGATGCAATAAAAATAGTCGACTATTTATCAAGGTCTTGTTATATTACCCTTGATGATTTAAAAATCAAATTGATAAATTTATATCAGAAGCTCCTGATTTTCTTTTCATAAAACCAGAATAATATCAATAAAAAGATTGATTACAATCAGATTCTATGTTTTTGAATGGTTGACAGATACTTTCTATATACAGGGTGTTTCATAATAAATGCGAAGAACTTCCGGATGTGATAGCTCGTTCAAAAATATGAAAAAAAGTTTCTATTAACTTACCCTCTAAAATTCAACATTTTCGAGATACAGGGTGTTGAAATTTTAAAAAAATTATAGTTTTTTGTGAATATCTCTGGAACCGTTTATCGCACAAAAAACAGATTTTGAATGCATTTTCTACTCATAATAAGCTATGTTTTGTGCAGATTTTTTATTTTTTAAAATTCATAATTGGTGAAGATTTTGAAGGGGTAGGGGTTTTTTTTTCTCCAACTTCTACGCCACTGGAAAAACTATAATTTTGAGCCTCCTACTTGAACCGCCCATATTTTCTACACAAAAAAGGTACTCTTGGTCATAAGTTCTAAAGTTGACCGTTTTCAGGAAAAATCAACTTTCATGTTGAAAAACATGGTAAATTTTTTTAAATAATTTTTTTCCTAATTATACAAAATTTATTTAAACGTTAGAACAAGTAACAAAACCAAACGTTGACTTCTTAATTGCGAAATAAAAAAAAACAATAACAATCATACTCAGTTGAATTGTTGGAAATGTCCACCGTTAGCTTCAATGCACGCAGCAATATTTCGAGAAAAAAACATTATTTTAACAACATGAGAGTTGATTTTTCTTGAAAACGGTCAACTTTAGAGCTTATGACCAAGAATACCTTTTTTGTGTAGAAAACATTGGCGGTTTATATAGGAGGCTCAAAACTGTACTTTTTCTAGTGGCTTAGAAGTTGGAGAAAAAAACACCCACTGCTCCTTCAAAATTTTCACCAATTATGAATTTGAAAAAATAAAAAATCCGCACAAAACATAGCTTATTATGAGTAGAAAATGCCTACGAAATCTGTTTTCTGTGCGATAAACGGTTCCAGGGATATTCGCAAAAAACGATAATTTTTTTAGATTTCAACACCCTGTATCTCGAAAATGGTGCATCTTAGAGGGTAAGTTAATAAAAACTTTTTTCATATTTTTGGACGAGCTATCACATACTGAAGTCCTGCGCATTTATTATGAAACACCCTGTATAGCAGTTAATTTGAAAAAATTATTATGTGCTCTAGTAACAACGAGTGTTGATTCAGATGACACATGGACTTTGGATGGTGGGAGCGAGGGTTCAAATCCACGCAGCCACATTTTTTTTTCCATTTTATGAAATCGATTAGTGTTTGATTTTTTCAGCATAAGGTTTTTTTATTTCCAAGTTGTCAAAATTCGAAAATTTTGAATGTTATTTGTTTCACGACGTAGGTAGATACGTGCACAAAAAGAGAAAATAGATGTTTCATTCAACGGGTGAAGTAAGAAAAAAATATCTAAACCATGTAAAAATGACGGCAGGAGAGTTTATGATAAAAAGGATTATTAAAAATATTACAGATTTGTTAATGATTCAGATGGTCGTAGAAAAAGTATAGTGTACAACGAGCATGAAATGACCCATTTCCTGCTCATTGTACAATATACTATTTCAATGTTACTTATCTGTAATGTTTTGTTTATTAATGTACATATGTTCAACTTTTAAAATGATCGTTGATTTTATTTAATGTTTTTAAATTTTGATGATTTTTTACAATTTATGGTGGATTTATGCAGCAGTCATAAGTCATAGGGAAGAATATTCGTCAATGATTGGTTGAACCGTTCATTCCAACCAATCATTGACGAATACTCTTCCTTATAACTTAAAACTAATGACTTATGAATATTGACGACAATCCCATTCATGAATAATAATTCCCATTTGTGAATACAAAAATCGTAGTTTGCTGTCGGCTAAATAGGAAGGAAGAGAGTTTGCAAGTGGATAAAAATATCGGATAAATTACGTTACCGTAGCAACCCTAGCATTTAGGTACTGTCTGTTTACCAAGCAATGCACGTCAATTTGACAATTATAAATGTCAAAAACAGAAAGAATTAAACAGCATATAACAATTCCAAAAAGTATGTTGAGATTTGGAAATATTTGCAAGGCAGAAATAGTAAGGGAGATTAAAAAATCAACTCCAGAAAATACCAAAAAAACTCATTCCTCCATATGGAATCAATTTAGTGAATTTTGTAAACAACAAAACTTCAATTTGGAAACCAGTCAGTGGAAAATGTGGCAGAAATATTGATGGACTGGGGCTTCAATATGAAGAAAAAGAATGAAGAAGATTATAAAGAATACGTGGTGAAAAGAATGTGGAACACAACAGCGAAAATGTTGCAAAACATGTATTTCGAAAAATTTAATGTTACTTTCAACCCTTTCACTGATTTGGCATTTAAGAAATCCCGTGATGCACGTAATTCTAAGCGAAAGATCTTACAAGGTAATTTACAAAAACGTAAAAATAGTTCAACAGCATTAACTAAAAGTGAAATTGTTAAAATGGCATTAATATGGGATGAGAATAGTCCTATAGGTCTTTTAAAAAGATTTTTTCATATCGCTGCATATGAATTAGCTTGGCGAGGAGGTGGAGCTGCAAAGTGTAAAGTACACTATTTTAAAGAAGAAAAATCAAATAATGGTGATTTAACTGGTCGCATTGAAAATAATACAGTTTTTTCCAAGACATGTTAGGGTGGCCCAAACAAGTGCTGCGATAGTAAATGGCTAATAAAGAACATAGAAAACCCTAGCATATGCCCAGTGACATTGTTTTATAAAATATTATCACATAGACCAAACCATATTACAACTGATAGATTATTTATAACTCCCAATCCGTTTTGGAAAAATGATTCATCAAAAGGTTGGTACAAAAATGTTCCTATAGGAGTCAACGAAATTCTTAAGTGGACAAAAATTTCAGCTGAAAAAATTGGACTGGATACAAAGAATAAAAAAATTTCTAATCATTCTCATCGCTCAAGCGCCGTATCAACTTTAGCTAAGGCAGCTATTAATGAACAAGAATTAATTAAAATAACTGGACATTCCTCTTCGAAGTCTATAAAGCCTTATCTACAAGTTGATAATGAGCATCATTCGCATCTTGTGACAAATCTCCGAGATAAAGCTTTGAATAATGAATTAGCCACAGTGCCAACAACATCCATGTCAATGTCAACAACAAAGTCTACATCAGTAAAGGAGCAAATGTCTACTGGACCAATTGTATATAATAATTGTATTTTTAATAATTGTTCTTTCTAAACATTGTGTTTCTACTCATTGTTCATTTAGTTTGTTAAATAAAGTTTAATTGAATTGAGTTTTTTATTCATGGGATTGTCTTACCAAATACCACGCGAGCTCAGATCTAGCAGGATATTTTTTCCGGTGGTTTTCTCATACTTACTTTCATTGGCAATTTAACTCCATCTGTTCAGGCAAAATCACTCGAGCTACGCTCTCGTGATTTTGCCAGAACAGCTCTCGTTAAATTGCCAATGAAAGTAAGTATTCGAAAACAACCACAAAAAATATCCGGCTAAATCTGAGCTCTTGTGGTATTACCCCCGAATATTCTTCATTATGACTGTTGCATACATCTGTCATTACATTTACTTTGTCAATAAGGATTTTTCCTTGAAAAATAAATTATATTTGATTTGATTTGAAGTCTATACATGAGTTGAAGGTATACTATAACCACCCAATGAGTTAACAGGCAATTATGTAAAATATAATCTGATGAGCTTAAAATTTTGTTCGCTGCTATAGTGGGCTAACACATTTTCTGATTCAGATTGAGAGTCCAATAATCCCTGTATTTACCAATCAGCAAGGATTAGATATGATTGCAATACATCAATAATTGACACGCACATTAAATCTGTTAATCATGGAGGAAATCAAGAATGATAGACCGACGTCATTACGTCATACCAAGCTAATTGAGGCTTTGGGGAAATTAAAATCGATAGTCAGATTACAAATCCCACAAAATGTGTGATCAGGGGAATATTCACCTCTAATTATTATAACATTGATTGACAGTTGAATGATGATGGATAACCTTGCTCTGTGCAATTATAACAAAGTACGATTCCATAGGGCGTTTTATTTTCTAGCTACTTAGTGAGCTCTTCATTGATTTCATTTGGCTCCGGAATGATATAGCGATGTACAAAATGGCGATTATCAAAATAGCGGGCTACAAATTGGCGACATTCAAAGTAGCGATGTACTTTAATTGCGTGTAACAAAACAGCGATGTAATAAAATGAAATTGGTAATGAAACAGCGATGTTAAATTATTACGATGTTACAAAATGCCGCCGTGACATTTGAACGACTCAATAAAATAGCGACAGGGAGATGATGACAGTTTTTTGATACGATTTTACTCAGTATGCCTTTTGGAATACAGTATTGTCCGTATTTCCTCATGATGATAAGGTATGAATCAAAGAATCGTCGTAGGTTCTTCATATTAAAAAAATTATTATGATTATTATTATTATTCGGGTACGATTTCAATCAGGCTGCCATGTGTTTCTTGATGAAATAATAATACTAAAATACCCGAAAAACCATTGGCAGCCCGTCAGGGTGGGTCCGAATGGCTGGTATGGTCACGTGAACTTGTATTTGAAAAAGGTAATTCTACGCCCATCCTAACGGTAAGCCAATGGTTTTTCGAGTATTTTAGTTCTATTATTTCATTATAAAACACATGGCAGCCTGATTGGAATCCTACCGAAACACAATTTTTTGAAAATATTATTATTATTATTTAATATGAAGAACCTACGACGACTCTTTGATTCATGTATTATTATCATGAGGATATACGGACAATACTGCCCTCCAAAAGACATACTGAGTAAAATTGTATCCAAAATGTATCATCTCTCGGTCTAAAACGTTACTAGGCACCCATAAGTTATAATACTGGTATCATTAACGTGACATTTATAAATAACTGTCAAAAGTTGCTCAAAAATGCAGTTCATAGGTTCACAAAAAGGTGGTCGAATTCTTCTTTTCGTAGGTTACAAATACAGAAAGGTAAAACGTATATCAACTCTGAAAACTGGCGATGTGCTCATACTGGATGCAGAGGTAGACTAATAGTGAGGAAACAAGATGTCGAACATCCAATCCCTACTGGTGAACATACTCATGGACCAGACATAGGGAGCAATGACGCTGATATAGTAAAAGATCGATTCGTCAAAGGGCACGAATGACTCAAGATCGTCCAAGATTAATTATACAAGAATGCGCTCAAAATGTTGATACTGAAGGTGTGGTTGCTTTACCTAGTTATGAGGCCGCAAGACAAATTATTCATCGACAGAGAAAACAATCTGAAAATTCTACTTCATTCAATTTGGAATCCAATATATCTATAAAGTATCACAAAACTTTGAAAGGTGACAATTTTTTATTGTGGGTATCTCGCGAAACAGACACAAGTGATAGAATTTTGTTGTTTGGGACGAATGCGAATATGCAGACACTGGCTGAATTTAATATTTGGTGTGCCGATGGAACATTTAAGATAGCACCTGACTTTGCATTTCAAATCTATACAATACATGCTTTCATTGGAAAGCAATTCCGATGCTATATGCAATTCTTGTTGACAAGAGGAAAGAGACGTACTCCAGGATGTTCAAAAAAATTAAAGAGTTACAGCCAACCTCAGAACCTAAATCTGTGATGTTTGATTTTGAAATGGGAGCTGTCAATGCCTTCAAAGAATTTTTTCTAAATCGGATATAAGCGGATGTTTTTTTCATCTTTCTCAAAATCTTTGGCGTCAAATTCAGAGGACCCCAGGTCTAGTTAATTTATACGTGACCAGTCAAGAAGTCAGAGTAAAATGTAAAACCCTGCTCCACTGAGTTTCGTACAACCAAGAGATGTACAGTTTGAGTACGAAATTCTTAAAGAAGAAGGATTTCCCGTCGAAATGACATCTATAACAGATTACTGGGAAAATACATATGTAGGAAGGAGACTGGAAGGAGTTCTGCCCAGATATCCTATCCCCATGTGGAACATGTATGATCGGATCAATACAGATATTCCGAGAACTAATAACCGTTGGAGGCAAGGCATAATGCCTTCCAGAGGTCATTGGATTGCCATCGTCCTTCATTAACTAAACTTTTGGACAGATACCTATTGGAACAAAACCAAACTGAAAACTTCATCTTGAGATACAGAGGTTTTAGGAGTACAGAGTCTAACAAAAGCAAGTATACTCAGTTGAAGAAACGCCTTCAAACTATCATATTTATCACATTGCGGTGTGTTAAAGATTATTTAGCGGCCATTGCTTTGAATTTATCAATATAATAATGGAATTGTATAGGTATATTATGGATTTGTGTTGTGTTCTATAGTGTTATCACATTCTTCTAATAAATGGTTTCTACTGAATCGATATTTTTTTACATCGTTCTAAAATAACATCGCTGTTATGTTATCAATGCTATTTTGTTACCATCGATATTTTGAAACATCGCTGTTTCAAATGTCGCTATTTCATTACTCGCTGTTTGAAATCAGCGTTATTTCAACATCGCCGTTTTAATAATCGTCATTTTGTACATCGTTATATCATTCCGGAGCCATTTCATTTATATCGTTGCGAAGGGAAAATACTGAAACTGTAGCCACGAACGCCTTATTCAATAATTGTTGGTAACATATTGGATAATTGGCTACAGGTTTTTTCCAATGAATTTAGACAACCAGAATAGAAGTGTGATTATTTGATTTAAGCAATTTCCGATGAAATTTTGAATGGAGCCAAGGAGATTTGCTAAAAGTTTTTATGGAAGTAGTTGTAAAGACTTTTTGGGAGGATCAAGGAGATTCTTGACGGTGTCAATGTCAGTAGCGAGACTAGTTGAGGACAGTTGTGGTGGATACAGTATTACAATTTAATGAAGTGTCTCTGAAGAATATAAAGTTTGGCAAAAGTAGGAGGAATGGCAAAGAGAGAAACAGGAATTTGTGAAAAGAACGTGCAAACAAGGAAGTTAGCTTCGGTTCGAGAAACATTAGCAAAAAATGGAAGACAAGAGACGAGCCTGATGGTTTGATAAATTCTTCCAAGGATCATAAATTCAGTAAGATGAGAGACGCACAGGAACAGAAAGAACAGAAAACTTCGCGAGAACAGGAAAACAAGATAGCTGAAGAAAAACAAGATGAAGGGGGCAGCTTCTGCAGATTTTACGATGTAGAAGGATCTGAAGAAAAGCGAGAAGAATATGATTAGTTACAGAAAATTGTATGAGAGAAAAACAAAAGAGCTAAAGCAAAACAAGGTACACAAGGGTAGCTTCTGGAAATGTAACCATATTAAAAGGACGAATGACGTAAAGAGAGAGAGAGAGAGGAATATGAGGGTCGGTTGCAAAAAATTGTAAGGGGCAGACAGTCAAGAGAAAAGACCAGTTTGCAATATTATGGCAACAAGCGAAAATCCACAGTCAGCACAAAAATGATTTGCAAGGAGTTCAAAACGCTTCAGAAAGTCGTTGACACAAGCTGAACATGAAAACGGATGAAGTAGGTACGTACAGAGGAAATCCAGAGAGCAGAAAATATAGAATCTAATATGGAAGACCTGAACACTGTAGGCAAAAACAGAATATGGAACCCTGCACATATGGAGGTCATATGTCCTGGACAATGTACAGACGTTGTAATGCAGCTGCAGCTACAAATGGTTGGAATAATGAAGAGATGACTACAGCTTTGGTTATGGCATGTGACCAGTCAACTAGCCCAAGGAGGCATGATGGTGATGAAATGATTGCGGACGGCAGTTAGAGAACAGCAGGAACAGTGAAACACAGTACTGAGGAGGACCATTCGGATACCAGCGTAGCTGATCCTAAAGGAAACAGTAAAGTTCCTAAATGAAGTAGGGTAGTAACGCCAGAGCCGATTGATTATGATCATTGTCATTGAGCTCTTTACTTTACAATATCCAAGATAAATAATAATATAATAAGTTTGAATAAAGTGATTGTGAAATAAAAGAATACGGTAACTCAATTGCAGTAGTGGATACTTTCAAATATCTAGGAATGATTATCGAAAATTTATATTCAAATATCATGCGAATTATATGATTGAAACAATTTAATTTAAAATTAATGTTTTATTGAGTTGCTGCAGTTTTCTCTCGAAATGGTCAAAAACTATTATGTATCTTTGATCTCTTGTTTCATAAAACGCAACTTGCAGGACGATATTAAGAATTTTCTCATTTTCTAAATGTGTCCCAAATACCATTTTGTCCTCCTCTATTGATCCTTCATACTCCCTAAAATACCAATTTTTAAGGCTTAACCTGGGAGATATAAATTGAAAAAAAAATATTCGCAATCATGAAATTTTCACCAAATCTAACTTTACCGAACTTGATTATGGTGTTTAACCATAATTCGAAAAAAAAACACAAAATACATTTTTTTCAAAATACGAAATAAAAGGTTCCCAGTAACTTTTTGTGGATCTTTTTAAGGTTAGTTTTCGAGATTTTGATGTCTATAGAAAAAAATGGTAAAATTCCATAATTTTACGTTTTCGTGAATTGTGAAATTAAAAAATACGTCGACGTCTTTGAGTTTTTGGAGGTTTACAAAAAATTCAATCTCACGATGAGAAAAATCTGGAGAACGGGGAGGGCGGGGAGAGGAAAAGGGTTAGGGGAAGGGGGTAAAAAATAGAAAAATCTGGAAGCGAACCGACCAGAAAATTTTGGGGAGAGGGAAAATAATCCAAAATTCGGGAGCGAAGCGCTTGGAAAATTTTTGGGGGGAAAGGGGAGTGGGGCAGAGCACCCGAAAAAATTCTGGAATGGGGGAGGGAGTTTTCGTAATTTTTTGACATAAATTGATAATTTCATTAGGTACAGCGATTACTACTTCATTTGTTTTTGAAGTTATCGGGAAACTTCATCGAAACTTTTTGTTCAAGGACTATAAAACTGTTCATTTAAAAAATTTTGAAATCGAGTTTTGTTTTCGAGTTTTTGGTGATTGCAGAGAAACAGCATAAATTTTCCAATTTTCTTATTTTTTTTTCTTCTAGATTTTCATTCATTTCATTAGTGCGGTCACTATTTTGATTTTACATTTTTTCGAAATATTTTCCGGTCTAATGATTTTACAGGAAAAGTTTAGAAAGTTTTTATAGATTCTCTGAAGGCGGTTCTAGATTCCGACAGTTTTCATGAAAAATAGTTCCTATAGGATTTGTTCGTCCATTCGAGTTAAAATCGATGGTTCGGCGTATTTTAATTTTCATTATAATCAACATTTTACGGAAAAGTGCTGGAAAAACCTTGTTATCATTTTTTGATCATACCCAAAAACAATACACTTCAGTAAGACATATTGAAGTAAATATTCAAAAAATACTGAATGGATTAAATCAATTCCTGGACCTGTATCGTTGGAGATGAAAATGAAAAAATAACGGAAAAACCCTTTCCAGATTCTCCAATCGCAAAAGAAAAACTGACAAATGTTGTCCTCGAATTATTGAAATGATTCAAATTTCAAAGCGATATCTCCAAGGGTATGGAAATGAGAGCGTTTTAAAGTACTTACGACAAACATACAGACAGACAGACGGACAGACAAAATTTATCTGCCTGGAGAACCGTAAGTATACAACTCCTCATGAAGTGGTGTATAATAATTTTTTGTTTGCTGATGATGTTCTCTATATTCAATATAAAAGGATGTGAGAATATAAAAAAAAACTGATACACTGCTCTTTTCGTTATGAATAAAGGCGATTTTTTATCATCGTATTTCCACATGTTCCCCTGACAATGAAATTGTTCCACACATTCCAAAACCGTTTCCGTTCGGTCAGAAACCAACTTCGTACTAGAATCGCAACCACGTAGACGAATCCTTTGTTGTGGAAATATTTCATAAATTTTCATTTTACCCAGCGTATGATTCCTTATGCAGAACATTTGAATAGGAAAATATTTGAATAAATTTTACATTAAATGTAGGCGGCACTCGTGCATATCTTTCATAAAATTCTGTGTTGTCGTTTTGAAGCGAAGGAAAAATCCCTAAACAGCTTATCCCATTCGAAATCCAGGAATACTTAGTTACCTTGTACTCGTCAAAAGCGGCATACTAATGTATGGGAGTGACTACGGTATTGAGAATATGTATTTTTTTAATAATAGTAATTTTGTTCGCAAAAAAGATATGAAATTCAAAACTCATAACATGATGGTGAATAAAGGAATATACCACGGAAACAGTAGGTACTACTTTTGAATGGACGTATACACCAAGGGCATATACAAACAAATATGATTATCATTAGACTAAAATTATACACACATTGAAGTGAGAACAAATATTACTACAGATACTCTTTCTCTGAAAGTATATTCCCAGACATTCTGAAAACCTTGATCATCATACCCCTATATAGGAAGATAATCCTTCCAACTATCGACACATAGCTCTCATTTCCTCCCAATTTGGATTCAAAAATAGCAGAAACATCAACGATACTAGAAACAAATAAACTATATACGACATTGTGGGGCACCATGGGGAAAAAATCTCACACGATATAAACAAGTCGAATTACTTAAACCAATTTTTCATCAGCATTTGGGGTGAAATGGTCAATAAAATATAGAAAAACCAAAGTCATATTACTGAAAATCGTATAAATATAAAAAACTCGCTATTTCTAAACCCAGTTTCAAAATATGTAATAATCAATATCATCTCAAGTATCAAAAATAACACTTCGTCCCATCCGATTTTCAAAAGGGGGCCAGGTAGCCGAGTGGTTAAAGCGACATTGTTTCAATCACTTTTGGCTGCCAGCCGAAGGTTCATACCCAAGCATCTGCTAGGAATCGCACGTAAAAAGGGTAAGACCTCGTTAATCCTTAGCTCGCACAAGTTTCGACTTCTGAAGGCTGCCGTTCGTAAGAGGACGACAGCTGGTTAACGGAAAAAACAATTTTAACAAAAAAAAAAGAATGTCAGAAATTACAGACCTGTAACACCTATTAACAACTTCACAAAAATCAAAAAATCTTTGAAAAATTTATTGAATGTAGAGTGGTATACTTCTGCAATGAAAATAACATTCTTTCTAATTAAGAGAAAAAGTTTGGCTTAAGTGAAAAAAAGTCAGAAGAAAAAGCAGTATATCAGATAATAAACCAAATTGACAATTGTTTCCAAAACCAAGAAAAATGCATAACTGTATTCTTGGACTTGGCCAAAGCGTTTGAAACGGTAGATCATAAACGAGGGGGAAACATTTCCTTTAAATCTCGTACAACTAGAAATTTTGAGTCATTTGAGTCAATTTTCAGTCATTAAATCTCCGCTTCAGTCGTCGGTTTGAGTCTTTCAGTCATCGGCTTGAGTCTTTTAGTCATGGGCTTGAGTTTTTCAGTCATCAGTTTGAGCCTTTTAGTCTTCTCAATATTATAAATCTCGTACACATTTTAGCGAGATGTTTCCCCCTCGATCATAACATTCAACTTCAGCATCTATCTGACACAGGTATAAGAGGCATCGCTTTAAATAGTTTTAATAACTACTTAAAAAACAGTAAAAATTAATTATTTAGTTAGTAACCCATTACCAGTAACCAGAGGTGTGCTGCAGGGAACAGTATTGGGGCCAATACTGTTCTTGTTTTATATCAATCATATTTTCGAAATTGTTGATTTTACTGGTAAATTAACATCATTCGCTATTGAATTTGTTGGAAACTCGTGGAAGTGGTACAAAAACGGGCTGAAAACGGTATCAATATCATTTTCTACTGGCAAGCGACAACTAGCATTTTCACCAACGAATAGAGTTCCGATTTTTTCTACGACTTCGGAGGGATAACAAGATTTAGCTGAGACATACTGTACGAGGATGTATTGATATCTAGTTAGCCTAGACCAGTTCCCTGCATAAACAAAATATTGCGTTACCGTAGCAACGAACAAAAACTTATTAGAAGTGTCAGTGTAAAGTTTGACGTCAAAAAAGTAAACCAGAGTTACGCAATAAATTAAAAGAAAAAATATGTCCACCGAAATTGTGAAAATCGAAAAATTGGAGCATTGAGCCATCATCAAGTACCTGTATTTAAAAGGGTTAAGAGGTAAGCAGATTTACGAAGATATGCTTAATACCCTTGGTGATGAATGTCCTTCGTATGCAACCGTGCAAAAATTGGACTGAAAGCTTCAAAAGAGGTAAATTTTCCATTGAAGATGATGACCGATCGGGAAGGCCAGTTTCTGTGTCAGTCCCCGAAAATATCGATGCAGTTCATGACATGAGTTTAACAGACCATCGAATTGGGCTAAAACGGATATCTGAAGCACTGAATATTTCATACGAACGCGTTCATCATATAGTTCACGTCAATTTGGACATGAGAAACATTGCTGCAAAATGGATCCCCAAATGTTTGAGTATCGACCAAAAGAGTGCAAGGGTTGTAGCATCGCGTTCGGTCTGTGCTCGATTTGAAAACGATGTAGACTTCTTAAACCGAATTGTTACTATGGAGACTTGGGTACATTTCTACGATCCAGAAAGAAAGCAACAATCGATGGAATGGCGACACTCCGGTTCTCCAAGACCTAAGAAGTTTCGTGTCCAAAAATCTGCTGGAAAAGTTCTTGCTTCAGTTTTTTGGGATTGCCATGGAGTAATCATGATTGATTTTTTGGATAAGGGTAGAACAATAACTGGAGATTACTATTCGACATTACTGACCACTCGGGAAAAAATTAAAGAGAAAAGACGCGGAAAGCTATCCAAAGGTGTTTTGTTTTTGCAGGACAACGCCCCTGCACACAAATCTCATGTTGCCATGCAAAAAATTCGTGATTTAGGGTTTGAATTACTAGAACATCCCCCTTATTCACCAGATTTGGCTCCGTCCGACTATCATCTCTTTCCTCAACTGAAAAAAAGTTAAAAGGTCGTAAATTTTCTTTCAACGAGGAGGTAATAAAAGCTGTAGAGGTCTGGTTTGCAGAGCTAGAAGAAACATTTTTTTTGAATGGTCTAGAGACGTTGCAGGTTCGCTGTAATAAATGTATCCAATTAAGAGGAGAATATGTTGAGTAATAAAATATTTTGACATTGAAATTTTGTTTGGTTCTATAGAAGGCTTAGAATTTTTCAATATATCCTCGTATATGAGACTGTGTGAATCGTTGATTTTGTCTCGATTAGCTTATTGATGTGAAATATACTCGCCTACTTTACTAGTTGAAGATAAATACAAACGATGGCAAATACAGAATACTTGTATTAGATATCCAAATGGAGTGAGAAAATATTAGTCACATTTATACAGACCTGAATATTTTGAACTTACAAAGAGGTTCATTTCACGGGTTGCAGCACTTGTTTACAAATTAATAAAATTTGGTGATCATCACAATTGTTCAAACAGGAACAGGGATTTGTAAATTATTCGCAATTCCAACGTATATTATATGTGGTCACAATATTCAATTCGATTCTCGTGTTTATTGGTATCCACAAAGGATGGCACAATTTTAGGAAGCAAATAAAATTCTGGATTCTACCAAATAAATGAAATCAAATAAATTATTTCAATGCTTATTTTTCGCTTTTTTGTTGTTAAGTTTTTATTCTTTATATTTTTGCACTTACGTGCAAAAAACGCAACACGTTAATTTTAGATAAAAGTTGATGTCTCATAATTTTATTACAGGCTTTTACTAGCTTCACTTGTACCTAACAAACTAAACTTAAACGTAAAAAACAATGTAAAAAAATCAACCTCTTAAAATCATCCGAATAATCTGAAATATGGCACACGTATCAAGGACCGTCAACAATACAAGAATTTTATAATAATAATGTAATAATTATTATAATAATAAGCAGGTGAATTTTTAAATTAACACCTGCATCCAATCATCCGAGTGATACAAAATTTGGCACACATCAAGGACCAAAAATACAAGAATATGGTAATATTAATAGATATAATGATAATAGTAATAGTGAGAATTTTTATATTAAATTTTCATCCAAATCCTATACTCTTAATGATCTAAAATATAGCATACATATAACTGACGACAATACAAGAATTTCAAAATGAAAATATTATAATAATAATAATGTAAATATTTAAATTAAATTTTCCTCCACATCCAGTTGTCCGAATAATTTAAAATTTATCACAAAATCAAGGACCGATGAAACTAAAAAGTGAAAACTAAATTACAGACATGGTTGATAGGCTCGTCAGAGATCGCGAAGTAGCTTCGGCTGCGTCAAATCGTCAGAGCTTCAGCAGGAATGGCAAAGTATTCCTCAAGGTGCTATTCGTAACCTTAGGACAGTATGAACCGAGGTATGCAGGCAGTTGGAAGAGCTCAAGGTGGTAATACAAAATATTAAGCTGATTTTCATTTCATTTGTCTTAAAACTTTGTGATAAGTTCATTTAGCTCTCAAACGTGAAAGAGCGCATCTAAAGACATGAACCAATGTTTGAACAGAGTGTTGGAAATGAATGGTTTTTACCAAAAATTTCTCTTTGAAAGAATTTGGATTCGAAATTATTCCACAGGATGTTGAACCTTTTCATTAATACTGAATAATGACTAATACGTCAGCATTTAACGATTGTTCAGTTTTTCATTTTTTACCATGTGAGTGTAATAATTTCTGTTATAGGTGAATCTCAACAAATGTCTTGAAACAATCTGTATTTTTTCACTGAATACTTGGAAGAGCGGCTTCGAATGACGCCTGTTTGCAATTATGTATAAAACTGTATTTTTTACGAAAACAACGCTATTATTATTAATGGAACTGGGAACTTAAATCGAGTCAAGCAAATAGCAAGATAATGAGAAAATGGCTCATCTGAATGGATTTCATTTCATGATGACACACTTCCAAAATATATTTAGGAAAAATTATACAGGGTAGGTCACGGTCGATGGTACCTTAGACGTTTACGAAGAACGGGAAATAGGATCACTGAAAATTTGGTTTCTCAAGTAGTTGCTCTTGGTCTATCGATCTAAAATATTTTCAGCAATGCAGCGTTGCCGCTTATACCAGAAAGTAGCAGCATCTTTGTTATTTCAATTGGGTCACCCTGTATATTACCGCATTTTTGAACTTGTCATTCCTTTCTGATTATTTTTGCCTCATACTCTCCTATACCTATCTCTAACGGTTTTTGAGATATTGGTTATTTTCCATATTTTTATCCAAAACATGGCTCGAATTGAATGTTTATTTCTGCGGTACTTGGATTCTTAGGAAGTTGCAATTTTGTGTTTAGTTCATCAAGATTATGTAGATTGATTCTGCATAGAGAAGTTTGTTCTGCGTTATACAGGGTGGTTCAAAATTCATGATAGATACGAAAAGGGTTGAAAGTGCGTTTTTTTAAATGAAACATCCTGTATATTATGAAATATTCCGAAAGATGACTAAATTCCCTTCGAATTGATATATCATGTTCCTATAACTAAATAGCAAGAATTCCGAGATAATAGCAATTTTCACTTGTAATCTCCCAAGTGCTTGAATTTTTGCCGGAAATTTTTCGAGTACATGAATTTTTTGAAAATTTTCTTTGAAAATTCATGTACGAGATAAATTTATGGCAATTAATTCAAGTACGAGGAGGATTCGGTAAGAAAATTTCACACCGAGAAATGAAAATCATCCAACAATTCATAAGAAATAACTAACGATGGTTTCACCTGAACTATTTATAACCACTGAAATATTGATATGTAAAATACTTAACAATATTTTCATCAATAAATGTGTTTAAATTTGGAACAAAAAAATGCTAGATGCCAGTGAAATAACTATATCTCCAAATGCCCGGATTTTGAAATGTTTGGAACCCAATGGTCGGCATTTTGAAAATTTATTGTGAACGTTTTCTAAATTTTGGCAGATAATTAATGAAATTATGTTGTAATCGTACAAACTTCCTTTTGTTCATTGGTTGTAAATCAGGGTATGTTTCATTGAATTTTCTGCACTTTCTTGCTATAATTCCCTCACATTTTCAATGAACAATAAAAAATTTCATCAGAACTTCGTTTGAATAGTTATTTCCCTCCATTTCCATTATTTTTGAGCCACTTTCATTAAGAAACACACAACGGTATTATTGATAGTGCACTAATTGTCAAATTTTCATAATGTCATGTACCATCATGACATTTAATAGCCACCTTAGATGAATATGAGAAAAATAAATCGATTTTTTTTTTGAAAATTTTACACCTCACTTTTGTAGCCAATCAAAAAATTCGTTCTTGTTTAGATACCATGGCAAACCTAAAAATTTCCGGAAATTTTATCCTCCTGGGTACCCAGGTCGAAATTTTTCTGTCAAACATTTGCCATGTGACAAGTTGATATTTTGCTTCAATGTACAAATGGAGGTCTAGTTTTCATATGAAAGGCGATAATTATGTATTTACTAGATATTTGGAATGTGTCTGAAAATATTTTCTCCACTATTATTGCAGAAATTGTCAATTCTGAAATCATATTTCAGAAGAAGTTCAAGACACCATTTGTCACAAGTTTTTTATCAGAAGTCCCGTAGCTCAGCGGTAGTGTTGCGGCCTATGACTCGCTAGGTCGATGGTTCAATACACGATTAGAACATAACTTTTTTATTTATTTTTGTTCCAAATTTAAACACATTTATTGATGAAAATTTTGTAGTATTTTGTAAGTATTTTACATATCAATATTTTAGTGGTTATAAATAGTTCAGGTGAAACCATCGTTAGTTATTTCTTATGAATTGTTGGATGATTTTCATTTCTACGTGTGAAATTTTCTTACCGAATCCTCCTCGTGCTCGAATTAATTGCCGTAAATGTATCTCGTACATGAATTAAAAATTTATTTACTCGAAAAATTTCCGGCAATAATTCAAGCACTTGAGAGATTACAAGTAAAAATTACTATTATCTCAGAATTCTGGCTATTTAGGTATAGGAACATGATATATCAATTCGAAGGGAATTTAGTCATCTTTCAGGATATTTCATAATATACAGGATGGTCCATTTAAAAAAAAAACGCACTTTCAACCCTTTTCGTATCTAGCAGTAAGATCATGAATTTTGAACGACCCTGTATAACGCAGAACAAACTTCTCTATACAGAATCAATGTACATGATTTTGATGAACTAAACACAAAATTGCAACTTCCTAAGAATCCAAATACCGCAGAAATAAACATTCAATTCGAGCTATGTTTTGGATAAAAAATATGGAAAATATCCAATATCTCAAAAACCGTTAGAGATAGGTATAGGAGAGTATGAGGCAGAAATAATCAGAAAGGAATGACAAGTTCAAAAATGCGGTAATATATAGGGTGACCCATTTGAAATAACAAAGATGCTGCTACTTTCTGGTATAAGCGGCAACGCTGCATTGATGAAAATATTTTAGATCGATAGACCAAGAGCAACTACTTGAGAAACCAAATTTTCAGAACGATCCTATGTCCCGTTCTCCGTAAACGTCTAAGGTACCATCGACCGTGACTCACCCTGTATACCTATAAGATATTTTCCATCTGGAAATATATAAAAGAATAATTCGACAGAAAGAAAACAATATGCATCTTATCTAGGGCAAAACAACGTGTTACTTTCGCAGCACAAGTTTTAATAAATATTGTAGAGACGCGAGTTCCCCTTCGGAATAACACAAGGAAAATGTGTCAACATGACGTCGTTTTCACTTAAAGGGACCTGTCACGAGTTGTGATTGATGACAGAATCAAATATTCACATCAACATGAAATTCCCCACCACTTGCAATGTTCTACATTCGCAGCCCTTGGGGGATGAAAGAACGGTTAGTGTGAGCGATATACGTACCGAAAAATAGTTATTAAAATTACACGCATAAATACGGAATAAAAAATATAACGAGCACGTCTCACGTAGACAATTTCCCTCAAATTATATAAAACAATCAAATTCCTTCATTATTTGAATTCAAACCAATGAGAAAAGGACTTTTCGAAAACACTGTCTCCAGCCCGTCGTTTTTTCAAATCGGTGTTTCGCTTCTTCCTTATTTATACGTTTCCATAGTTACAACAATTTCTGTGAAAAACGTCAGTTTGACGGTTCAACTCTTCAACTGACATTAATGACACATGATGAACCGTTCCTGCAATATGCATTTAGTCCATAATAATTTAATGTATTCGTGAAATTGTCTGATCGAATATCCCTTCAAAATGCAGAATTTTCAAAATACTTTCACCTTGCCAGTCGCTCAAACTGTGTTGCTGTACGAAACACCACTCGAGCAAGCTCTCGTGGTGTTTCTAAGCAACACAGTTTTCGTGACAGCATTGTGAAAGTATTTTTTGAAAATTCAGCATTTTGTCGGGATTTTACTACTGACAATTTCCCTCATAGTATAAAAACCTATCAAATGCCATCATTTTTTGATTTCAACCAATGAGAAAAAGACTTTTTCTACGACCGTGCGTTTTTACCCACTTTCCCGCACTCATTTTAGTTTCGAAAGTGTCACTTTCCCGCACTAGTGCGGGGAAACTCGCTTTCCCGCACTAGTGCGGGAAAGTAAAATATGTCAATTTATCGTTATTAAATGTACATTTCATTGTTGCTGAGAGTTATTTGGAGGACTCCGTAGAACAGAAGAAAACCATCTCGAATAAAATTCTTTCATGTACTGGCAACTTGCAACCAATGCCGTCTCCGTCATCTTCATGCACTTTGCAATCTACGAGTGTTACTCTTAACAGCCAGTTACCACCAACTAACTACTCTGGACCGGCCATTCTGACGCATTTGCAGAATGCAACAAATTGTGTTTTCAACATTAATATTAATAATAATTAGTGGATTTTCATGGAATGTTTTGTATGTTGAAATAAAATATATTTATTTCAATGTGCTTTTTGAATATTTATGCGGTCGTAGAAAAAATAATGTTCCTAATTCATGCGTAAAGTGTCTTTCCCGCCCTTGACTGCTTGCCCGAACTCCGCTTCGCGTCGTTCGGGTCAACGGCAGTCGCGTGCGGGAAAGTATCACTTTCCGCACTTGTTAGGAAAATAACTATTTTGAAAACACTTTCTCCAGCCTGTGGTATATTCAAATCGGTGTTTCGCCTCTTCCTTATTTATACGTTTCCATAGTTACAACAATAAGGTAAATATAGAAACGCCAAATTGACGGTTCAACTAAGATGTCAAAAAACCCTGGTGTGTCAACTCACACCTGCAAAACTGTGGGATAAAACGGGAGACAAGTCGCCAGCTTGATTAAGAGAAAACAAATGAAATCGTGACCAGTTTCCCAAATATTCCGCATTTGAGTGTACCGCCACGGTCGGTTTTCCTGTTAGGGTAAATTTACAAACACAGAAGTTTTCAAGTATTGTCGACGGATGAACTGAATAAAGAAACCTAATTATTGAAATTTAAAGAATCACTATCAACAATCAGTTTTATTTGTTACATTTTCGACTTATTTTTATAATTTTTTACTGAAATGCAATTAACTAAAATAAAAACCGCGCATTTCATTTGGAAGTATTGAAATTAAGCTTCATGAAAATTCACCGTTAGAACCTGTCAATCTTGTGCTAAAATATAAGCAGGAATGGTGGTGTGAGATATATCCGCGCCATTATTTTCATTAAAATGTTTTCTAATAATACCAGATACTATGTGATAATCTTCATGATATGGTGGTACTTACTTTCGGTACTGGATATACTCAGATGAATTATTTTGTTCGCCTCTCTGGATTGCCCACAAATGATACAAAAACGGAACATGAACAAATTATTATTGTACAAACTACACAGAAAACGATTAGATATTCACAAATTTTATTCAATCAGATATGTTTCGTCAGCACAGTAGCTTCTTCACCGTCTGATTGAATAAAGTTTGTGGATATTTTGTACAATTACTAGGGATTTTCATCAAGTAACGGCCGAGTCAATCAGACAAATCGAATTATTATTGAATGAATGATTGATTTCTAAGAAAATATACAGCAAAATGGAGAAACACATCAATAATAGTCATCAATACAAGGAAATTGCAGTATGAAATTTAGAACGGAATCTAAATTTCATTCATTCATTCATTTTTTAATAGTATTTGAAGTTTGTCGAAATTTCATAAAATTGACATGTCATCAATCACCATATCCCGGGGACCAGGTTGGAATTTCATGTTATATTCACTCTTAACTTGGCGATCATGTTTGTTAACGTCCGTTTACGACTTATTTATCGTCTTGTGAAATCAAACCATGGGCGTCGCGGTAATCAAGGCATAATTCCGATTTTGAGATAAAAATACACTATTTGTTGAAATAGCTGTATAAAACATTGTTGCTATTTGAGTCGACCTTAAAAACGACTACCTATCAATAATTAGGAAAAAACTTGTTGCAGTGTAAGTACACTAAGAAGTAAATAAGCAAACTCAACTCTTCTGTCTTGTTGGAATGTCTTTCGAGTACTTAAAACATAGCGTCGTTGATACTGCAATACGAGCTATGTCACGAAACATTTATTTCACAGGAGACTGTAAAATTATAATAGGTACTACATAAAAATGTCTACGCGCGATTATTTTATACTTTGAATTCCAAAACAATGACCGGTAGAAATTCTTATGTAGGTAGTAGTTTTTTTTGTGTTTTGGCATCGACTGCTATGGTCATTAGTAGTTATTATCTACAGTCTTCTGTAAAATGAATGTTTCTGGACATTGCTCGTATTGCAGTATCAACGACGATAGGTAGTTTAGTAATATTTTTTTAATTTGAATTTGTTGGACATGGAATTTACTTCACTGTTCTGCAACTATAACATTATAATAACTTGGCAGTTATGTGTGTGTGTTTGAAATGTATGCTATTTTAGAGGAATTCGTGATTGTGAAACCCATGATATGGACACAGATGATACCAGAAGAAAGTGTTTAAAAGTAGCAACGAGAACTATAATCCGTCAGATACAAAAAATTAGACTACTCCAGCAAAAGAACTGGACAGACGATTTACAATAAGCAAGTCATCGCTCCACCCTGTGAGCAAATCAAGACTACGTCGAAATAGAGCTGTTATTTGGTATGTCTGCAGAGATGTCTTCAGAGATATATTTCGACCCCTATTTAACTCATAAACTTTAATGACTCTCACCTGTTTGATGTTTAAGAGAAATTCTCGGTTTCCTACCAGGCAGACGTGTAATATTGATCGCTCCCTGAGCCTTACTACATAAGAAGAGACATTACTTTTTGACAACTCTACAACACTTTTTGATAATCTGCCCCACGATACCAATAATCTAAATTCAGAAAAAAACATAAGAAAAAGAGTTGAAGAGCTATTAAGGCTTTTACTACACTTTGGATGAGTATTTCAATGATACACTTCCAACATAAATTTGAATGTAATCTGTTATGTGTATTATAGTTTATGTGTAAATTATTATGTGTATTATAGTTTATGTGTAAATTCTTATGTGTATTATAATACATGTATTGCATACATATAGTGTATAGTTTACTGATGTGATTCAACAATTTGAATATATTTACTTTTTTACTTCAGCATTTATTTTTTCAGTATTTATGACCTTATTGTATGCTTTGTCAGCAAGAATCTAATTTTACGCACAATACAGTATCATTGATTGACATCTTGACAACACACGTGATTTCCAACCAGGCATGTTGTCGTCTAGAGATAAAAATATAACATGAAAAAAATTCATCAGCACGCCGCCACTGGTTCTAATCTTACATCCGAATTTCATAACAATAACAAATCTCCCCCTCCGAACTCAGAGGTTTCCCCTCACCCATAATCTATCACAAAGGATAGTGATATACAGCTTTCATAACAACGTGTGTTGTTTATATAGAAATGGCACCTCTATATCTTTTATTGCTCGGAGTCTGGAACCGACTGAAGGAGCAAACCAGTATTTCATTTGTTTATTTGTCTTCTAAAAAATCTGAACAAAATCGAATCACTCGACACGCCAGGGTTTTTTGGCATCTTAGGTTCAATTCTTCGACTGACATTCATGACACAAGATGAACCGTTCCTGCAATATGCAATATTGGTCCATAATAAATTTAACGTATTCGTGAAATTGTCTGACCGAATATCTCTTCAAAGTGCAGAATTTTCAAAATACTTTCACCTTGCCAGTCGCTCAAACTGTGTTTCTGTAAAAAACACCATGATCCACCTGGATTTTAAATTTTATGAATGAATTTTACAGGACACTGTTTTCAACGATTCATAAATTATTTTACTATTTCGTAAATATGCTGATTACTCTTGACTATACAAAAGTTTTCAATTTGAAAGGCAAACTTTGCGCATTTTCCGATATTCTGCATTGTTCCACCTTTTCGATCTGAACTTTCGAAATTGCCACCTGATGAAGTTTCAGACACTCAAACTGACAAAAACAAATTCTAATTTCACATGTTCAATCTGAACTCAAAAACACAAAAAGACTAAGTGAATTGTTGGAATCCTGTTGCAGAGTGTCGAGGAACTAACCTTAGGATCTATTGGTTCATCCGGAACAGTCAGAAATATATCTCCCAAACCTTCTGGTTCCGTGTTAGTAGCTTTGGAACAACCATCCTCAGTATCATCTGACAGTTTTGTTGATTTCGGCACACTATCGTCATCGTCTAGTTCGTCTGATTTTCTCTTACTCATCGTGTAGTCTGAAATTGTATATCGTGAGACTTAAATCGTGAGAATAAATTCACGAAACTCTTGACTACTGACCATGGATCTGGCATTTTTGAGTATTTTCATATTGAAATGTATGTCAACGAGTATTTATCAATTACTCGTGACTCAGTTGGATGAATTGAGTATTGGCAAAAATACGGCGAGATACTAAAAAAACTTCTACCTTCGATTAAAATGAGGGAACACCTAGACGTACCGATTTCATGGTTCTTGCCACTCATCAACAAAGGCTAGTTCAGCCAATTGAAAAACAATTGCAGCTATATGATATTTAAAGTACTTCTAGTAGAAAACTTTTCAAAGAATCTAACAGATATAATTCAACGGCCGAAGGGGGCAGCAGCTGTTTTCTGTTGGAGACTTGCCGACGAATTAGTATACCTATAGTAAAGGATGAAGCGAGTGACTTTATTATTTAATCCGTTTTTCATTATTAGTTATAGTAGTATAAGTAAGTACAAGTAAGCACAAGTAATTACAATAATTGTTCTTCAACCTGAGAAAGTTCGTAGAAACTTCTGGTATAAGTGATCCAAAGAATATGTGTCAGGAAAAAGTTAAGTCTTCAAATAAAACATACAAATTTTTAGATGAAAATACCCAAAATTGACAGTTATGCCTAAGATGAAGATTGTCAAGGAAATTCCCGTATTGATCAAGTTGAAAAGAAGTCGACACTTCTTTTTTCATTCGTTGGAATTGGACAAAGAGTTCTATGGACTGAATGAAATTAGAGTTTTCAAAATTAAACACTATTTATGGATATTTTGGCTCCTGTTGATGATTTTCTAGCATGTTGTTTGAAAATGCGGTAGATAACCATAATATCAAAGACGTTAACTACTATAATATTAAAGAAAACTGTAAGACCTAACCTCAGATACTGAATCCTCAAAATTTTCTGGTAATTTCCTGGAAACTGAAAACAGAAATTCGATGGCCCTAATACCAGTGTGAAAACAGAAACGGTTGCAGCGCCAGAAACGAAATATTAGTACATGCGCAAGGGTGTCATCTGTTACTCCTTAAAAAAATTCCGAATTTGTATTGCAATTGTGGTTTTCTACATTATTATCATGAAAACGATCAAGTTGAATGAAGGTTTAGACACAAAAATGATGAAATTATGATAATGGTGCTTTTAATAAAACATGAGGACATATTTATCAGTGGCTGAGACAATCACATATATCATGGGATGAAAAATGCGTTTCTGGATATGTATTTTCCAGTGTATATTAAGAACGATCTGATAAAGCATACCTACCCCATTTCAGATTTTGTATCTCAATACGCACCCTGGAAACTACCCCCGTAATCACCAAAATCTACAGAAAGGCTTTAATTCATCGTTTCTGGAAATTTCTTTCTCACTGTATATTCAAAACGATCTGAGGAAGCATATCAACCCTATTTTAGATTTTGTATCTCATTACTCACCCTGAAAACTACCCCCGTAATCAACGAAATCTACAAAATAACGTTAATTCACCGTTTCTGGAAATTTCTTTCTGACTGTATATTCAAAACAATCTGAGAAAGCATATCAACCCCATTTCAGATTTTGTATCTCAATACTCACCCTGAAAACTACCCCCGTAATCACCGAAATCTACAAAATTGCGTTAATTCATCGTTTGTGGAAATTTCTTTCTCACTATATATTCAAAACAATCTGAAAAAGCATACCTACCAAATTTCAGATTTTGTATCTCAACACTCACCCTGGAAACTAACCCTGTAATCACCGAAATCCACCAAAAGGCGTTAATTCATCGTTTCTGGAAATTTCTTTTTCACTGTATACTCAAAATGAACTGAGGACGCATGTCTACCCCATTTCAGATTTTGTATCTCCACAAGCGATGAATTAAAGCCTTTCTGTGGATTTTGGTGATTACGGGGGTAGTTTCCAGGATGCGTATTGAGATACAAAATCTGCAATGGGGTAGGTATGCTTTGTCAGATCGTTCTGAATATACACTGGAAAAAAATTTTCCACAAACGCACTTTTCATCCCAGGATATTTGTGATTGTCTCAGCCACTGATAAATATGTTCTCATGTTTTATTAAAAGCACCATTATCATAATTTCATCATTTTTGTGTCTAAACCTTCATTCAACTTGATCATTTTCATGATAATAATTTAGAAAACCACAATTGCAATATAAATTCGGAAGATTTTCAAGGAGTACCATATGACACCCTTGCGCATGTACTAATATTTCGTTTCTGGCGTTGCAACCGTTTCTGTTTTCACACTGGTGGCCCTAATCACCTAATTAACTCTAACTTATGCTAGTGAATTTATGTTGAAGGTGACATGAGAATTTTGATTTTAGTGATTCCTCAGTCGTTTTGGTATTTTCGGTTGTGAATAATTTTGAAAATCAAACAACAAACAGAATATTCCCATCCAACTCATCGGTAACTATACCAAAACCTTCGTCAACTCCTTTCAACTCCTCAGGAAAAGAAGAAATATTGAAACGTATGCTAAGCTGGCACATCCGTTTCAGAACAATAAAAAAAAACTGTGCGGTATTTTTATAAATGTTTACTCCGCAAATTTTCCTTGCTATTTAGATCACAGGAGTTGAAAGTATTGATGAATAAATCTTCTTCTTGCACTTATCGGTCATTGTGCTGGAGTTAGAAAATGAGAGAAAAATTGATGCTCTCTCTCTGTTTTATTTTGAAGATGGTATAAAATATTTTTCTGTAGCCGTCTCGAAAATAAAATTTTTGGTATGATTTATTAAATGGTACCGAAATTAGGTAGTTATTTTTGGGTTGATTGTAGATTAATTCCTCAGTAACGATGCTATGTCAGAATTTTTTATTCAGAATTGAATTTGAGCGTATACGGGGTGCAACAATGAGACAAAGTTTCTTTTCTGAAGTTTTAAACACCCTGTGGAGTGCAACAGCTATGGCAGCTCTTTTTAACAAAAATCACGTTGAACTCTGATCATTTCCGAACATTTCACTTTTTTAATCACGACATTATCTCTGTTTTTACCGGAGATACACCTTTTGAAAGCGAACGGCTCGGAAAAAGTGTTCTCAGGCAGACATTTCTACGTGTAAATAATCAAGGCGGCATACGCGAAAACCGATTTTAGTTTAACATTAATCATTACTTGAACATTAAGAGCTTGTCAACGGTTTTGAAATCAAAAAATGCCTTTATCTGTTACGGATGTTGCTCGTATTGTGGCATTAATTGAGAATGGCCGAAGTCAACGATATATGTCCTATACCCTTGGTATACCTCGAACAACAGTCCAGGATGCCTGGAATCGGTATATGGTTACGAGAAATTTCAACAGGCGAGCGGGTTCCGGAAGAAAACGGAAGACGAGTGCAATTGACGACCGATTTATTGTCCTTAATGCTTTACGAAATCGTAGAACTACAGCTGTTCAGAATCAACATCTTCTACAAACCGTGCGTAGACTTGAAGTCAGTGAGAGCACAATTCGACGAAAACTTGAAGAAAACAACCTGTCTTCAAGGAGGCCTGCCACAGGACCCCAGCTGCTGCCAATACATCGTCGAGCACGTCTTCAATTTGCGCGCCTACATTTGAATTCGTAGATTGAGAAGTGGACTAAAGTTATTTTCACGGATGAGTCGCGATTTTGCCTGCGATTGCCTGATGGTCGGGAGCGAGTTTGGAGACGTCGAAATGAAATATTTGTGGACTGTACAATATCAGAACGCGTAAGATTCAATGGGGGTTCTGTGATGGTATGTGCGGGAATTTCGAGGGACGCCCGTTCAGATTCAATCATGGTCGAAAACGGCGCCTTAATGCGCATCGATATATCGAAGATATTCTCCAATACGCTGTTGTTGCCTACTCTTATTTTGTCGGAGATGGCTTCGTATTAATGCAAGATAATGCGCGACCACACGTGGAAGCAGTAATTAACGAATATTTGGACGAAGTGGGTATTGAACGAATAGTTTGGCCAGCTTGCAGTCCTGATCTCAATCCAATTGAGCATCTCTGAGACCTGCTTTACCAGAAACCCTTCATAATCTGCGAATTGCACTTCAGGAAGAATTTGATGCTATTTCACAAGAATTTCTTACAAACCTTGTTGATTCGATGCAACATCGACTGAATGAAGTCATTTTGGCGCGGAGAGGCCACACTAGATATTAGCCCCTTGGAATTGAAATGTGTTTGTTTTTTAAATTTTTATGTTTTTGTTAGTTTTCTAATTAAACTTACGTTTCGATGTTTATTTGTTGTTTTCACAGCTTCGTCCGAGGTGTTCGCTTTAAAACAGTGTATCTCCAGTAAAACAGAGATAATGTCGTGATTAAAAAAACAAAATGATCAGAAAAGATCAGAGTTCAATGAGATTAGAGTTGACAACAGCTGCATAGTTGTTGCACTCCACAGGGTGTTTCAAATTTTGGAAAAGAAACTTCGTCTCATTGTTGCACCCTGTATATGCTCAAATTCAAATCTGAATAAAAAATTCTGACATGGCATCGTTACTAAGGAATTATTTTACAATTTTAAATAAACAACATGAAAATCAAAGGAGCGGTTCGAGAGGAGGCCAACTTTGAATTTGGAGCCAGTTTTTAGTGGCCGTTTTTTTTTGCCGGCGAGTTTTCTGTTAAATGTTACATTAATTCACTGTTAGAAGCTCAGTTACATATCTACGTAAGTGAGTTACAACTAATTTGACTTTGAACAAAAATCTTGAAACTGAATCACCAACAGCGATTATAAAATTCTGATTCAACTTTTTATTATATTTTGTGAATAATCCCAAATAATTTAGTCATGTCACAAAACTTTTGACGGTTTCACAATAATTATAACAAAATCAGCTTTACTCTCAACATTGAATGCTGGAAGTGCGTACACCGAAAGCACGCCACTGGCATACGTAACGTTAGTTGCCTAATCATCCATTTTCTGTTAAATCCCGACTCACGACTCTGTCACGCCAGGAAATAACCTAAAATAAGGGACGTGTCTCGTTTGTCATTTACAGTCAGAATAACTCAATTCGATCTATAGTTCACCTGAACGGGTCCGTATTATACACCCTTGACCTATTTTCGTTGTTTGCAGCGCGGATTTCCTGCACAAAGTCCACCGATTCGAGTCGCCGAGTATATCAATAGAGATGCCGTGAGTTGGCACTGGCACGAATTTCGATAAAAGGGAACATATGTGAGTTCGCGAACGACAAACGCACTTTAACCACATTAACAACTAGAAAACACTCTTTTTCACGGGGATTCGTTTGTGAGGTTCTGTTTACATTACTAAAAACCATGTGCCAAGTTCTGAAATTTTGCGCTGTTGTCAGATTGCCCTCGAACTTTTCTGAGAAGCAGTATCTCCACTATTAGCACGTTTGCAGTTAATCCACTTGGTGTGTTCATTATGACTATTGGCGAAAGAAAATAAGATCGCAGCGCCACCTATAGCAAGACTTTGAACTACGAATCACCGACAAAGGTTTTTGACTTTACACGTGTTTATATGGCGTTTTGACGATCTGTACTCCTATTTTCAAACAATTTGTGAAAATTTGTGATTTCTCTAACTAAAAAGTGATTGTGTTTCTATTGAAAGACTCTAAAGAACGTTTCAGTCAGGTAATTTAAAGGAATTTCATCTCCGATTAGTTTTGAATGCTTCTGCAATTCAAGGTTGCATGGCGTTTTGATGATCTGTTCTCCTATTTTCAAACAATTTGTGAAAATTTGTGATTTCTTTAACTGAAAAGTTATTGTGTTTATATTAAAAGACTTGAACGATAGTTTCAGTGTAGTTTACAAATATTTTACGTGTTTTTTGAAGTCATGATTTGTGAGTTATTGATCTGATTCATTCTGTTGATTAAGGATATTTCCACACTCGTTTTCTATTTCTGTTCGTATTTTTTTGGTTTATACTGTTGATAGACTGCCAAATATGGGAAAATACAATCCTAGTTGTTCAGTCCCAGGATGCAGGACATATGGCAAGAAGGAAAATGTGGGGTATCACAAATTTCCCCCAAAAATAAAAGCAAGGTTAAAAAATCACCAATTGGTTCGACCAGATTGAAGAAATTGACCAAAGGAAAGCATGGATTTTGAAACTGAAAATTGGCAAGCTAAAAATATCGAGGTATATGCTTGTTTGACAAACAGACTGATGAATGAATCAGATCAATGATTGATCGCAAATCATGACCTCCAAAAACAAGTAAAATATTTGTAAACTACACTGAAACTATCGTTCAAGTCTTTAAATAGAAACACAATAACTTTACAGTTAAAGAAATCACAAATTTTCACAAATTGTTTGAAAATAGTAGAACAGATCATCAAAACGCCATACAACCTTGAATTGCAGAAGCTTTCAAAACTAATCGGAGATGAAATACCCTTGAATCACCTTACTGAAACGTTCTTTAGAGTCTTTCAATAGAAACACAATCACTTTTCAGTTATAGAAATCACAAATTTTCACAAATTTTTTGAAAATAGGAGTACAGATCGTCAAAACGCCATATAAACACGTGTAAAGTCAAAAACCTTTGTCCGTGATTCGTAGTTCAAAGTCTTGCTATAGGTGGCGCAGCGATCTTATTTTCTTTCGCCAATATCCATCATCTTACGAAGCTAAGCTAAAAAGCAATGAAAAATATAGATCTATAAGAAGAAACATATGAACCATGCAGTATGTATACTTGTCATCATGACTTGGTAGGTACGCTACAGCGCAGCAAGAGTCATGTACAAAAAGCAGTATGTCCCACTAATTTTGGATTTACTGCTGTTTAGTCTAACATCAGGAATCCAAATTGAACTAAATCGTACCCAAACTATACATAAATCAAAGGAGTCACGTGAAAAGTATAAGAGCGATGCAAACTACGATTTTCCATTGAGTACAGTTTGTATTTGTGCAGATCTGGAGAAGGTAATAATAATCGAAATGACATGTTTAAGAGGGTTGTGTTTTGTCAGAGAATCATAGTTTTCAACGAAAGCTTTGTACCAGTAAGTGCAAAACAGAAGATTAGACCCCATGCATGCCTATGGCATGAAAGTGCATAAGGAAGGAAGAAGGAGGATCTCATCAGTACATTTCATGCTTTCATGTTGCGTGACAAGGAAAATATAATCATCTGGCTTGATAATTGTGCAGTTCAGAATAAAAACTGGACATTGTTCTCACATTCTTGGTGTTCATTATCAATTCATGGGAAATATCGGATAAGAAAACAACTTTCAGATACTTTGAACGTGGGCACACGTTTATGGTGGAAAAATCTTCACCACGAATGAAGAAGGTATATGATTTAACTGATTTTGTTACTTGTGTGCAATCATCCAATTTTGGAAAAGTTGATGTTGAAGTGATTTCTTTGTTTGGACAGATAACTCGTCAATTTATAAAATTAATAGAATCCCAGACGTATTTGAAGGACATAGTTGAAGTTACTGCTGAGCGTGATAGCTATGTAATTTTCTACAAAACGAGTTTTAGCTTGGAGACACCAATGGAGCTGAATTTCTTGAAGATGAAACTATCGAAAGGGCGCATTCAAAAACCAAAGAAAATCCCACAACTCAAAGGAATCAAGCAGGAAATACAACAAATGGTTTTGAATAATCTAACTCAGTTGATTCCTGAAAATCGAAGGCAATTTTGAGTGAATCTTCCAGTGAACGACGATGCCGTCGATTTGAGAACAGGCTATGATGAAGCCTGTGTTACCTCAATATTTCTACGTTTCATTTCATTTAATAATTATATTCGCCAGCTTGTTTCTGATTCGGTCTGCTTCTTTCAATTTAAGGTTTATATAGTCACACCATTTTCATTAAAGTTTTTCAGCAAGACCTACATATCTTTTTTATTTCAATCTGACTCATATTTTCAACGGTTAAAACTACATTTGGTTATTCACCCTATTTCTCAGAAAATTACTACACTAAATAGCAGTAGTCATCAATTGATGATCATTACTGCTTTTTAGTGATGTTAAATATGAAAATTGGCAGCAAATTGCTGAACTGAAAAGCAGCACTAACCAATTCACCACATATTTAACAAAAAAAAAACAATAAAATCACTGATCATTCAAATATACAACGAAATATCATGGAATGCTGAACTCAGTTGAGAATTAATGAATATTCAGAAAATAGCACAGATATAAATACTTTCATGCTCATTTCCTCGATAGTACCAATTTGTGAGATACTGCTCTTTAAGTTAGGACGGCAGTATAGTTCTGGTAGTACCTATTTGGCCTTTTTAGGAGTACTACAGTTCCGTCATAGGCCAATCATTTCAGCACTTGAAATCAAACATGGGGAAAAAGTAGCAAAGTAGTGCAAACTTTCATAAAAGTTCTGTTATAGCGCGCAACGAAACTATAAAAATTTGCATCTTCGTTCAAAGTCGGCAACATTGTTAAAAATGTAAATTATAAACAATTCTGGTTATTTTGTAGAGAAAAAATGCACGTCATTACATCACCATGAAACTTAGCTAGAACTGCACTCCGTTCCAAGATTAGAGCACACAAAAAAAATAGTCGTGATGGTCTGCCGAAAAATTCCAAAATTTCAACACTTTCCCAAAAATTCGCCCAGCCACCGTGCTTGCAACCACAGATATTTTGACTTGGCTGAAAAAATCGCTGCTCGTAGAAAATTACTCAACAATTGTCATGCTTGGCAGTATGATAGTTTTTTTTGAACTGGCCAAACTGCACCTCAAATATTTGGCTGAAACTACTCTATTAAATCAATGAAAAAAATTCGGTCACGAGACATGCCTTTTAATTTTTTTTTGTCCACGTCATAACATCACGAGAAAAAAACTGAAAGAGTGGTAAACGTTTCTCTTTGCCAGAAATCTCGCCAATACTTTGCCATGACAGCAAAAAAAATATTTGTTTATATTACACAAAAAGAAATTGGTTTATTTAAAAAAAAAAATGTTTGAAACCTGAATTGATTATGGAAATAGCGCAAAGGTTTTTTGAAATGGTTGGGAACGTAGGAAGTAATTTCACAGAAAACATATTATACGAGGATGTATTGAAAAACTCTTAGCCTACTATAGAACCAAACAAAATTTCAATGTCAAAATATTTTATTACTCAACATATTCTCCTATTAATTGGATCCATTTATTACAGCGAACCTGCAACGTCTCTAGACCTTTCAAAAAAAATGTTTCTTCTTGCTATGCAAACCAGACCTCCACAGCTTTTATTACCTCCACGTTGGAAGAAAATTTACGTACTTTTAATTTTTTAGTCCAATTCGACGGTCTGTTAAAATCATGTCATGAACTACATCGATATTTTCGGGGACTGACACAGAAACTGACCTTCCCGATCGGTCATCATCTTCAATGAAAAATTTACCTCTTTTGAAGCTTGCAGTCCAATTTTTCACGGTCGCATACGAAGGACATTGATCACCAAGGGTATTAAGCATATCTTCGTAAATTTGCTTACCACTTAACCCTTTTAAATACAGGTACTTGATGATGGCTCGATACTCCAATTTTTTCGATTTTCACAATTTCGGTGGACATATTTTTTCTTTTAATTTATTGCGTAACTCTGGTTTACTTTTTTGACGTCAAACTTTACACTGACACTTCTAATAAGTTATTGTTCGTTGCTATGGTAACGCAATATTTTGTTTATGCAGGGAACTGGTCTAGGCTAACTAGATATCCATACATCCTCGTAAAATTTGCCACCACATTACAGATTTAGGGAACTTTGTAATATTTGAAAAAATGAAAAGAATATTATTTTTTAATTTCATACTATATGGCTCTATTAGTCCACAAGCCCAGGCGAATTTTCAGGGGGTGATTTTATACACCACGAGTGATAAATAATGTTGTAGTACTGGTCGAGAAACAAACTTTAGGCACTATGCCGTCAATTTTCCGCTTTACAGGTGAGTTGATATGTCGTGAAAAAAAAAAGAAAAAAGATCTGATAACATTATATATGACGGCACTATTCTCGTTGAAGAGGCAATGAGAAAAGGATGTTCTAAAACCCAGTACCGGGGATGTCAGATTTTTTTTTTAAATCGGCGATTTTACCCCCTCCCCCAGTTAATCGAATACTTGACGGCGTTGATTCAGTTAACTTTGCCTTTACTTGAAAAACTATAATACATCTCTGCCGTCAGAAAAGGGTAGTACAAGGGGTCAGAAATCGCGAACCCCACAAGGGGTATCAGATACAACATGAAATCTATCAGACTAGTCAACGAATACAGTTAATATAAATATTGAAAATGTAATTAAAATCACATCAAAACATCGAATGTTTAGTCACAAACAGATTAAAAATCACAAATGACTGTTAATAGTTCAATATAACCCAAACTATTCCATCGAATGAAATGCTTTTCACAACAATGTTGTTTTAAGTATTTTGAAAGTATTCATTTCGCCAAAAATCCTCTTGAAACGATTACAACATATATAATTCTTCGGTATATGTATTGGAGAGTTCTGCCCAAAACTCCCCACTAAATCATCAGTTTGAGTAGAAATGCAATGACGGTGGTGCGAAAGAAGAGAATGATGTTTTTTTTTAATTTTTTTTTGAGAGTTTCCGTTCACATGCTTGTTTTTGAATCAGAAAGAAAAG
The DNA here is from genome assembly GCA_944452925.2 of Chrysolina oricalcia. Taxonomy (NCBI): domain Eukaryota; kingdom Metazoa; phylum Arthropoda; class Insecta; order Coleoptera; family Chrysomelidae; genus Chrysolina; species Chrysolina oricalcia. The sequence continues at coordinate 52,314,110 of OX101821.2, forward strand.
TTACAACTCAGTTATTGGTTCTGTGAAAATTAATCAGGAAAAATTTCAAAACCAATTGCTCAAAAATTTGGTTATAAATAATTAGCACACGAACTTTGTTGTTTGCTTATACAACTGCATAACTGCTATAACAAAAAGTGATATAGTTATTTTGTTGAGAGATAAACATTTTCAAAATCTGAAATACTGAAAAACTGTTTTTATTTCATAATTTCTGAATGTTTATTTTTGTTCTAGGTGCCAGTGAGAAGACAAAACTTTGTACCGACCGGAAGGAAACAGAAATGTATTCAGTCGTGGCCTTTCAAACCTATAATGTACTGAATAAAGTATTTTTATGCCCAGAAAGGGGTCCATTCATGCCCTTTTTGAGACATGAAATGAACATTCGAATGATGACTGTAAGACGTCCCGATTATGTTTCTATAAACGTCACGAAGACATGTTTAAGACTTCGCGTTTTGTGGGAAGTCTTAACGATGTCTTTTGGACGTCTTCAAGATATTATTGGATGTTTCAAAGACGTCCCGAACACCTTAGGGTGGACGTTCTTAAGATGCTTTCTTGCTGCGTATGGGATCTTCAGGAGTGGGAAAACTGAACTCATCAGGAAGATCTCAATGAAACTAAAAACGGTTGATGATATTTCAGAAAAGCATCGTACATGGAAACTTGTGTTACAAATTAGAGACTGGACTTATTTATATAAAGATAGGTACGTAAACATTATTCGAGCACAGGTTGGATCTGAGCTTGATATAATAATATATTAGAATAACTGGATTTTTGCAAATAACAATTTTCCCAAAGAAACTGGTTTCGCTGATACTAAAAGCAGCATCAACATGAATTACTTCATTGGTACAGTGTGACGTAATAACGCTTGACACTGTGAAATCTGTTTATTTGGCCAGAAAACAAGATCGTGCAAATTATTCCATGGAATACAGTATCACTCATTTCCGCTTGATAGTGACCATTGATTAATAAATATTATCAAATATTTCAACTAACTCTCATTGAAGTCAAAATGGTATTTTATTTTGGAAGATTTTGAAGTATCAACACAAATACGAATATTTAATTCGGAGCAAGTTTTTATTTGACGTTCAAATCCAACTAGTATGTGTTTCCATGATCATATCAGCAGAAATGCCACTAACGCTGAAGCTTGGCATCACCGCATCACTCTTTCGGTACATCGCGAAGGTCTGAGTGGTCTGGTCTGACTTCCCTCGTTTGCAGTTGGATTCGGCACACCGTCACAATCAGTGGCGGATCATCGGGTTTTGATAATTCCGCATTACCATAATATTTATTAAGGTGCATTTATTCAACATTATTTTAAAATTGTGCTTAAATAAATGTCAAAAGCAAAAGTTGAATATGTTATATCAAATGGCGCCATTTATGCAACAATGTTGAGTTTATGCTAAAAACCTTTGAGGTTAGCGCTATGTTTATGATAATGCTTATGCTAAAGTTGACTAAATTCACTTTTAGAGAGTTTTGGTTATGGATGAAGGGGGAGAGAGAAATTTTTTCTGGGGATGATCATGGATTTACTCTGTTACATTCGATGTAACATTCATTCATTTATAGTAATATTGCCGATATTATTTTTTAAATTCATGTAGATGAACATTATATCGTTTAGAACAAATTGTAGCGCGATGCTAACGTTTTTTGAAACATTGCTGTATTTCTAAAGCTAATCGGGGTACTGAAAAGATAATAATGATAATAAACGTATTTTATCGCCATTCGAGAAGTTAATTACACAATGGATGTTAGACTGTTGGCGAGGTTTAGCTCAAAGCTATTTTACTCAAGCCAACAGAGGGACAGAGCCTGAAAAAAAGTAACCTTAACAAATTGGCTGACAGAAATGTTTACCTTATAGGAAAAAATGCAAAAAACAACAAAGAAAAACAATAAAAATAAAAATATGGGAGCATACATAGCTAATAATACAAATCACGACAATTTGAGGTATGAGTCAACAACAAAAATCAAGAGAAGTATTGGATATCAGTATCAAACCTGGTCAAATATGCTCAATGCTTATCAAGTAGATGTTTCTTCAATTTATATTTGAAATATATACTTTGATATGTTTGAATGTCAACATAACACCTTTGACAAAATTCAGTTTTGTGCTCAGGACAGGGTAGACTTGAGTCTGATATTTTTTGTGTAGTTTTTTAGGTTGAGGAATGAGTTTTCTCACCAGTGCCGGAGGGTTAGGGTTATTTGAAAGTTTAGGAGTAAATGTACGTATGTGGGGCTGCCTTATTTTATTTATACTTAGCCAGTTACATTCTCTAGGTTTATGAGAAATATGTTCATATTTTCTGATACCATAAATCAGTCTAACACAGCTATTTTGCACTTTCTGTATTCTATCCCATGGCCAAACATGGACTATAAAGGAAATCACCAAGTGATTCGCACAACGTTCCCTCCATTTGGAAACTAAGGATATGACGATTACTTTAAATGAGTTTCAGTCAAGCGAAAGATTAACCGATAAGACTTTTTACGTGCTTAGAAAAACGCATGTCAGTATCTTATACTGAACCAAGATTTTTTGCTGAATCGCAGATTCGTTTTATTATTTTATACTTGGATTTTTCAGAATTAAGTTTCAAGTTATGTTCATGAGGATATCTTGATTTCATTCAATCCATTGTAAATGATTTCTTCTGCCATATTGAAATTTTAAGTACAGAAGCTGAGATACAGCTGGGTATCGATTTTAAAATTAGCTTAACTTGCAAAGTTTCCTTCAGAATTGCGCAAGCTTCAGCTTAAAAAGCCAGTTTCAAAGAAATCCCGGTTATACTCACTTGATCCAATAATGGGACCAGATAGTTTCATTAGAGTTGGTGAGCACTTAGAAAAGGTAAGCTATCGTTTTCCCAAAAGTACCAAATCATTCTTGAACCCAATAATTTGCTTACCAAACTTATAATGAATGAACACAAACGGCTACATCATCCTGGAGTTAAAAAAATGTTGAATTCCCCACGTCAGTCATACTGGATATTGAAGGGTAGATTAACTATTCGAAGCGCTCTTCGAAACTGTTTGACTGGTTTCAGAATGAATCCTTATAATATAATTAAAAAGATGGCCGACCTACCTGACAATAGAATAACTCAAAATCGTCGTTTTTGTGTCAGTGGTGTTGACTTTGCTGGATCATTCTACATTGAGGCCGGAAAATTACATAACAGTTAAATAATCGAGTCATATTTATGCATCTTTATTTTATTTTGTACCAGAGTTGTGCATTTGGAAGCAGTTAGGGATCTTTCTTATGAATAATTTTTGAACACAGTAAAAATATTTATCTATGTAAACTGCTGTATTAAAATTGTATTGGAGCAAACCATGAAATCAAAGTCATATATGAGTGGCTAAATAAAAATATTACTGACCACCAGACTCACTTTGATGATAGAATCGAATGGAGATTCACTTCCCCTAGATCACCCCACCATGGAGGTCTCTGGAAGGCCGCTATCAGGAGTACAATATTTTATAATAACAGGATTGTGGGTAACCATTAACGTTTGAGGGGCTTTCTCAAATAGGTTGAGGCTCTAGGTTGAGGCTCTTCTCAATTCTCGTCCACGATCTTCAGGATTTGACACCCGGTCACTTTTTTATTGACTCAATCAGTATTAAATCATCCAAAATGCAATGGCGTAGATGGTCTACAGAATACCTATCAACTATTCAAGTCAGATGCAAATGGTTGAAGTAAAAATTGACTCCTTGGTTTTTTAGTAGATAAAGATTCACCTACCCTACGTATAAGTCTAATTCATCCTTAATCTCGCGGATCAAGAAATCTATAGACGACAGTGGGACAGTTTCTGACAAGACTGGACGCTTATTGTTCTCATTTTCAACGTTGTAGAAATTACCTACTCGAAATGAAATGAATATAGTAGATGATTATAAGTTTTGTATAATAGAATCAACACTTTTATTACAGGTATAATGTTTGTTCGTCTTGTCAAAGGCTCTATATCATAGGTAATCAATCTACTTGAATACCAATGAGCATCAACTTTTCTCTAAACTAATTAGCACTGTCACTCGACCTGTTATCTTCAGTATTAATACACAAGCAAATTGCCCTACAGACTCATGACTGATGGGGTAGATAATCACTGTGTTTCATATGACCACGTAAATTGGTCGATAACACTGTATCCACCAGTAATATTAGTTAATTGCAACTCATAAGTACGGAATATAAATATTTCATATGAATGCTAAAAGTCACTCGATGCGACGGTATGAACCAACAATTACTTTACCGCGTTTCAACCCCAACACCCCATCACGTTCACACCATTTTTCATCGTACACACTCCCACTAAATCGATCAAACAAATCCCCCGTACGAGTTATATCTCGCGCTCTGGAGTGCAATGAATAGTACACGAATCTCCTTCTTCGGCACGTTGTATTGCAAAATCTACGTGTTCTACTTTCATAATAGTTTTCCATTTACTTGTTGGAGTTTCCCGCAGTTGAACCGCAGGACCTGCGATCGAGTTCATCGGAGTTATATGTACTTCCAGAGGCCTGGGGTGAAATGGATAGTGAGGTCGCTATAGGCTATTAGGGCCCGGGATGTTCGGGGGATGACGGAAATCGAGGAAAAATTCGCGGTGATCTCGGGAGTGGCTGGGTGAATATCCCATTATAGTCCAAGAAACGAGGAAGCGGCCCAATGTTAACACGTTGACAGCCGTGCTCATTTTTTCATTTTTGGTATCAGAGCCGAAGCAAAATCGAAAATTTTGTCCCAGAAACCATTGTGGACTCTATGTAGGTACAGCCTACAGAAGATAGTATATCGTTGAATTTTTCGGAAATTGAGACTCTGAGTTCAGTATTCATCTTCCAAAAATTCGTTGTTTTTACTGATTTGTCTGCCACGCCGACTCGGTCTATGCGTCGAATGAGAACAATTTGCATCGCAAACTTGTTACTGAAGCCGTCTCGGTCTGTTTTCGCGATATTAACGACAAAAATTTAGACCGATGGCTACAAGAAAAGTTCAATTGGCTCGGTCCCATAGACCAAGTTGGCCTGGTGTATCAACCTCAACCTCGGTCTATGAGACCGAGGTGGCTCACCAGAATAATTTTTCCTCGGTCTCATAGACCGACATGGCAGTCAACGTGTTAAATGTGCAAAAATTAATATCCGAAAAATAAAAATATGAGAGCATAGGAAATTAAAATTCAGGATGAGTTTCTATTTCATGCGACTCATTCCTGATTTCCGAACATAACCTAAAATATTGGCAAAGTTGCGAAAAGCGGTTTTTTGTTGATAATTAAAAAACTACAGCTCCGATCAAAAAAAGTTAAATTAGGAAATTGTAGGCATTAAAAAGATCTATCAATTGAATAACTTTCGCCAGCAACGTGTTAAATTTAACGGAGATATATCGAAACCTGCAAAAGTCAATTATGGGGTACCTCAGGGTTCAGTCCTGGGTCCTCTATTATTTATTATACATATTAATGATATGCCTTTTAATCTAAAGAATGCGTGTCCGATAATGTATGCTGATGATGCCACTTTTTTATTAACTGACACCACGTCTTACAATCTACTCTCGAATGCTAATGAATCTGAAAGTTTTATAACAAAATGGTCTAGAAGCAATTATCTTACTCTAAATGATGGTAAAACCAAAACTTTAGATTTTTCAACTAAAAATAAAAAACTAAATAACGAACCAATTAAGCTTCTCGGAGTGTATTTGGATTCATCTCTAAATTTCTTACCACATATTCACAAGTTATCAAAGCGCCTGTCCACGTGCATATACATGATCAGACAACTTAGCAACACAACAACAACATACTGTTTAAGAGTAGCTTATTTCGCCATTTTTCATAGCATAATGACATATGGACTGATTGTATGGGGTTCATCATGTCACCTAGAGATGATTTTTAAATTACAAAAAAAAGTCGTCAGAACTATGGCACAGGCTAAATATGACGACCATTGCAAACCTTTCTTCAAAGGTCTTGGTATATTGACTCTTCGATCTTGCTACATATATGAATGTTTTGTGTTATGTAAAAAAAATGAAAGGTGAAAATAAAGTGACTAAGCCGGAGGACATACACTGGGCCAAAACAAGTTTAAGGCTACCCAAATATAGATTAAGTAAATCACAGAACTCATATCTATATCAATCATTAAAATTTTATAACGCTTTAACTAATGAGTTTAAGACTCCTGAAACGAGTATAAACACTTTTAAAGTAAAAATAAAGAATGTTCTTTTACAAAATGCCTTTTACACATTTGAGGAATATTTTAATTATTTCGACTCATTACGTAATCCGTCGCCTGTCTGATAATGTATATTGATGTATATTTTTTTTTGAATTATTGTTTTTTTGAATTTCGCTATGTCTTTCTCCTTTAGTTGTTTACTGACTACTTTCATTATGTCTGTATTATGTTTTTATCTATTTCAATTTATTTATTTATTATTATTGACGTATGCAAACATTTATTGATGTATGTACTGCACGAATAAAATTCTATTCTATTCTATAATTTTTTGATATCATTGATACTTATCGAGTTATATCGGAAAAACCGTAAAAAATCGGGATTTCTATAACTCGTTTATTGTAAGATATTGGAAATTGTTATTTACAGTTTTGTGTAGCCTATGGCAAGCCAAAAAGTCTTTTTCAAAAAAATTGATGAAAATTGATTAGTTTTCAAAATATATGAAGTTTTCTCAAAAAAGATGCTCTCTCAATATGGCTACTCTTGCTCGGGGAATGATGATACAGTAACGATTCAGGGCTTATTTTTTTTTGTGAGAGTTGTACTTTCATATTATCGAATAAAAATATTGATTTTATTTATTTTAAGTGTAAAAAATTACTTTAAAAAATTGCACATTTTTTTTTACATGTTTTTTCTAAATAAATTTCTTAATTTTGATTTTATAGAAATGACTTTTATGAAAATAGATTTCTAGCATGACTTCACGCATTAAAAAAATAGAATTCTATAATAAAAATAATAGAATTCTATAATAAAAATAATAAAAAGTTACCAGAAAAGTTTGCTAACTCTCAAGATTTAAAACAGGACTGCCGCTTAGAAGCATAAAATATCTGTCCTTCAAGTTAGCCTTGGTCTCGAAATCCCAATTGTTTAAGCAGTAAATATAAGGGTTGTTCGAAAATTAAATAGTGAATCGACTTTCTTTTTCAGTTTCTTCTACAATCGGCTTATGCATTAAATATTTTATAACTCAGATATTCCGACGTTACGCAAATTTGTCGCATTATGAAAAAAATACTCTTTATATCTAAACAATTGATCTTATTTCTACTTATTCTATGTCATGGATCTTTCTGTAACACCCGGTTATGGTTTGAATCAATTCTATTAACTGAAATATGACGTTGAATTCATAATGAAACTGATTATTAGATACAAAATATTTTGTGCAAATTATTAATTTCCCCTCGTAAAACTCTCGTCTGCATTGGTACGAGTTTCACAGCAACACATGTGCGAATATTTCTGACCATTCTTGGTATGGTCAACTAAGTGCTGAATTTAATGGCTTCCAGATGTAGATTCAATGGTTGTCCTTTTCGAAAACTATTAAAAATAAATTTCAAGATTACGTTTTGTTACAATTCCTACGATCACTTAGGAGCCGAGATAATTTTTTTATTTCAAAAGAATCTGGAAGACGCAATAATCATCGTACAGAAGTCACTTTCATGGATATTGAGGTTGAATACCTATATCGTCGATAAAAAAATACTAGGGTATGTCTAGTTCATTTCCAGTATTATTAATTGATGAACAAAGTGAGGCGTGCAGGCGCGGAGCGATGCAATTTTAGCGGGTGGCGCAGTGGGGATACAGATACTGTTGACATTAAAGACACTTTCGTCCTGACAGTGTTATTGAAAAAGAAAAGAAAAGTTATTGGTTCAATTTCAATTTCAGGTACTAGTGTACATTGCAAAAGAAAACGTACGTGAACAAAAAGCCGAGATACTCAATATTTTTCAAGCATAAGCCACTTTGAACGCACGAAATAATCAGTGCTATCCCCACTCCGCCACCCGCTACAACTATCGCGATCCGCGCCTGCACGCCTCACTTTATTCATCAATTAATAATACTGCAAATGAACTAAACATATCCTAGTATTTTTTTATTGAAAATCTAGGTATTCAACCTTAATATCCATGAAGGTGACTGCTGTACGATGATTATTGCGTCTTCCAGATTCTTTTGAAACAAAAAAATTATCTCGGCTCCTAGTGATCGTAGGAATTTAATTTTTTTCTGAATGCTTTAAATCATGCTAGAAATACATTTTCATGAAAGTCTTTCATATAAAAACAAAATGGAGCAATTTATTTAGAAAAAACATGTAAAAAAATTGTGCAATTTTTTTAAAGTCATTTTTTGACCCTTAAAATTAAAAAAAATCAATATACTCATTCGATAATATGAAAGAACAACTCTTACAGAAAAAAAGTTAAGCCATGAAACGTTACTGTAGCATCATTCTCCGAGCAAGAGTAGCCATATTGAGAGAGCATATTTTTTGAGAAAACTTCATATATTTTGAAAAATAATTAATATTTATCAATTTTTCAAAGAAAGACTTTTTTGGCTTGTCATAGGCTACACATAACGGTAAGTAACAAGTTTGAATACCTTACAGTTAACGAGTTATAGAAAATCCGATTTTTCACGGTTTTTCCGATATAACTCGAAAAGTATCAATAATATCGGAAAATTATAGGTGTTTCAATTGATAGATCTTTTCAATACCTATAATTTCTTACCTTGTCTTTTTTCGATCGGAGCTGTAGTTTTTTAGTTATCAACAAAAAACCGCTTTTCTCAACTTTGCCAATTTTTTAGGTTATGTTCGTTAATCACGATCGAGTCGCATGAAATAGTAACTCATGCTGAATTTCAATTTTCTATACGCTCAAATTTTTTTTTCGGATATTAATTTTTGCACGCACTTTTCCCTATTGCTTGGACTATTAGAGTTTACAATTACTTTTATGGGTTATTGATATTCTTTTATCTAACCCAGCTATGGAACGTCAAATTTCAAATGCATTTTAGACGTTTTGAAACATCACATTTCGCATAACTGACAGTTTCTTTAAAATTATTCCTTTGAAATTAAGTTTAACTTCTTTTTGCATTTGCTTAGATTTTCTATAGGGACCGAAATATAGCGAGTGGTACGTTTTGAAATTGATACCCTGTATTCATTTTCACAATACAGTTTCAATAGTTTTATTCAATTCTCAATATGCTTTTGTGGAAAATATTGCTCTATATAATCAACCGTCCTTTGAATGGAACTGGCGACTCATTGATACTTACACCATGTTTCTCCAGTTTATAGAATGTGCCAGTCGAAAATTACACAATCTCAGGAAGAATTGGAATCCTTTCTTTGTCATGATCTGTGGAGCGAACAGGTTTCGAAAGAACATGTCGGTTGGCCAATAATTGATAATAATATTATCTACATATTATGTAGCTTATGATCTTAACGCTTTATATATCCTGTAATCCTGATAAATCCCAGTTAACTCAATTAAACAGAACTCAGCTATTCAGTTTTTTCGTTTTAAAACTGCAAAATTCCATTATATTCATTATCGGCAATGGTTTTATCATCAGATTTGTCCCTTATTTCATTTTAAAAATTGAACATCTTCATTTTCCGGTTCATCATTCATGACCATTTCGTATCTCTATTGGATTATTCAGATGTCGAAGCCCATGAATTTTTTCCAGTTTTTTTTACGTTTATTGAATGTTTTTAAATATCCATTAGGCACATCAGCAAAGTTGAAGAACATCGTTTGCCTATTTATAGGATATTACTGTATTTGGATGTTCGAGTGGAATAATATTGTATTGTAAATTCTTTGTTTCCCATTATTGTACTTATGTTTTGAATTTATATTACAGTTATACCTTTATCACAAATTTTGCATGGAAATAAAGGTTTTCTAACCACATTTGGGAGTCATACTAACGTTAATTTTGCTCTAGGAGGCTTAATTCAGCCAGAATCCAAATTCGCCAGAGGGCCAGGAAAATGTGTGACCCGGAGGTTTTTAGACTCATCCACCCATTTATACCTGAATCTAAAAGTGCGTATTGGTTGTATATGTTGTCAATATTTTCAAATTTCCTATCCCTATGCCTATTTTGGAAGTTAGTAAGTTATTACTACTTACGTTTTTTTAAGGAAGAAGAAATAGTATCTGCCAAAGTATCTCAAGTATCGAAGCAGTACGAGCAGACTAGCGTAAGTCGGTAACTTACGCTATTTTCTGTAAAAACTCCAATCCCGACAAACTATCGTAAGGCCCCGAATAGCATAAAGTTTGAGTCCCAAGTAAAAAGTATTAATATTTTTGAATTCAGCGCATCAATAAAACCCTAGGAACTATATCAGATCAAAACTATAGTTGAAAACTGTCCTGGAAACAAAACTATTTTTCTCCCACTTTTAGCTTATGCTACTTACGATACTTTGGCAGAAAGTCATCGAATGTGTTCAAACCAGAATGTATAATTGATTTTTGGCCAAAGTTTGATTACATCTGAGAGGCTTTCAGCCAATGTTATTTGACAGGTTCATGAGTAGTCACTAATGTAAGATTCAGATTCGGTATTCGAAATTTGGTCTTTGAGTTGTTAGCATTCAACCGACGCTTTTTTCAATTCGAGGTAATTACACACCTGTCAATTTCAATACATAAAAAATCAAAAGTAGTCGCCATTCAACAAGAGAACATGATATATTGACCTTTAAAAGTATCAAAGCCCTTTTTTTAGAAAATAACATATATAACCGAACTCTTTCTTCTATAATTATCGGTTCCCTCTCTCTCTCTTATGACCCTTGGTTCCTAATTGGCGCATTTCTGGGTCATTTGGAGCATTGGAACTATTTGAAGAGATTGGAACTATCATACTCCACCCATTGGCCATACCCGTAAGAAGGCCAAATCTTTATAGGATTCAGTGACCGTAATAACTGCACGTTACCGTATCCTAGCTCGAAAAATGCCTTCTCCGAAAACAAAATCTACCTGTTTTTGACAATTACTAGTCAACAATTTTCGGAGATACTCGGAATGTTTTCTTCCAAATTCGATACCCTAAAAAACTGTCTCGTATTTTCTCGAAGTAATAATGACATGCCTCCATGTACACCCAAATAGATATCTGGGAATTCTCCCGTACTAATAAAGTGATTTCAGTCCGTGCGACGCTCACGATTCTTTTTATATCACCCCTAGCTTGAGGGAGTATATATATTACTACTTTACGGAACTCTGTCCGTATCCCTGCGGTTCAACTGCGGGAAACTCCAACAAGTAAAGGGAGAACTATTTACACCAGTCACTAGATTGGACACGAAAAAACGGCGAGCGAGCTGATTTGGTGTACGAAGGGTCTGTAATTAGAGTCCTGAACTCCTGTTCAAAGGATCGAAGGGAAAGGACGTGGACATGTAGTTGGAGTCAACATGGTTAGTTACATTTGAATATCAAGCTGATGGATGTGAGGAGTAACTTACTGAATTCAATTGAAAAGAAACTTATTATTTTATAGAATTGCGACACTTTGATTTGCTACACGAAGGAGGAATATTTTGGTGCAAAGTATCTCTGAGGGGGGTGAATTTTTTTATTGGGAAATAAAAAGTTAGTAAGACATATGATTTGAAAAAAATCGAAAAACATCAAATATTTGAAAAATCGAAACTTGTGGCATTTCTGGCGAAACGGGAAGTTGGCCAAGTTGTTTTCTTATATAATTGTTAACTTTGAAACATCTTAAACATCTTAGACATAGTATGAATACTATACTTAATTTCTATAGACCAGATTATATACAAATTAACAGAGAACTAGCCAATATTTCATGGGAAATTCTATTGAACGGATTTGACGTAGACGATGCATTGCATATTTTCTATAAAAAAATTCAACTCTATAATAGCCACAATATGTGCTTCGAAAAAGAAACAACAAAAAAAAATCAATTTACTTTAAAAAGATATAATAAAATGCATAAAAGAAAAACAACTCAGTCATAATAAGTATAAAAAATATGGCGGTCGACATCAATACAACAGTTTTTCATATTCGAGAAAAATATCTGAAGAACTTATAAGAAGCAGAGATTATCTGAAGTATGTCTCGAGTATCCAAACTGAAACGACAACCAATCAGAAATCATTTTTGAAATTAATTACTAATAAGAGAATGAGCCATAGAAATATTACCTAAGAAGTGTTTTATGCATGGAATTATTGAGTCTACTGAAGGAAATGCCGACTAATTAAGAAAGTGTGTATATCCCTCAGAATAATATAATCAACAAATTATAGCGGGTTTAGGACGAGACAAAAAACAAACTTCTTGTTTTTTATAAATCGCTGACGTTTCGATCTTTATTTTAGATCTTTCTGAATGCTCTTTACAATCGCAGAAGTTTTGAGTAGTATCGAAACGTCGGCGATTTAAATAGCAAGAAGTATTTTTTTCACATCTTAAACCCGTTATGCCCCCTGTTAAGAAAGACACGACTCCTGGCCTAACATAATCCTGGACTATCATCCTGTGAAGTGTCAGTGCGACAGTCAGTCTCCAGGGAGGAGAAAAAATTGAATGAGAGAATCAATAAACTTGTAATTTTGAAGTTGAAATAAAAACTTTTCCTAACGATTTTTGAAATAGAATCTACAATTTTCAAATACATAAACTGACCAAGATATACCTTGGTCACATACATGGTCCTTCTGAGCAGGATACTTCCAGAAAAAGTGTAACTTCGCTACCATACGAGACTTTTCCTGTGAAAAACCAGTCCTGAAAGCAGTTCGTCGTTACCGAAGAACAAGCCTGAAATCAGCAGAAAGAAGTGGGTGAGACCTTTCCTATCCTATCCAAACCTTCATTATCCATTCTCTCTCCATTGCCTCTGTCTGAATTTTGTCGTGAAGTATAAATTTCCTCAACATGAGTGAAGATGAGAAACTACTCATTCGCAAACGCGCTTCAATAAAATCTCGTTTAACGATATTTTCAAATTTTTTACGCGATGAGATTAATCCGAATTTAACTGATCCTAGATCCAAGTTGGATGAATTACAATTATTAGATCTTCAAAGCCGTGTTGAGCGGCTTGAAACTCTTTTTGATGAATTTAATGATATACAAACTAAAATTGAACAAATTACGGACAATTTTGAACAGCAGTTGTCAGAAAGGGAGCAATTTGAAAACAATTTTTTCTCTAAGATGGCATATGCCAAAAGGGTTTTGAAAAATCACTATGAAATACAAGTTCTTCCTCCTGGAAGTACCCATACAAATGCTGTTCATGATAGTCCTGCATCCTATGTGAGTGAACATAATATTGGAAATATACAGAGTGTTCGATTACCATTGATAGATTTGCCCAAATTCAGTGGTAAATATGACATGTGGTTGGAGTTTCGAGATACTTTTGATTCTTTGATAAATTCTAACGATACTTTGTCACACATCCAGAAATTTCATTATTTGCGTGCATCACTCAGTGACAGTGCTGCGCAGGTCATAAAATCACTAGAATTTTCTTCATCGAATTATACAGTTGCATGGTCAATTCTTCGTGAAAGATACGACAATTCACGATTGCTCATCAATAAACACGTTCATGAATTGTTCAATTTAGAACCAATTGCCAAGGAATCCTCCTCAAAAATTCGTTTGCTTATCGATAGTTTATCCAAACATTTACGATCTCTGGAACAGCTGAAACAGCCAGTAGATCATTGGGACACTCTTATAATTTACCTAGTGTGTCAAAAACTTGATTCGCGTACATTGCGACAATGGGAAGAAAATAAATCTGAACATGAAGTGCCAACTTTGAAAAACCTAAAGTCATTTCTTAAAGATAGAGCTGATTTATTGGAAACAATAAGTGGTGATAGAGATTATACACGTGAAAATAATTCCAATAAAACAAAATCTGGTTTTTCTAAAAATTTTCTAGCTAGTAGCAATATTTGCGCATTTTGCAAAAAAGACCATGCTATTTATTATTGCGAAGATTTTCTAAAACTACCAGTATTTGAAAAAATTGAGTTTTCCAAAAGGAAACATCTGTGTCTCAATTGTCTCAAATCTGGCCATCAAACAAAGACGTGTCGACTGAAAGGTTGCACTATATGTCGCTATCGACATAATACTTTACTTCACATTGATCGAAACAAAACTGAGTCTCCAGTCCTAGAAAGCAATATCGATCAAAATAGTGAAAGTGCAAATGCTAGCATAACTTTATCATCCAGTTCAAATCAACATATTTTGCTGTCTACTGCATACATTCAAATTTTTGATGAACGTAAAATTCCCCATACCATTAGAGCACTTTTGGACAGTGGAAGTCAATGTAGTTTCATATCGAGTGACATATGTCAAAAACTCTTCTTAAAAACTCATAAATTCGATTTTTCAGTTTCTGGATTGAATCAAATAGTGACAAAAATAAATGAACGTTGCACTTTAAAAATTGGTTCCCATTCCACAAATTTTCAAACCAAAATAAATTGTTTCGTTTTGCCTGAGATTACCGGGTTTGTTCCAAGTGTGAAACTGAATGTTTCCCATTTGCAAATACCAAAAACGATAAAACTAGCTGATTCAAATTTTTATAATCCAGGCAAAATTGACATGCTGATTGGCGCAGATTTGTTCTGGTCACTTTTATGTGTTGGTCAATATAAATTAGGTCCTGGACAACCCATTTTACAAAAAACCAAAATTGGCTGGGTTGTTTCTGGTCCTATACCTATTTCTCAAGTCACTTCTAGTTTGTGTCATATTTCTACAATGGACATTCAACAACAACTCAGTAAATTTTGGGAATTGGAAGAATGTCTAGACACTAACCAGGTACTATCTGTTGAAGAACGTACATGTGAAGATCATTTTGTCCAAAATTTCAAACGTTTATCTGATGGAAGATTTCAAGTTTCAATTCCATTCAAAGACAACTTGATCGGACTAGGTGATACTTTCTATTTGGCTCAGAAAAGGTTTCTTTCTTTGGAGAAAAAACTACAAAGAAATCCTTCACTGAGAGAACAGTATGTCAGTTGTATGTCTGAATATGAAACCATGGGACATATGACAAAGATCGAAGACTTTGATAAAAATGAAGTGGCCTATTTCATACCTCATCACGGAGTTGTTCGTGAAGATAGCCTTACGACGAAGTTACGTGTCGTCTTTGATGCATCAGCACCAACAACTTCCGGTTTGTCATTGAATAGCGTACAGATGGTAGGTCCAACTATTCAAAATGATCTTACATCTATTATCATTCGTTTTCGAAAACATGATATTGTTTTATCAGCAGATATCGAAAAAATGTTCAAACAGGTGTCTGTTGAACCTAGTCAAAGACGATTTCAAAGGATTTTATGGAGGTCGGAGTCATCTCAACCCATAAATATCTTCAATTTAAATACAGTTACTTTTGGAATGGCTTCTTCCCCTTTCTTGGCTATTCGTAGTCTTTTTCAATTAGCAATCGATTGTGAAAATCATTATCCAGTTATATCCGAAATAATCAAAAACGACTTTTATGTTGATGATTTACTCACAGGTGCAAATACTTTGGAAGAAGCTGTTTACATTTGTGATACAGTATCAAATATTCTAAACAGTGCAAAATTTCCATTGAGAAAATGGTACTCTAATGAACCACAGATCATAAAACACTTGAAAGCAGAATCGTTGACCACCGATACAACTATTCAGATTGGTCCTACTGAATGTGCGAAAACACTCGGTTTGATTTGGTCTTGTAATTCTGATGTGTTGAGATATAATATAAAATCAGAACTCGTACCTAAACGAATAACAAAACGATCCATTTTGTCTAGTACTGGACAGATATTTGATCCATTAGGTCTTCTTGCTCCCTGTACTATAATAGCTAAAATTTTATTACAAAAAATATGGCTTCAAAAACTTTCTTGGGATGAGTCACTTCCACTTGGTCAAAATTCAGGAATGAACTTCATTTTCTCAACCAACTATCCGTACCAAGACAAGTCTTGTGTCATAATGTGGCGAGTTTGGAATTGCATTCATTCTCGGATTCCTCTCAGCTAGCTTACGGTGGTTGTGTTTATATAAAAACAATTAATAATGAAGGAGAAAGTTTTGTTCATCTAATGTGTGCCAAAAGTAAAGTCGCCCCATTAAAAACAGTAACTATTCCACGTTTGGAACTATGTGGTGCTTTATTGTCATCAAGATTAGCAAAGAAAGTCTTTGATTCCATTAAACTGAATTTCAACCGGTACATCTTTTGGACAGACTCAACAATAGTATTGGGTTGGATTAAAACGCCTCCGAATCTATTAAAAACATTCGTTAGTAACCGTGTGTCCGAAATACAAGACATCACTGGTTCGTATGAATGGAGGCATATTCCAACAAGTAGTAATCCAGCAGATTTTTTGTCGAGAGGTGTACCACCTTCACAACTGAAAGATTTACGTTTGTGGTGGAATGGACCTTCTTGGTTATTAGAACCTGAGTCCAGTTGGCCCAAACTCACATCCATTATAGATGAGCTACCAGAAACGAGAAAAAACGAAATCATTTCATTTCCGTCAACTTGTATGGAAAAATTTCCATTTACAAAATTTTCAAATTTAAATAGACTCAAAAGAGTAACTGCACAATTGTTCAGATTTGTGTTCAATTGTAAACACTCCCGATTAGAAAGGAAACATATTGTGTTAGCGGAAGATATAGAAAACGCTTTTGTAATATTGCTAAAGATTTCTCAAAAGGAATCTTTTCCAAAAGAAATAATGATGTTAGAGGAAGGAAAAGAATGCAATTCAAAAAGTAATGTCTATAATTTGAATCCATTCATAGACGAAAATGGTCTACTGCGTGTTGGCGGTCGTTTAGACAATTCATTTTATAAATTCAATAAAAAACATCCTATAATTTTATGTGCTTCACACTATCTAACTAAGTTGATATTTACTTCTGAACATATTCGGTTATTACATGCTGGCCCACAATTATTGTTAGCTTCATTAAGAGAAAGATTTTGGCCAATTCGAGGGCGAGATTTGGCCAAGCAAACTGTGCGGCATTGCATAAGATGTTTTAGGAGAAATCCTAAAACAACACATCCCATAATGGGAAATTTACCTGCGCAGCGCTTCGAAACAGGATCGGTGTTTCAAGTCACAGGTGTTGACTATGCAGGCCCGTTTCTTATTAAAGATAAAAAAGGACGAGGTGGTAAAGTATCGAAATGCTGGATATCATTATTCGTTTGCTTCGCCACAAAAGCAATTCATCTTGAATTGGTATCAGAACTAACAACAGATTCGTTTCTGAAAGCCCTTCGAAGATTTGTGTCACGTCGTGGAACACCATCTTCAATATATTCAGACAATGGCACAACTTTTGTGGGTGCTTGTTCAAAAATGAAAGAATTGGGTAAATTTTTGATTAATAATAAAAATGAAATTATTGAATCATTAGCAACTGAATCCATAAAATGGAATTTTATTCCTCCAAATGCGCCTCATTTTGGAGGCCTTTGGGAAGCCGGGGTTAAATCGATTAAACATCATTTAACAAGAGTCATGGGAGAAGCTCATCTTACATTTGAGGACTTTTATACTTTGTTGACGCAGGTAGAGGCAGTGGTAAATTCCCGTCCCCTTTTCCTTTTATCCTCTGAACCTAGTGATCTCCTTCCACTCACCCCAGCTCACTTCTTAATTGGAAAACCACTTATGGCTGTACCAGATCCAGATTGCGAACATGTTCCTGACAATCGGCTCACACGATTCGAACGAATTCAAAAATTAGTAAAACACTTTTGGAACCGCTGGAACAAGGAGTACATATCCCAACTCCAGGAGAGGATTAAGTGGAAAACTACTGGTGAGCAGCTGAAAGAAGATCAGATCGTTATTATTAAAGAAGACAGGTTACCAATCCTTCAATGGCGATTGGGTCGTATAATATCTCTACACCCAGGAAAGGATGGTATAAGCAGAGTTGCAACCGTCAAAACGAAGGGAGGAAACGTCAAAAGAGCTTTCAATAAACTGTGTCCACTTCCACTTCCAACTCCAAGCGACGTTCAAGATCAACATGTATGTTGAAGATAGATATCTTCAATATGGGGGCTATGTTAAGAAAGACACGACTCCTGGCCTAACATAATCCTGGACTATCATCCTGTGAAGTGTCAGTGCGACAGTCAGTCTCCAGGGAGGAGAAAAAATTGAATGAGAGAATCAATAAACTTGTAATTTTGAAGTTGAAATAAAAACTTTTCCTAACGATTTTTGAAATAGAATCTACAATTTTCAAATACATAAACCGACCAAGATATACCTTGGTCACATACACCCCCCTAAGCACTTGTTGAGAAGCATACGAACATGATAATCAATAAACAATCGAATAATGTGAACAGTATTAGGATTGCTCCAAATGGGATTAAAATGATAATATCACTCGCCGCAGGAAACCCTCTTTTCCTGCAATATTAGGACCAATAAAGGACATATGCCTCGATTATACGCAGTTCCTAGCTTTTGAGCTGGTAATACCACTTTGTCATGGCAACCACGTATCTAAACAACAACGGAGAATACGAAATCTTGCTACCAGAATGTCAGTCTGACAGACTTCATGTCTATCAGGCATTATCTATAACTATTTAAGGAATTCATGACAATGGAACATTTTTTACTTTGCTGGTTCTTAAAATTATCTCAGTAAATATAGACTACTCGTGCTCACAATACTATCGATAATTTTGTCAGAAATCTTAAACTCGATCAAATTGCTTTGAGGTAACAGCACTCGTCCTAAAGAACTCGTCACTTACACAATCCGACCACGTTGGAATCGAGGAGGCATTTGTCGATTGACTATTGTCAAGTCACTAATGTCATTTAATGTACGATCTGTCAGAGCTCTTAATGTTGATGAAAAAGACTGCTGATATTATATTTACTATAGATTCTTGAATAACCGTTCACCGATATGGGACTCTTTTTATCGGTTCGACGGAGCAACCAGTGTAAAAAAGTTGCAGCAAAAATTACCAAAATCTAAGTATGTTGTATGCTCGAAAACGGTAATAATCCGAAACTTACCTGGGGATGCTACACAACATTCAAGGAACAATTTTTTATTTCATCATTAAGCTGGATTTATAGATTGAGTCGCAGCCGCAGTCGTTGCAGTTGACGTTGCCGTACGAAGATAAATGTGCCGTTGCTCATGTAAACGTTTATAGATCCGCTGCCGTTGCAGTTGCTGTTGTCGCTGCCGCCGGTAGTTAACCAACTTTTATCTTGGACTGCAGGTCACATAATATAGGTTTATGTATTTGTTTATATAATTTGAAAGCAATAATTAATTTTATTCAGAAATGTCAGCTTATAAGTAAAATATAGATGGTGATGTAAGCGTATTCCTAGACATACTAGAAGGATTTCCACATCTATCTAATCTGAAGGACAAGAATTATAAAAATATGTTCATGAAGGAAAACAGTTGGCGCTCAATGAACACAAAATAAAACTATAAATTGGTCATAATTTTGCCAGCGGCTGCAGCAACGGCTACGGCAGCGGAAGCGGCTGCGACACAATCTATAAATCCTGCTTAACTGTCGTCAATAGTAGCTACAGCAAAGCATGATTTGCTTAATAATAATAATAATGAGGCTCTTTATTGGGTATGAAAAATACAACGAAAACTACAGTGGGACACCATAGTTTTTGTGCTTCGTACTTTGTGCTCAGGAACTATTCGGCATTTGATACAAATAGAACCCTACCTTTTCAGCTGCATATAAACCACAACATCATCATCATAGCCTGATCAAGCAGCCCTATAAAGGATAATCGTGCCATCAGAATGAATTCCGATTAAACAGAACTTTCTTCAACGTTTTCATACATTTCATCTCCACTCTCGAATAGTTTGGATTGCGAAATAAAAATGCGTGAATCATTATATAATTTACGGGTGGCAAATTTCCACTGCTAGTTTTAAAAAAGTTTTTCTCCATTTTCACAAGTTGTGAAAGTGATCTTTCAATAACAATTTCACGACAAGAACAACATAATGTCAGCCAATGTCAGCGGTTCCATTGTTGTCAGATTCATACCAGTACCATCAACTTCGGTCAACAAAAAAATACTAGAATCTAGTGAAGATATTCTACGTCACAAGAGTATACATATTCTGATTTTTCCTATGTTTCAAAGGCTCTAATTCTTTTATAACTGAATGTTGAGTTGAATCTTCGACACACATTGTCGAGCTAATGCAAAATGGTTTAAAAAAATAACATTCATTTCGATTTTGGAGTTTTAGGAAAACAGCGAATTGCTGGATATACAAAAATACCCAGGTCCATGCAAAATATCACAATTTTTTCTAAAAATCTGATATGAAAACTTGATGTTACCATTATCAATTACATACAACTTGAAACACTAAAATTTCCATCTTTCTGGAAGGAAAGTCATATGCCAAAATGGTGATAAACGTAATGTTAAAAAATACCATAGTCATGTTTACGACTACGAAAAAGTAAAATCTTCTCTGCGGAGGCACCTTCTTCAAGATAGTTACACCCCCTATACAGGGTGTTTCTTAAGTACGTGTAGAAATTTTGAGATCGTGTTGCTGACATCAAAATAAGAAGAATAGTTCCTATAAACATATGTCCGCAAGTTTTTTTTTTCTTTCGGATGCTGGTCCTTTCACCAGCTGCACCTTAGCTTCTTGGGCTTTTTGTGCATATGTCCGCAAATTAATCGTTTCTGAGATACAAACTTTCAAAGTTGAATTCTTATTTTCAATTTTTTGAGAATAATTTCAAAAATTATTTTGATATTTGGGTAAAGTTTGGTATCTGGGAATATTTATTATTCAGTTTGTGTAAAAAAGATATTCTTGGTAGAGGTCACTGCGAGCAACTGTTTTCGAGTTATTGAGATTTGAAATATTCGATACAAGTGATTTTGAATGACAAGATTTTTATATTCAAAATAAATTCAATTAGAAATTAGTTTTTTCACAATTAACATAAAATTTGATTTTGTCATCGAACAATCATCCCAGATACCAAACTTTACTCGAATATCACAAATATTTTGGAATTTATTCACAAAAAACAAATATAAGAATTAAACTTTGACACTCTGTATCTTAGAAACGAATTACTTGCGGACATGTGTTTATGGGAACTTTTTTTCTTATTTCGATGTCAGCAACATGCTCCTAAAGTTTCTACACGTACTTAAGAAACACCCTGTACAATCCCGACCGTGTCAAGGTTTAGATAGACACATTCAAACAACCATAGATATGGTACTAACAAAATGCTTCGAAGATTCTGAAGATGCAGAGTCCACTGAAAATTCCTGGAAATTTGCAGTCGATCCTACGACAGAAAATTCACATCAAAATGTGAAAAATGCAAACATATCGTCTGTAAGGAACATTATTCAAATATTTAGAAAAAAGTAGTTTGTAATACCTTTGGCGGTGACTAAAATCACTGTATATTTTCAAATTATTTCTGTACTCATAATTTCAGAATGATATTTCTAATTCTTATCTGATTGATTTGAATTAGAAATTTGTTTTAATATAGTTTATTACATCATTTAATGAAATAATACAATTATTAAAATTATGAATACATGGTTTTATTTCCTAAAACAAATGGTGTCATTCTTGATACATGTTGGTCATCCGTATATAAAAAAAAAACTTGTTTAGTTTTCGAATATTGCTCTATGCGTAAAATGCTTTTTAGGAACCGTCATTATTGAACACATAGTATAACTTAATCGAAGGTTAGAAAAAATGCGTTTGCCAACAAGAACTGTATCCTTTGGATATCAATAATTTCCCCGTTTCTCTTCAGTTTAAACTCTCACCCGGTAGTTACTCACCCCGTTCGATCGCTCCACTTCATCATCCCAGCCCTTGAGTGCAATTTTTCGAGCGTTTCAGAAGGGCACAAATTGAAAATGATATCTATGAACACTCATGAAAAATATGTTATCCGACCCAACCCAGTGAGGGTAATTTAAATGCAAATTTTTTGGAAGTGATACGTAAAAACCATGGGAAATTTTATGCAAAATTGCCTTTTACAAAGTACCCCATCAAATGTCTTGGAATCCATTATTTCATCCGCAGTTCCGTGAGCTTGTGAAGTATGCGGCAACATCCCTAAAGGCCATTCTCTGTATGACTGGAATTACTAGGCGTAAAAAGGTCTACTTCCGCTATCAACGAACGTTGTCGATCCGTTATAGAATTTTTATAATAAATGTTACCACAGAGATCAGCTTTGTATCATGTAGCACCAATTTGGATTCTTGAAATTTATCTGAAATTGAACGTTTCCAGATAAACTGGCCACTTTGAAACCTGCCAGCAATCTGCTTCATATCATAGTTCCATATTTAACTTTTATCATGGTCTAAGAGCTAGAGCCGAAAATGTGATTTGATATAGACAAAGTGAATTGAAACTCAATCTATTATTGATAGGATTACATATCCGACACACTCAGTAGTGCATTATAGTAATAGTAGTAGTAATAGTCCACCTTACTGAGTTAAAAAATTATTCGAACTGAAAGGAAACTCATGAACTAGTTGTACGCTTTTGAACGTATACAATATTTTACTTCACTGCAATTACAAATTTATTACATATTTTTGAGAATTTAGAAAATATGGACAAGGTCCGTTATTATTTTTGTCCAAGATTCCTGGGCCGTCAGACGTTTCTTATTTGAAACTAACGAAATTTGTACGATTGAGTAGAGTTAGTACGTATGTACTATGTTCGCATGCCTTCCTGCTAGCTTGACCAGATGACCATTTTTCAGATATTGGGGAATCAAGGTACGTAAAAACACTACTCACTTAGTTGAATTGCCATTCTACAGATTAATTTATGTAATCCATGGTGGGTTAGTGGACAGAGCAACTAGCTACCACCCCGGAGCTACAAGTTCATATCTCGTCTCCAACATTTTTTTTAAACAGCCGACGCATCACACTAGGGCCAGCCATCTCGGTTGGAAACGGCTTCGACTCTGGGAGGATTTTGTTCAAAAAGAAATTTAAAAGAAAACAGAATTTTGGTAAATAAAAGATTTTGTTAAGATTTCCTTATAAGTAAAATCCCATCAGGGCCTTCAGACATAACTTATTTTTGAAAAGATGAAGACTTGTGTTCTGAGTAGTGTCTCATGTACTTTTAATACCTGCGTGCTTGTGGAGTTCGCTCTGTGATACCTGGGCAGGTACCAGGTGAGAAAGGTAGCTAAAAATAAAAGTTACTCAACTCAAATTTGTGTGGCTCATTTTTATGTATATTTTGTAGAATATCACTCTGAAGTAATTTGTGGAGCTTTAAAGCGTCTGACAAAAGTTCTGGTCTATGGAAAGCGTCTGACACTTTTGAAATTACTTCAGAGTGATATTCTACAAAATACATATAAAAATCAGCCAAACAAATCAAAGTTAAGTAACTCTTATTTTCAGTTATCTTTCTCACCTGTTACCTGCCCAGAACCTAAGTCTTCATCTTTTCAAAATTAAGTTATGTCTGAAAGCCCTAGGATTTTGCTTATAAGGAAATCTTAACAAAATCTTTGGTAAATACCAAAATTCTGTTTTCTTTTAAATTTCTTTTTGAACAAAAATCCTCCCAGAGTCGAAGCTGTTTCCAACCGAGATGGCTGGCCCCAGTGTGATAGGTCTGCTGTTTAAAAAAAAAATTGTTGGAGACGAGATATGAACTCGGAGCTCCGGGGTGGTAGCTAGTTACTCTGTCCACTAACCCACCATAGGTTACAGGAAGAAATCTGTAGACTGGCAATTCAACTAAGTGAGTGTTTTTATGTAAGAATAAATCTCGAAGTCATCTCCAAAAATGTTTATTAAAGTTTATCAAAAAGTTTGGTTTCCCAAACAGGCGAAACATGTTTCGGGTTCAGACAAACCCATCTTCAGTCGAAGGAAGAATCGACAATAATTGAAAATTGTTACAAATTGAAGTGAAATAAAATTGTCGAATTCAATTATTGTAGATTCTTTCTTCGACTGAAGATGGGTTTGTCTGAACCCGAAACATGTTTCGCCTGTTTGGGAAACCCAACTTTTTGATAACTTTTAATAAACATTTGTGGAGATAACTTCGAGATTTATTCTTACATAAACACTATCCACTCCACTTCGAGATATGGACTTTTTCCACAATTTATAAGTGAGTGTTGTTTCCACGTACCTTGATTCCCTAATATCTGAAGAATGGTCATCTGGACAAGCTAGCAGGTAGGCATGCGAACATAGTACATACTAACACTACTCAATCGTACACATTTAGTTCCTTTAAAAATAAGTAACGTCTGACGGCCCTGGGATCTTGCTCTATAATATCAAAATTTTGAGTAAAAGTATTACTGAATTTACATTTTCAATATTAAAAACATTATTTATCATAAAGTTAAAAAATCTTATGAACCTTCTTTGGATTCTCTCTAGTCTCACCTTGTATAAGTTGAAACGTGGATTCCAGAAAACACTTGCAAAGCTCAGTCTGCTATAAATGCAGACAAAGTACAATGACTGAATAGCCTTTTGAGTTCTGAAATTCTTAAATACCCTGCTAATGAAACCTAGCATTTTGCTACATTTATTCATGATATCCAATGATGAGTTTGTTTTTAAAAGCGAGTGGGCCCATATCAGGCCCACCACTGCGACCAGTTGCCTGTTGTGGGTCGCCCTATGGTTATATTTCTCCCAGTATAACCAATCTCTTCACAAGATTGACGAATGCATTGGAAGAACAATTTACCAGGTTTTCTGGCCACACTGTCGTATTGCCAAATATTGAAAATCTGGCCCTGGACATGTTCACAGAATGTGTTTAGCCGTTTCATCATCCTCCATACATAGCTGGCAATCTGCATCTTGTGCAAGTCCGATTTTATGCATTTGATATTTGAGCCTGCAGTGGCCAGTAAGCAAAACTATAACTGTGAGATGTATTTTATTGTCTATCCAGGCTGTTATGACATTCTTGGCAGTGCTATATGCTAAACCGAATACCAGTTCTGGTCCAATGAACGTTGTTTCGGACCTCCCCTTCTGCTAGGGCGTCCGCTATTTCGTTTCCTTCCAGGCCCGTGTGACCTGGTATCCAAATGAGTTACAGCTTGGCAAATCTATCTGTGCCTCTGAGATGCGAAAACGATAAACAGAGATGGTAAATATCCGCTAGTAACTTTAATCGGGAAGAACAAGAAAAGACAGCGCCCAACATTCAGAGGCACAGATAGATTTACCAAGCTGTACTTGGAACGTATACGGTATTCGATAACCTAAAGGGTAATAGGAAAAGTAAAGAAAAAAGCGAAACTCCTTTTTTGGAATGGTTGGATGTGACTTTGAAACATCGTTCAATCGTAACAAATCATTGCCCAAATTATATCTTTATTATTGAATCGAAATGAAATAATCATTGTTTGGAATACATACTTTGAGCCTGAAGATATGCCGGGGCATTTGTGAAAAATAAAATTGTTTGATATTTTTAAATCATCATTTTTCTCCATGAATGCATCGCTATATCAACTGCAAGTTTACTTTGGAAACTATCAGTTGTTTCAAGTTGAATCAAATCGTTTTTATGTCTCTTGCAGACTCTTCCGTCTGCTACTGCCGTTATTGTCATTAAATCCAGAAAAACACATTTCAAGCAACTTAGCCAGACTGCTGCAAACTTTTCATTAGTTACTTTCGAAGAATAATAAATATATCCAACACTGGGCGAAGCAAACCTGATGAACGTTGTCGTTGCAATGTCGACATCGCAAAAACAAAAACGAAAAGTTTCCGTAACAAGAAAGATTATACTTAGAACGAAGTTTAAGGGTTCTCCGATGGGAAATAAATCTGTAAAAGCCACTGCATAAGAAACAGGTGAGCGACTAACTCCAAACTAGCGAAATAGCTTATATTCATGTTGGTGAATTGAAATTTCTTCGGATGCTCTATTCCGGTGATGATTTGAAATTCAATCGACGTGAGTGCTTTGGATTATTCTGGAAATTTGAATGTAGATATATGCGACACAGCATTGAAAAAAAGACGGATGATAATGATATTAATATTGACTCATATACGCTTTTTATGGTTTCTCAAGGTCTGGCATTTCGTTTTTATTCTTGAAACCCTTCATGTTGAATTAGAATAAATTTAATATTCATCTAGTTGTGAAGCTAGCTTTTCCAAAGGTGAGTTTTTAATCTCCTATATTGGTAATAGTGATCGTCAGCTAACTCATGAAATAATGATGATTGCAACAATTCCTTACAATGTAAAATTTCCACTTTCCTAAATTGAATATTGAAACATTTATCATAAAAATATCCATTATTTGTCTACCAGCTTTGGTAAAACTGGTATTCCTACTACTTCCCCTATTATTATTCTGCGTCCTAATTTTGCTACAGTTTGGAAAACAGCTGAGATTGTGAAATTTCCATTTGGCGAACATTCACGTGAATATCACTGGATACTCCGCCGTACGACTAATGCGCATCATGGGCGTGAACATTTTCACAATTGCAGCTATGTTTGCCAAGCTGTAAGCAGTAAAGCGAAATACAGACTTTTCCTTTTTTTTCCGACGTTACCGTCAAGTTGGGTGACTTGAGACTGCCTGGTGACTTGAGACAAAACTTTAGGTATTTCTGAGAAGGGTTGGCAACGCCGCAGATTGTACTGGAATTCAGTTTCCACGCGGTATTCATTCACGACAAGACTATGCAAGTTGTTTTCATAGTTTTTGCTGGTTAATTAAGAAGGTAAGTGCGGTTTTAGTATTTTATTGTAAGAATAGGGTTTGTGGGATTTATAGGTGTGTTAATAGTTATTTATGTACCAAGGACGAAAAACTGTCTATTATAGTCGAGCCTGCAAATTGATAGCCGAGGCGCAACCGAGGATAGCAAGCAGGCGAGACAGTAGACAGTTTTTCGCCGAGGTGCATATTACATTTTTTCGTCGACCTCAACATACCTTTATGAAAGTAAGTACTCGCATGTTTGCTGGCATCAGCTACGTCCAACTCTTCGAACTGCAGACTCGATCAATTCTTGATTATTATGAACAATAATATTCACACCACGGTCTAAATTCATACGTAAAATCTAGCGGATTTCGTAAATAATTTATTTGACAACAGCAAATGACAGTTATTGTGACAGGCGCCTATGTATTAATTAAAACGTGGATTTACGAAAATGACTCAATCGCCGCTCTCGTACCGTGCCGTATCATAGTGACCACAGCGGACGAAAAGAGTTTGCGGACGAAAAGTGTTTGCGGACGAAAAGTACTTGCCTTCAAAAATAGTCGATTTTTCGTCCGGAAATTAGTACGTAAAATGTCATTTTTTGCAGAGGTCGACGAAAAAAAACTTTATGTATGTAGTTCAAACTGACAAATTTATGGGAATGGTCATATTTTACATTGATGTTAGTGTATATGGGAAGTATTTATTGCTATATACATTTTTGTTAACATAAACAGTTTTTTTGATTTATATAAGAAAATAAAAAATGTGATTTATAGGGGCGAGATGAGACGTGTATCAAGTCACCCCAGGGGTAATTTGAGACATGTCTCAAGTCACCCTACTTAAATAATAGTTACGTGTTCATTTTGCAGGTATTTACAAGAATGGGTCGATACAAAAAAAAGTAGGCGCCAACTATAGAAGATAGGACGAAAAAGATTTAGAACTTGCAGTAGCTGAAAAAAATAGAGGTGTTTCATTGAGAAAACTTCAAAGCAAATATGGTATTTCAAAGGATACGATAGATCGAAGAGCAAAATGACGTCATATAAAAAAGGCAGGTGGACAAACTGTTTTCACATCAGAGGAAGAAAAGAAGATGGTGGATAACATTCAGTTAGCCAGTGTCTGGAGGTTTCCACTAACATCTATTGATGTAAGGTACTTGATTAAGTCGTATTTCTATAGTTCTGGTAGACAGGTATCAAAATTTAAAAAGAATTTGCCAGGAAGAGAATTTATGAGAAAGTTCATTGAAAGGCATAAGGATATACTCTCACAACGCTGGTGTGAAAATATAAAACGGGCACGGGCAAGTGTTAACAGGGAGGTAATAAATAAATATTTTGACGAGCTGGAAGTAAGTTTGCAAGGGGTTGAACCAAATGCAATGGTCAATTATGATGAGAAAAATATAACTGACGATCCTGGAAAAACCAAGGCACTCGTCAGAAAAGGTGCAAAACACGCACATCGTATAATGGACAACTCTAGAAGCAGCCATTCCATCATGTTTGCAGGATCCGCATCTGGTGAACTTTTGCCACCTTACATAGTTTATAAGGCCGAAAATTTGTATAAAACGTGGACAGAAAATGGCCTTGCTGGTGCTAGATACAATAGGTCAAAGAGCTCCTGGTTTAATGAAGCGATTTTCGAGGATTGGTTTAAATCTACGGCGTTACCGTATTTTAAAAAACTCCCCATTGAGTCGCCAAAAGCTCTAATAGGCGACAATCTTGCCAGCCATATTTCACAATCCGTATTGACTTATGCAGAGAAAATAATATTCGATTTATCCTGCTACCTCCAAACAGTACCCACATCTGCCAACCCTTAGACGTAGCATATTTCAGACCACTCAAAAGCGCATGGAGATATGTTCTTTTAAATTGGAAATTGAAGCATCGGGGTAGTAAGGAAAGATACTTTTCCCAGACTGCTAAAAAATTCTTTGGATCAACTTAATGTAGACAACAAGACATCAGCAAATCTCATAGCTGGATTCCGTGGAAGTGGAATTCATCCAATCAACAGAAACAAAGTTGCCACCGAGCTTAGAACAGCCAAATGATGAAAACAATTTTGAAGTGTCAATAGATAATGCTTTTCAAGTCTTTTTAAGCAATCTATATACGAAGGAAACAGTAACCGGTACGAGGAAAAGAAAAAAAATTCTAATCGAGCCTGGAAAGAGTGTTGAAAATACTACTCTAGAAGAAGTAGAACAGACTGTAAATGAAAATGGAGTCAATGGAAACCAGGAAGAAATTGAAGAAGAGCTACCTGATTTTACTCAATTTAATAACCAGACACCGTCAACTTCAAAAGAAAAACCTATTATTTCTCGAAAAAATAAAAAAAGTGTAGATTCTTCCAGTGACAGTAATGATTCCTTTTCCACGCAATCGTCATATGATAGCCCTGAAAATTTTGAAGAAGACGTGGATATGGTTGATCCTTCGGATTTAAAAGTTGATGACTTTATTTTGGTGCAATTTTCATATGAGGCTCCCCATAAGCCAGTTATTTTGAAGAAATTCATTGGACACATTATTGAACTAAAGCCGGATTTAGTTTTGTGTAAATTTATGGGCAAATCACCACAAGGAAAAAATATTTACGTATTTCCAGATATTGAGGACGTAACAGATATTAATAAAAATCAAATTCTGTCAAAGCTGGTTCCTGTGTTTGTTCGACGAGGAAGATTCACTTTCTCTATTGAAATTTAAAAATCTGGCACAATTGTTTAAAACATTTTTTTTCCGTTAAAATGAGTTTTTATTTGTTTTTTAAGAGTTATACTTTATTTAGATTAGTTTTTACCAAAGTTTTTGAAGTTCCTACTTATTTTTTTAAAAATTAAAACTTTAGTTTTGTATAAAAAATGTAAAATGTTTAAAATAAATATATTTTTCCAAATAAGAGTTGTGTTTATGAAACAATATGTTCTATTACGTTTTTAAAAAGACTATTAATGTCTCAAGTCCGCAAATTGAGTTTATAATGAAAACAAATTACTGTCTCAAGTCACCGCCCCTGTGAAGGTGACTTGAGACACCAAAAAAAAACAAAAAAAAAAATTTCTGATAAATTTTAGCTCATTTTTATTATTCAATTTTGAAGAATGTATGTAGACTCAAAAATGTGTCCTTGTTTCGTAATTTTAATTTGCTGGAATAAAATTTACAGTCCTTTGAATTTTGAAACTTGAACGGAAAAAATGACGGCTGTCGAACTTGAAATGACGAATTTTACCGGAATTTTTCGAAAAAATAAGTAAAAATCTGCATTTCGCTACAAAAAATTACAGTTTACTTGATACATACACCAAATTTCGTGGAAAAAAATTAATTTTTGCGCGAGAAAAAAATTAAAAACTGAAAAATCGGTTATTCCGATTTTCCCGGAAAAATTCAAGTAATGTGGAAAAATGTTAGAAACAAAAGTTGTAGATATTTTTATCATCAACAACTTCCATCCAACATTTTTCAATAAGAGGTCAACTTTCGTTGCCAATCGCGAAAAACTGGGAAATACCACTTCCAACCCCTAAAAGTTCACTCCGTTCCACCTTGTTCCACCCTTCTCAATTTTGTCGACTCGAAATTATTTTTACCGTCATTTGAACAATATTTTGCTCCTCTTCCAGTAGTTCTCATGGTGTTAATTTTTTTTATCTCAAAAATGCATCAGCACTTGTCTACAACAAACGATTGGGATTTCTAAGACATCTGATTCGTCTATTGAATCCTGCGTTATGAAAGGATATTAATATACTGTCAATAAAAGCTGTTATTATTATTAGGAAAACCAAAAATAGCAAAATTAGGACGCAGAATATTAATAGAGGTATAATAAAACGCTATTCCGTTGAAATAGAGTTTCATCACAGCTGATACTATCAATTGTTAGGCCGAGCGGTGCCTTTTTCAATATTTTATAGGAGCGTTTATATAGGAACACATCAGGAAAATTATACATTTACTTACCTATCAAATCTCATCTCCGGCAACCATCAGGAAGCTGCTACCAGCTTTGCACACACACTAGTTTTAATTATTTAAGTTACTTTATTTATTATTATTTTCAACACTTTTCTGGATTTCAATCTATTCAAATACTTCTCAAATTGTTAATCAATATTATCTGGGCCTAAGGCACAGGTGGTAGATTAAATTTAACTGAATAAAACAAAGAAATCGGCCAAAAACTTTTATTATGCCGAAAGAAAAAAAAAAAGAACGCCGGAATAACTAAGAAGTTTTAAATTTATAAGTTATTAAATCAAACCCGACTAAAAACCAGTGAATTGAATAAAATTTTATGACATTTACGTTTTTAAACTACTCAAAAAGATATAATTCTTACTAAAGTATTGAACTGATATTTTGAAACAGATCATTCACCAGAAAAGGTCACGTTGCTAACAAACATCTAACACTCTCAAGATTTAAAACAGGACTGCCGTTTCGAAGCATAAAATATATGTCCTTCAAGTTAGCTTGGGTTTCGAAATCCCCATTGTTTAGGCAGTAAATATAAGGGTTGTTCGAAAATTAAATAGTGAATTGAATTTCTTTTTCAGTTTCTTCTACAATCGGCTTATGCATTAAATATTTTATAACTCAGATATTCCGACGTTACGAGAAATCACTGGTTTGATTTAAAGAATGAAAGGTGGTGATTACAAAACTCTGATATTTGAATTGTACATTCATCCGTTCATTATACCTCCAATATGTGGTGCTTGCCTTGAATTATTTTTCCCAGACAAATATCTTAACAAGCAAAGTTATAGCCAGATTTGCGAAAAACACTACACTAATGAAAAGAGGTATCAAACAAACTTTTCTCTCCGAGTAATTCCCAAATTTCTTGCACCAGTTATAGTTACAGCTTTCTGAACATAACAATCCATTTTCACAAATCCTCGCAAAAAAGACATCAAACTCTGCTGTTTCCATTTAAATTAATTAACGACCCAAACTTTGGACCTACTTACTGGAGGGAGTCACTCATAATTAACGAAATGTATAGCCTTTCTTGAAAACGGGCCGAAACACAGTCAAAAGGGTGCCGTATCAAAAGTGTAAAGATAGCAAGGCTTGATGATATAATGGACGAAGGGGAAGGTAATGTGCAGTTGAAGCTGGAACGTGGATTTTTCCTGCTGTATTTAATTTTCTTGGAGTCCCACAAATTCATAATTGTTGTTTTGGTCTGTTTGTATTGGGAAAACATGTAAATTTTTTAGTTGAAAGCTGTAATCATTACTATTATTAACCATTGATGTGATAACCACCACAATGTAATCACTATAAAGATAATTATCGTAGTTGTTATCGCCTTAATAGCCATAAAGTTGATCACAGACAGATGAAGTTTGATGTTGAGGCAATAAAAATACTATGAATGGTAATTTTCCTCGCTATATCAAGCTCTCATCTCTTGCAGGAATAAGGACCGATCAAAACGGTATTTCTTGGAAGTATGAAGTTCCTTATTTTTGAGTCAGTATGGCTACGTCGTCGTCATTGGCAACCGCAAATCTAAACAACAATCGGGAATAGTAATTTACGTAACAAGTCCGGAAAATACTGTTTTTTTGGTAGGCCAAATTCTAGGACGAGCGTTAGCGAGTCCTGGAAGTCTGCGAGTCCAAAAAAACTGTTTTCGGATGCGTTGCGTACACTATTTTTTCGGCAACCATGTAGAATAACAAATCAATGAGACGCATTTAGTCTAAGAGACGAAGAAAGGTCGACTTTCACCCATCTGTTAACCGGATGAAACGATTCCAAATTTGAATATTTCGAACATTTCGATTCTTATTTGTATTATACCGGGTGGCTACGGAAGTATTGCCTACGGAATATCTCAGTTATTGTATGAAGTAGGTTTGTGAAATTTGGAGCGTCGATATGATGACATAAGAGCTAAAATTTGAGCATATTGACATGTCGAAGTTAACTTCCGGTCTGACCGGAAGTAACATCAACTTTCTTATTTCAAATGGAAACCCTATTTTTTTCTTTTCGCTTTATTCAACATTCAATTCCCTTTCTAATGACATATCACAAGTTGGTATCTAACCAGAAACTAGATCAGAAAAAAATTATTATTGAAATTCACCGAGTAGGCCGTGGAAGCAAAATGAAAGCCAAAAATTGAAAAGTTGGCTATGAAAACCATACGTCACTTGATACCAGTTGCTACTACTGTGATATTTTATTTTCATTCGTCGGCGTTATAAAAAGCCGTCAAAAAAATATTGGAAAAATTGGGAAAAAAACAATACTCTGTAGGTCCATAACTAAAATAGGAACATACAACTTTTTCTTGTCTGTACTATTCAGCATAACCATTTCTTTCTAATGATATAATAGAAAGTAATTTTTTGAAATGAAATAGGTACCAAAAAATCCACCAACCAACCAAAAAATCCAATTCTTCAAATAACGAAAAAACAGATTTATCGAAAAAAAAAATTCAAATTGATAGGATTAAAGATAAAATAAATTCAAAATAAATGTTCGAAATGCATTCCCTCAGCGTCAATACATTTATTGACTCTGGTGATATTTTCATGTAAAACGTTTCTCAACATTTGGGGCGTGATATCTTGGAAAGCTCTACGAATTTTTACTTCTAGCTCATGTAGAGTTGTAGGCTGTGTGGAATACACCCTATTTTTAAGATGCCCCCATAGAAAAAAGTCGCACGGAGTAAGATCAGGTGACCTTGGTGGCCACCTGACTGGACCATGGGTTGTTATAAGTCTCTCTTGAAAGCGATTTTTAAGATAATTTCTCGCTATTCTTGAATTATGCGGAGGGGCGCCATCTTGCTGGAAGAACATTCTCTCAGTTATTTCCGCTGGTAGGTTGTTAATGAATTCCGAAATTTCATTCGTTGAAAAATTAAAGTATCTCTCTCCGGTTAGTTGGCCTTGAAAAAGAATGGGGCCAACAATATGAGTTCCAACTATTCCTGCCCAAACATTCACACCAAATCTCTCCTGGAAGCCGCCTTGTCGAAACCGGTGCTCGTTTGCTATCGCCCAGTACCTGGAACAAAAGACCGTTCACACTTTTAGCACTTTACACTTCGACTATCGACAATAATCCGAATAAAGTACAGTACCTACCTTGTATTATTCCTGTTAAATAATCCATTGTTGGTAAATCTTGACTCGTCCGTAAACAAGATATAATACTTAAATAGGTTATTCTCAGCATTTTGTCGAAGAAACCAATTACAATATTCCAGGCGCCTTTCATCGTCATTTTCATACAAATGTTGATGCAACTGATACTTGAAGGATTTCAATCGATGTTTTTTCAAAATTTTCCTAGCAGAGTCCTTACTTATAGCTAATTCGGTGCCAATCTGCCTTGAGGAAATTGTGCTATCATATTGTACTAAAGCTAATACATTAATTTCAGTTTCCTCATTAATAACAATTGCTTCTTGGTCTTCGTGAACATCAGGCTCAGTTCTTAATTTTTCTTCAAGCCACTGGAAATACCTTCTTGACGGTTGCTGCCTCCCTGGATATCGCTCTAAATACAATCGTTCAGCGGCATAGGTAAGAATTTTTTAAATATTCACCATAAAGGAGAAGCATGTCAATTTGTTCGGTTCGTGAATAACGGGGCATTTTTTGAATATTCCACTAACTGATTTCTATTTCCAAACCCTTTTAAAATGGCAGAATCAAAAACACTACTTCGAACGTCAAAATAATATGGATAGCAGCGTTCGTGACAGCTCTCATTTCTTTTTTGTTTCATTCCAAAATACATCTTAATCAGCCTACTTGTTAATATTTTGGTTCGAATGATTATTGCAATGGAATGATTATTCTGAATAGCACAAACATCGTCCATAGGTAGATATTAGAATATCTATGGACGATGGCACAGACCAAGTACGTTTATGTTCCTATTTGACCTAGAACCTACAGGATATAATTGATCATTCCACATTATTTTCAATTTTATTTTTGCGTATGGCGATAATCTGTTTTGTTATTTGAAGAATAATAATTGGATTTTTCGGTATCTCAGTTCAAAAAATTATTTTCTATTATATCATTAGAAAGGAATGGTTATGCTGAATAGTACAGGCAAGAAAAAGTTGTATGTTCCTATTTAAGTTATGGACCTACAGAGTATTGTTTTTTTCCCAATTTTTCCAATATTTTTTTGGCGGCTTTTTATAACGCCGACGAATGAAAATAAAATATCACAGTAGTAGCAACTGTTATCAAGTGACGTATGGTTTCCATAGCCAACTTTTCAATTTTTGGCTTTCATTTTGCTTCCACGGCCTACTCGGTGAATTTCAATAATAATTTTTTTCTGATCTAGTTTCTGGTTAGATACCAACTTGTGATATGTCATTAGAAAGGGAATTGAATGTTGAATAAAGCGAAAAGAAAAAAAAATAGGGTTTCCATTTAAAATAAGAAAGTTGATGTTACTTCCGGTCAGACCGGAAGTTAACTTCGACATGTCAATAAGCTTAAATTCTAGCTCTTATGTCATTATATCGACGCTCCAAATTTCACAAACCTACTTCATACAATAACTGAGATATTCCGTAGGCAATACTTCCGTAGCCACCCGGTATATTGAAATTCGAACAGAAGATAGGTACCAACAGAAACATTCTAATTCTTGTTTATATTAATATTTGTATTAAAATTCGAGTACTTCCCGGCCTAGGCCGGGAAGTACTACTTTCCCAAAGAAAAAGTGTCCGGGAAGTGAACACTTCCCGGATGGTTGCCGAAAAAATATATTTTCATTATACCTATCTGAAAACGCTATATTTACATGCTTATTTAGCATACTTAAAAAGGGTTTTTTCCGCTGGTGTATTTATGGCTGCCTGTTCACATGACAAAATTAAATAATATGTTTTTGACAGTTCCCTAGAAATCGCAAATTGTTTGAATATTTCCTTACCAACAGGATAAATAACGCCTGTTTTGTGTCAATTTCTGGATATTTTAGTACCATAAATATTTCTATTAATAATACATGTTTTTGTTACTTCATCATTAAAAATTAATGTTTCTTAACAATCTATGTGGTTTTCAGGTAGATTTAATGAAAAATATCGTTCATTAGTCGCCCATGACTGCTTTTTTCGTTCTTGGACGACTTCCCGTCCTTGGCTTCGCCTCCCACGGGATCATGTCGCGCACGCACAGAAAAAGCCTATTTTCTGACCTTGTAATGAAATATACTATATCTTGTTCTCTTTGACAAAAGTCAGTCTGACAGATTTTATGTTTATTAATCATTATCTATTACTAATGAACAATTCACGCCAATGAAGCTTTCTTGAGAGCACTCGTGGAATCACCACCGAAAGTTTTGCACACAAGAAACAAAATGACATCTCGATCGTAGATGTTTCAATCATAGAAAATGAACTGTGTACGTTGGGCTTCACAGGAAACTTTCTTTGTTGGTTATCTTCATATCTGAATGCGAGAAAGATGTTTGTAAACATCGTGAATAACATTTCTGAACTTGAAAATGTTGAACGAGGAGTATTCCAAGGATCCCTTCTTGGCCCTCTGATATTTCTGTTGTCAATGACCTTTCACCAGACATTTATGCTGACCACACCAGATTATATGCTAATGATACTTCAGCTGCAGATTTTGATTCTTTGACTGAACTGGTTTATAAGCTTAATGTATTGGCTGGAAAATTTATTTTATGGTGCAAAAAAAAACTATAAAACTGTAGTTATGCAGATCTTCTCCATCAATCAGTTCACCAATAAATTCACTGTCATGATTGGAAAAAAGGACATTCTTCCTTCACTTGTAACTGAGCTTTTGTGAAAAATGCTCGATATCAATGTGGGCTGGATTCTGTTAGTAAAAAACTCAACAGGTCTATTATTCACTTGTATATTCACTACAATTATACAATACTGTTCTATGGGGAGGCGCAACCAGTGTATCCAGAGTCTTCACGACACTAAAAAGGATAATCAGACTGATTTTCAGCTTAAATTTGGAACACGTAGAAACCATTTCAAAAATCATCAGATCTTAACAGTCCCATCAATATATTTGATATGCCAGTAAAAATTCCTCAGAATTCCCTAAAAACCAATATTTCAATACTTCTACAGGATATGGCGATAAATTTTGAATAAAGTTTATTATTATTATTATTATTTTTCAGTTTATTTGCTGGGAAAAAAAAGTGCGTATGAACCATATACCTAGTGACAGTGATACTAGGGCCTTGTCTATATCTCTTATCAACCGATTTGGATGAAAGTTCATTCCTTCATTACTTTTTTATTGATTGACACATCACCATCACCATTTGAAAATTTTCCTAAAAAAATCGCATGCAATTTTTTTAGATTTTTTACCTTGAAAAAAACAGATTAGTTGGCCCTGGAAATGGAGATTTATTCATTATTATTCATGTCCTAGTAGACTTTTTAAATGTCTACCTAATGGATATGAGACAAAATTCCGGATTGACCCACATTTGAAAACGAACTGGCTGATTTCCGGTATCGCCAGAATGACCTCCAATTTCGATTTTTCGAATCGAACACCCTGTATGTTTGAGGGTTTTTGGGATTCCACGTTTCGAATTACATACGACAGTTCTGCCAAATTTTTATTTTACCATAAGGAAGGATTAAATTTAAATTTTTTTTAGATTAAGTTCTATTCCAGTTGACACCAGTGAATCATAGTTATAGTAATTTTATCAATAAGATCAATGAGAAATACTACAATAGGAGTTGGAATTTTCTGAGTGTATTTTTTACGAAAAAAAACTTACCTACTGAGGGCCATTTTACCATTCGATAGAGAATTCAATTACCTATTCAACGATACTCATTATGTGCCACTTAGGCCCGTGAAAGGTAGAGAGCCATCTAACAAAATAAAATCGACCTGAAAAATTGTTATCTAACAATTGACATTTATTAATTTTTCAAACTTCACCTCCGAATGGTAACAATGAAATTAAAAAAATATTCTGGAAAATAAACAATCAGCGAAAAGTCATTTTAGTTATCAATGACAGTATTGCCCGTTTTCCCTAACACATAGACTAAAGTTATATTTATTGTGCACCTCTTCACATTTATCAGTTCGTGAGCAGCAATTTCATGAAATACGTGCTCAACTCTATGTCTCAAGTCCTCCAAATTAGTTGATCTTCTGGAGTATACTTTGAATTTGATATGACCCAACGAAAGTCAATAGAGGTTGAATCGGGATATCTAGGTGTCCATTTGATTTGACTATTTGGTCCAATCCATCTTTGCCCAAAGGTATCATTAAGATATTTCCGAACAATGATATCATTTCGTGGTCCTGCACCATCCTGCTGAAAAAACGTACTTTCTCTGATTCTAGATATCTTTGGCCCGTCGAAGACTCGACGAACATAATTGGTAAATCATATAAATACTTATAGTGCTATTACTACTACTGTAAATGAATTTATCTCAACAGAATTAATTTCTTTCCTTTTATTTCTCCCAAAAACCTTTATAGTAATTTCCAAATTTCTTTTATTGAAGTACTCACAGAAAACACTGAATAACGGTATCTGTGTTGATTCTTCAAGCATTGTATATCTGTAAATGAAACAGCCCCTAATCCAATTAACGAGTTGAATGAGTTTCCGTCTCTTTTATGTCACACAGGCAATATCTGCAAATGGAAACACTCACGCACAAGCTCAGTTTCTTGGATCCTAGTTTATTTTTTGTTGAAATATTATCACAGCGGGATAATATTGGGGGTGATTGTTGGAGGAGCCTAAGAAGTGTTATTAATGTCATGGCAAAAAATTCATTGTTCGTCAGAAGAAGTGGTTTATTGTCTAGGGAGGTTATGGTATTTTGTTATCTGTATGTGAAATTTCGGTTGATGAGATAAGAAAAAAGAAAGTAACAACCGGAGAATATTCTTAGATATCTGTAAAGTTTTCTACACCCCAATGACTTTTCTTGATTGACTGACTTTTTATTTTTACCAGTTACAGGAATCATCAGAAACAAAATTAGAAATTTATTGTATTCTTCAAACATAAAAGTAATTTTACACCATGATTACAAGCACAATACTTTAAATGTAGGATCCCAAAAAGAATAGCCCATTTTTACTTGGTTGATATGCGAAAGAAAAATAATGAATATAAACAACTATTATGAGAATTTCGACCATTCTCACCTAATAAGAAAAGTTTGTGGAATAACATGATATATTCTGGAAGAAAATGGAAAGAAAAATTGAACAGTTCGTGATGAAACAATCGTCTTGAAATATACGTACAACTTATTGATCAGTATCGAGTAGAAACATCGTAGTGCTCAATAGAGTGATGAGAATAGTGAGATCATGAAGGAAGAAAGGAGAGAAAAGAGATAGCAGAGAGAGAGAGAGAGAGAGAGAGAGGAGAAGCAGGTCAATCAGATTCTCAATACGACTTCTTCATTTGCTATACTTTAGTCTTGCTGAGCGCAATATAAGTTTTTTAGTTTTTTTTGAGGCATTGGTCGTTAGGGCAAAATAGTTAGGAGTCCACTTGTCTACACTGAGGAAAATCGTGCTATTAAAGTTTTTGCTAAGATATTTCTTGCTATCATAATAAGAAATACTATTACTATGACAAAGTGTCGAATAGTACCAGCACATTGAAATCCTACGGCAGCGAAAACGATTTTGCTGGAGGTGATTTTTCTGCCATAGAAAAGTATACTGCTGTCGCTCTTAGGCAGTCGGTCTGGGACAGAAAGTTTTTTATTAGAACATTTTAATCTCTTTATGCAGGTGTGGTTGTGTAGTTTGCGGTCTCACGGCAAAACATTGATCGTTTCCCTGTGGTGCCTTGTACCTTTTTATGCAAGTTGCAACGGTTCGAGAAGCTTTAGTGCAGTATGCTATCAGAGCAGAGTAACAAGTATTTTGTATTATTTATTAAAATTTCGCAAGAAGCGTTTCGTGCCGTTCGACTGCAAACCATGTGCATAAATGAGGTCTCAGAGAGTAGGTACCTTTCTACCTAATGGCTAACAAGATTATTTTACAAGAATGGGAGCTAGCGGAATTAGAATGTTTGCTCTTTATGAATTCTATACAAGTGGTTGAAATTGATGAACCTATTTTTGGGACATCCTGGAGCAAAAAATATTGCAACCATTGCTAGCAGGTTGCAAACTTGCAAATCTACAATTGAAACTATTACTTATAGTCTAGGTAGATGCAATCGTTAGCAGTAGCTGGAACAGTACCCCATTAGTTCTAGGTGGATGGATTCACTAGCGGTAGCAAAGTCAGATACCTACGACTGAGACAACCTTGTAGTCATAAGTAGGTGCAATCGCTAGCGTTACCAAAGTCAGATACCTACGACTGCAACAATGCATCATAGTCATAACTAGGTGCACTCACTTGCGCAAAGTTCGAGAAAATAAGTTATTCGACAAAATCTAGTAATCCCAAGCGAGTTGTAATCAGCAAAGTCGACTTTATAACCACAGGTGAGAACTCGCTTGTCCCCTATGCTATTATAGTTTCTTGCTGGGGTTATTCGATTTCTAGCTGGGGTTAGTAAAATTTTTCCTCAGTGTATATAATTAATTATTTCAGGGATATTATATTGAACGAGCAGTTAAAAATTTTGAGCCAATACAAATCTTTAAGTTTGTGAGAAATTCTGGATCTAGTATAACGGCTAGTTTTGCGTTACAACAATCAAATTTCCAAGGTTCTCCGAAATAGTTGAATCACCCTGTGATTTCCATTTCAAGGCTGGGAAGTTGAGATATCGAGTAC
Source organism: Chrysolina oricalcia (assembly GCA_944452925.2). Lineage (NCBI taxonomy): Eukaryota > Metazoa > Arthropoda > Insecta > Coleoptera > Chrysomelidae > Chrysolina > Chrysolina oricalcia. The sequence goes on from OX101821.2 coordinate 52,355,033, forward strand.
CGCACAAAAAGGTGTACTCGACCGTAGGTACTTCATTAGTTTTTTTTTGGACCTGAACTGAATATGCGGCGATAAAATTTAGATTTTTATTTTGAAGATAAGTGACGAACGTTTCACGAAGTGCTGATTATTTTGTTCTTCCATTATTGGGATTTTTCTTCGTGAAACTTAGGTAATACTAGTTCTTTGTTGTGAGTAACTGGTGTAGTTAGACTTGTGGAAACTAGTATCGTTGAGGGATTTAGGTTCGTTCACGTCATCTCCACGTAGCTGTAAGTAATTTGTATACCTATTCAGTTTCTGCGATTCGAAAGCAAATCATTTTTTTAGGCAACACTTTCCACCACATGATAACGTTGCTATTTTCTGTTTACCGTAAATTGTTACCGAAGACCCTCCACCGAAGAGGTATGTCATACTTATGCAATTATTCACTTTGGTGCACTCTGTGAGCAATAATCATTTTAGGGTCTTTGTATGGGGCTAATTACTCGTTGGGACGATCTCAGTCGAAGTCATTTGTGCAAAATCCAGTAACCGCCGTATAGTTTTGCTTCAGCAGACCCTGGGAGTGTACATTTATTTTGGTTATGGAACCCAAGATTGAAGTTTGAGTAGCCGCTATATGACATCGGAACCTCCAGATATTTACAGATAAGATGCATGATTTTTGTTTGTGAATTCACGAGATTACTATATACATATTTTTTTTTTATGTTTATATTTCATACGCCTTCATACAGGGCTATCCTCTTGAAAGTGTTTTATAAACGAACTTACCATCTCTCTCGAAATCAAAGTGTAAACTTTACGTGCGCACGTTCAGTAGATAGCTCATAGATACAAATATTTCAACCCCCCCGCAACCCCCTTCATTAGAAGTTATATTACTGCGAACATATCGTAAATACAAAGAGTTATTATATAACTTCAAGTGGTAGTTTTGTGGCCTACAATTAGTTTATAATCACCATCAGTGATAAGTTAACAATTATTTTCTTTTTTTTAATAAAGAAAAGGGGGCGGTTCAGAATATAGCTGGCTATTTCATTTCAATCTCCTAGTGCTAGGTGTGCCGGAAGCGATCCTTTAATATAACGTCGAATAAATGTGATTTACTGCACAGGGCGGTCTCCAAAAGAATTGGAGATTTCCAGTTGAATCTGCGGCCACAAAACTGGTGGCGCCCATTTATTTATTTTCTTTCAGTATAAACTTTATTATTTATCTATTTATTTCTAACCCAGCCTACTCTACGACTGAGCGCCGCGCATTTTGTGTAGCGCGCTCGCCGCATTCCGTTCTGACTAAATTGCAGAATTTGAGACGTTACGCTAGTTCTACTACCAAAAATTAATCTCATGCAGGAATTTTGCATTTTCTGAATGCGCCTTATCCCATTGCTATCTAGACAATTGTGATATTTCACATCGTGTCTAACGCAGTAGACCGAGAGTGGGTACGGACCAACCGAGGACGGCGGATTCGATTTGTTTTCGCGAGCCACTGATTGGTCAATTTCATTAATTAATAATTAATTATCTATGCATCTGATTGAAAAATGGCTACGGACTATTCGTCTCAGAATATTTTTCTCTTTCGATCCCTACAATGGGGTGCGCGACTTCTGGGACACCCAGTATATATTAGAATCGAAAATTGAGCATTTAGATTCTAAATTTTCTAAAAAACATAATTATAATTCAGAAAAAAAATTTCATTTGAGAAAATTTTCCAGTCATTCATTTTGTCTCGTGATGATTTTGAAATTTTTCGGAATACATGCATTTGTTTCTATTGTATTTCTTACCTGTTTTTTCACTATTGAAATATTTTTTACCATGGATACTATAAACGAAAAACAGCGAACTACTATCAGTTAGATCGCTAGAGATCGAAAATGAGTGAATACCAACCAGCAAACTTGAAAACATGTCTACGTGGAAATGGCAAGTTTTGGAAACTAGGGAATTCGACTTGGATGAAACAAAATGGATTATGGCATGTTTTGAGAATAACTGGACATGGCGGCGTTTATTACGTACCCGAATATGGACATAGCAACTTTTGTGACCAATTCTTATTTTTCGATATAAAATTGAATGAGTCCTGGCTGGTTTTGTGACGAATTGGCCTAACTGATATGTTTAAATGTCCCTTTTGCCATAGGACGTACTTTTATCGCATTTTTCACAGTTTTGTGATTATACCTCTCAAATAGTTGAGCAGTAGTTGAAGTGAGGAAGTACCAGCGTATTGTATATAATAGTGTTTGACCATTTCGAAAGAAAACTGGAACATCTGAATAAATAATTATATTTAAATTAAATTGTTTTAATTAAATACGAGGATGTATTGATATCTAGTTAGCCTAGAACAGTTTCCTGCATAAACAAAATATTGCGTTACCATAGCAACGAACAATAACTTATTAGAAGTGTCAGTGTAAAGTTTGACGTCAAAAAAGTAAACCAGAGTTACAAAATAAATTAAAAGAAAAAATATTTCCACGGAAATTGTGAAAATCGAAAAATTGGAGTATCGAGCCATCATCAAGTACCTGTATTTGAAAGGGTTAAGACGTAAGCAGATTTACGAAGATATGCTTAATACCCTTGGTGATCAATGTCCTCCGTATGCGACCGTGAAAAATTGGACTGCAAGCTTCAAAAGAGGTAAATGTTCCATTGAAGATGATGACTAATCGGGAAGGCCAGTTTCTGTGTCAGTCCCCGAAAATATCGATGCAGTACATGATTTTAACAGACCGTCAAATTGGGCTAAAACGGATATCTGAAGCACTGAATATTTCATACGAACGCGTTCATCATATAGTTCACGTCAATTTGGACATGAGAAAAATTGCTGCAAAATGGATCCCCAAATGTTTGAATGTTGACCAAAAGCGTGCAAGGGTAGTAGCATCGCGTTCGATCTGTGCTCGATTTGAAAACGATGTAGACTTCTTAAACCGAATTGTTACTATGGATGAGACTTGGGTACATTTCTACGATCCAGAAACAAAGCAACAATCGATGGAATTGCGACACTCCGGTTCTCCAAGACCTAAGAAGTTTCGTGTCCAAAAATCTGCTGGAAAAGTTCTTGCTTCAGTTTTTTGGGATTGCCATGGAGAAATCATGATTGATTTTTTGGATAAGGGTAGAACAATAACTGGAGATTACTATTCGACATTACTAACCACTCTACGGGAAAAAGTTAAAGAGGAAAGATGCGGAAAGCTATCCAAAGGTGTTTTGTTTTTGCAGGACAACGCCCCTTCACACAAATCTTATGTTGCTATGCAAAAAATTCGTGATTTAGGGTTTGAATTACTAGAGTACCCCCTTATTCACCAGATTTGGCTCCGTCCGACTATCATCTCTTTCCTCAACTGAAAAAAGTTTGAAAGGTCGTAAATTTTCTTCCAACGAGGAGGTAATAAAAGCTGTGGAAGTCTGGTTTGCAGAGCAAGAAGACATTTTTTTTTGAAAGGTCTAGAGACGTTGCAGGTTCGCTGTAATAAATGTATTCAATAAGGAGGAGAATATGTTGAGTAATAAAATATTTTTACATTGAAATTTTGTTTGGTTCTATAATAGGCTAAGAATTTTTCAATATATCCTCGTAACTCGCATGATTTTTGAATATCAATTTTCGATCGAAAATGATTTCAAGATATTTGAAAGTATCCACTACTTCAATTTAGTTACCCTTTACTTTTATTTCACAATCACTTTCTTTAAACTTGTTATTACCTATCATAATAAAGTTAGTTTTACTTGTATTTATCGTAAGTTTGTTTGCACAACACCATTTGTATACATTTTCAAGAATTCTGGATTTGAGAAGTGAATCAGAGCGTCATCTGCAAATAAGTGAACCGAGCACCTTCCAACATTTTCCTAAATCGTCAATATCAAAATCATCATCAAAATAGGAAATAATAAAGGACCAAGTACACTACCTTGGGGGACTCCCTGTAGGCTTGAGATTCCATCAGATAAAATATTATTCAATCTAAGTTTCTAATGGCAATATTTATCCCATCATCTCCATTAGCCCGCGAATTATAAAGGTTTACTAGAAGTGAACTAGAAGTAAAAGATCTCAGGAAAAATATCAATAGTTTCGGCATTTTTGAGTAAAAACGATTGAAATGAGAATGATGTGTATTGTGTATTACCTGCATTTGAACAACTTAGGTTTGTAGATGTTTTGGAAGAATTGGAAAAATCACGAAGTGTCATTTTCAGATTATTTGAAGATACCATCAAATACATCAGCAATTTCTCAGCCACCTTGTAGCAATACACCAATTCCAACTGTTATATAATATCAATTATACTGCATTATGATAGTTCGCGTGTCGCTGGGTAATTTGTGGAAATTTAGGCTAATTTAGGAGGGACTTTTACTGCCGATATGATTTAACGGTCGGTCTATCTCCACACCACGTTTCTTCCTACATCTGCAGTCATTAATGACTTCAACTCGGCTGAAATATAAACTGTGTGTGGCGCTCCAGCAACGCATTATAACTTAATGGGTTAAGTTTAGGTCGGAGCTTTTTTGTTCGATGATATTACGGAATCATGGCGTAGGTTTTGGCTTCTTTTGCTTCTTTATGTTTCGTTCACGTGGAGTTCTGAACTATTATAAGGAACGCTGGGAGCCTATTTTGTTGTTTGCGAGTTTTAGTGTGTAATAAACAGTCTCTCTTTGTTACGCCATTTTCTAGTAGGAACATTCGACCCTTCGTGATAGAAGCACTACTGCTATTAGACGGGGAGGTAGTAGAGGAAAAAGGGTTGTGATTTATATGGCAATGAAACACCTCTAATCCACGAAAGCGCAGGAGGGCAACGGTGTTTTTCTATTCGTCATTTCGACTTTAATGTCAAAATTTCGAGATAAAGTCGAGGATATCTGAGGGTTGCGCGTAGGGGTGCAACTGGTTGACGAAAATAATAACAACAACAACATTGCTGCTCCTATACGGTATCAGGATTAATATCACATGACATGTGATTGAATTGAATTGACTTAAATTTATGTAATCTCCACCAGTTCATTAATGACCTACAACATTATTTCGAGGGGCCAATATTTCAACCTGAAAATCATAATATTTTTATTGGTGACCTTAATATCGACTTATTAGATGATAACGAACATACCACAGAATACAACAATACTCTAAATGAATTCGGATATGTCTCTACAATAAACAACGCAACAAGAATTCAAACTGTACGCAGTTCTTGTATCGATCATATATTTGTAAGTTCCAAATCTAACATACTGGATCAAATATTGCCAATGATATTACAAACCGATATTACAGATCATTTCTCCACGATTTTACAGCTTGTAATTGAGAAAGTCGAGAACACTAAATAACAGAAACATGCGAAATATATCGATCATATAAAACTTAAAAATTTACTCAGAAACCTGACTTGGGATTCAATATATACTGAACCAGATCCAAACTCGGCGACAGACAAGTTTATTGAAACACTTCATGAATATATACACAACTCTACCTTCATAAAAATTATCAAAAGAAAAAACACAAAAATCACTCACTGGATGACAAACGCTTTACTTAAATCAACGAATACAAAAAACAACATGGCAAAACTAATAAGAAAAAACCCAAACGACAACAACCTGAAAAACCGGTATAAAAAATATAGGAATAAATTGACAACGCTTATCGAGAAAACTAAATTTGAATATTACAACAGTAAAATCGAAACCAGTAAATCAAACGCAAAAGCTCTATGGGATGTTGTGCAAGAAGTAAGTAACACAAAAAAAACGAAGATTAAAGTAAATGAAATCAAAACTGAATTAGGGGTAACGTTGACAAATGATAGAGAGATTGCGAACGAATTCAATGTAACTTTCAATAACACTGGAAAAAATAAATCGCGATCCAAACTTTAAAACCAGTAGATCATCCCTTCCAAATTCGCTCATACTCTTACCGACAAACCCGCATGAACTAAAAAGCCTTATTAATCAATTGAAAAACCATAAAGCCGTAGGACCGGATGAAATTAAAGCGGAAACTCTGAAAACCGTCACGCCATATATAATCGAACCTCTCACTTATATTTTCAACAAGTGTATGGAAACTGGTATCTGGCCCAAAGCTTTCAAAGATTCCATCATTGTTCCAATATATAAGAAGGGCGACAGATAACTATAGGCATATATCTCTCATCTCCCACTTATCAAAAATTCTTGAAAAGGTATTGAAAATCAGACTAGAAAGTTTTATAAAAAAAATATAGTATAATTTCCGAACGGCAGTATGGATTCAAGCAAAAAACTTCCACACAAGATGCCATCCTCTCTTTGACAGAAAAAATTCACAACTCTTTAAATGAAAACAAATCATGCCTGTCAAAAGCCTTTGACACCGTAAGCCATGAATTACTCTTCCAGTCTTTAGAGGATATAGGTATCAGAAATACTTCTTTAGGTTTATTCAAAAGCTACATCACGAACAGACGCCAAACAGTTAAAATAAACGATGTTATTAGTGAAGCCTTACCTGTTGAATACGGGGTGCCTCAGGGTACGGTCCTTGGACCACTACTCTTCAACATCTATTTGAATGGCTTTTTGATATTATTTTTAATTATTGAATTTTACTTCTACCTCAACTTTGGAGTGCTTTTTTATAAATGCCTGTTGTGAAAATTCATTTGGCTGCAATTTTTCAGTAGTGTTTGAACGAAAAATGGCCCGTGATCCTGAAACTTCAACAGCGTCTAACCTTGATTGACCTTGACAAGTTTTGAAGTTATAGAACACAATTACAATTATAAAATCCTGTATTACTTCATTTATTCCTCTATTTCGTTGCCTCAGTGAACTCGTTTATGCAATTTTTTGAGAAGGAATGACAATTTTTATCAATTATTTTAATGCTGTGGATTAATTTACGCCAGTTATGAACCAAAATTCTCTCACTAGATGTGAAAACATTCAAAATAAAGAGTTCACACTGTTCACGGATGCAATTACACGTATGTTTATGAATTACTTTCCCGATTTTCAGTTTAATTCCCAATGTTTTAGCTAATTTCTGGTTTCTGGGAAAAGAGTGCATTGAGACATTTGCAAACGAATAATTCTTGCATTGTGGCACTGGACAATTTTTTTTGGCTTACTTGTCACATCAAAGCTATGCTTCTTCCATTAAATCAAAAAAATTGAACCAAATTTGGAATGAAAAAGAAATAATCACTAATTTATTAACACGTAATGTTATGGCAGAATGTTTGTTTTCCCGGAGTTTTATATACAAATTTCGAAATGTAGATGTCGCCCACTCCGTGGTGACCCCGAATAGCAAAGAGATGCCATGTAGTAGCACAACATCAAGTTTCAACAAAATTGATCAATCTAGTGACAGATACAACAAGAAATATCGCGCAGAAACCAGTTCAAATTCGAAAGGGAAAATCGACTATCGAGAATAGACAATCTGTGTATACGCTGTGGCAAATTTCACCTTGTAAAAGACTGTGGGATCGATCCCAAGAAACTGTACACATGCCGAAAATATGGTCATGTGGAATCTGTATGCATTTTCACCCTGTTGGCCAAGAAAAACAAAGTAAAAAATTCCACTCATCACCTCGACGAAGAAATTGAACCAGAAAATGACGATATGTTCAGTATCAATAGTGTTGATATTTTTGAAAATCACTCAAACAAAGACAATGAGAAATTATTCGCTACTGTTTTTATCGAAAATAAATCCCATCCTCGTCGCCAATTTATTATAACGTTTTCAAATGGAATAACTTTATAATGTTTTCGATTGACAATTGTATTTATGTTCTTGACATAAGTAACTGTCCACTGACATTTTTCATAACTTCTTTTCAAATACATACAGGATGTTACAAGGACAAAAGTCAAATTTGTGTTATTGCTGTCATTGATAATCACTTCAACGAAATAATTAAAAAACATTTTTGTCTAATTTCCACTAGTAAGTCCATTTTTACGACCGGTTTCGTGTTTTAACCCATTATCAAGTATAATAATGAATTTATAAGTTTGACAACCCTGGTAATTTCTATAATCTCCAGTGTTAAATTCATATAGTTGGCACCCCTGTTCATTTAATTACCTTCCCCCAACCTACCTACAAACTCCCTATATAACCACGTTTTATGTATTAGTTAACATACTTGATAATGGTATAAAACCCGAAACTGATCGTAAAAATAAAATAACTGGTCAATTAGTCAACTAGTAAAAAATAGCTATGTCAATGAGATGTTCATCTTTCGACAATGAAGTATATTTTGATTGATGATTGATTGATAGTGGAAATTAGACAAAAGTATTTTTCATTCATATCAAATAGTCAAAGTTACATGACTGAAAAAATATGAACATATAAAAATATAAAATATCATGTACATAAGTTTATCTAGTTGTTGTTAAGATGTCTCTGTTTTTGGTTAACTTGAAATATGCATCAACTGAGAAAGCTGTGGAAGAATGGGCCACTTGGCCTAACAGTTCTCCTATTATTTACTATTGTACATTTATGGTGAATAATAATTGTATCATTATTATTATGCAGTTCTCTGCCGAAATTATTTTCGATTTTTGAAAAAATTTGGATAATGACACATCACTCAATTCGGTTTGGTACCATTCAATAGCTCTGTTTGCATGCCTACGAAATCTAGTATGTGGTTGCATTAGCATAGATTTATTTCTTGTGTCGTGTCTGTGAAGACCGAATTTTTCTTGATAGTTGCTCATGTTTTTTTTACGTACATTAATCATGACTTTCAGTTCCTCAAATATAGGTCTGCAGCTGACTTCCCATTGAACTTTTTTTTATACTGCGTTAGGCAGATTTTTGAATGATTACATTTTTTTGTAGAAAACAGTTTGGTCCATTTTCCCAAATTATAGTGAAAGAGTGCGAGATAGGTTGTGCATGTAGCTGATTCGCCAAGTAACAGATTTTTCTGATAGCTTACATCATTCTCAACATAATATATTTACTTGTTCTGACCATTGCAACTTTGTATATAATACAACCCCAAGGAAATTACTTGGTCTTTTGAATTTTCAGAAGTGAAATTTTTTAAATTGTGACTCCTACCTACATTCAGTAGCATATCATAGTCCTAGCCTTCTCCAAGATGAGTGGAATGATGAGTTCAGTATCTTCTTCTTTTCCCAAATCAATGCCAATAGTTGTATCGTCCGCATACATAATGGCTGATACGTTTATAGAATTCGTTGTGAACGGGAGGTCATTTATGAAAATCAATAATAAAAGGGGGTCCAAGACTGATCCTTGGGGTACCCCTCTCTGAACAATAGCTATATCACTTCGTTCTTTCGACATTTAGTACAATATCTGGAGCTATTCATCGTATAAGTGTCAAAGTTTGACATAAATCAGTAGCTGAAAAATGAAACTAACCCGTGAGAAAATGTTTGTCTATCTGACAAGAAGAAGAAGAAGAATAAGAATGATTTTATGCTCTTCATGAAATAATTTTCCATAATAATATCACTCGAGCTATAGCTCTTGGGAGTTTTTCAGATTTTTAATGTTCATATGCATGGTCTTTTCTAATTCTCATAATACAAGGTAATCTCGACAGAATTATGGAGAAAATAATAGTCGGCTATTATTTGTCAAGGTCTTGGTACGTACGATTTATCTTTGGTGCTTTCTGGGTAGGCCTTGTTACTAACCCCATACGCCACCTCTGGAGCAGCAGTGGTAATTGGAACGCAACAGTAAAACGTGAATAAATTTATTTTGTATGATTTCAATATCATTTAGATTTGAAATATGTTCTCCAAACCAAATTACTGACGCGAACTTCAACTTGGGTTCTACCAACGCAAAGTTGAGGTATTTGTAGTATTCACGTTTTCAGTATTCGTTTAGCAGATCGTACTAAGTTGGTTACATGACTTTTAAAGGAGAAGGTACCGTTATAATGTAACTCCCAAGTCTTTTACCTCATATTTCCTTGTCAGGGATTTCTCCTCCATTTCATAATCAAAAATTATCCTATCCATTAAACGGGTTTTTCAACATTTTTCGATATTGAAAAATAACTTGTTATCAGGGATTCATTTTATAACACTATTAATATATTTTTGTAATGATACGCAGTCTCTCACTATTTGTATATTATTGAATATCTTCAAGTCATCAACAAATAGTAGGGATTGTGAATATTATAAACTGTTGGAACATCATTTCTGGATAATAAAAACAAAAGAGGCCCTAAGTTTGATCCTTGAGGTACTCCGGAATTTGCATGGAATTTTCCCGACGTAGTTCTATTATTTCCTACAATAAAGAATCTATTTTCTAAATAATTTGCAACCAATTTCAGAAAATTTCCTGCTAATCCAAATGTACCAACTTTTTAAGAGTGAATCGTGGCTTACTTGGTCGAACGCCTTAATTAAGGTTTGGAACGTTTAAATATTAAATGTTAATAAGTTTGTGTTAATGGATCTCCGTTTGGCGTTTAATAAACCCATGTTGCTATACATTTACTAAGAGAACTAAAAAGTTTAAAGTAAATCATTTTCTCAAATAGTTTAGAAGGAGCACACTTAATGGACATTCTCCTGCAGTTTTCAATTTCAGCTATGAATTGCTGCAGCAGTAGTTTTCCAAAATTGTGGGAAAATACTGGTCGTGATTATCGAATTATAAATATGGTTCTTTTAACCATTCGTGACACCCTTTCAAAATATACGAAGGTATGCCATAGATTTCAGGCGCTTTTTTTGGTTTCAGTTTTTGAATAGCTTCACAATAGTCTTTTTCACTCATTATCTTCATTTGAAAGATACCATTATTCACAGTTGTTTTATTGTTGCTTGAGTTTTTATTGTACGTGGCTTTTTCTCAAATGACTCAACTATTTTCTTGTTTACTAACGGTACCCCTCCAAACGTATTTTTGATCAAATTTGTGATATTTTTCTTTTGTATCTTCATAAAACGCCAGTACTGATTGATATCTTTCGTGAAATTGTTTTCTAAGTTTTTTGAATGAGTACTGTTTTTCTCTTTACCAATTAAATTCGTTGCCTTTCTACGCAATTCTTTATAATTTCCATAATTATGATTTCAATGCAATCTAGTTTTTGCTATAACGATTCTTTTCCCTCGATAATAATTTAATTTCACTAGTAAACCAAATCGGATATTCATTTGCGTTTTTAGTTGTTTTATATTCTTCCAAATTCTATAAAAAAATATCTAAAGCACTATATCAATACAATATCTGACTTGATTAAATTAAAAAACATAAATGTTTATAAAAAACATATCGTATCCAAACATAACCTGTGACTTAATAAAAAAAGTCATATTTTTCTGTTGACTCCGGTTCAAAAGGAATAGTAACATGCGTTTCATAAGAAAAGCCATTGTTGAAAAATAATATTTGGGGTAAACAAGTACTTGAGGAAATCCGTGAAAATTCAAACAAATCTTTCCTTTGTGATACCCGCTCTATACCTTCCTTCCATTATGACACAATCCTGCGGCAAACTTTTGTTGGGGTTGGAACACCCTCAACTTTGTCGAAGCTTATAAAGGCTTATGAAGAAATTTCAAAAGAAACACAGTTTCCTAAAAATGAACAAGTGATGAAAGAGGATGTATAAATGGTCAAAAAACAACGTAGTTTGATTCTATTGGTGATTAGTCAGCAGAAACGCTATCCGACTTTACGCAGAGGAATAAGATTGTTCAGAATGCTACCAGAATATATTGAAATATTCTGTGCCATCTATGGAAAATTATCCTTATTTTGATTCAGAGCATGGATGATCGTGCAGTAAAGTGATCTTATTAGCGGACTTAAAATAAAATTTACCGTCCACGGATTACTTAATTATTGGATAGATCTGACCAACCCAGTGGTAAAAAGAACCGTTTCTCACGAAACATGGCTCAGTAAAGCCAATGGGTTTCTGAAGATATCATTCTCATGGAAAACAATTTGAAAAATATTTTTTGGACAACAAAAAGTTTGATTTTATTTATTTAAGAACGCTAATTATGAACAGTTTCATACAATACTTAATTCTATTATGTCCTATTCATTGTGTATCAGTGATAGTTCTTACAGTTAGTCAATGCCTTTGGAAAAGGTATTGGACACAAACGCGAGTGTCACCTTGCGTGATTAGTTACAAACATGAATATTTGACGTCATTTTAATGCAGGTTTCTTCAAAAAACCCTGATTTTAATGCTGTCCCATTGTTTCAATCAAGTTACGACATGACTTGGAGGCCAGATCACTGAAGTTACGACATGACTTGGATGCGAGCTCACTATCGCCATCTACATGTCGCATCCATTTTGATCCAATTATAATCCTATAAGGTTGACTAACTATCTTCTATATAAACAATGTTCTTACTAAGGTTACCAATAAATTGATATATTATTCCTAATATACTATATGTAAGTAAGTTTAATGAAAATTACTACATACTACACTTCACTGGTGATCCCTATGGCTATGTTGTTTTCCATAAATATGCACCTAAGTGATTTAACACTTGTTTTGTGCAGAACGTATTTATCATACTATTCTATATTAAACTATCTTGAATTATGTTATTTTAATATTAATTTGAAACAATTTTATAAAAACAAATAAAAAGTAAGGTAAGATTATTCGATTAGTTTTATGAATGAAATATAGTTCTCATTTATAAACATCCTACATTGCATTGAATATATTTTGTAGTTTTTGATATTTCTTATACTCAAAGGTAATGAATTTTAAGCCTTAATGGATAGATGGCATGCAAATCTTGTATGAACATTTTTTTAAGAGTTAAATGTTTTCAGTCATTTGTTTATCATAGTCATAGTATTATATGCCATAAGATTTTTTTAATATTCTTTTTTATGCATAAATGTTACCAGTGTATGAAAGTACAGTCTTCTTATGTTACATATAACCTTTCCATAAAGTAGTCTGGTAGGGTATCGTCTAACTTTCTTGTAAATAATTTTCAATATATAATTTTGCATTTCAGGTCATACTTAGTTTTATTGTATGTTTAATTTGTATTTTTACTGTTTTTACATTGTATTGTGTATACGAGGATGTTTTGATATCTAGTTAGCCTAGACCAGTTCCCTGCATAAACAAAATATTGCGTTACCATAGCAACGAACAATAACTTATTTGAAAGGGTTAAGAGGTAAGCAGATTTAAGAAGATATGCAATACCCTTGGTGATCAATGTCCTTCGTATGCGACAGTGGAAAATTGGACTGCAAGCTTCAAAAGAGGTAAATTTTCTATTGAAGATGATGACCGATTGAGAAGGCCACTTTCTGTCTCAGTCCCTGAAAATATCGATGCAGTTCATGACATGATTTTAACAGACCGTCAAATTGGGCTGAAACGGATATCTGAAGCACTGATAGGCCAATCAACAGGGCTCTCAACCTCAACTTAAACTGCTCCGCCGATAATTTTTTTTTGTAGAACACAGTGTGAACATTACTTCTGAGAAAAATTATCACCTCCAGTGGAACCCCCCAAAAAAACGCGTTGAAATTAATTTTGGATGTAATTTCGAAATATCTCAAAAAATTTACTTTAAATCAAAAAAATAACTTGATATTTAGAAAGAGCACAAATTTTTACAAAAAAACTGTCCCTACCAAAATTTTTAGAAATCGCACGGTATTCTTGAAAAAAATTGTTGAAGTTATATGCTTTCTCAATGGGGCAGGTGTTGCGCCGGCTCCCGCCAACGTGCATTTTTTCAATCATCGCGTGAAGTAAAGTTCTATAACTCCTCACATAAATGTTGAATTCGAATGAATCTTAAGTCATTTTGAAGATAAAGATCGGAGCTTTGTATTCTGATATTATTTATATTTATACGCGCAGTTGCCAGCTGCAAAATTGCAATTGAAAATCTTATAATATTAAAGTTCCTGACTTCGTGAAATAATGCTTGTGATTACTGAAATAATGTCTTATCACTTGTAGCAAGTAAAATGAACAGTTGAGGAATACTTCATTGTCAAATTGCATAACGTTCAACCGGTACAAATAATGTTGGTTTTAAATACGAGTGTTTTCAATTCTTCGCATATTTTAGGTTACAAAATCTTGAGGGAGTTTATAAATTCAAATGCTAATAACTCAGAGATAAAAGCACGAATCAACATGAATGAAAAGCCAGTTTGCAGCCCTGCTCTTATTGAAAATATTTATACAAATTTGGATACTTGTACGAATTTTAAATGCAATCCAGTCAATCTTTAAAATAAAGGTTACTCGGCATTTGATCGCATTATTGTTCTATGGAAAGCAAAAAAAATCAGTACTTGATGGAATATGGAGATTCGAAACCGAGGAAGACAGTGCACCAAAAGAAACTGTCCCGAAGTGTACCTGCTTTAAACTCATCGAGATTCTAAAACCTGAAAAATATCGGCTTGGGACCTTGTCAATGCGGCAGCTAGCGCACCGCTGTATAGTATACAGCGGCGGGCGCGGTTCTGTTGGTGCGCAGTGGCAGCAGTCAACGTTGGTCTATGTAAACGTCAGATAATATTAAAGTTCCTGTGCAGAAAACACTGGATACTGGGATAAAATCGATAGTCGGAGACGAGGAAACATCTCTTAGTGCTTTTTCACTGTTAATAATTGAAAATGGTGAGTTTACTTTTGAAATATTTGTTTCATGTTCAACGCAGCTCTGTTTCAAAATATTGCAATGTCAGATATGACTTACATTTCCAAAATTCCGAAGGTCCATCTAGGAATTCAGTAGAAAATGCTAGTATGTTATTAACATTTTATTGAATGGAACTTGCTTAAAATGCCTAAATGCTTAGGATTTTATACGCTCTTTAAAAAATTTACCTGCAGAATATAAATGTTTGCCTAGTTGACCGAGTTTTTTCTATTCAACGGAAAGTGCCCAGTTTTAGTGTTGTTTCAGAACTTGGCCATGATGTAACTCAAAATTTTAAAGGTCCAAGTAGGAATTTAGGAGAAACTACCAATTTTAAATTGACATTTTTGTGAATCAAACTTGCTCAACACTCCCATAAGTGTACCCGCTTTGATTTTTATGTGCTATATGTACCAATGTTAGTGATAAATATACCACAGATATCTGTAGAAACTTGGCAGTGATTGTTCCGGATTGTGAAGATGAAGACGAGGAGACTGAAGATGAATTAGATGACGAGTTGTATGAGTGAATAAATACATTTTCCTATACATTTCTTGATGGTGATTACTTGTGGATTCATTTCTTCATACCCCTTCTCGATATCATTGAAAAACACTCTCATATTTGGTCTCCCCAAGTTGGTAAAATATTGGTAAAATATTGGTACAATATTGTGAACATATTGGCGAAATATTGGAAATGCAATATTGGCGAGAAAAAAAATGTGAACATTCGGCGATATTGGTCCAATATTACTTGAATAATATTGGCAAAATATTCTTGAACTAATATTGGCCTCAAAATGTTCGGCGATATTGGTACAATATCGCTGATACAATATTCTGACAATATTGGCACAATATTTAAAAGTTATATTGTCGAGAAGTAGTATGTGAACATTTTGCGATATTGGTCGAATATTGTTTGAATATTTTAGAAATAGTATTGGTGGAATATTCTTGAAGCAATAATGGCCTCAAAATATTTATTGATATTGGTACAATATTTATCGATATTGGTAAAATATCATTTGGATATATTGGTGGATGTCAATATACCTTGGTAAATTATTAAATGTCCTTTAGTTGATGAAGGTGACACCAGAGTCTGTCTTTTGATCGCCATAACCACCGAGTGAGCTGTCTTGAAAACAAGGTAAAGGAAGTATTTAATATACTTTCGTAGGTTTTAGAAGACGTTGTATATGTAGAGCCATCTAGCGGATTTTTATCTAAGTTTGATCATGATATAATTTCAATATGTTTCATTGAATATTCGGCCAATATTCAAATTTCATCTCAATCTAGATGTAGGAAACAACATGAAGACAATATTGTTTTAACGATATCGATAAATATTATTGAACCAATATTGACCCAATATTGACCCAATATTAATTCATAAGATTTGTTGAATATTGGCGAAATGATATTCAACCAATGTGTAATCACACTTGGAGATACAATATAGTTTTTATTCCTAGAATCGATATCAGGGGAATATTGGGATTGCGATATTTATTGTAGATGTTAAAAACGATGTGAAGACAATATTGTTTTATCGATATTGGTAAATATCATTCGACCAATATTGTCTCAATGTGAGTTATTACAATTTGTCAAATAAAGTGGAAATGATATTCAACCAATATTCTAACAAACTTGGAAATACAATATAGTTTTTTTCCCCTATAATCGATATAACTGGAATATTTGGATTGCAATATTTATTCTAGATGTGGAAAACAATATATAACCAATATTGTATTATCGTTATTGGTAGAAATTATTCAACCAATATTGACCCAATATTTCGTGTGATAATCTACATTCAAAACTAGTTCAATCAATGTTCCACCAATATTATTAATACAATATTGTTTTTTGAATATTCACCCATATTTTTCATTTACAATATATCTATATTGGCCCAATATGGAACCAAGATTCAGCCGATATGATGTGCTACCTGGGTCCTATCGAATTTGCGAATAATTCTCACAACAATACCTTCTAAATCTCAATAACGACAGTTCTCAACTATTATTTACCCACGTTTATATCTAAGAGTAGCAGTTTGAGAGTTTTTTCAAATATTTTTACCCTTCCCTCTCACTCCAATGTTTCCGTGATGCGGGGGATATGCCCCGAATGCGGGGGCGGGAAAATCGTTTCTAATAATTTATATTTATTATTTTTACAAATTTTAGATCAGTTTCATTACTCAGGACTGACAATTTTACATATTCATAGAAAATATCCCAAAAAAACACGATTTCAGGAAGGGGTTGAAACCCCGGGAGGGGGTTTAATTGTTGAAAATAATTCTCCCCCATTATTAATACCTATTTTCACTCATATTTATTGCCCAGAGCTGAAATGTCAAGAAAATACCATCCAGAAAAAGTTTTTACGATTTTGGGGGGGTTGCACCCCCCAGGGGGTGATAACTTTATTGCTAATTATTCAACCCTTCGTGACGACCGAATTGCAAAAAAGAAATCAGCGGAGCAATTTAAGTAGAACTTTTATGAGAAAAATTGCTCTGTTTATTGGCCTATGAATATTTCATACGAACGCGTTCATCATATAGTTCACGTCAATTTGGACATGAGAAAAATTACTGCAAAATGGATCCCCAAATGTTTGAATGTTGACCAAAAGCGTGCAAGGGTAGTAGCATCGCGTTCGATCTGTGCTCGATTTGAAAACGATGTAGACTTCTCAAACCGAATTGTTACTATGGATGAGACTTGGGTACATTTCTACGATCCAGAAACAAAGCAACAATCGATGGAATGGCGACACTCCGGTTCTCCAAGACCTAAGAAGTTTCGTGTCCAAAAATCTGCTGGAAAAGTTCTTGCTTCAGTTTTTCGGGATTGCTATGAAGTAATCATGATTGATTTTTTGGATAAGGGTAGAACAATAACTGGAGATTAATTACTATTCGGCATTACTGACCACTCTACGGGAAAAAGTTAAAGAGAAAAGACGCGGAAAGCTATCCAAAGGTGTTTTGTTTTTGCAGAACAACGCCCCTGTACACAAATCTCATGTTGCCATGCAAAAAATTCGTGATTTATTTTCAACCCTCTTGGAAAATTATCAAAATTCATCCTACAGTTCCAGGAATATTTTTTCAAATTTGAAAAATGTCATGAAGTTTTCGAGAAATTTGCAAAAAACCAAACTCCATTTTGGATTTTCAGTTAATTGTTAATAACTTTTGCAATTTTTGCAAACGGACCTTGAATTTAAAAAAAATCACCTACACGCTATTCATTGAAAAAAAGTTTGAGTTGGCTAGTATAAAAATATTTTTATGATTTACTAAGGCCAACAATTGCATTCTGAATAGTTTCCCAATAGTTTTGGATACGAAAGACAACATCCTTTATAATTTTGCCACGCACTGTATGTTTCCACACTTTATAACTTTCTTGTCGTTTCCAGTCAACACGGACCGTGCCAAAAACCCTCCGCACACCCCCCATTTTCCAGCGGCTCGCGTGTGCACTTTCTATAAAATATAACCGCTGAAAAGCGACTTGAATCCAAAGAAAAACATAAAGTAGTTACGTACTTAGATTGCAGGGCTGATTTACATTTAAGAAAATGTTAAATTACTTTGACACAATTCCGATTCGGTGTATTCGAAAGGCCTTAATAGGAACGAATGACTGGAAAAGTTTTTCGTTTTGTTTGCTATTGTATGTGCGCACGACAACTCGAGAAATCACGCTTGTCACGATCGAATGACAGCGTAATTTCCGCCGTGGAAATGATTTTTCTAATTTCATCTCGCGATGTGGCATGACCCAGAAATAATGGGATTACCGTTGTAGAAAACGAACTACGAAAATATTACACGAAAACTTTCATACTATGGTGATTGAGTTACTGCTTTCAATCTGATTGAAAATTACTTGATCAATCGTTTCCAGGCAGTTTTTTACAACAATAAATTTTCCGAGACCTATAGGAGTACCACAGGGATCGGATCTTAGTCCGCTTTTGTTTGTCATTTATGTTAATGTTTTTTACAACTTCATAAAGCCATATCACAGTCTATTATTTTCCGACGATACATCGCTGATATACTCCTCTAACAAATATTCATCTTTTGTTAGGATCAATTTTTGGTAATACAAGAATAAGTTGACCATTAGTTTCAGTGCCAACAAACTCATGATGAATAACAAACAATCACAAAACATGATTGTTTCTACAGCTTCGCCATCATCTGAATTTCAGTGCGGATTTAATTTAGACAATGTCTTGAATTGGTCGAGCCACATTTCAGTTTTGAAAAGTATATTATCAAGTACCTTATTTTTACTTCCGCAACTGACACCAATAACAAATTTCACTACGTTGAAATTAGTATTTTGCTCACTGATCAAATCCCACATTTCTTATAGAATTTTACTCTGGGAAAATTCTAGTGGGGCCCATTGAGAATGATTGTTGGAATTGGTTTCAGAGACATTGGTCGTGAATTATTCATTAACCATGAAATTATGTCAGTACCTGCTATGATGGATATATTTTCAAGTCAAATGGAGATCTTCAAGAAGGCTTCCTTTTTTTCCTAAGCGATACAATTTATACGTATAATCACATACACGTAACATCAACCTTATTATATCTCAACGTTGCAAACTGACGAAATCACAAAAAAATCAATGATTTTAGATTATCATTATTATTATTTTACCACCGTGCGTAAACTCAGGCTTCAAGCCGGCATCCCTCGGCGCGTGGATCGGCCAGCCTGGCTCGTGGCTTGGGCTCGTAGAGGCTTTGCTCGAAATTAAGGCTTGGCAATTTGTATGCGATGCCACGACGTGCGTGACTTCATAGTGAAGGCTCGTGTTGGCTTGTATAAATCTTGCTTTTAGTCTTGCCAGTGGTGTTGCACAGTGTACACTTCTTCAGTCCGAACATGAAGAATCGGCGAAGACGATTAGCAGCTTGTGTTGCTGCCTTCTATTACCTCATGTTAGATAGTTTTTTTATTACCAAACAATAGCAAAAGAAAAGGCGTTAGTGGAGAGTATCTTTGCACAAAATACGCAAAATGTAAGTACCCATACCGGGTACCTTTTCAATCCTGAACAACGCGATTCTGCGTACTCCTAGGGTACGAATCAGTCGGTTTAACCCAACTCAGCTCAGTTCAAAAATGAATAGTAACTCTCCCATTATCATTATATAATGGTCCTATTCTCATTACATAAGGTTTAAATACCAAACTTATTGGAAAATTATAGGCCAGTAACAATTTCTTCAAGTATGTCGAAAATATTCGAATATGCTTTTTTGAAAAGACTTTATCATTTTCTGATGATCATAATATCTTTACAAAAAACCAACATGGATTTCTGACCAAAAAATTAACTAGTACAGCTATACAATCATATCATAGAGAGATTGGGAACTATATTGAAGCAGGCGAGTGCCCTGTTGGGATATTCTGCGATCTAAGCAGGGCATTCGACTGTGTTGATCATAACATTCTCTTAAATAAACTATTCCGTTATGGCATAAGGGGCATACCGTTGGCATGGATAACAGACTATCTCTCTTATAGAAAACAATATATCGCTATTAACTATGCAACTTCCAGCATGGCCTTCTCTGAATTAGGAGTTCCTCAAGGGTCGATATTGGGACCCATATTGTTTGTTTTATATATTAATGATTTGGAATACTCGGCACCAGGAACATTAATTACAATGTACGCAGATGACACGTCAATTATAATCTCTGACAGATCAGAGTTAGTTTTGAAAGAAAAATGTAACACAGTTTTTGAAAATATCAATAAATGGTTTTCTGCGAACAATTTGTTTTTGAATGCAAAAAAAACAGATTCAATGAGATTTCATCATCGTCAACGGAAGTGTGATATTATTAGCTTCAGAGCCAATGATAATTCTGACAATATAACAACAGAATGTGAGAGCTTGAAATTTTTGGGTCTCTACATTGATGAACATTTGAATTGGCAGAATCACTGCGATTTTCTAATTAAAAAAATTAATTCTATTTAATATCAGTTCAGAAATATAAGGCAGGTTTTGAATGTTGATCAGCTGCTGAAGCTGTACTATGCGCAGGTGGATTCTAGACTGAGAAATGGAGTGTGTTTTTGGGGTTTTTCCTCCAACTGCTCTGATGTCTTTATAGCACAAAAAAAATCATACGAATCATTAATGGCATGAGTCCCCGTTACCCTTGCAGAAATGCTTTTAAAAATTTCAGAATTTTAACTGTTCCTAGTCTTTTAATTTTTGACTTGTGCTTATCTGTTTTTGAAAATACAAATAAATTGTTTGTACTGAATAAATGTAAGCATAATATTGACACAAGACAAAAAAACTATGTTTTTGTACCATTTGTTAAAACTAAATTAGCTTTTAATTCTCCTGATCAGATGGCCCCACGTGTTTATAATTTGATACCAGATGTAATAAAAAAATCCAAAACCGTTTATATCTTCAAACGAAAACTTAAAGATTTTCTTATTGAAAAGTGTTGTTATATTTTTGAAGAATTTATGTGTACAAGTAGGTAGTTTTATTCCATTTTTCAGAGATTATTTTTATCTTCTTTTTCTTTTTCTTAGACGATTCCTATACAAATTTTATAACTTTGTCAAACAAGGAAAATAAAGATATTATTATTATTATTACATCCTGAGATCCAGATCCAGTTTTCAATGTTTTAGTTTCTGAAAAAGCTTTCGAAAAGTAGCCATTGGGCTATCCTTTTTTCTTTAGTTCTGCGATTGATAACTTCACAAACATTTGGTCTTCAATGCATTTCCATGCATCATGAACCAGGTTCCTGTTCTTATGATCTGGGTCCTTTAGTGTTTCACACTGCCGGCTTTCTTTCGTGAATTGATGGAAACTCCAACACCACGTCGTTAGACCACTCCATAATTAGCACCTATCAATACAAAGTTCCAGACGGTACTGAAACTTCGTACTACGCTTCGATGGACGTTGGATCGGGTTGACAGTATACTAGGCCCCAGTGGACCCTTTTCGCAATCCCCGGCATCTTCACTCATCCCATGGCGGATACCTGCTTGAACCTTTTCGACCTTCTTATGAAAGTCGAAATGTCCTTCCAATGGAAAATTTCTACCATACTTCGTAGGATTTAGAATCAAAATTTTGGAAAACGCTCGAACATGTCGATATTTGATTTGAGAAAGTACTAATTTTCAGTTTTTTTCACCCCTGTAGCTTCAACCCTGTAGCTGGGTGGTAAACAACTCTCAAAATTTGAATAGAGAAAAGGGGTCATGCCATACCTCTTTCTGAAGGTCTTATTGAGTTCTTCATGACCCTATGATTTTGCCTTATGATTTTCATTGACAACGAAATGACAGTTGTCAAAATCTTGGAAATAGACCAAGGCTGTGTCAAGTCACCGGTCGGACAAGGCAAGCGCGTTCAGTATGAAGTATGACGATGAGTCGGACCGATCAGATGATTGAAAATATTGGTCGCATATCAAACCTTCCCTCGACGTTTACGGAATGGTCACGGTCAGGCAAAGTAGGAAGAAATGCTAGTTTCTCAAAATTATAACCTAAAAAAATTCGAAATGCTTATATTATGGCAGACGATAATTTCAACAAAATTTAAACAAAGTGAAACTAAAAGACAATAGTGGCATTTCATATGTCGTTTATTCATCGTAATTATGAAATTGAAACTGCTAAGAAAAGTTTGTTAACAGTATGAATTGAAAGTAGATATTCATTATCCATTAGAATCATTAGATCAGTACAGTAACTTCTGCACTCTAGAAATAACCTTTACCGATTTCTCAGCTGGATCGATAATTATTAATAATTCCGTGTTTCTTGATTATTTCTGTCAAACTATTAAAATTACCAACTTCATATAAAAAGGTGTAAGTAGAACCAGGAATCGATTGTAATCCCTTCAATGTCTCAATAATAACAAGATCATCATCTTGTAGTGCATAAAATAGGATCATTGTCATTAGATTGCCACCAAGATTAGTAACTGCCATCATATATATAGGTTCTCAAATCTCGAATAACTAAAACTACAATGAGCAAACTCTCCAATAATTGAAATAATAATATCAAAGCATAGGTACTAACGCTACACACGCACGTGTATAGCACACATAACTCAAAGAGTTCTGTGGTATAGCAGTAATATCCTTTGATAAATGATTGATTTTTGTAATTATTAACAGTGAACATAGTAAACATAATCCTTTTATAACTGTAATTTCAAATAGTTTCAAGGTTGTCAAGTCAACCAAATGACCCCGCTGGTCCAACCATATTGGTCAGACGAGAGACTTGACTCAGCCTAATATTTCCTTAAGAGCAAACACTACCTTGGTATAATTGGAAGTCGTTTTGGGTCCACAGTTTTTGTTTAAGAATTTTTTAATTTTTTTGTGTTACTCAATGTTTTTGTGTAAATTCCGGAACTTCAGTGATTTTTGGTTATGATAATTTTTAAGAAAAAAAAATATAAATGACAAGATGAATTAAACGAATTGGAACTTTCCGGAATTCTTATGGGACCACCGAGCCCATACAAAAATATCTCTGTCATGAAATGAATGGTTTTTGCAAGAAACGGACTCTACGATCAGGATATGTATACCTGATTGGCGCTGTAATCGAGAACGGACAGGTGCTGTGTTGCCAATGTTCATCGAGTTCATTATCTTCACCCCCATTCTTGATAATGCCAACAAACCTTAGCAGGAAGGGATGAGAAAGAAATTCGACTTTTCGGTGATGGTGGCTCTTAATAAAAATACCAAATAATTAGAGTTACAAGTTCAATAATCCGGTGGACACGTCAAATTCATGATAAGATAAATTTGACGTGTACACCTGATTATTAAACTTGAAACTTTAATTATTTGGTATTTTTATCACGATAACAATAGTCTATTTCCAAGATTTTGACAACCTGTCATTTCGTTATCGGTGAAAATAATAAGGCTAAATCATAGGGTCATGAAGAACTCAATCAGACCTTCATCTAAAAAAAGTATGGCACGGCCCCTTTTCCCTTCTCAAATTTTGAGGGGTTGCTCACTCCCCAGCTACAGGCTTAGAGCTACGGGGGTGAGAAAAACTAAAAATTAGATCCCCCTCAAATCAAATATCGATGTGTTCGAGAATTTTGATTTTAAATCCTACAAATTATGATGGAAAGTTTCCATTGTAAGTATTGTAAGTTGAATTTGAAATTACCTAAAGATTTATTCTCGCGACAAGCAATTTAAAATTTCATGATGCTACAAAATTATGGGTTCAATTCACTTATTAAGTTAATTGTTTTATTTCTTTTTTAGTTTTGCTTAGATAAGCTTCTTAGTCTGTTCATTTCAATGAATACGTCATTGTTGCACGGTCGTTTGCCTGTTAATTTACTACAATCTAGTTCTTCAATGAGGAGACCTTCCAGTGACTTGACCCTACTTTCACTTTTTTACGTTTTTTCCGATTTTGTTTTCGCAACTTATTTGAAAAGAAGGGAGGTAGCAAGCCCACCGGCAGACATTATCTAGCTTTCGAGGGATGAAGAGGGGTAAATTCATATGAAACCGTATTATTCAATGGTGAGATAATTTTCACTATTTTTACAGATTTTTTCGATTTCTATTTCGTGAGTTTTCCTAACTTGTTTTGTGAATGGAAAAGTTGGCGATCACTCCAATCGATTTTTTATCATCATTATTTTCCATCTCTGAAACTGTTGAAACATTTTCCGAATTCCTCAGCGTTCTCCATCTAGCTTTTGAAGGGGACAGGGGAAGTGAATTTTTTTTAAAACCATGATATTCGACGGTCAGATATATTTTGTATTATTTTTACGGATTTTTCCGATTTTAATTTCGCGTGTTTTCCAATTTTTTTCGAGAAAGGGGGGGCGAGGTCTGTAACGAAATTCATATCTCGAAAACGAGTACAATCAATAATGCGTCTAATCCTAGTTTCACCACTGCCACTCCCTAAAAAAGTTAATATACGAGGATATATTGAAAAATTTTTAGCCTACTATAGAAACAAACAAAATTTCAATGTCAAAATATTTTATTACTCAACATATTCTCCTCTTAATTGGATACATTTATTACAGCGGACCGTCTCTAGACCTTTCAAAAAAAATGTTTCTTCTTGCTCTGCAAACCAGACCTCCACAGCTTTTATTACCTCCTAGTTGGAAAAAACTTTACGACCTTTTAAACTTTTTTTTCAGTTGAGGAAAGAGGTGATAGTCGGACGGAGCAAAATCTGGTGAATAAGGGAGGCGTTTTAGTAATTCAAACCCTAAATCACGAATTTTTTGCATGACAACATGAGATTTGTGTGCAGGGGCGTTGTCCTGCAAAAAAAAACACCTTTGCATAGCTTTCCGCGTCTTTTCTCTTTAATTTCTTCCCGTAGAGTGGTCAGTAATGTCGAATAGTAATCTCCAGTTATTGTCCAAAAAATCAATCATGATTACTCTATGGCAATCCCAAAAAACTTTTCCAGCAGATTTTTGGACACGAAACTTCTTAGGTCTTGGAGAATCGGAGTGTCGCCATTCCATCGATTGTTGCTTTGTTTCTGGATCGTAGAAATGTACCCAAGTCTCATCCACAGTAACAATTCGGTTTAAGAAGTCTACATCGTTTTCAAATCGAGTACAGATCGAACACGATTTAAACATTTGGGGATCCATTTTGCAGCAATTTTTCGCATGTCCAAATTGACGTGAACTATATGATGAACGCGTTCGTATGAAATATTCAGTGCTTCAGACCGTTTTTAGCCCAATTCGACGGTCTGTTAAAATCATGTCATGAACTGCATCGATATTTTCGGGGACTGACACAGAAACTGGCCTTCCCGATCGGTCATCATCTTCAATGGAAAATTTACCTCTTTTGAAGCTTGCAGTCCAATTTTTCACGGTCGCATACGAAGAACATTGACCACCAAGGGTATTAAGCATATCTTCGTAAATCTGCTTACCTCTTAACCCTTTCAAATACAGGTACTTGATGATGGCTCGATACTCCAATTTTTCGATTATCACAATTTCGGTGGACATATTTTTTCTTTTAATATATTGCGTAACTCTGGTTAACAACGTCAAACTTCACACTGATAATTCTAATAAGTTATTGTTCGTTGCTATGGTAACGAAACAATTTGTTTATAAATTAATTCGACAGGATTGTTTATTAGTTTGAAATTGAATACCTGCCGAAATGAAAAAAATAGATCTGATGGTAAATGTAACCTAAAACTCGCAAACAATTGGTATCTCCTATTGATTTTTTCAAATAAAAATCATTTCTTTTCAAAGAATAGTTACTTATGTAATATGAATCATAAAGACGATCATTATGGTACAAGTCGTGAATGATATTGGGCGAAGCGTAGCCGAGTCCGACACAGTCTTCTGATTTGGAAGAAATGACGCAAAATATCGTGGACTCCCTGTTGCCGGAAAAATCACGGAGTGTATATGAAATGGTGTTTAATCGGTGCGAAGAATGGTGTTCTGCTAAGAAAATCAAGAATATCACTCATGAAAAAGTATTTTTGGCTTACTTTGAATGAGGAAAGAAATCCACCTTCTCTTTGGTCCTATTATTCGATGATAAGAAGTATTTTATCAACAAGAAAAAACGTTGATATTAGTAAGTACCTACAGCTGGTTGCATTACTAAAACGTAAGTCAGATGGTTACAGAGCTGGAAAATCCAAAATTTTTACTAAACAAGATGATATAAAGTTTTTAAGTTTTTAACGGAAGCATCAGATGATACATATTTATTTAGAACAGTTGCTATGATTATTGGACTAAGTGGAGCATGCAGAAGAGACGAATTGACAAATATGCTTGTTGAAAATGTAATAGATGAAGGATCCGTTTTTAGAATTACTTTACCGAATACAAAAACAAAGGTAATGCTAGAATTTTTTGTAACTTCGGAGAATATCCCAGGATTGAATATGGTAAAACTTGTCAAACAATATGTGAAAATTCGACCTTGCAACACAAACCATCTATGTTTTTGTCACTTATAATAATAAGAAATGCACAAAACAACCAGTTGGAATACACACCTTTCGTAAAATGCCAAAAGTTACTGCCACTTTTTTTAATTTACCTAACCCTGAAGAATATACCGGATATTGTTTTCGGCGATCGTCTGCTTCATTTTTGGCTGATTCTTGAGCTGATCTGTATACCGTGAAACGCCATGGCGGATGGAAAAGCAATACTGTTGCTGAAGGTTACATCGAAAATTGGAAAGAGCAAAAGAAAAAATATCAGATGCAATTTTTGGCGCCAACAACCAAACAGGATTACAAGTTTACCAAAAATCATCAACTACTCTATTAGAATTAATATTGTAAATTGTAGTAATTGCTGTTTTACCATTTATAATAAATAGTTTTGTACATAGTTATGCATTTTGAATAAACTTTTTTGATCTCACCATTACATGTTTTTCGTATATCGTATATATATAAATATATATATATATATATATATATATATATATATATATCAAAATTGAGTGACATAACGTTGTCATTATCACATGCCATCAGATAAAATATTTTATGACACTACTTGGCAGAAACCCATTGAACTAATAAAAAAATAGATTAAGCAATCCAGACTTCTGCTTTAACCTATACAGTAGGTAAAATCGCCGGCAAGTCTACAACAGAAAACAAGTACTGCCCCCTACGACTATTGAATTATATCTGTTAGATTTTTGGCAAAGTATTCTACAAGACCTACTTTGCAATGTTCTCCCAAGTGCAAAGTAGTTCTTGTAGAATACTTCGCCAAGAATCTAACAGATATAATTCAATAGTCGTGGGGGCAGTAGTTGTTTTCTGTTGGAGACTTGCTGACGATTTTACCTATTGTATAGGTTGAAGCAGAAATCTGGATTGCCCAATCAATTTTTATTATTAAAAATCATTTCAGTAGATTCGACGAGGAATAAGGTCTTTTATATATAAATCCACTGAATTGTTATTATTTTCGGTAATAATGCCACTCTAACAGACAATTTCCTCATCATTTCCGTCACTCGTTCCCAAAACCAACATAAGAGACCGAACCGACAAGAATTATCTCCCCGAAACACTTGACTACAATGAAAACACGAAAAGCCGTACTTACCTTTTTGATATCTTTATTCGGTTCGCTGTCGTCCGCTTTTCGTTTGTCCGCCAATTTACCTTTGTCCTTTTCACCTCCGCATATCTGCAAAAACAACAAGAGCTAATTAGGAACAATAATTGCTTGGATACGGGCTCGAATCGTTTTCGAGTTCACGTAAAACGCGGTCTGAAAGAGGCTTTTCGGGTTCTTTGTCGAATCCTTATCAAAGCTGATCAAGCCCAAATGGAATTCGGCTTTCTTATCATCGTAGACGGAGAAGAATAAGCAAGAAGAGGGGGCTTATGGATGTTAGAATAGTATACAGACATTATAAAGGAAAGTCCACATTGCTCGCGAGCAGCACGAACAAACATAAGAATCACACAGTTATTCCGACAGTTCATCTACTTCCTATCAATTTTGGCGACATTTGGTATCAATAGGATGGTTATCCAGGTCACAATGCACGACCAGTGACACAATTCCTTCGAAATACATTTCCTGATCGATTAATATCTATACTAGGTGCGACCATGTGGCCTCCGAGATCACCAGATTTAATTCCCATTGATTTCTTTCTTTGGAGATTTCTGAAAGAATCTGAGTATTGACATGAATTTCAGAGAGCAACAAATCTAGATGAATTAAGGTGCAAAATTTTCCAACTTTGTGCCAACAACGCGCAAAATCTACTAAGCGATGTGAGGTTATCTCTGTTTCACAGATTAGGCTATTGTTTGGTACAATAAGGTGGTTAATTTGAACATTTACTACATTGATTCCTAGATTTTTTTGAGTCACATTTTAGTTCATACTGTTGAACACAGAAGTAAGTATTATTACTTTTATTGATAAATGATAAAAAATTTCAGTTCAAGATAATTTGGAGAGGCGAACGACATTTGGAATCTGGCATAAAGGATATGGAATAAATCTCTGTTTCTTGTATTGACATTATTATTCAGTAAGAAAAAAGTTTCGTTCTGGTAAACATATAGGTTCACTCATTTCAAATATAAAGACGCACGCCTATGGCAAAAGTTCATATTTGACAAACAAATAATGCTTTGCATGAGGACATCTTGGATATCCATTTAAAAATTCGTTTCTGTGCTTTCCAGTCCAAAAACTGTTCGAAATGATTTCCCAAAAATTTCATCTGGTTGAAACTGCTCTGTAAAATATGATTATTAAAATCGACCCTAAGTCGTAGAATTTTGTTCTGGCGATGGTGAAATTGAAAATTTTTCGTCTTATCGACATTGGAAAATGGATCATTTTTATTGAAATGATCGGATGCAAGTGCAATTGAATTGCTACATTTTCCACCATGGTCTTGTTCAGAAGCAGACACAAGCAAAGAAAGGTCATCTGCATACGCAGTAAAGTGAGTTTTATCGAGAGTTTCAGTTCGATTAAGATATAGAAAAAATAAAATTGGTTCCAAAATAGACCCTTGAGGAACACCTATAGTGATAGAAACTGACTCGGAGTTGATTTTAGTAATTTCATCATTATGACAGTATTGCAAAGAGACAATCCAATTCAAGGAAACCCCTCCAGGCCTCTAACACCATAGTTTTCCAGAGATGACAGGATTGAATTAAACAATTATACTAAAGCCGTAATGGTTGAATCATTTGTGCGGAATCCATGTTCATTTTTACTTAAGTTAAGAGTAAAATTCACTTACATTAGTCTCATCGTAACAAATGCTCGAAATGCGCACCTCCAACTTCCATGCAATGATACAGATTTTGTTGGAAACGTTCTCGTACATTTTGGAGCATGTCTGGGGTGATTTGGCGACATTCTAATGTGATTCGTTGCCGTAAATCTGCTAGTGAAGCTGGTGATGTAGCATAAATTCTGCTTTTCAAATGACCCCATAGAAAGAAATCTAAGGGAGACAGGTCTGGTGATCGTGGGGGCCATTCAATAGAACCTCGCCTACCAATCCAATGACCAGGGAAGTGGTGATCTAAATATCGCCGAACAGGCATAGCATAATGCGGAGGAGCACCATCTTGTTGAAATATCAACTGATCTTCCTGATAATGATGGTCATTTTCAATAACGTTAGTTAACATTGGTTCAATTGTGTCTTCAAGCAGTTCCAGATACATTTCCCATGTTAGATTGCCTTCTAAGAAGAGGGGGCCCACGATACGATCCCCAAAAATACCAGCCCATACGTTTAATTTTTGAGGATATCGCGTATGTACCTCATGAAATATATGGGGATTCGAATCAGCCCAATATCGACAATTATGGCGATTAACTATACCATTTAAAAAATAGAACATTCATCACTAAAACAAATGTTGAACAGACACTGAGGATTTGCAATCGCCTGCTCACTTAGTACCTCACAGAATTGTAAACGCCGATCAAAATCATCTTCATTCAGTTCGTGTGTTAATTTAATTATGTAAGGATGGAATTTATGTAGTTTTAAAATACGCTGAATGCTAGTTCTTGAGATACCGGAAACAGTTGCTAGCTGTCTTGTACTCAACGTATGGTCAACCTCAACATGGCCCAAAATTGCCACTGTTGTCGCCTCATTTCTTACTGGCGGTTCGATTTGCCGTTTTTTATTTGCTACCGATCCCGTTTCTCGGAATTTTGATACTAATTCAGACACATACTGCCGCGACACAGTCCTGCCATATTGTTGATTGAACCGTTCCGCAGCCCTTTTCGCACATCTATTGTTTTCATAATACAGTTCAATCAACGCAACCCTCTCTGCCACTGTATACACCATTGTTTCGTTTTAATTTCTACTTACGATACCACACACGAATGAAACTCACTTGTAGTACACACGTGAAAAACAGAAACTGCATGCTCTATCTGTTTGTTCTATTTTATTAAAAAAATTTCATGAGTACCGCGAAAAAAACTGAGCAAAAACATTCACAGTATCGTAGCAAATAAATGATAGATTGTAAAAACTGGCAAATGAGTTTTCCAGAGACGTACAAGTGAGCTCTTAACTTTCGTACAGGTTTATTCCTGAATTTATTTTTCCCAAACGGTTTATCCCAACTTCAAAATCGGGACGCCGTTGGATAGAGAACTTAACGGGCTTTCAAAAGATGTGCCACTCCACCATTATTCCCTATTCAAATTTTAGGGGTTGTTCACCCCACACTTCGAGTGTTGCCGTGACGGTGGTGCATGTAGGAGAACAAACTGTCCCCCTCGAAACTAAAATCGACCTGTCCGAGTGTTTTTCCACATCTGCGATATTATCACCCAAAACCCCGATGTCAAGTTTTCGATGGGCCACCCTGTATAATATTCTTGTTCAGTATAAGGTTGAAGGAATAGAGTATGCAAGTTAAAGTTATTAATAAAGAATGTTTTTTTGTCGTATTTCTGTGGTCTATTTTATGTATGATTTCACATGGTTCCTTTAGGAAAATATTACTAAACTCCATTGGATGGTTTGACGATCTTCGAATGGCATTCCGTCTTTTTCAATTACTGTATTTTTTGGTTCGTACTTCGTATTTGTTAATTCAGAAACTACACTCCATGACGCTTTCGACTTATTGTCGGATTTGGCGATTTTGTTTGATCTTTTTTCTCCTCTTTGTATACATCAATCAGCGAATGATATACAGTTTTGAGTCATGCTAGTTGTTTCAAAGAAGAGTTTGATGCAACAACAGAATCGTTGACCCATTTTTTTTGTCTGCGTTGTTATAATATTTTCGTTTGGGAAATCTTCATATTACACTCATTTTCGGTATCGATAAAAATTATTCATTTCAATATCGAATAAAATTTTCATACACACACCAGTTGAGATTTTCGGCTACGCCCGAAAATTTCACAAGTTTTTGAATGAATAATTTGTTCAATGAAATCACTGGAGGATCCCAAGACGCCGTTTTCTGGCATTTTATTTTATTCCGGCCATTTATATTTCCTTCTGGTGAATTTGCGGAATGAACCGTAATCAATTTCATGCAAATTTAGCTTGCTTGATGAGACACGTCTTTGAGGCGATTACCATTCCAATTGCTTCTTGGCAACAGACTCAACTGGGAAAGTATGATAATTCTTCATCAAACACTATAAATAGGACGACAGCCCGGTGTTACATTTGAATCAGGTATGGATTGTTATCACTGATAGGGGAAGTTGGGGGAATGGCGGCCACCGGGGTAATACCGGTCATCTATTAATTTCACATAGATTGCTAGTTTGTTCAAAAAGACATGTTCTGCCATCTAGTGGTGCACAACTGAACCTGCAGAAAAGATTTGCAGACAGCCGTAGTGACGGTTTGTCATTTATCGGCATATTCATATTTTGTGACTAGTTCTAAGAAGAATTCCCGGTGTAGACAAAGGTAAATAAAATACTTTAGTTTGGTTTAAAATAATTGTTAAACCATTATCATTCACTCACGTGGTCATATTAAACTCTGAATACTTCAAACAGCTTCTCTCGATTGAATGGAATAAACTATTTAAATTTTCGTCTGTTATAAAATTTTGGGGTTATGACAGCCACAAGTCATGGGGTAATGACAGCCGGCCGCGATTACCCCATAAGATCATTTATGATGTTATTGTTTCAGATGCCAAGAAGTTACATGAGAAAAACCAATAAAGCAGCATGGTCTGCTGATCAAATCAAAAATGCTCTTGCAGCTGTAGAAAGTGGAAGACCACTGAGACAGGTAGCCCGGTGTTTCGGAATTCCTAGAACTACTTTGCAAGCAAGAATAAAAATAATCCTTGGGGCGTAATGCAATCTTCAATAAACAGGATGAAGAAATTCTTGCTTTGCGTATTATTGAGTTATGCAAATTATTTCATGGAGTCAGCCGGTCAGAAATAAAAAAATGTGCCTTCGAGTATGCTGAAAAAAACAATAAAAAACACCCTTTCAACCGAGATTCTCAAAGTGCAGGTGAAGACTGGCTGAGAGGATTCATGAGACGAAACCCCACCATTACACTGAGAAAGCCCGAGGCTACCAGCAATAATAGAATTTCCGCCTTTATACAAATTTGGAAAAAGTCCAAGAAAAATTCAATTTCAATCCAACTAGGATTTTCAACATGGATGAAACGGGAATTTCTATAGTACAGGTGCCAACCAAAATCTTAGCCCAAAAAGGGCAAAAACAAGTTGGTTTTTTCACCAGTTGGGAACAAGGCAAAAATATTACAGTAATTTGTGCCTTCAGTACTTCGGGTATCTACGTACCACCCATGTTTATCTTCAACAGAAAAAGGATGAATTTGCAACTACAAAAAGGAGGTCCACCAGGATCTGTCTTCTATCTATTTAATAATGCATATGGAAGAGTTGCAACTCCCGAAAAAGCTATAAAGGGATTCAAAGTGACGGGAATCTTTCCCTTGAATCCTGATAACTTCACAGAAGAGGACTTTGCTGCTTCAGAGCTACAAATTATCAATTCGGTAACACCCGAAGTTGCTTTGTTAGATCCAGTTATCAGGGTACAAGGCAACAGAACCCCAGATCCGGTAGCTGCCCCTATCAAGACCAAACACAGCTCCAAACAGAAAAGCCAAAAAACAACACTCAGAAATAATAACAGATACCCCTAACAAAACTACTTTAGAAGATAAAGAAAATAAAAAGAAAATCAAAAATGAAAAAATGCGAATGGTGGAGAAGAAATTAAAAAAAAAATTTTTCGCAGAATCTGAGAATCAAGAAAATAATGAGAAAAAATTGCAGCTTTCTAGGAAATGTAAAACAAAGCCTACGAGAAAAGACAGTTCATCTTCAGGAGATTTCAGTGCTGATGACGATGAAAATGAAAGGGAAATTAATGAAGACATATGTTTGGTGTGTGGAGAATTTGGCAAAAACGGAGAGATGTGGTTGAGGTGTATCAAGTGTTTAAGTTGGGCACACAAAGCCTGCACAGACACTGAAAAAGCTCAGTTTATTTGCGATTATTGTTCATACTAACTTCCATAAGGGGTAATCACGGCCACGGCTGTGATTACCCCACATGCATGGGGTAATGACGGCTAAGCATTCTTTTTTATTTTATTCCATAAGAAATTGTAAATTTCGTTATATTGGTGTTTAATTAATAAATACATGTTCATTCACATCCTGCCTAATTATTTATTCTAAATCAGAAGGTGAATATATTTTTTTACTAGAGTAATTGGGGATATGGCTTAGGGGGCCGCCATTCCCCCAACTCCCCCTATACTTTAATGAGTTGGTGAAATTGGAGGCAAATGTTATGGGTTTCAATTAAATTCTTTGGTTTGTTTGGTGTGTTTTTTTCATTTCATAGAGTTTTTTTCCCCACAAAATTACTAGACTAATTTTCATAAGATAGCTCGTTTATGAAAACCCCTAAAATAGGTGGTGGAAAACATAGAAATTTACTAATTAATCGTAATTATTAATTTAAGGTAAAAAAGGGGTCGTGAAAATCCACGTTGTAGAAATCTGTGAGAGAGATTATTTTCATGTCTTCTGGACAATAAAAATAGATAAAATAGTCTGAACAGTCATAACCTAAAACAAATTCGTTCTGCAGATTCCCACCCAAGTAACAATTTAAATGTTATTTGGATTTATCCTAGTTTTATGAAAGTTTTATGAAGGTTAGGTAATGCCAAATTTGATTTATGCAGGTCATATATTATTCCTAATACGCTACCAAAGCAAACAGATTTATGAATCAGTTTCAAAACACTCCTGAAGGCTATAAGATAAAACCATTCAGCATTTAAGTATATTTGTTTTTATGATGGTTTTACAATGGCTTATACACATACACGATACATCTTTTTGGTATTTAAATAATCCACATAGAAACTTAGTTTTGTGATGGTTTTATAGCACTCCTCAAGTCCATGCAATGGTTCTGTAATAAAACTAACGATGAGGTTTTATTAAGGTTTTGAGATGTACTCTCGAGAACCACTATAAAATCAAAGCATAAAACTATTTCTACTTAAATGCTAGTAGCTCCCCCTAACCGGTAATAAATAAATCACATTGGGTAAAGATAACTGGGAAAAATAAATAGTAATTAAACGTTTCACAAGACTTAGACACCAAATACTTATCACGGGAGTATAGACACTGACAGCCGTATGCATAGTCAATCGCCAGCGACTCGCCAGAGTTTCGCCGTTCGCTACACAAGGATTATAATGCACAGTCGAGCTCCAAAAGAGTGACAACTACGCGATAAGTCACATTTTGGCGAAACGCTGGCAATGTACCACTTTTTTGGAGCTCGACTGTGCATTATAGTTCTTGTGTAGCGAACGGCGAAACTCTGGCGAATCGCTGGAATTGACTATGCATACGGCTGTGAGTATACTGACCTCGTCGATCACGAAAAGACGAATGTCAGGCGGGATTGACAATTGACAGATGAAATATTTTGGAAATTGGATTAAATAATACCAAACGTACTTTTTTAGGATAAAATGATTTTAAAATGGTTTATTCTGACGAGAAACGACTTTATGTGCAGCTAAATAGAATAAAGGTAGGGTAGCCATATTTTATTATAACCAAAGGGAACAACTAAAGAGAGCCTAATTTCAATTCATGTTTCTTGCAATTTGGTGTGTATGACGGAAAGGAAATACACAATTATTGGTATTCATTTGTATTTAGATATAGTACAAATCATTCCGGGAAAGATATGAGTCAAAATAATTTTTTAATTTTATGTGGTATTTTGTTTATTTTCTTAATTTCGCGTTGTTATTGGGGCGCGTTGCAGATTTACCACCTAACTGATGTCATTTTGTCAAAAAAATTTCATTCGCAGATGATATTCGACATTTCACGTTGTTGAATACCTATATATTCTTCATATATCACTGCCAGGACGCCATAATTAAATTTTTGCTTGTAAAATAGTCGCCCTATTTTTCGCAACTGAAGAATTAGATTAATTTAAGTCAGTTTTGGCTGTAGTTATTTATGGAATATTTTCTAACCTAATTTTATTCAAAAAAAGATATTTTGATGCCAAATAGATTTTTTTAATGACATACAAGTTTATAACAGCCCCATGATTTGGTTTTATAATGATCCTCAGGAGGTTATTAGGAATCCTGCGAATAAGGCAAGCATATTTTATGCTTGCATTTCAAAATAGCCCTGAGAACCTTCATAGGAGTGGGCCCTCGTAAATTTATAGCAGCTTTAAGGAGGTTTTATGGATGTCCTTACAGCAAAACAGTTTTCTCGATGCTGTGATTGTTATGGTCTTCAGAACCTTCTGAGGGCTATCACAAAACTGAAATTGTTACTTGGGCACAGATCCTGAAATCTCAAGTAACTATTATTAAATATACAAGAGTTTCAATGAATTCTTGAGCCTGTTCTGAAATAATGTTGTATGCACCACGTGTGCAAATCCCGAATGGATATTCTGGACTCGGCAGTCGTTTTGTCAGTAAACATCAAGAGTTGAAGATTTTTAAAAATGAAAGAACTAAAAAGCCTCATAAATGTCTGTACTGAAAATTGTCTTCTGACGTGTGACAAATTCACGGAGGTGCGTTCAGGAATTCCATTCCTACCCCATCCACGTGCTATGTAGCGACGCGGAGAACCTATGTCACTGTCTATTAATGTTGCTTTCTGCCCTAGGAGGAATTCCCGAATGGCGAACAAAGACAAATCCTTATACCTTTCAGAACGTTTAATTTTATAATAAATTGACTGGACCGTCTCCGGGGTGTGAATTTCTGTAACCCCAGGGTAAAATTTTACCCTGGTTTATTTACTTCCACTAGTTAGTGTGAGTTTTGTTTGAATTAAACGCTTTCAGCTTCGCAAATGTTGAAGGCATATTTGTCACTATAAGGCGATTAGTGGTTCGTACGAGACTCTCGTTTTCGAGAGTCTCGCATGGTCTCGTATCGTTTTCGAGACGAGACTCGAGACGATACTCGGACAAGACGAGACGAGACTTTTGTTGGTCTCGTCTCGAGTCTCGTGCATAAGGTCTCGCGTCTCGCGCGAGAGTCTCGCAGGTGAATATTTTTATGTGCGGACTCGAAAAGCCAATAAAAATATTTAAAAAAAAAACTGAATGAACATCATTTTCTTTTAATAAGAAATTATTAGTAGAATACCAAGAATTTCTTTTTAAAGTCTCTGCCGGCGTGATCGGATCGGTTGTCTTTCTGAAGCGCGCCGCCGCCGTCTTTGAACCCTATTCCGACTTCCATAAATTTTGCGATATGTAAGTGTCCTATTGTGATCGAAATAAATAAAGATAATTATTGAAAATAAAAGTTCAAATTTCTTCCAAGTTTAGTTGTTTTTCATTGTTCGGTGTGGATAGTGGTAGTTGTTCGAATTTTTGAGCCTGCTGAATTGTGCCAAGTTAATTCAAAATGAGCCGATTCAAGAGGAAAAAAGCAAACTTCAACTGAAGATGAATCAAATTCCGGTGATTTTTCTAGTGGAACTGAGGATATTTACATACCAGACAATATTAGTTCGAGTGATACTGTGACTGAAAGTGAATTGTCGTCTTCTTTAAATAGCAGCCGCTCTTCGTCTCGCATGCAAATACAAAACGACTCTCACAAAATCAAATTCGGTAATTATTTCAACATTGATTTGAAAGGGACAAATCGAGATAAAATAGCCAGGTGTAGAATATGTTTGAATTCAAAGGAAATTGAAATGTCACGGGGAAATACTACCGGATTAAGAAAACACCTACGCAGTAAACATCCAAAAGCATATTTCAAAATATATCCAAATGAACCAAATCAACTGGCAGAAGCAAGTACTTCCAGACTCACTGTTCCTGAAATGTTTGCTGCGAATTCTCAATTGAAGGTAAGCTGTTAGATAACTTTATAATTTAATTATTGTTAATGATTTATATTTTACATTTTTTGAGGCTCTGTATATGGTCAAGAGTGTCATGTTTTTGTTTCTTGATTTTTTAAAATGTAATGAAAATTGTCAAATAAAAAAGACGTTTTTTGAATTTGGAATCACGAAAGATTCATATTTTACCGTTGAATAGAATCCTCAAGTTAGTTTCCTAGATATATTGGTCCTTTGAGCTTTTGAACAAAAGAGACAAATGGAAAATACGCCTCGAAGAAGTTCACGAACAAATCTTGGAGTCCCTCCGAGAAGATTTGGTGTTAGCAGTTTAGATGGACGGGTATTAGCAAGAGAAAACGATAGAGAAAGTCTCCGAGAAAATTTTGAGGATGGCGGTGGAGATAGTGCCATTATTGAAAATAGACCATCGACATCCATGAATATTCGAGCGACTCAGAGACGCTCTGATCGAGTTTCAGAAAAACCATCTAGCTCTAGACAACACAGTACTGTAGAACAAAACGACTTTGGTAGAAATGAACTTCTGAAATTAGAGATAGAAAAGCAGAGAAAGCAGATAGAAATGGAAATGATGATCAAGGAAAAAGAACTAGAAATGGACATACTAATAAAGAAGAAAGAACTGGAGTTTCAGATGCTAATGAAAAAACAAGAATTAATTGAAATGGAAAGAACTTTCAGTGTTAAAACTATTCGATCAGAAAGAGGATCACAAAAGTCAGAAAATCTTTATCTCGTTGCAGATGAAGAACTAGACAAGAAGTCAATTGTAGAAAGTTGGGTTGCTGATACTAAGAGACAAGCTGTCCGTGGATACTCAATGATTCCAGAGAATGAAAATGTTTCGGATTTTTCTGTAAATAACTAAAATGTAACCGAAACTTTGGTGTCCTGCATGAAAAACTTAAATATAAATTTGGAAAGATTGGCTAACAAAAATAGTACTCATCTTCAAAATTTTTATGGTGCTATTCATGAATTTCCTTTTTGGTTAGCTGAATTTAATCGGACAACTCAGGAGAAACATATATCTCGAGCAGAAAATCTGAGTCGTCTTCAATTCTGCCTCAAAGGGAGTGCCAGAGATGTTGTGAAAGATCTCTTTTGTAGTGCTAGTAATGTTGATGCTATCATAGATACTTTAAAAATGTACTTCGGCAGGAGTGATTGGATCATAATAGATCTTATGGAAAAAGCTAGACGTTGTCCAAATCCTAAAGATGATAATGTTGAAACTTACATGCAATTTTCGATAACTGTTTCCAACATGGTTGTTTCGATGATAAATACCGGAAGCACAAAGTATTTAGACAATCCAGATTTGCTGATGAGACTAGAAGACAAACTACCACGAAGTTCAAGGAGAGCATGGGCGCAAATTAAAGTGCATAGAGAGCTTGAGAGGAAAGAAATTAGTTTGAAAGATTTTTCAGACTGGCTCAAATCTGAAGTCAACCTTTTGATGTCGGTGTCAACGTCATCTCAAATCAATACGTGTCATTACAAATCATTTGACAGAAAAGAAAAGGTACTGAGTGTTATCCAAAAAACTAACGAAACGTGCAATTTATGGGCGTGTCTCCCAATGCCTAGCAGATCGATTCTGGCAGAGGTGGATCAAAGAATACTTACCGAATCTACAGAAAAGAACGAAATGGTTCAATAAATGCCAAAATATCACTCTTGGAAGTGTAATCGCCATTCCAGATGAAGCTAACAGAAACCATTGGAGACTTGGAAGAATCACGAAATTATTTCCGGGTTCTGATGGACAGATTAGAACTGTTGAACTGAATACAAAAAATGGAAAATTCGTTCGCTCAGTCAACAAACTACTTTTCTTGAAGGCTGGAGAATGTTAATAATTTATATTTTACATTTTTTGAGGCTCTGTATATGGTCAAGAGTGTCATGTTTTTGTTTCTTGATTTTTTAAAATGTTATGAAAATTGTCAAATAAAAAAGACGTTTTTTGAATTTGGAATCGCAAAAGATTCATATTTTACCGTTGAATAGAATCCTCAAGTTAGTTTCTGGATATATTCAACAATTATTTTAAGGCTGTATATACCATCGATGACCACATTTTTAACTACGGCATATTTTTGTTTTGAATAGTGAAATCTATAACTTTTCCAAAAGGCTGACAGCATCTATCGTTATAAAAAATCTGCCACTTTTGCGAGTTTAACAAGCCGCGGCAAGCGCCGCGAGAAATAGGTATAGTATATTCTTTCTAATATTAATTTAATTTGATACGCCGACATCTCATTTAAATGATGATTTATACTCTCCAGCCAAAGATTCTGCATTTTGCCGCACGTCAATATGTCCACGTGGACCGCGGACCTTCCTTTGAATTTATACGAGTTGTTGCAATAGTTGATAATGGATGAACTATATTAAAAAAATATACAGCGTGGATCAAATTTGGCTTACATTGCTATCCTAAAACTATAAGAGGTAGATAATGTGAGAATCGGCTATACGGTACAATCTTTTCTAAATTTTAGCCATTTAGATTTTGATATACAGTGTGTCAAAAATGGATTGATATATTCCGATCTCGGAATCTGTAAGAGATAGGAGAACGAGTAAATGGGAGAAGCTTTAGACAATTTAGTTAGTAATTAAATATTAAATGGCGATTGCTGCGTGATTCTAGAGATGATTTTTTTTCAGATATTTTGAAAAAAACTTAAAAGGCGCATTTTCGAAAAGGCCCTTTTTATTTATCAAAATTTTCATATTATCTAAAAACATTTTTGTATCAACTTTTTACGTAGCCATGTGTCTTGTCCGATGATTGTACTCACAACGTTTCGGTTTCTTCAGAACTATCATTAACTTTCATATTTTAAATATGGGCCTGGATTTTTATTCCACACTTCAGGTGCCGTTGGTTTTTTTAGTGATTGCAATTTACGCCAGCCATACTAACTACTACCACTGTACTAAAAAGCAGAAAATAGAGAGTAGAGAAAGAACTATTCACGCATCAATTATCTATTGCATTACACAAATTGTGTCATTTCGCAGGTGGTTACATAAATAGCTATTTTGATACTGACACCCAAAATATGCTATTTTTCAGTTGACATTTTGATGTGAAAAACTGGAAAAACATCAGTGAAACATAAAACAACAATGCGAAAAGCGAATCAAACGTTGAAATTTCGTCAGAATATTTTTAATTATACTTCCGTGACAAAGAATATTATGATACTTACATTTGTTAAAAGTGATTTTATTTTGCTCGTGAAGTTGCTCCACTCGTGGATGCTTACTTCGCAATATAAAATGCCACTTTTAACACTTGTATCGTAAATAACTATATTTTGATTTCCGTCCGTTTTATAAGGTCTTATCACATTCCATATTATTATTTTCAGACTACATCAGTGAAACCGAATAACGATATTTTTGATATAACAACATTGGGCTAAGAATTAAAAGACACTTCGATTAAGAAATATCAAGATATATACAAAGCCTATTTTAATCAATAAGAAGATTCAGAAGGATAACGTACGAAAAAAACGGCGAGGGAACAAGAAGATCCTGGACCGGAAAAGTCAGATTTTTTAATTGATTTTGATGTTTTGTATGCAGTAAATCCTACGCAAGCCGAAGGAGAATGGATGCAGGAGCTTCAAAAATTTTATTCTATGCCTCGATGTAATAAAGAAACAGATATACTACAATGGTGGAAGATTCACGCTTCTGAATTTCCTATTCTAAGTTTAATGGCTTGACTTTCTCAGCTATTTCATTTATAAAATAACGTTAGGTTTTTATTTTCTTTAGTTGTATTACTTTCAAACACATAATGTTATTTTTTAACAATTGTAATTTTCTCTTCCGACTTTTATATTATAGCAAGTATTCAGGTATTCCTTATTGCACTGAAGCAATAAGATTATGAATGATGAGATTACGAGACTCTCGTGCGAGAAACGAGACGAGACGAAACTGGAGGCTGCGAGACGAGACTTGAGACGAGACATATCATTTCATCGGCCAGACGAGACAAGACTTTATGAAAATCTCGTCTCGTTGGTCTCGTGCGAATCACTAAAGGCGATGTAAATTTTTTCTTTTTGGTGTTTTTGTTGATGATACGCAACTGAAGAATTATTTGTAGTTTGATTGTTCCTTTACATTTACTGGGTCCATTTTCTGCGAAATCGTCTCTCTCTCTTTCACTTCTCTCTCTCGCTCTCGCTCTCGGATAGTATTTGTAAAAGTAGTGAAAGGAAATGATATACTTGTAAAACCAGTACAATAATTAAACGAACATCCATCTGAAAAATGATATAAAATGTTTGTTCGTGACATAAAAGCTCACATTTTCGAAGGCCACGCTGCCAAGTCGGCAAATTCAACTAAGTTCATCCTCAATTGTCCGAAAGTAAATGGGTAATATCAAAACTAATATTTCTCAATGTCATTCAAAAGAATAAAGCCGTGTGCTTTGGTCTCGTTGTCATTCACTTGACAACAGTGCTTCCTCTCATAATTCACACTTCTTTATTGGCATGGTAACGATAATCTGAAATTACTCTTGTCTCAGACAAGAGTGAGATAACGATACAATCAAATCAAATCAAATCGTATATTTAACTACGTTATGTAAAATACAGACATTTGTAGCAGGTCAGGTAAATCATACGCGAGAATACATTCTCAATTGGTAAAACACAGTAAAAACAAAAATCATGACAAAACAATGTAAAAATGTGTAGAAATAAAATATATACATAAAAAGCAACAACACTTTTTAAGACACTGAACTGCATGAAAACCCACATGGATAGTGGTTCGATCATTCATCTAAATTAGACATATCATAGTTCAAGTATTCATCCACCGAGTAATAATCGAAAGTTTCAAAATGATTTTTTACCTTTCTTTTAAAAGAAATTAAATCATGGTTTTTCCATTTACGTGGTATTTTATTAAATAGATGCAAGTTCAGAGAATTACGTTCTGAGATTGCAAGCTTGTTCCTTGGAGGTCTCAAGTGGTCAGCTTCTCTAGTTGAGTAATTATGAAAATGATGATTTTTATCAATTTCATTTTTTCATTTGTGTATCTCTAGTAAACTTTGATACAAGTAAATAGAGGGAAGACACATTATTTTGAATTCTTTGAAAAATTCCTGACACGAGCATTGTATGGGGCATTAGCTTACAAGCGTATGGCACGTTTCTGTTGTCGAAAAGACCTTATAGAGTGAGGGGAATTTCCCCATAAAAGAATTCCATAACTCAAATGGGAGTGAAATAGTGTATGGTATGCTGATAATAATGTAGGAGGGTTCACTGAATTTTTGAGACGCCTCAGCAAAAATAGTTGGGTGGATAGTTTTTTGCTTAAAACCTCTATATGAGGCTGCCAACTCAAGAGTCAAGCCTAGCAATTTTACAGATCTTGATTTAGTTATGTTTCTGTTGGATGAGATTATAAGCTTTTGTGTTTTCCCCTTATTAAGATTCAGATAATTTGCTGTGAACCATATATCTGCGTTCCTTTCAATACCAAATGTCGTTTCGTTAAGTACGGATAACTCTTTGTGGGATTGAATCAAAGTAGTATCTTCCGCATAACACACACAGAAAACTGGAGATATGAAATGAAAGAAGTCATTTAGATAAATGATAAATAGCAGTGGCCCCAGCACAGAGCCCTGAGGTACACCACAGTCGACATTTCGATATTTTGAAAACACATCTTTTAGGTATACTGACTGCATTCTATATTTTAGGTACGATCTAAAAAAGTCGAATTCTTATTCCATAATAGTTAAATTTTTCCAGGAGTAGGTCATGTGAGACACAGTCAAAAGCTTTACT
Organism: Chrysolina oricalcia; assembly: GCA_944452925.2. NCBI lineage: Eukaryota > Metazoa > Arthropoda > Insecta > Coleoptera > Chrysomelidae > Chrysolina > Chrysolina oricalcia. The sequence goes on from OX101821.2 coordinate 52,398,734, forward strand.
AAGATCACACATTATTATTGAAGTATACTCGCCTTTTTCAAGTCCTTCGACTACACCTTGTACGACTCTAGAAATGGCTTTCACAGTAGAACAGTTGCTTCTGAATGCAAATTGGTTTTTGAATGATGGTTTTTCGGGTTTTTAGGCCGACGTTTATTTAGAGAAAATCTCGACGTTTCGCCAACACGAGTGGTTGGCATTTTCAAGAGAAATGTTTACAGTTTCGATCACTGAACACTGAATCTGTAAACATTTCTCTTGAAAATGCCAACCACTCGTGTGGCGAAACGTCGAGATTTTCTCTAAATAAACGTCGGCCTAAAAACCCGAAAAACCATCATTCATTCAACGATGGCCGCGAAAGCCTTTCACAATTTGTAAATTGGTTTTTGTTTAAATAATCATGTTTTTCAAAGAAGTTCAAGAGTCTTTGTTTTGCTATTATTTCTATCAGTTTTCCACGAACAGTGGGTTATAAATAACTCAATATGAATATCAACAATTTGATTATATTTCAATTTCGGTATCAACAATGTTTGACTGAACCAAAAATCTTAACAATTCGGTTCGATAACAAGAAAAGTAAAAAGAAAAGAAGGAAGAATCCTAGGAAACTGTGTGGAGCTTTTTCAATTTTAGAAGTATTAGCCACGTTTATTGACCACTAGAGTTTCCATCTACTAGTTGAGTACCATGAAAACTTGAATTCAGGGTTTCCAGTCAAATTATTCTAAAATTACGTAAATCTCTGTAAACAGTTTGAAACTTATATTTTTCATTATTATAAATGATGCATTGAATATTAATAATTTGCTTGCATTAACAACTTTCACAGACCAAATAGATAATGGAAGAAGCCACGAGCAGTATTATATCTTATTCGAAGATTATAGGCGGGAATAACGCCGACGAATGAAAATAAAATATCACAGTAGTAGCAATTTTTGGCTGTCATTTTGCTTCCACGGCCTACTAGGTGAATTTCAATGATAATTTTTTTCTGATCTAGTTAGTTTCTGGTTAGATACCAACTTGTGATATGTCATTAGAAAGGGAATTGAATGCTGAATAAAGCGAAAAGAAAAAAAAATAGGGTTTCCATTTAAAATAAGAAAGTTGATGTTACTTCCGGTCAGACCGGAATTACAATTGTGTGATTTCTTATAAAAAAAAAATCTGAAACCTCCCCTTACCCCCAACCCCTATTTTAAAACACGATATTTATTGTAAATGCTTTATCAAAATAAATGTTTAAATCAGCTAAAATTAGGGAAACTGTACAGTGGTTCAATTTCACCTTTTCCTCCATTCAAAAATGGGGAGGGGAGAGATTATTTAAACAACTGTACGATTTCCTTCATTTGAACTGATTAAAACCTTTATTTTGATAAAACATTTATTTTGATAAAGCATTTACAAGTAGTCGAGAATAATTTTTTTTGTGTTTTAAAATAGGGATTGGGGGTAAGGGGGAGGTTTCAGATTTTTTTTTATAAGAAATCACACAATTGTTCAGCAAAATCTAAACTACAATACGTAGAGAAATTGTTTAAGCCTATATTAATAAATAGTCTATTCTGAGCAAAATGAGATTTCAACGCCCCCTAGCATCAATACTATTCATTTTTGGAGTTCGTCACCCAATTATTTTCGATTCAAAATAACTTGAACTACATCATAATAAAAATTCAGAAAAATCCACCGAAATTTTTTCATTTTTTGTCTTTCGAGTGGAGGGGGGAGGGGGGAGGGGGGATAATCATACAAAGCTGCTATTTCCCTTATTAAGGCATATTTAAACGTTCGACGATACATTTAAAAGCACCCAAGAAATATTTTCTTTTTCGTCACGTAATAGGAGTTGGGGGGAAGAAGCAGGGGGGTAAGATTTTTTTTATAAAACAGCACAATATTGTGCAACGTTAGCAACAATGAAACAAGTGAACATATTGTTACCGGATTCAAAAATAAATAGTCTAATCTGCGCTAGGGGTAATTTCAACGCCCTCTAGCAGCAAAACTGTTAATTTTTTTGAGTTGGCGCAATGGTAACATTGGTTGAGAATAACATGGACTACATCATACCAAAAATTCAAAAAAATCCACCGGGACCCAAATCCCATAAGGTGTTTGCGGGGTCCTTTGCATCGCTCCACGATTTGATTTTTGTAGGTTTCTTGTAACATTGATTTGAAGCAGATTGAAGCCATAGAATGATAGTGTCGTCGGCGAATTGAGTGAAGGAACCAGATCTGTCTAAGAGGGATAGATCGTTTATACACAGGATAAAAGGGTAAGGCCCCAGAATTGAACTCTGGGGTACTTTCCAAGTATATCGTATATAGGTATATTATTTATTCAATCATCGCTGTTTAATAATTGAGATTTATATAGAAGAAAACATAACTCTCAGTTTCAAAAAATTAAAGCCTTACAGCATGTACATCGTTCAGTTTCATTACTTAAATCAAACAACCAACCCCTTGGGACCGGTTAAATTGTGACGGATCTCTCTGGCTGATGTTCCCAGACTCGTTTCACAACATCCAACATCCGCTTGGCGAAATCACTTATTCTATGAGTTTTTGGATTATGCTAATTTCCGACTGTCAACAAACCGTCTAGTCGTTCTCTGAATCGGGGGATTTATTTTTCGACCCAAATCTTCACTAATCCCACCACCAAATTCGCAGGGAAAACTTGTTAGTGATAAAACGCAGACGAGGAATGTCTGCGGGACAAAGTGGAGACAAATGAAACAATTCAGACGAGAGTATTTGTCTTGCGGCATATTATATATGGTGATCACGTATACGAAGGAGTTTTGATGTAGAATAATACAGAGAGGTGATTGATGGTTGCCCGTTGAGTCATTTAGGGAATTTTCTTAACTTGTAATTTCTTCAATATAAAGTAATCACCTCAATGGGGCAAATTCATAAATACTGTTTGCATGTATTGATAAATTCTTTACCAGTTTGCGCCGTAAATAAATTTTCAAAAAAGGTTTATTAACCTTTTGGGGACTACTGGTTATCATTGAAAACCACATTACTGTTTATTGTGTTGCCTACGCATCATCTTCTTGCCGATTGCAATGAGTTTTGGTAGTCTTTAGTGATATTTATATGATGTCGAATTGAAAGCGTTTCGAGCCAAAAATTTGGAAATGTACAACGTGCCAAGTTGGGTTCTTCCTAAATAAAGACAGGTACTGTTTTGAGTGGTTTCATTCAAAATTAAAGAATAACCAAGTCTCAGTTATTTGTAAACAAAAAAATTATAATTTTGAGGCATTTGTTAAGTTGCAATTTAGCTCGATTTAGTTCCTAGTGGTTAACAGTAGAAACCACATCCTGCAGGATAATTTGTATATTTTTTGTTCATTTAAGTCTGATTTCCACTAAAGCTTATGTTAATGAACGTTTCTATCAAAGATTCTCATTATTTTTACCTTTTAAAATTTTCAAATTAATTTTGGCCTCAAAGGGTTCAGTGGGTAGGAGGAAATATCATATGTATTACATATCATGAGTAAAGTGCCGTTTTCTCCCATGGATGTTTACCACATTCCATCAGTGCGATCGTGGTTGAGAATAATGAAGGATTCCAAAGTTAGAAAAAAATAACCAAGCCTTGAGAAAGAGTGGGGCTCTACAACTTTTTTATTAGAGGTCCTGCCGCCACCATATTCCGTCAGTGCGTTCGTCGTTGAGAATGATGAATGATTGCATCGTTAGAAAAAAATTACCGAGCCTTGGGGACGAGTGAGGCTCTGCAACTTTTTTATTGAAGGACCTGCCGCCAACATATTCCATCAGTGCGTTCGTGGTTGAGAATAATGAAGGATTCCATCATTAGAAAAAAATTATCAAGCCTTGGAGGAGAGTGGGGCTGTGCAACTTTTTTATTAGATGTCCTGCCGCTACCATAATCCGTCAGTGCGTTCGTCGTTGAGAATGATGAAAAATTACATCGTTAGAAAAAAATTACCGAGCCTTGGGGACGAGTGGGGCTCTGCAACTTTTTCATTGAAGGACCTGCCGCCAACATATTCCATCAGTGCGTTCGTGGTTGAGAATAATGAAGGATTCCATCATTAGAAAAAAATTATCAAACCTTGGAGGAGAGTGGGGCTATGCAACTTTTTTATTAGATGTCCTGCCGCTACCATAATCCGTCAGTGCGTTCTTCGTTGAGAATGATGAAAAATTACATCATTAGAAAAAAATTACCGAGCCTTGGGGACGAGTGGGGCTCTGCAAATTTTTCATTGAAGGACCTGCCGCCAACATATTCCATCAGTGCGTTCGTGGTTGAGAATAATGAAGGATTCCAACATTAAAAAAAAATTATCAAGCCTTGGAGGAGAGTGGGGCTATGCAACTTTTTTATTAGATGTTCTGCCGCTACCATAATCCGTCAGTGCATTCGTCGTTGAGAATCATGAAGAATTACATTGTTAGAAAAAAATTACCAAATCTTGGGAAAGATTGGGGCTCTGCAACTTCTTTATTAGAGGCCCTATGCCGCCACCATATTCAATCAGTGCGTTCGTGTTTGAAAATGATGAAGGATTTTACCAATTTAAAAAAAATACCAAGCCTTGGGGGAGAGTAGGGCCCTGCAACTTTTTTATCAGAGGTCCTGTAGCCACCATATTTCGTCAGTGCGTTTGTGGTCAAGAATAATTAAGGATTTTATAGACAGAAAATAAGCACCAAGTCTAGTAATACAAATAGCTATTTCGTCATGAATACAAGGAAGAAAATGGATTTGTTATAAAATGTTGGTTAAACAATGAAAGCGTCTAAATTTTCTGAAAAGCAAATTTTCACGAACAAAATCAAAGAGCTTCAAATACGTCACTGACACATCATTCTGCCATCGACTATTGACACCCATCAACCAAGTCAACTGCGGTGCATCTGTACCAAAACAGACCGATCCATCAGAGCATTGAAGATTCAATTCCAGTCCTGCTATTCAACGATAAACAATGGACATACTCCCCGTAGTACAATGATGTCGATTAGACATCAGGTGCTATTTTAATCGCGGCCCTGGCCTGTATTGTTGCAACACAAAGCGGAATTTTCAACATACTGCCACTATGGGATTTCGATCCGCATTCGAATTCGAAAGAGTGAGTCGAATCAATATTGCATGACCGTAGTTGGGGCTGCGGTCCCAAGATAGAATTTCCACAACGTTATATCGGGATAAATAATGGGGCACCATGTGGAGTGTTATCTGTTAAAGGAAGAGATTTGCGAGCATTGTGGAGTGGTTCAAATTTCCATATAGAAAACGCTGTGTGTGTGTAATTCTATGGCATTCGAAGGAACTACACAGATAAAAAGGATATCTTCAATTAAACATATACTTACTCCTGAATGGAACGATCTTTTGAAAAGAATAAAAAATTCTTGAAGTGAATTTGTTTGCAATGAAAACATTCCACTCTGCACCCTAGAAAACAATTACAATTCACTTTTTGTTTAATATGTTTCTCTCTGCCAGAGCTGTCCGAAAGCACAGTGCTTGGTTTAGTTAAGTGTGTGAGTGGAAAAATTAATTGACTCGGTTGTTATTTGATAGATAGATCGCTATATATGTTTATTAATCTTTAGAGATCATTAGCATGACATAGGATAGGTCAATAGATAGATAGATAGATAGATAATTTATTCATAATTGAAGTTTTACACACTGATAGTACAAAACTTATCAGACTAGTCAAACAGTAATCAGACATACACACAGGTCTTAAAGACGATAAAAATAAAATAAAACATTTGAAATTACATTCACAATTAACATTCTAAAAATTCCTTAATTGAATAAAAAGCATTAGCACTCAGATAATTGAGTAGTCTTGTTTTGAACAAATTAAAACTGCTAATATTTCCAAGAATACCAACAGCACGGTTGTAACATATTACACCTTGGTGAAAGTGCGAATTTTGTGACACTCCAAGTAGTGAAAATGGCATTCGGAGATCATTTCTACGACGGGTATCATAGTTATGAACCATATTGTTTCTTAACAGATTTGATTCTTCTTTTTTTATATTCAGTATTAATGAAAATATGTATAGACATGGGGCGGTGAGAAGTGATAGGTCAATGAAGATTTGTCGACAGCTTTGACGAGGGTGGGCACCCACCAGACAGACATCTGACTATCTTTTTTTGCATGATAAAAGCCCTAGAGGCATGGCTTGAGTTTCCCCAGAAAATCAGACCATAGGTTAATACAGATTGCACTAACCCATGATAGGCCATTTTGAGCACATAAAGAGATACTGTATTCTTTAGCTGTCTAATTACAAAATAAACACTACTTAATCTTGATACAATGTTATTTACAAGTGCTTCCCATGTTAGCTTTTGATCCACTGTAAAATACCAAGAAATTTAGTTTCAAATACTCGTTTGATGCTCATATGATCTATTTTGATCAAGGGACTATAATCGTAACTGACATTTTTTGGTAAGAATAACATATATTGCGTTTTAGATGTATTTATCAATAAGCCGTTCGTATTACACCAATTGAGGAATTCCTGGGCACATTCATTAGCATTAGTTACTGATGTTTCTAAATCTTTTTCGGCTATAAGCTGGTTTGTATCATCAGCATAGATGATCAGTTTGTTTGGAGAAGTGCAAGAGTATATGATATCATTCATGAATATAACGAAAAATAAAGGACCCAGAACTGATCCTTGAGGAACTCCCATTGTAACCCTTGACGGATCAGATTTGACAGTTTCCAATATAACCATTTGTGTCCTCTCTTGCAAATAAGATTTTGCCCAATCGTTGGCCACACCTCTAACACCGCTGCGGTACAGCTTTTCAAGAAGTAAATTGTTATCAACTGTGGCAAATGCGCGACTTAAGTCAAAGTACAGTGCAATAGGATTTTTTTTCTGATTCAAGCATTCATGGACTTGACATAGTTCTTTCATTGCAGATTCAGTTGACCTTCCGTTTCTAAAACCATGTTGACAATCTGCCATCAGAAGTTTTTTTTTCTAGGTAGTCTTTCAAACGTATGTTATATGTGTAGTCAATGACCTTTACAAACTGTGATTGAAGGCAAATATTACGGTAGTACTCACCTCTTTCCTAGATCTTTTATTTTTATATATTGGAATTGACTTGGATAGTTTCAAATCACAAGGATATTTCCCTTCACAAAATGTGAGATTAATAACATGCGAGAGTGGAAACGAAATTATATCACTAACCACTTTCACAGCTATACCATTAATTTCATCAATACCTGGAGAAGGTTTTTGTGATGGTTTATCTATGGTGTTTTATATTTCGTATAGTGTGCATGCATACAAGAATATTGAAGAATCTGAGAACGGGACCAGTACAATATCTTTCACATCAGGTTTGATATTTTCAACTTTCATAAAAAATCGTTGAAATGGTTAACAATTGAATCTTTTTTTGTCATTATTTTCTCATTTTCAATAATTTCCGTAGGAGATCTAACAAAGGACTTATTTTTTGTTTCATTGATTATCCTCCAACTTTAGAGATATTATTAGTGTTGCATAATCTTTTATTATTAAATTCCAATTTAGATTTAGTAATATTTTCTTTATATAGTTTTTTTAGTTGTTCATATCTTTCTTTAATGATGTTATTGTTGGTAGATTAGACTAATCTGGTGTAACTCTTTGATTTCTGAGTTGAACCAAGGTTTTTCCTTCTGAATAATTTTGATTTTTTTCATGGGAAAAACGTTAATCCAATGAAATTCGAAGGTTGAATAAAAGGCCTGAAATGCTTCATCAACTTTAATTGCTCTGAATGTTTCTAGCCACTCTTCGGACATAAGCGTATTCCTAAAAGTTGACAAGTTGGTGTCGGAATAATCACGACGAAAGATAATGTCATTCACGTTTCTTTTAGATATCTGGAGTTGAAATTCACAAATTTGAAATGTATGATCTGAAAGGTGTGAACCCTCAATGAGCACTGAGTTGACATTTAAATTTGAGAATACCACATCTATGGATGTTGATGTTGTAGATGTAATACGTGTAGGAGATTCAATATGATTCGTCATGCCAAATTCGTTAAAGAGGTCATTGATATTTTTTGTTTCTCTGCTTTCAACTAGGGTATTGATGTTTATATCTCCACTAACAATATAGTAATAATTTGATTGGTAAATCTCGCACATTACCTCATACAGGTCGTTCAAAAATAAGTTAACATTACTATTTGGAGTTACAGTTATTATATATAAATAAAGATGTAAATACAAATACAAATATACATAAATAATACGATTAAATAAATAATACGATTGGGACATACACAAAATGAGACGATATCTGAGACATAAAAACATAAAAACAGTGGTACTTAGAATTACAAAAAGGTGTATAAATAAAAATTACACATGAGTGTATAATACAAAACTACAAAGAAAGTATATGAAAAAGTGACAGTAGAAATAAAAATGCTTAACCAAAGTAGAGTCAAGAACGTGTCAGCGCACTGATTCAATAGACTGAGTGAATTCATCTAGCGAATAAAACGAATTTTCTTGGAGATATTTTTTTGTAGCACTTTTGAATTTTCTTTCGCATGAAATATTCTTCATTTGCGGCGGTAGCATTTTGAAGAAGAGAGATCCAGCGTATGCAGGAGACTTTCTGAAGTTCATTTTATTGGATTTCTGGAAATGTATATCATTTTTTCTTCTTGTTGGGTAATCGTGAACATCTTTGTTTTCTTGAATTTGGAAAGGTTAGGAAAGGTGGGCGTCAGTAATTTGTATAGGTAAATACAAGTGCATGTCATTATTTTATTACGTGCAAAAGTTTCTCTGCATGACTCATCAAGCGTATGAATCGTTTTTGTCTTACTGACACTCTAAAAAAGGTCAGTGGCACGTCCCCGTACTACAATATTTGAGCTAATCGTTGAGTAGATGAGGAGTAGTAAATGTTCACCATATAGTACGAGAGCCCACGACCAAAACCATGTCGCATCGTTTTACGGCCACAACCGAATAAAATCGTTAGATTCGATGAATCTGAACCCAACTAGGTGGGCAGTATCGGTCGGAAACGTCACAGTTTCATAGGGCGGCATTTCTGCTATGTCAAAAAAAAATAGGCAGATGATTTTATCACAATTTGTCTGATATTGAAAATGTGTATAGGTTTCTTCATTTTTTAATGAAAAAGTTTGTTTTCAGACATGTCGAGCGTCACATGTGTTCTGAGCACATTGTCAAAAATGTCAACAAAATTAACCGACCTGTCACATAGCAACCTGTTCAATTTTTTTTAAATCTTTTGTTTTGCTGTCTCGATGACCAAAAAATTGTTTTCAGACATTTTAAATGTCGCCTATAACGCCAAAAACGAAAAGAACGTTTTGGAGTAGTCCAGCAAACGCGCCGTGCTTGTTACGCTCCAGATTCAACATTTTTACAAAAACGTACAAACCGAAAAATGAGCATCGTTCTACGACGTTAAATCTGGACTCAGCTAATTACGATGCGTGTAATTTGCCGCCATGCAAATCGGAATTGGAACAACATTTGTTGCGAACACAATTTATCGCACAAATATGGAGCAACCAACGCTCATCACAAAAATCCAACCGACCTACACCCAACCGATTTTGGATGGTATAACAACGAGGGACAGCTGGATTTCACGTGGTTCTCCGGTAACCAACTACCAGAATTGGACGATGTTAGTTTGGACGAAGAATCAACATACAAAAACGGTATAATAGGAAATTGAAAAAACTTACAGTCTATCTCCACCAAAAATATTCTTTATTGTAGCTGTCATGCAGTCAGAAGACTGACATCACGTTGATTTCATGTAGTCAGAAGACTAACATTAAGGGGGAGGACATGTCTTCTGACTGCATGACAGCTACAATAAAGAATATTTTTGGTGGAGATAGACTGTAAGTTTTTTCAATTTCCTATTGAATCTCACCTCCACTGTATGCGATGGATCGTCTCCGATGGAAAAACGGTATAGTTGACCTGACTTTGACCGTACAATGTTCATAAAGAAATTAGTGTATTTGGCTAATAATGTTTTTTTTTCTTTTTTTCAGACGAAGATATTGAAGATTTGGTAATCGAGGATGATGATGACGACTGCAACTATGACGAGTCCGACAGTGATTGAGAACGATACATTTTTTTGAATAAACAGTATTTTTCAACCGTTATCCCAGTTTATTTTTGTCCAATTTATTAAAAAAATCCTTCAATTTCAGTTCGATAGTTTCGGGTAAGCTCTTTATTAATCATGATATAAGAATTTAAGGGTTTGCTTGATAAACGTAAATTCGCCGCAAAATAACGATTTTTCAATGATTTCTGACTATCGAAAAGTTGTCTGATTACTAAGGTGCGACACTAAATTTGTCTGATATGATTTTTTTTTACATCTGGGCAACTTTTTGCACCGTGTCCAACAGTTTTCAGACAGAATGGTATGTCACCGATCGGTTATATTTTTCCACACGTTCAAAACGGTTTCAACACAAAAGATGCTCACACTTTCTTCTGCAAAATTATTTATTCGTATCAACTAAACAATTTCTACTTGAAAACAAGATTTTCAGACGGTTTGCTATGGTTTTTTTTGCCTCATTTTTAATTTTCCCAAATGGTCTCCTGGGTACGTGTGACACTACTGGCGTCTGAAATTTGTACTTTCGGTATATAAAATATATCGTTCAACTAAATTCTGAAAATAAGACAGATTGCTAAGAAACAGCTCGGTAAATTTTTTTGACATATTTGAAAATGCACTCAGGTCAAACGTGACGCGAAAAATTTCTGAAAATAGTATTTTCGGAATCAGAATTACCAGGTTTATTGATATAATGCGGTTTTGGTCGTAAAACGATGAGGCAAAAATTTTGTTCATGGGCTCTCGTACTAATGTGCTCTATGAAAGTTTTCTTTCAGTGTTCGGAATGCATAATATAGTTTTCCTGGTTTCTTACAGATTGCCTCAACTTGCAGATTGAAATCTAAATTACAGTCCACTATAGTTCCTAGGAACTTGGTAGAATTTTTTTTTCTTTGGTGTTCTGGCATCGACTGCTATGGTCATTAGCCACGTGTTCTGGATAGGCCTTGTTACTAACTCCATGCGCTACCTTAGGAGCAGCACTGTTAATTGTAACGCAACAGTGAATCGTGCAGGACTCACCCCAGTCCAGCCACGAGATTTGAATAATTTAATCGGTCAAATTAAATTAAAAAATCCCAGCCGCAACTGGGGCTTGAACTCCGGACCTTTCGACCCAAAGTCAGACGCTCTAACCACTGCGCCACGCCCCGACATAGGTAGAATTTATTGTTTCTAATTTGGTATTGTTGATTTCGAACGAAAGAGAGTTTGGGGTTTTGCATTTGCTTGTGAATTCTACACATACCATTTTTTTTCAAATTATTGATTAGGTGATTATGTTCGCACCAGACCGTAAAATTTTCTATAACAGATAGAACTTTTGCCTCAAGTTCTTGCAGATTCACCGCAGAAACAATTATCGTGGTGGTATCGGCATAAATTATTATTTTACCATCGTGCATTGATTGGGGTAGATCGTTGATGTATAGCAAGAATAGTAAGGGACCTAGAATTCCCCCCTGAGGTGTACCCAACATAAGGGCGAATACATTCGGGTAGTCGTTATCAATTTTGACTTTCATCGTTCTTCCAGTGACATAAGAAATCAACCATGCTTTTATGGGACCTCGTATACCCATCGATTTCAATTTTATGACCAGAAAGTAGGGGTCGATAGTGTCGAAAGCCCTAGATAGGTCAAAGAATAAACCTACAACATACTTATTCTGATCAATATTTTCGTGTATGTGCTATTTTGACGGAATCCGTGTTGACAAGGTGTAATTATTTTGTTTTGATTCAGGTAGTACATCAGTTTCAATTTCAATAACCTTGGATAAACAGCCAAGGAGACAAATAATAGATCTATAGTTTTCTATTAATAATGGATCCCCCTTTTTGAGGACTGGCACTACTTTTGACAGTTTTAAGTCTTCGGGAAATTGACTTGAAGTCACCGAGAGGTTGATAAGGCTGAGTTCCTCTACGCATTCTTTCAGTAGTAATGCAGGAATACCATCTATTCCGGTTGAATACTTTTAGGCGAATTATAGACGAAATCTGTTCCGGGGTCATAGGAATGAAGAACATTGAATATGAATGTTTCACTTCGACTTTTGTAGATGAAGGGTTTATTCTGTTTATAACCGAATTTGCAAAGAAGTCTCCAAAAATGTTGGATATTTCTTTTGGATTAGAAAACGTTTCATTGTTTTTGACAAGATTGATGGTATGATGTTTTTTAGTTCTGTTACATTTCATATTCACCATTTCCCAGGGATTTTTGGTTTATTCGTTGAATTGAAGATTTTTTGTGAGTGATGCTTTTTTTTTCGGTACATATTTTTTTATTGATTTCTGTTTTTGCTTTCCTATAGCTTTCGTCAATTATTTCGGAGTTAATTATTTTTCGTAACCAGTAGAGATCATTCAATTTAGAAATATCTTGGTTGAGTTCATTTTAAAATCGTATTTTACCACCATCTTTATTTGTTCTGGTTGATATTCTGCGCTCAGGAAACGACAACTGAAACACCAATTGAAATGGTCCATTTGATGAAAATCCACACTTCTCAGACTGTTAGATAATATTTTGACAAATTGTATCACTTGTCTTGTATCTACTCTGCTCTGTCCTGAACTGACAACATACTGCTGAGTAGATATTGGATAGATTAGGGTCCAGGTCTTTACCTTGCGGGACTCCATATTCGATCTATTTTCGATCACTCAATACATCATCCACTATCACAGTCTGGATTCTCCTACTTAGATGACTTTAGAAAAAATCAAACCAATTTCTTCTTGTTCATATATCTTTCAATATCTTTGAAAGTAGATGATGACTAAGGGCGTCGTATACTTTCGAAAGATCAATAAGTACACATAAACTTGGGCAGTTTTTCTCTAGAGCAGAAAAAGTCTCAGATATGATCGCTACTTGTCCGATAATATTCAGTTTTTCGAAAGATGCAGATAATCGTTTTTTTAAGATTTATTCAAATATCAAATGACGGATATTGGCCTATAATTCGTGACTAACTTATCACCCCCATTTTTTTTTCAGTATTCGTTTATTTACTACATAATAGTTTTATACACACACTCATTGATTTTCAGTAATATTTTGACGATACATTAACAATTTTATAAATGAATAAAGGCAATATGGTCTTATTCAATATGTATGAATGAATAACAGGATGACATAATATAATGTAATATGCTTGTTGTTCAATGACGATAAAATATTATTAATCCGTAAACATCGGTACCTTCGCCATATTGACGAATATATCTGGCAGCTTCGAAGTAAGATTACTTCTTGATCTCATGCAGTGAGAGTAACTTCAACAAGTTTCGAATTTGAAATCGCTATATTATGGTCTTGAAGAGTACCATTCACGCTTTGAACTTTTAGGTGGTTTAAAGATCAATAAACCACCAAGTTCTTCTTTATTTCTTAATTTTAGTCCTTGAGCTTCCTATCGGCGCTATCTGGACATGCCACGCTGCGAGAAATCCGTTCCCATCCAGCCTCTAACCGGCGTAGATAGCGCAGCTGTATCGGGGGGCGTAGTTGTCTTGCTCGAGGCAATACTGCATCACATATTAATTTATACTTTTTAATGACCACCAAGTTACATAGATCATTTTAAAGTAGACGTTTCAAAAATTGAAATGATCACTTACAGACCTTCGAAATACAAAAATATATCAAGACAATTGTTCGTGGAAGATCAGGGTATTTTTACATGTAGATGGCGACAGTGATCTCGCATCCAAGTCATGTCGTAACTTCAGTGATCTGGCCTCCAAGTCGTGTCGTAACTTGATTGAAACAATGGAACAACATCAAAATCAGGGTTTTTTGAAGAAACCTGCATTGAAATGACGTCAAATATTCATGTTTGTAACTAATCACGCTAGATGACTGACACTCCTGTTTGGGTCCAATACCTTTTCCACATGCATTGACTATCTTACTTCTATTTAAACAATGCCACCATATTACATAGACCATCCCAAAGTAGACATTAAAACAATTGAAGAGATCACTTAGAGACCTTCGAAATATAAAATAATATCAAGACAATTGTTCGTGGAAGCTAAGGGTATTTTTTCGAAATATGTACATAACTTGAAAACGAGTAGACTTCAGATTTGCAAAAATATCATGTTCATTCTACACCAGAAAGACCTATTTCAACAAATTTTTATGTAAATTAAATTATTGATACGCGAGAAAAAAATTAAATACTGAAAAATCGCTTTTTCTCCATTTTGACGGTTGAATTAAGGTTATGTCAGAGAGTGTTGAATATTGAAGTTTTCGAATATTTCATTATCTACATTTTTGCTCGATACTTTTTTGCTACAAGGTCACGTTTCACCGAAAATCGCAAACAAAACATTCCAACCCGTAAACTGCATTCTCCATTTCGATTGTTTCATTATCTACAATTTTTTTCGAAGATTTTTTGCTAGAAGGTAATGTTTCACCGCAAATTGCATAAAAACATTTTCAACCTTCAAACTGTATTACCACTTCACCATTTTGAGCGTTTTCGAGTTTAAATATTTTTTCCTCAAAGTTGTATCCTCAACTACATTTTCCACCTGGTTCTTGGCTGTTACTTTTTTTCTCATTTTTAGCATATCAAATTCGATTTGTCATCACGATTTCCTTTTTTTTTCATCATTATCCGTTAAACTACATATCAGTTTCATATACACATTCATGAATATCCAGTAATATTTTGACGTTTCGTGAACAATTTTATAAACAAATAAATGACAATGACGAGAAAATATTAATACCTAAAAATCGGCACCTTCGCCATATTCACGAATATAACATGCTTAGAAGAGGATGGCAGTTAGAGTTAAGTACCTCGGAACCCATAGAAAGGTAACCGTGTTGTTCTTTCTCAATCTATCATCATCCATTATTTTCGAAACTCCCATTGTATAATGATAATAATAATAATTATAATAATAAATTTAATTGCTTCAAAAACAAGGTTTACAGCAATGAATACAAGTGAGAAAAGAACATACTATGGAACTGACATCATGAATTGAATATGGTAATCTAATACTAATAATAACAACAATACAGCATTGAGACCAAATAAGGAAGATAAACAGTGGTCTTGAAAGTATGTCTTAAGTAAATTAATCATACGGATTATTCGGTTAGAATGAATGAACGGAGTTTAAGAATATTCCAAATATAAGCGAGATTGATTTAGCATCAGGAATAGTGATATTTCGAAGGTCATTTATTAATGAATCAGTATCCTGAAGACAAGGGACATTTTGTTTCATTACATTATATGTGGGACATTCAAAGAGTATATGAATAAGTGTCTCTTTTAGGTTCGAATCTCACTGGAATAAAGGGCCAGGACAAAGACAAGCGAAAAGACTAATGTGCCCATCGCCAACGAAAGCTAAACAGCTTCTCAAGTTAGACAAGAAAGACTTGAAGATGGTAACGGGACTGCTCACTGGACATTGCCCTCTGGGGTACCACCTCAAAAAGATGGGTAAATCAGAGAGATAGTTGCCGCTGCTTGTGAGGCTGCACAGCCTGTACGACCCCCCACAATCTACAATCTACAATCTAGGTTCGAATTACATACAGTACATACTAAGTTTGGATCAATTTTGCAAACAATTCCATTTGAAGTGAATTTAATCGTGAATTCAGTTGCCATGCGCAATTGAGCAAGAGTACGAGTGACCTGGATAGGTAATTTCAATGATAAGTAAGTACTAGGAAAACTTGAAATAACAGGATTTGAACAGGCAACTGATAAAAAAATTACTTTTATATAAGATATCCACACTGAAATTGTTTCTATAAAAAATACATAAGCCACCGCTGGGTCTACCTAACGACTTCTCCTTAATGGCGTGTGAAGTTATACAGTTGAGTTCAGTTAGGAATGCGGGTTTTGAGGAAATTACCAAAAGTAGATTACAATAATTACAAGTGAGTATTCAAATCTAAATATAAGAAAAAGAAAATAGTGAGAGAGCAGAGGCGATTATTCAAAAATAATTTTAGATCATGAACAATATATTTCCATTCTCCTTGAACCCATTTGGAAGTAGCAAATGCCATAAGTTCTGACCGTGTCCGAAACGTGAACCACCCAGTTACACCTCATACATTTCGCTTATAGTGTGAATATATCAAAATTCAGTGAATTTGAGATGAGTGAGAGCGATAATTACGAAACGTACCCACTCGACACTCGACACGTGCATGACTAAGCATTTCAATTAGAAGCATTCTGAAAGCACACCCACCATTACCCTGCAAAATGAAAATGACGAACACAAGTTGGCGAATATTGACAGACACGTGTTATTATACAAAATTTGGGTTTTATGTTACCCGAAACCAGAACCGAAAGCTCTCAACTGTTTAATTTTATATAACAAATTTATTTAATGGATTCGAAAGTGTATTATTTCAGCGTTGCTAATTAAATAATTATCTCTATATATCATCAACTCGCATATTCAACGTTTTGCCCGCTGAACATTTTTTAAATTGTTACATATGTGGAACATACCTAAACTTAACGTCTTATGAATGATGGTCAACATCATCAATATGTATCCATTAAACGTTTTTTCTGAGGCAATAAGTCCCAATTTTCAGCGTTGTATCAACGTCATACTTCAATGATCATATTTTCATTATCAAAATGACGTATCATGCCCATATGTCAAGTAACTGATTCAAAACTTATGTTTCCAATACGACGGTCTTTTCTGAGGCGATAAGTCCCAAGTTTCAGCGTTGTATCAACGTCATATTTCATTGATCTCATTTTCATCATCAAAATGACGAATTATGCACAATGTCCAAAGAACATATTATCATAATATATATCAAGTAAGTGATTGAAAAGTCAAGTTCCCAAGACTACTGTCCTTTCTGACGCGATATGTCCTAAGTTTCAGCGTTGAATCAACGTCATATGTACTTCATCGATCATATTTTCATTGTCAAAATGACGTATTATGCAAAATGTCCAAAGACTGAAAATAGTTATTGCGGCGCTATAGGGACCCCTCCACTTTCCCTTTCGCCACCTAAACCGACGAGCACGCCGTTTGACTAAAAAGAAGATCTCAGAGTTGGGGGTTTGAACAGTCGATCTATTGATTCATTGTTTGGTAGCGATTGACACTAGCCATGGGACCACGGGGCTTCGTAGTAGATGTTGTAAAAATGTGTTGTATATACGATTGAATGATGAGAGCGCGTGAATTGTAATATGGAAAAACAATAATGATTGTGGATGAAATATTCAAAGTGTTGGAGTTTCACAATAATAGTGATGTTTGAAAAAATGGGAAAAATTAGCTTATGGATCGAATACAATATAATATTTTCATTACTATATTAGGAAATATGTAAAATATTCATATTTTGCCTGATGCCAGGAAAACTATGGAGAGACGATTCTTGGAAACACACATAAATAATACGTATATTTTCTGTTTTCAAAATTATTGTCACTCAAGATATTATTAATGATATAATAATTATTATTGATTATTTCGATCAATAATTATATATTTTTTTGGGGCACATAAATTACGTTTGGCAAAATATGCAATAATACGTATTTGGTCTTACTATTGATTATACAGGGTGTTCCTAAACATCATGTACATCCGAAAGGGGGTAATTCCTCAGCTCATTTTAAGACTAAAAGTTCATATAAACATTGGTCCGCAAACGCTTTGTTACCGATCTACGGGGTGTTGAAATTTCAAGATTTTTTTTGTTTTTTCTTTATAGATCCTGCAGTTTTTGAGATATGTGGCTCAAATTTGAAACATAGATTATGTTATAGGGCTTACATCGATGGACATCTCAAATGTTTGTGAGAATCTATAGGGTGATAATTTTTTTTGGGTCATGCCCCCTTTTCTCCCCCTGAACTTTTTTGCGGTGCGCCGTTGATAAATTATAATATACAAAATGAATTTTTTCATTCATTTACAAACTTTTTTGTGTCTTGTAGTTTTTCCGTATCTAAAACCGTTGTCGAGAAAAAATGGAAATAGCAATTTGTGTATTTCGAGCGCAAAGTAATTGATTGTCGCTCGACAAAGAGAGTTACCGTGCAACGCGAAGCGGAGCGCGGTAATCTTTGGAGAGCAACAATGACACTTTGTGCTTGAAATACACACATTATTTTTTCTACAAACGCATCTTTCAGACAAAAAAAGATCGACACTTCATTCAAATAGGCACATAATATTATAATAGTATGAGAAAATGAATACTCAGTAGAAATTCGTAATGTATAAGCTATCCAAGTATCCAATAATTCAAATCTCAAACAGAAGAAAAAAGTGAAATCATTGCTTTAAAAAAATCCGATGCCGGGATCTGTTCCCGGGACCTGGATTTAAACCGACCAACGATAAGCTTAGCTCCAACGCAGATTCTCAGATGGCTATGAGTGTATTGTCTATACTTTCCATCATGAAAGAATAGATTTGTTTTCAAACAAATGCAGTGGAGAGCGAGCGTTTTTTGACAGTTCGTATGTGGAGTCGTTAGGTGTCTTTACATGTGTTTAAATTGTTAATTGTAAGGTGTAAATTTGTTATAAATACTCGTTATAGCCTCGTAACAATGCCAAATTATTCAAATGGCGATTTGGCTGATATGCATTTTATTTATGGCCTTGCGAATGGAAATGCAAGAGAAGCCAGACGTCTATACATGGAGCGTTATCCCAATAGAATAATACCTGATCAACGAATATTCTCAGATATTCATAGGCGTCTTGCAGAAACTGGAACATTTAATAAAAACACTAATGATGGAGGTAAACCACGTACCGTTAGAACACCACAGATCGAAGAAGCTGTTCTACATGAAATAGAAGAACAGCCAGACACTAGCACCAGAAAAATCGCTAAAAATTTAAATATCAGTCACCAAGTTGTTTGGCGTATATTGCGTGAATCTCTACTATATCCATATCACATTCAAAGGGTGCAAGCGCTCCTTCCTCGAGATTTCCCTTCAAGAGTTAATTTCTGCCAGTGGTACCTTAATAGGATAGCAGTAAACCCCAATTTTGACTGTAAAATCCTTTTTACCGACGAAGCCAATTTTTCCAGGAATCAAATTATAAATTTTCATAACAACCACATATGGGCCGAAGAAAATCCACATGGAATTGTCGAAACTCATTTTCAAGAGCAGTTCTCATTGAATGTATGGGGTGGTATAGTTGGGGATCATTTGATTGGTCCTTTCTTTTTGCCTGGTCGGCTTACTGGAAACTCATACAGGCATTTTTTGCAATACGAATTACCTTTATTACTTGAAGGCTTACCTCTTTTGCTCAGACATCAAATGTGGTATATGCACGATGGCGCACCAGCACATTTTTCTGTTTTGGCTCGGCAATATTTAAATGAAGTGTTTGGGGACAAGTGGATAGGACGGGGTGGACCTCAGTTATGGCCCCCTAGGTCCCCTGATTTAAATAGCCTAGATTTTTTTCTATGGGGGCATCTCAAATCTCTCGTGTATACAACACCAATAAATACCATCGATGACTTACGAAATCGAATATTAAATGCATTTGAAACTGTAAGAAATACTCCGGGGGTGTTTGGCAGAGTACGGGCATCAATGAGAAGAAGAGCGGACGCATGTATAAGGATTGGAGGAGGTCACTTTCAACAATTGTTATAACGTTATTTCCTTGTTATGTCTTTTATTTGGATGTTTTGTATAATAAATCGTTATTGCAAAAAAAAGCCTTTAGCAAACAGCGGCGAACAAAATAATTTTAGCGAATTACAAAAAAATTTAAATTTTTTTTTTCTCGATAACGGTCTTAGATACGAAAAAACTACAGGATGCAAAAAAGTTTGTAAACAAACCAAAAAATTCAATTTGTACCTTAGAATTTACCAACAGCGCACCGCAAAAAAGTTCAGGGGGAGAAAAGGGGGCATGACCCATAAAAAAATATCACCCTGTAGATTCTCACAAACATTTGAGTTGTCCATCGATGTAAGCCCCATAACGTAATTTATGTTTCAAATTTGAGCCACATATCTCAAAAACTGCAGAATCTATAAAGAAAAACCAAAAAAAAAATTGAAATTTCAACACCCCGTAGATCGGTAACGAAGCGTTTTCGGACCTGAGTTTATATGAAGTTTTAGTCTTAAAATGGTCTGAGGAATTACCTCCTTTCGGATGTACATGATGTTTAGGAACACCCTGTATTGATGAAGATGTATATAAGATTATATTAAAAAAAGTTAGATATTTTCATATCTATCTTGACGTCTGCAAATTATTGAAGAGATAATATTTGAAAAAGTACATAAAAAATATGTTTATATGCAATCTTCAGAGTTATCATCATTCAAATGATACATTCGTGATTATACGGTATTGATCGTTTAATTTGATCAAAAATGCAACATAATTGAAATGTGTTTAAGCGAACGTTCGACGTAAAATGGTTTAATTGTATTATTTCATTTAGCCATGAGTATGACCGATTTCTGAAGTACGTATCGGTTAAGTTCATTCAACATAACGAATGAGACATCTGATGAAAACCATTATATAACTTATAATTTTAAAGTTGAATGTTCACCGGGTGGTTAATGGTATACATAATATTGCCATTTCAATAATATGCTTATACGAAAAACGAATCTGAGCGCTTCGTGGTGACTCAGAAGCAATGAAAAAAACATACGCACAGATAGGTTATGAATATTTACGATTTAAGTATCGTTAAGATTTATACTAGTATATGAGATGGAAAATTTGTCAAACGAGGCGTTTGATAACCCATATCGATTATTGTGATATGAATTTACGAATCAAATATTGTACAATATTTTACCTACTATCAATAATTCTAAATTAGGCCAATCAATAGAGCATTTTATTCCAACACTAATACTAGTTGAAAACCGACAATCCGCAGTTATATTCTGTTATGTTTTCGACTAGCAACTGTCATTTATCAATTTGTTATAAACATTTAAATAAAAAAAACGTGTTTTTTAAAATTGTTTTGCGTATAAAATGAAAACTAATAGAGCAATCTCCAACAAAAATAATTGTAGACAATTAAAATACGAACAAAATGAAATATTTCACGATCCGATCGGATCATTAATAACGAAGGAAAACCGGAAAAACCGAAAAAATTTACGATTTTTGTAAAAATTCATAACTCCGCCATTTTTCATCCAGGCACGCTGCATGATAGTGCAAAAAAAAAAAAATTGCAATTGTGCCAAAACCAAAGATCCGACATCGCCTGTTTTGTGCACACATGATTCAATACTTTCATGAGAAGGGCCAATCCTACTTCATGAAAAATGGCGGAGTTATGAAAAATCGCAAAATTTTCCGGTTTTTCCAGTTTTTCTCTGTTACTAATGATTCGAACGAGTCGTAAAATATTCCATTTTGTTTGTGTTTGAATTATCTACAATTCATTTCATTGGAGCAACCATCAGATTGCTCTATTAGTTTTCAATTTATAAGCAAAACAATTTGAAAAAAACACATTTTTTCTTATTCAAATGTCTATAACAAATTAATAAATGACAGTTGCTAGTCGAAAACATAACTCAATATAACTACGGGCTGTCTTCCATGTGATGGCATAGTCGGTTTCCTACTAGTATTTGTGTTAAAAACTCGCTCATTTTATGCTCTATTGCTTGGTGTAAATATCCACTCAAAATAGTTAACAATCCTCAAAGTAATGATCTTGAAATCATGGAACAATCAAGCTTATACGGCTGTTGTTACCTTGTTTTATCGTTTTTATACATGACTTTATTAGGAGTTGTATACCATCGAATACTTGTATAGAAATAATCAGAGACTGTTGTTATTCTTGCAAATATTCTCAGAAATACGAAAGATAAAACTAGAATATTATATTTGTGTTTACAGATGAAAGAATATTTACAGATGGGACATTTCAGCATAATAGGGACATCTCTCTTAAATATTTTTTATGATGTTAATAGATGCTTTGCGCCCAATTCTTTATTATTCACCCCTTCCCCTCTTCCAAGATTTTTCCTGGTGCAAAGCGCCCTGATTCTTTACCCCCGATTTCTCCCCCGCAAGATTTTTTAGGGTGAGAATACTGATTTTTTTTTCATAAAACTAACAAAAACTCAAAGACGGTGACAGATTTTTTAATTTCACAATACACGAAAACAAAAATTATGAAATACTACTATTTCTTCGGAAATTAACAAAAAATCGAATACTAAACGAGATATCAAATAAATAGATGTGAGCAGTTTTATTGTCTTCAAAATGGTCTACAAAAGTTACGATATAATTTTTTTCCTACGACCACATAGGAAAGTAACGTATATCGCACCGTACAGTCCCGCGGAAAGTGGCTCATATCCACAAGCGTGCGAAATACTTTCCGCAAGAGTGCGGAAAGTTACTTTCCGCACACATGCGGAAAGTATTTCGCACGCTTGCGGATAAGTTGTCAAATGCATAATTTCTATTAAGATTTACCGAAGTCAAGTTGTCAAATATATAATTTCAATTTAGATTTACTTATTTAATATGTAAATTTGAAGAAATCTATTTGAAAAGATTTGTTTTTTTCAGAAGGCCGAAACTCTACCAACTGATAATATCTAAAAATCAGTATATATACTGTCTAAAATCCTACCAACAAAATCTTAAAGCAATTTATTTGAGAAGTATAATTTTTTTCATCTTCTTAAAAAAAAAGTTTCCGCGGACGAAGATCGAACCCGGGTACTCTCCGTCAGAAGTCACGTCGAGTCCCGCTGCTTACCAACTGAGGTATTGGACACATATCTGAGAAAAGAGCCGTTTCTTCTCCCAAGTTGATGGACTGCCGATGGGATCTTCTCTCTCTCCAGTAATCGCCAACATATACATGGAGTGGTTCGAGGAATTGGCTATCAGAGAGGCAAAATACAAACCTAAAATATTGCTAAGATACGTAGACGACACCTTTATCATTTGGAACCATGGAGATGAACACCTTGGGGAATTCTTCGCCAGAATGAATAACATGAGGGATTCAATCAAATTCACAATGGAAAAGGAAACTAATAGTACACTATCCTTTCACGATGTGAAAGCTGAAAGAACAGATACTGGAATCCTCACCTCTGTTTACAGGAAGAAGACTCACACAGGACAGTACCTCAAATACGGCTCTAATCACCCAAACTCCACAAAGAGGGGAATTGTAAGAACATTTATGGAGAAAGCAATGTCTATTTGCAACAACCAGAAGTCATTGAAGGCAGAAATTAACCTCATCAAAAAGGACCTACGCCGAAACGGATACTCCGAAAAACTCATAGGAGAAGTTCGGAAACAACTAGAAAAGACCAAGACAACCGAAGAAAGACCACAAAACCCCGTTCTAATTCTTCCCTATATCAGGGGTATCTCCGAGAAGATCAGAAGGATCGGAAATAAATACAACATCAAGAGTTGCTTTCAATCCGGCAGTACCTTACGAAGCTTCCTCACCAAGACGAAACCAGAGAACACAACAGAATCCAGTAAAAACTGTATTTCTATGTATTTACAAAGTCCCATGTGAATGTGGAGATTCCTATATCGGAGAGACCAAGAGGCCATTATCAGTAAAAATAGCCGAACACAAAAAGTGGACTCAACGAGGGGAAACATCAAAATCGGGAATTGCTGACCACGCCTGGACAAAACACCACCGAATTCTCTGGGACGAAGCTAGTGTTCTTCATAGAGAGGAACATTGGTTTAAACGGAAATTTATGGAAACCACGTACATAGAAGCCAATGGTGCCTTCAGTCAACCATGCGTGGAAATTAAAAACGTATGGAAACCGCTCATGGACCGTTTTGGAGGGAGAAAAAGCGCGAAACCACGTGAGCCACAAGACCACGCGTAATTACACTTTAATTATAGACCTATAAAAGGTCGCGTATAGCATCTGATTTTGTCACTATTCGCCAGAAGACGATTGCGGATTCAAGCAATTGAATCGTTGTGAAAAAATTTGAAAGAGATCGAAATCTTTCAACCATTAAGATGATGGTCGTCCGAAATATAAGTAATCAACACCAGTTATGTTAACTTGTCTATTACAGTTTTTGATATATGTTCATTTTTCTGAAAAAATTTCCCACTGTAGTAGTTTACGAAAACACGTGTAGCCCGCAAACCATTCAAAATCAGGACACAACATTCATGGAACAGTTAGCTGGTAGTCCAGGCTAATACCTGATGTCCCATCGACGGTCCCATTTTGTACCATATGGGCGCATCCGA
The DNA here is from genome assembly GCA_944452925.2 of Chrysolina oricalcia. Taxonomy (NCBI): domain Eukaryota; kingdom Metazoa; phylum Arthropoda; class Insecta; order Coleoptera; family Chrysomelidae; genus Chrysolina; species Chrysolina oricalcia. The sequence continues at coordinate 52,423,266 of OX101821.2, forward strand.
TTTTCGAATGTCGCATTATAAAATTGTCAAAAACTAAATTTTTCAAATGGCACCTACCATTAATTTTTTATCCATTCAAAAGAAAATAGAATTTAAGGATGAGTTAGTCCAGCTTTCTCTATACCCAAGTTCAACCTCTATTGAATTATTCAATAAAAATCAAGAAATAGCTTATCTTGCCGAATGCTTCTTTGTTTATTCAAGTATGCCTGGAAACAAAAAAAAAACTTTGGATCCACATATGGTGTTCGCAGTTGAAAATCAAGTACAATTTCGAATGCATGTATTTTGTTTGGTAATGAAATATTCTTTTCTGTGTTTTCTTCTGTAATAATTAGCATTGCTAAATAAATAAATATAAAATTATCACTTCTTATTTGCAGTAAATTTTTTTCTTTTGAAAACGGTTATATTTGATAGTCTTCCATACTACTTTTTCGTCTATCTTCAAGATATAGTTCGTTGATATTTCGGTGGTCATACCTGTTACACCCTGTATTTTGAAAAAAGTCCAGTACAACAGGTCAAACATTCTCGATAAAACCGTGAAAATCAGTAGATCAATCATAAAGCAAAAGCATTTTGATCTCCAATTTGAGAAGCTGGTGTTTGTACAAGAATCATGTGCCTTCTCTTCACTTCTGGCAGATTGAAATCAAAGATCCGTAAATTCTCCCAACTTGGAAATCGTTTGTCGAGTGGATTCGTGAAATTTGTTCGTGACAGGCAGATTTTCTTACAAGATCATTCAGCCTCGTAAAAACCACAGAAAAGGATTTGCCTTCAATAGTGTTTGGAGAGATTAATTCTGCCTCCAACCCTTAAGGGATTGACTCGATAAGAGCAGTTCGACAGAGGAGGTGGAAATGTCAGTGACTCCTGATCTGCTTTCTTTCAAGTGGAGGAGAAATCGAATTATAGAATTAGGCGAACTGTTCAAGTGACAGACAACAGCATGATAATAATAATAATAGCGTTTATTGCCCAACAATTACCTATTCACATGACAAATTATTTAAAGAGAAAATTTAAAGGTTAGGAAAATGTACAAGAAAAACAATATTCAAATATGAATGAAAGGAATAATACAAAATAAAAAAACTGCTACATATTACATAATTTTTTAATTTAGATATTGTATAAATAGGGCTGTGATTGAAAATCATTTTGGAATTTTCACACATGGCGTAAATATGGGACTTTAGATATGAATATGCTCTAGTTATATGACAACAAAAGGTACTAGAGTATATAATTCTTGAGTTCGGAACAAATAATAAAAAATATAGAATATAATTTCAGGTCGTCGGTAACGAAAAAATGTTTACAATATATTTTGTCATTTGAATAATTGATAAATAATGCAAATAATAGGGGATCTAGGTTTGAACTCTGTGGAACCACAGAGGTAGTTACAGACGAAGTTATTTGAGTTAAAACCTTTGTACGAAACAAATTGAGTCCATCAACTCACATAGGAGTTGAGGAATGAAATGGCTGAAAATTATGGAGTTTCTGTTATAGGAAAATGTGGTGAATTCTGACAAATGCTTCAACAAAATCCGTGTAGATACTTGGCAACTTATTCTAATACGTTTTGTCTGAACTCTGTTGCCGTTTGGCCATAGATTCATATTGATATGGTGACATTATTGATCATTTTCTATCGTCTACTGAGGTGACCTTTCTATTGTATATCACTTACACCAAGCAATAGAGCATTAAATTACCAAATACCTGTTTTTTCAAATTGTTTTGCTAATAAAATGAAAACTAATAGAGCAATCTGATTGCTCCAATGAAGAGAGTTGTAGAAATTTGAGATATGAACAAAATGGAATATTTTAAGACCTGGTCGGATCATTAGTGACGAAGAAAAACTGGAAAAACCGGAAAATATTGGAATTTTTTGAAAAATTCATAATATGTCCGCCATTTTTCAAGATGTAGGATTAGCTTTTTCCATTAACGTATTGAATCATATGTATACTTTATATGTGCACAAAACAGGCGCTGTTGGATTGTGGGTTTTGGCACAATTACAATTTAATTTTTTTTCGCACTATCTTGCAGCGTGCCTGGATGCTCTAGTGTGGGCCCGATTTCAATATCTCAAACAGATTATTAAAGTAGAAATATACTACTAGAGAATGTATATTCTCATTTTGAGCTACAATGGTGCAAAATGGGTGAAAAATGCATGCAAACATGATTTAAAACGGCCGAGTCCGCTATAGCAGCCGAGTGGTAGGGGAGTTCGGGAGATGAGAGGAATTTTTCTAATGATCGTGTTACGTAATAATGTGCTTCCCCTCATCTCCCGCTCACTCCTACCACTCGACCGCTTCCACCAGTTCGCCGTTTTCATATTTTTCATGTTTGCAAGCATTTTTCACCCATTTCGCAGCATTTTAGCGCAAGACGAGAATATACGTTTTGTGATACTGTACTTCCATTTTCAAAATCTTCAGAAATTGAAATCGAACCATCACCAGAGCATCCAGTCACGCTGCAAGATGGTACCAAAAAAAAATTCAAATTGCAATTGTGCCAAAACTAATGATCCGTCAGAGCCTGTTTTCTGCACATACAAAGAACACATGATTCAATACTTTCATGAGAAGGGCCAACCCTATTTCTTGAAAAATGGCGGAGTTATGAATTTTTTTAAAAGTCGTTAAATTTTCCGGTTTTTCCATTGGAGCAACCGGATTGCTCTATTAGTTTTAATTTTATAAGCAAAACAATTTTAAAAAAACGTTTTTTGTTATTCAAATGTTTATAACAAATTAATAAATGCGAGTCGAAAACATATCAGGATATAACTACGGACTGTCTTCCATGTGATGGCATAGTTGGTTTTCTACTAGTATTTTCGTTAGGAAAAAATGCTCTGATGATTGGCCTAACTGTTCAGAAGAGTTTGGTGTAGGTAGATAAGACAGATATGGTACGATAATTTTGAATATCAGTACCCTCAAATAGATGGATAATTCATTTGACTATATCATATACAATCGCATATTTATGGCATATTTGTGGTTTGTTGAAGATATTGATGTAGGTGAACACGTAAAACAAAAAGTGTAATGAGAACAACCTGGATCGTGTCATATTTATCCGGAAGAACCCAATGCGTATCTCTTCAAGGCTACACCTCTGAAGTCACAACCATTACATCAGGGGTGCCACAAAGACCGCATTTGGGCCCCCTTTTATTTTCAATTTACATCAATAACATATCTGTTAGCTTTGAGTACTGCAAATATCTAGCATACGCGAATTATTTTAAAATATTCCTAGAAATAAGAAACATTTCTGATTGCGCCGAATTGCAAAGTGATAAGAATAGGTTTGAGACTTACTGTAAGGAAAACAAGCAATGTAATTGACATTCTTGAATTCTGTCAAATGTCATTACATTACATTTACAAGAAATGAGATTGTATGGAGTCACGTAGGAGTCACGTATGATAGAAAACTTATATTCGATATTCATAGCAATAATGTGATAAAAAAACTCTCTTAGGATGTAAGGTTATATCATGGGATAAACTAAAATTATATTTAACCCCCAGGCTATATAGGCTCTATATTATGCATACCTATTTAGTAAGCTCAATTTTGCTTCTTCTATTTGGAATCCTCAGTATAATGTTTACGTTGAACGACTCGAGAATGTCCAGAATAAGTTCCTGAAATACTTGTATTTCTAAACACACACTCCTTCTACATCCCTCACCACTATTCGTAACAAGTATGAAAAATTATCATTAATTCTGGGAGTAGATTTGCCTTGTTTCTTCCAAAATTAATTATATGCTTGCTTTAGACTTGTTTCTAGCAGACAGACTTTCGAGCAGTTTTGTTTTATCTTATAAATTCTTTTTTCATTGATTTATATACTCTTTCATCATCTGATTCTCTTTGAGAGGCAATGGTTTTATTGACCATAATCAAGGATTCCTCAGAGCAAGAGAGACATATATACTGGGTGTCTGGTAAACCTTGTACAATATTGAAACTAGTCATAGACCAGGTCATGACTAGTCAGAATATCTGAAATTCACCTCAGTAAAAATCCCACCGTTTTCGAGATAATGAGCATTTTTTAAAATTCTGGAAAATCACTACCTCACCTTGGATTTTTGAGTGCTATGTCTACAAATTGAGACCAATTCAAATATCTTTGCTGCTGAAGATTACTTTTAGACGTAAAACGTACAATTTTTCAAGAAATGAGGGTAAAATGCCAGATTTGAGTTTCACCAATTTTTTTAACAACAGTTTGACATTGTTTGAAAAAAACATTACCAAGTGGAAGTGGATATTCATTACAGTAGAATGCCCATTTTGTCAAGACTCTACCATGGTATAAAACATAAGATAATTATTTTTGGAAGGAGTAGAATTTCGATTATATTAGAGTGTGATGTTATTCTGAGCTAAAATCAACTCCATTAGACTTTGTCAGTAATGTATTTTATTTTTATCCTATCAAGGTGAAATGATTAACTAATTATGAGTAATAACGAATCAATGTTTAGAAGCATTCAATGAGATGTATAGAAGTAAATACTAATCCAACGTTTTTTTGAATCAACATACACTATAAACCACAATAACGATTATTCAACATCGCAATGAATAATATTACAAAAATGTTATTTTCCATACACTCAAGGCTAGGTAGCGATTTTCCAGAAATTCTAAAATGCCCATTATCTCGAAAACGGTGATATTTTTGCTAAGGTAAAATTTCGATATTCTGAATAGTCATGACCTGGTCAATCATCAGGTTCAATATTGTACATGGTTACCGGACACCCTGTATATACAGGGTGTTAATTAAGTACGTTGACAAACTTCGGGAGGTGATTCTTTGAAGGTTTTCAGGACGAAATGTTCATATAAACATATGTCCCAAACGGCTTGGTTTTCGAGATACAGGGTGATAAAAATACATTTTTTAAAAGATTTTTTAGAGTTAACTTCGACATTTTCTACAATAATCAGTTCAAATCAGGCAAGTACAATCCATTCAATAGTACGCACGATACAAAATAATGCATTTCTCAAATAATTCACAGGGTCCTCCTTTTTTCAGAGTCAAGCTTTGTTCAACCCTTCAGAATTTTTTTTTTCGCCGCCACTGACATATTATGAGAGCGAAATAATGAATGTTGTTTCATTTAACATCTTTTTGCTCTCTTGATGTTTTTCATTTACTTGTACGGTTCAGGAGTTACAATGAAAATATTAACGTAAACATTTTCCAGTAACGCATAACATAAAGAAATTTGAGAAGCAGTCTAACAAACTTGAAGGGTGATTCTTTGAAAGGTTTCAAGATGAAAAGTTCATATAAACATGTCCCAAGCGGCTTGGTTTTCGAAGTACAGGGTGATCAAAATACATTTTTTATGAGTTTTTGGAGTTTACGTCGAAATTTTCGACAATAATCGATCCAAATTAGTTCAAATTGGACAAGTACAATCCATTCAATAGTGCGCATGATATAAAATAATTCATTTCTCGAAGTGTCATTGCCACTCTCCAAAGATTAGCGCGTGACGCAATACGTCATTTTGTTCTCATTACACAAATAGCTATTTTCTGCTCGTGTAGAGAAAATGTAATGTTATGGAGCTCCCATACATTTTTTACCATAACTCAGGTTGAATATGTATTGCACAAAGTTAATTATGGCAAAATAATTTTGGACATTTTCAATAGTGAATAACTTTATTATCAAATACTAGAGCAAAGTAACATAAATTCCCTAGGAATAAAATTAAGTTCAGAAAAGGACCATTATTGAAATTGATATGTCAGAGCAGCTGCTGGAAATGGCCACCGCCAACTTCAATGCATGCGTTTATGCGCCTAACCATAGACTGGCGGACACGCTCAAAAATACCAGGAGTGTTTCTTATAATTCCGCATGACTCCTGTATGCGATTCCTCAGGTCTTCTTCACTTTGAACTGGAGTTCGGTACACTAACGATTTAAGGTGCCCCCAGAGGAAAAAATCAAGTGGATTCATATCGGGTGACCTCGGTGGCCAAAGTTGTGGCCCACCACGCCCAATCCAGCGATCAGAATAATTCTCTTCTAAATATTGGCGTGCAACCAATCTGAAGTGTACTGGAGCACCATCATGCATAAACCAAATTCCAATTCTTTCCCTCAGTGGGATCTCTTCTAGGAGTCCAGGTAAGATGAATTCAAGAAAATGTCGATAATGGTCACCATTGAGTCTATGAGGCAGAAAATGTGGCCCGATAAGGAAATTCCCTACAATTCCAACCCAAACATTCACAGAAAACGTCTCTTGAAAATGGTTTTCAATCACGGCGTGTGGGTTTTCATCAGCCCACATATGATTGTTGTGAAAATTAATAATGGCTTTACGGGAAAAGCATGTCTCATCGGTGAATAACACTTGAGATAAAAACCATGGATTTTCCAACAATTTATTTCGAATCCAAGTGCAAAAAGTTAATCTCTTTGGAAAATCCCTTGGCAGCAGAGCTTGAACACGCTGTATGTGATAGGGATAAAGTTGTTGCTCTTTTAAAATTTGCCATACCAATACATGGGTTACGTTAAACTGTGCCGCAATTTGTCTTGTACTGGTGTCTGGATGCTGCTCAATTTCGTTAAGTACAGCTTCTTCTATCTGAACTGTTCTAACTCTCCTGGGTCTTCCTATGAGAACAGCAGACCTCTTGAAAGTACCCGTTTCACGAAGACATGAGTGAATATTGATGAACATTTGTGTGCTGGGAATATGACGTTGTGGAAATCTTTCTAGATATATTCGTCTGGCGGCACGAGCGTTACCATCAGCCATTCCATACATTAAGTGCATGTCTGCCATTTCTGAATTTGTATATTCAACCATTTTATCCAAAGGAATATTGAATGAATCTGCTTTATAGCTTGCACTAATGAAGAATTAATACTCTGATTAATTTGAAATTTGGCAGGTTTCCGTAATTCCGGTGACAATGCATTAAAAAAATGTTTGTCAAAAAACAAAATGGCGGCTCCAATATGGCGGACGAGTTTTGTGATTATGATCCGATTCTGTTCAAAATTGGTATGTGATGGTTTTTGGGTTGGAGATTTTCAGTTTCACATAAAAAATAAACTAAAATGTTAAAAATGAAAATTATAAAAAGAAAACATTTTAAAGTTTTTATACAATACACTGAAAAGGAAAAAATAATTCATTTAATTGTTTGATCTAGGTAATCTTGTACAGAAAGATTTTGATACTCACAGAATAACCTACAAAAAATGGAACAAATTATTTTTTCATTTTCAGTGCATTTGTATAAAAGCTTGTCTTTATATTTTTTATTGTATAATTTTTATTCATCGTAGATTTTTCTAATTCTGAAAAAATATTTCCATCAATTTACAATAATTGAAAATGTTTAATTTTCAAATTTTCTAATGTTATGCCACACTGGAAAATGTTTAAATTAATATTTTCATTATAGCCCCTGAACCGTACAAGTAAATGAAAAAATGCAAGAAAGATATCAAAAAGATGTTAAATGAAACAAAATTGATTATTCCTTTCTCATAATATGTCAGTGGCGGCGGAAAAAATTTTTTTGAAGGGTTGAACAAAGCTTGACTCTGAAAAAAGGAGGACCCTGTGAATTATTTAAGAAATGCATTATTTTGTATCGTGCACCCTATTGAATTGATTGTACTTGTCTAATTTGAACTGATTATTGTCGAAAATGTCGAAGTTAACTCTAAAAAATCTTGAAAAAAATGTATTTTTATCGCCCTGTATCTCGAAAACCAAGCCGTTTGGGACATATGTTTATATGAACTTTTCGTCATAAAAACCTTCAAAGAATCACCTCCTGAAGTTTGTCATCGTACTTAATTAACACCCTGTATATATAGAGAGAGAAAGGCAGGAATGAAAATTCTGCAGATGGATGTAAATAAAATATGAAATTATGATGGAAGCAACTTAAATGTGAAAATCTGGTTCGCATTGAGAAGACTTAAGGTACATAAAATCTAATGTAAATTTGTGCAGTCAAACACATTTCTTGCGATCGAAATATTACCAACTGTAATCAAAGGATGACCCACTTTAATGGAAAAATGTTTTGAGCCGGTTCTATGCAATAAAAGTTCGGAAACGCCTAACGAAGTATGTTAGAGTAAAACGTAGGAGAAGTCACGTTTGTGGGGAGAATGCCAAAGAGTCTATCGAAGGCCAGTCTTGCAGTTCCTTACATCAAAGAAAATGTCGTTGATTTGATTTTTATCTTGTTTAAAATTGGCATTCTTTGACAACAGCCTTCCTTTACATCTTTCAACAACGTTATGAGAAAGACCAAATTTTATTCCAGTAATGTCGTTCAAAAATAGTTTTGCAGTATGTTCAATCAATCGACTATAACACATTTTCGTTTTCTCAAATACTAGACAAGATGCTGGAGAAAATTGAACGTTTGATAAAGAAAATACTATTAGCTGTTTACTGAAGAACAGAAGAGAAAATCATTTTTCTCTATTTCAATTCTATAACAAGAATTAATAAGTCCGAACCTTTTGTAAATTTTTCATTCCCAAAAGATAAAGCTAAGTTAAATAAACAATTATGGTGTAAGAGGTATTGCATTATAATGATTGAAAAACTACCTATCAGGGAGACTACAACGGGTTTAGATTGGGGATAAAATAAATCATGATGAAGAATTGCACACTGGAGCACCACAAGAAACAGTATTGGGTCCGATACTTGTGTACATTAATAATACAAATGGAATAAAATGTTTGGAAGGTCATGTCAGATGTTATGCAGGTGATATTGCAATAATCTGTTCTACTCGTATACCAACGTCGAAAGAAATAAAACAAAGGGTAGAAAGAGATCTAAAACAAATTCAGGCATCGCTAATTAGCAACATGTTGTACCTGAACATTGTAAAAACAAAGCTTATAACTTCCTCTCCTAAACTTCAAGATCAACCAGAAGACTTAAAAAGTCTTGTTGCATAAAATACCTTGGCGTTTTTCTAGACCAGCATTCGAAATAGACAGAATATATCAACTACGTCACAAAAGGTCTACGAATTTTTATGCATAAATTTTATGAATTACGTGAGATATCAAACAAAAAATCACACCATACCATATACCCCAAACAGAAATGATCGAATATACTTTTTTTGTCATATCTTAAGAACCGGCCCTGATATTTTCGATTAGTTTCCACCGAAAGATTATGCATCCAGATGTGCAACTTTTTCTCATTAAAAAAGTGGACACCCTTTTATATGTGATGCCGACAAAAAACAGGTTAATTCAAATCCTGACAAGCAGTGCAGACCTTGCGGTCTGGCCCAAACTCCTAACAACCCCAGTTACGTGCGATTACCAGACCAATAGGCCATTCGAAACTGAGATGTGTCAGGATTAGATGGATTCAACGCATAAGTTTGTGCCTTGTTACGAGGGTTTCCAGCATTCGGCAGAAAATGAAAATGTAGCCAGGAGAAATCCTAATGAACTCGGTCTAGTTTGTTAATGGGACAGACAGGGTCTCCCACGCTGATATTGATATTCCAATTTGATGTTGAATTCATGTTGCGGTGGGAGAATCGCTAATGTCCTCTCATTAATCATTGCTTAAGCAAATAGTAATATATAACGGCGATTTGAAAGGGGATATACTGCGACAGGTCTATGTTTCAATGTACCAGTATATTTGACGGATGGTCAGTTGAGGTCCGAAAGAAGAATCACCCACACCATATTTTACGTGTGTGATGGAGAGAAAATGCTAAGCTAAAATCAGACGTTGAGCATGCCTGAAAAATGTCAGAAAATTATCCAGGTGCATAATAAAGAGGAGCTTCCCAATTGACAGCTTGTTACCATTGATCTGCACCTGAACTGAACCTCAACTGAATTGCCTTGGTCTTTAATTAGAACATGATTTTTCGTGGTCTTTGAGATCACTACAGGAACTACTTGAGTTATTCGGAGCTAATCACTGAGACATATGGAAAGCGGCTAGGATACCCAATGAAATATTATTTAAACTTATTATAGATGAAAATTAAGAATTGAAAAAATTCAGGCATACCGGGTGAGAGAAATTCGGGTAGATGCAAGGGGATCTCGGAAACGGTAAGAGCTACGGAGAGGGTTAAATGGAGGCAAAGTTGCGTATTATGGAGCCGAAGGCGGAGGGATGTTACCTAAAATAACGTGCTTGAGGAAGTTGTTATAAAATTATAAGTTATTTTTCAATGTTCGAGGGATATTCGGTGAGAAGATTTTTTGCAATTCGAACAAAATTATTTATTGAACACACAGTTATTAAAAGAACAATTCGTATAATGATATTCCGTTGATCTTGCTGTATTCGCCTCAGTTACTGCATAGGTGTTTCCACGCATACTATTGATTATTTGGTTATGATGTTCCTGATCAATATTCAAATAAGGTTTTATGGAATTTCCATTATTGTGCCCAGTGATTTTCAACAATTGTTGTTCTTGACCTCCAATCTTTGCTAGTTGACTGACTGCAGTTGCTCTATTAGAGTGATTGGTTATTTTCCTCTGTTTCGTATTCAAGCCAATTGCTTCAGAAGAAGATTTCGTCCATCCGTTGATTATATTTCTAGCCAGAGGCATATTGTCGTACCAGTTATCGCTTTCTGTCGTCCATTGACGATTTGGCCTTAAAAATAGTCTATTTGTCTTGATATTTGTGCCTCGTTTTGATAATAATTTAATGAATAATCTGACAGGACAAGCATTGTTATCAGTATTTTAAACTAACCATTTGCTCTTAGAGGCGCAGTTCTTTGAACCCCCTTGGCAGGTTTTACTGAAAATTGGATTATATTCTATCCTATTAGTTGGAGATCCATTGTTGTCCTTTTCGATATGAAAATAATCAACTAAGCAAGCAGCACCCTCACCACCTCTCCAAGCCAATTCCACCGCTGCTATGTGATAAAACTTGCGTAGGAGTCCTATAGGGGTATTTTCATCCCAAAAGTTTATAATTTTACTCATTTCCGTTGAAGTTAATGGTACTGAGCTTATTTTGCGTTTAGTGGGATCTGTTGTAAATTTCTTCGTGCTGCGTCGCGTGCATTCCGCGCTTATTTGAATGCAACACTTTTAAAGGGGTCTAGCATGATATTATACTCATTGTAATACTCTTCTTGTAATAATTTGCTTGTAATTTCCATACAGTTTTAAGAGTATTATATTAATCGCCCAATCCTTGAGTATTAATGCAAGTTCTTCGAGAGTACAATTTCCATCCAATTCATATTTTCTGGCTTCACAAAACTCCATAAATATTTTCCAAGTGTATTTTTTACTTTTGACAGTATTATTTGGTGTATTTTCTTCAATGATTTTGTCAATTGCCGCATCATTTTGAACTCTAAAGCGAGGAAGTGACATTTTCGAAATAAATTAAATAACTGAAATGTCAAACAACTTTATTGTGTTGGTTGCTTAGCAATGTCATGACAAAAGTGATAACTACCCGTAAAAACTATCCATGAGTAGTTATCAGTGTAATGATGGTTTCATTGGTTATTTCGACACACATGACTAGAAATAGACAAATTTGATAGGATAATTTTTTGAGCAAAAAATTTTCAGTGTAAGTTTGAATAATATTTATCCATTAAAGGTCCAAAGTAGCAGGAGCTTACGCAAGCCAGAATTCTATTTTTGGGCCGTATTTTCAACCCTCTGGAAAAATTAGAAATATTGGTCCTAGAGTTAAATGAATATCTCGTTGGGCAATATCCTCCTCTTATATTGAATCTTTCTTCAAATTTGAAAAATGTCAAATGGTTTTTGAGATATTTGCAAAAAACCAAATCCCATTTTGTTTTTTCAGTTATATGTTAATAACTTTCGCAATTTTGCAAGCGGCTCTTGAATTGTTTCAAAAATCATCTACACGCTATTGTACTCGTTCATATTTTTTGAAGGAGAAGAAAAAAGTTTGACCCAAATAGTACTTGTTGACTATAGTCTATTATAAATATCATACTAAATGTTTTAGCTTGATCTTTCTGTTCAAGCTTATGCAAACCTCCAAATTTCTGTAGGATTCTATGAACACCTAGAGGATCAAGTGGCCAAAAAAGAAAATTACTGAAAACCCGCACAAGCGAGTGGATAACTGAACAAAATCAATTACGAGCTTTGGCAGAAGAAGGAAGAGTTATACGGGCATCCTTTTCGAATAAACTATAATTATACTGTTCTAATGAACGTTAACAGAAAATCCAAAGCCGTACATCTGGCCGGGTATTTATAGAATGACTGACATCTTAGTCCTGGACCACAATGTTTTTACATAATTAGATTCGGTTACGCAACTTTTCTATTACCGCAGATAATGAAGCCACGGGATTCGCCCACAACATTAGCATTGATTGATTGTACGGAAAATCGAGTTTATCTTAGGAAATTTCCCAAATTGACGTTACACGGGTCTGATAATGACGGCGAGCCATGCAGAACTGGAAAATGTGATTGATTGTCCCCGGAGACCAAGCAGGAAATAGGTTTCAGATGTTTCATTTCCTTTTTCGGGCAAACGCGGATGCGTCTCAGACAGTAATAAAAGTAAAATCGGAAATTGTCCCCTCGAATATACGTGAGGATTATACTAGGTGCTCCATGAGTATTGCCACTTGTTTGGAGCAGTGGGATTCCTCCTAATATTCCAAGGGAAATGATTCACACCTGTTAATTATTGCCAATCAGATGCTTGCATTTCGACATGTCGCTATGACAACAACTGGATACTTTTTTTGGAAATCAACCAATAAGCACCTAGCAGTAAGATCAATAACCGGAAATCTCCCTGGTTTAATCATAGAAATATATATTATATACTTATTCTTGAATGCTAATCCCGCCAATTTTCATGGCAAAAAGCATGCCGCGTATGCGACCCGTTTACGATGTGCGCATGCGCGTCATCAGTGTAGTTTGGGTAGATCGTTGCCAAGTTTGAAAATAATTTGGTGTTCCAATTCAGAGTTTATTCTTATGAGGCAATAAAACACAGTTGAAAGAGAGAAATTTGACAGCGCATTTAGGACTTTTTAAAACCGAAAAGAACCTTTTAGAGATAGATTACTCCGAATTTTAGGCCTATGCTACTGTAATTATAATGACCGTGCAACAGTGCTTTTTCATCAACAGGAAGACTTGTCACTAAGATCTGTCACCCATGATAACATATGCATCTTTGGTATGGTGGACAGAGATAACACAAAAAATAGCCGCGGCTGAGTTGAGCAAGGTACAAAGACTTGCATGCCTCAGCATAACGGGAGCTATGAACATTAGCAACATTAGCCATGGAAGCACTGTTGGACCTCCCACTGATTGACATAGCAATCATGGGAGAGGCAAGAATGGGACTCCTGAGGCAACAAAGTACGAGCAACAGATCGGATCACAACAAGATAAAGGAAATAGTGGGAGGCAACATTCTTGAAATGAAACGAACGGACCACATGACTCCTAGGTACTTCTCCAACATCAACTACGAGGCTATCTTGCAAGATCGAAGGGAATGGACAGACGACAATACCAAGGGAAAACCTGGAGAGAGGATCTGGTACACGGACGGATCCAAAACCAGAGAAAGAACTGGTACTGGAAAATACAGTGAGGGGAGGAACTCCCAAATAAGCGTCTCACTAGGAACAAACACCTCTGTACTTCATGCAGAGATGTACGCCATCTTGCAATGCGCGAAGAAATCAATATGAGGGAAATGCACAATGCACGGATCAAAATATGCACCGATAGCCAGGCGTCACTGAAGGCTCTTATGAACCCGAAAGTGACATCAAGACTGGTATGGGAATGCCGAGAAGAACTCAGTGTTCTCACAGAACTCAACAAATTAACTTTGATGTGGGTTCCAGGACACTGCGGTATCGAGGGCAATGAAAAAGCTGATGAGCTAGCTAGAAAGGGCTCATCAACTCCATATATTGGCCCAGAACCCGCACTCGGGATTAATAAATCCGACATTCGAGGATGCATTCGGGACTGGGTCTAGGGAAAACAAAAGGAGATGTGGCACGAAGCCCCCCTCATGCACCACGGGAAAACATACATTGAAGAACCGTCAAAACACAAAACTGAAGAACTACTCAAGCTGAGCAGGAATCAAGTTAGAACAAAAACGGGTCTTCTCACTGGTCACAGTCCAATGAGAAAACACCTGCACAAAATGGGTCTGTACAACGGAGAACTTTCATGCAGACAATGTGGTAAAGGGACAGAAACAGCCAAACATATACTGTCCGAATGCGAGGCATTAGACCGCAAGAGACAGGCAATTTTTGGGAAACCCAATTTAACTCCCGAAGAATACAACAGTCAACCGGCGAAGAACCTGTACAGACTGGTACAGGGGACCAGAGTTACGGAGTGGGTGCTGTAAAACCAACACGGAAAACACAAAAAGCCCAAGAGGCTGAGGTGTAGCTGGTGAAAGGACCAGCATCCGAGGAAGGAAAAAAAAAAGATCTGTCACTCTGGTCAGAGATCAGAGACGGTTTTTAGAATTTCAGATTTTCTCTTGTCGTTTTGTGTGGTGTTTGTTGTCGTTGATTATCATTCGTGAATTTGCATTAATCTTGTTCCTTTAAAGACAATTTCTAATAAAGCCGTTTCTTCCTACAAATAAACAATGATCTGTTTCGTGTTGTGTAAAGGAAAAATACCTGAAATAAATAATTTTTAGTAGATAATGAAATTCGTTATGTACCTATATTATTTTAGCTTGACAAAAAAGGCATGATTTTTGGTTATCGTTCTTAAAAAGAGACCCCAGCAGAACATATGAGTGAAAATATTGTAATTTGTTGCAGACATTTTCCTCATGAAGATTTGTGTGAAAACGACAATAGACTAATTTGAAACCTAGTGCAGGACCAATACTGTTTCTGCGTAAGCATGCATGGCGAGTGATACAACTTTCTGCCACACCGCTTAGATTTCCACAAAAAGTACTAAACATAAAAAGAATCGCCTCAGAAAATTAATGTCAATATGAAAGTGCATTTCTTTGATGGCAAGGAAAATGCTCCTGGCCTCACTTTTTCATGCACCCTCATTGTGGAAATTGTATTGAGGTGATACAACCAGAAATACTCGTAGAAATATAGCATGTTAATCTCTTCAAATGATTTAAATTAAATGCAGTTGCATATTTTGACATAAATCGTTCTAGAAAAAAAAACCTCGAGATTCCAAGCATTCAATTTTATAAATCCAATTTGAGTTGAAATTATTCATGATATTAGCTTTAGTAAATTTTCATAGTTTTTTGCACTTTCAATTTATTTTCCAATCCATCAGAGCTTCCTTGAAATTCGCAACGACGATTTGGGGTGGTTACGTAGGTTTTTGTTGGCTAACTACAACTGAAAAGTGAATGTGATACCAAAAATCAGTCGCTTCTGAGCGATAAATAATAATAATAACCGTTCTCGACTTTCTGATGGCCTTGGGATATTGGGATGGGATATTATTGATATTTGGGATCATAAATATGTGAAAATATTTATTCAAATCGGCTAAATACAAATAACAGATATATGTAAAATGAGGTTTCCAACCTTATTCTCCGAGATTCAGAATTAACATTTGTTAATCTTCACAAGTACCATGATATTTTACTAAAACCGGGCCTGTTACAAAAATCATTTATGACGCGCATGCGCGTTGCGGACTAGCCTGAACTTTTTACAACACTTTTGACATGGGGATTAGCATTCTAGAGTAAGTATATAATATATATTTCTATGGGTTTGACAGTTGTTTCCACTTCCTGCTCAGGATTTAGCCTCCTAAGTAACACTGTTAGTTTTGTGATAGCCTTCAGAAGAAAAAGATCACATAACAAGCACAGCTAGGATAAAAATGTTCTGCTGTTACAACATTCATAAAACCTCTATAAAGCTGCTATAAATCTATGAGTGCCTACTCTGAAGGTTTCAAATGCAAACATAAAACATTCTTGCCTTATTCACAGGATTCTTAATACCTCCTGAGGGTCATTATAAAACCAAATCTTGGGGCTGTTTCAAAACTGTATGTTAGCAAAAAACTCTATGACATCATAATGTCGACTTTGAAAGATGTTGGGTTAGAATATTTTCCATAAATACCAACAGTCAAAACGGTATCAATGAGTTAAATATGTTCATTTAATAACGGAAAGTACCGAAATATCCTCTGCGAATGACATTTTTTTGACAATCTGACATCGGATACGTGGTCAATCTGCAACGTGCCTCAATTACAACGGAAAATAAAAAAAAATGTTCTGACTGGTATTCTTCCTGAAATGACTGTACTATTTCTGACTGTAGATGTCATAAGTAACTTTCTGTTATATCTGTCTTGCCTTCACGGTACTAATTCTTGAGTAGATTCGTTTTGATTTCGAGAGCTCCATAAATCCTTTCTGATGAGTGGGTGACCACGAAACAGCTGTTAAAGGTTGGAACTCTCGGAATTAAAACTAAATATACTCTATTTTCACTTAGATTCTGCTTGTGTTCCTCATAACGTACTAGAAACTGCCTGTCAATTTGTAGACAAACCTTTACTTTGGATTCCTTGGTTCGTGTCAAATTAAGTTTCAACTAGTGACTGTAGATGTCATAAGTAACTTTCTGTTATATATATATATATATATATATATATATATATATATATATATATATATATATATATAGGGCTTTGCAGCAAAATCAAAGAGTACTCTTTAAAGTTTGTCCAAGCTTTCGGAAATTTAATAACTTATTTCCATCATCAGGGATACTACAATTAGCATGTGTAAGTAATATAAAAAATATATATGTACGGTTAACTTACATCTTTGTTGAGATTGTTAGACGCGATGTTATTCAACCATAAGTGCAAGATGAAAATTGATAGAAAACAAGTGAAATTGGAAAGATGTCATAAAATATTTAGATAAAACATCTTTCCAATTTCACTTGTTTTATATCAATTTTCATCTTGCACAATGTGCCACTTATGGTTGAATAACATCGCGTCTAACAATCTCAACAAAGATGTAAGTTAACCGTACATATATATTTTTTATATTACTTACACATGCTAATTGTAGTATCCCTGATGATGGAAATAAGTTATTAAATTTCCGAAAGCTTGGACAAACTTTAAAGCGTACTCTTTGATTTTGCTGCAAAGCCCCACTATTTACTAGTTCCATTCCTAACTAGTCAGCAACGACTACCCTTCCTCTATATATATATATATATATATTTTTTTTTGAAGGTCGGTTATTTAGTATCTTACATTTTGTTAACGCACTGTGGGTGAATTTATCATCATGGATGTAGCTGGAATTGTCACCAGGAAACCAGATGATTTAAGCAATTTTCTTGGTAATGTAAGAAATATGTTCTTTGAAAGTTAAATTTATATCAGATAATAATGGACTTGTCAATTATTCATAATACGTGATCCCATTATTATCTGAAGAGCAAACATGAAAACTCTAATTGACCCCGGTCGCTTTTAGGCCTTCTTACCAACTCTCAACGCCCTCAACTCATACAGAAACATACTCCCTCTCTCCTTAGGTCCGTAGAGACCCTACACATAACAATGTCATCTATCCCAAGCAAATTACACGCCTTAATTCGAAATTTGCAAGATATATAAGCAATATGATACCCTTCAATCTGCGATGGAGCTCTTGATAGACAATCTCGCAAGTCCTGGCGGGTAATCCAGTCGATACCAGACAACGTCCTTGTCGAGTCCTTTATTAAGATTTCAATAGTTAATGCCTGAAGATGATCCGGTAACGGCTCCATGAATATAAAAGTAGGAATGTATCCTTCCGGCGGCGTGCATAAGATATGACAGCGAAGGGAACAGTAAATCATCTCAACGATATCATTTTGTGGGAAACCGTAATGAGGGTTAGAATGCCACACTTTGGTATAGTAATGCGTCCGTATCATTCATGACGAAGGCGCTTGAGACTGCCTGTGATGAAATATAAATTGAACAATTGGCGGCAAGTTAGACACGAAGCCAATAAATTCAAAGTGAGATTTGATCCTAGGACCTACCGATTTGCAGTCGAATACGTTGTTACTACGAGTGAAAACGATATAGATCTTCAGTTTTCAGAACTGGCTGCTGCCATTTTTAATTCAGCCTTCTGTTAGTTTGGGAACGATGTACGCTTTTTATACACTTATAATTTATTTATTCCATTAAGACCATGTTCATGGTTATGAATATGTCAAAGAAATAAATCTTGTGAACAAAATAAAAGTAACATCCTTCGACCGCTGTTCAAAACGAATCCACTATAAAATTAGTATCGCAACATAGACAGTATATTACAAAAAGTAACTTGTGACATCTTCAGTCACTAGTTGAAACTAAGTTTGAAACGAACTGTAGAATCCAAAGTAGAACGATTATCTACTCATTGAAATGCAGCCAACAATTTTGATGAGTGGGTAACCACGAAACAGCTGTTGAAGGATGTTGGAGCTCTCGGAATCAAATCGAAAAATACTCCAATTTCAATTTAAAAACATATAGAGTGCGCGTCAAAATTATGGAACAAATTCATTATTTCTGAATATAAAAATATTTCGGAAAAATCCACGGACAGGTCGATTTTCTTTTCCGATGGGTCAATTTTTGAACCCCGCCCAAAGTATATAGTGTTATCCGCAACTGAGTAAAAATGACTTTGGAGATATTTTAAAATTGGACACCCAGTATATTTGGTTATGGATCGTCATTACGAATCCAGTGATACCAAGTTTGATGGGATTATGTCAAACGGCTGCGGAGATATAGCCAAAAAACTTCCTCGTATGTCTAATGAGTATGACTGCGAGACTCCACACGATTCAGAAGGTTAAAAGTCTCTGTCGCACTCATTGGGTATATGGAGAAGTTTTTTGGCATATCTCCGCAGCCGTTTGACATAATCCCATCAAACTTGGTATCACTGGATTTGTAATGACGATCCCTAACGAAATATGGATAAATATACTGGGTGTCCCATTTAAAAATATCACCAAAGTCGCTTTTCCTCAAATGCGGATAACCCTATATATTTTGGGTGAGGTTCAAAAATTGGCCCATCGGAAAAGTAAATCGACCTGTCCGAGGATTTTTCCGATATATCTTTATATTCAGAAATAATGAATTTGTTCCATAATTTAGCACTGTATACACAATATATCACAATGTATAAAATTTTAACTATCTTCGAAAAACTCACTTATATTATAGAATCTAGCGAGCAAGAAAAACTTCTTGGAATAACCATGGATAGTGATTTAACGTTTCATTGAAAAATACCATAGAAATATAATAATTATAATTTCTATGAAAAATACTCAATGTGCTCCAAGCTTGCTGAAAATACGTTTGCCATTCTAAACTTGAATAAGAAAGAAATTAATCACGTGAGCTAAAAACGTATTATTATTCACTTGTCACAATCCACCGAAATTGATAAAAAAATTGTACTACAGAAAATAAACATAAAAGAATTATTTATAATTTGCAATACCTACAGATAATAATCTTGTATAGAAACTTTCAAGAAACAGAGAGAAACTGTGATTGCAATACACACTTTCAAAATATCGTGGTTCATACTCAAAAATAGTTATTTATGTATCAAGTGAATTATATGGGCCTTAATTACCGATGGTTGAGTTTGCGTCCCAAGGGCATCTGACCCGAGGGACAGCAATTGCCTGAGGATATTAAGGCTCATTAATTCCCGTGGTACATACAGTGTGACCCATTTAAGATGGAAGCCCTTATAAAACCCTTATAAAACTTACATTTTTCAACCGATTAGAATTATTTTTTTTTGTTATGTAGATATTCAAAAAGTCTATTAGGACACCAAATTTCATAAATGAATCTCAATTTCCAGTGCCAACTAATCTTTCCAGATATTTGACCTAGTAAAATAAGATTAGTTAGCCCTGGAAAATGAGATATATTCATGAAATTTGGTGTCCTAATAGACTTTCTGAATATCAACCTACTGAAAAAAAAAAATCATTCCAATCGGTTGAAAAATGTACGCTTTATAAGGGTGCTTCCATCTTTAATGGGTCACACTGTAGCAAATTTTATGTTTGACCGATTGCAATAAAATTTTGTTCATTTTTAAAATGGAATAAATGTAACAATTCATTACCTTCCTGCTATATTTGAATCAGGTACCATTGATTATAGGAGTTTTGTTGTTGCTAGGTTGTTGCTATGTTACTTGTTTAAAAACAAAGCTTTGTTATCAAGCTGTGTTTGCGTTAAAAGCGTGTTTTCCACTACAAATATAATGGAGGGTGTTTTAAAAAAAGCTGAAATAGCAAGAAAATCATTGATTCCATCGAAAGGTGAAGCTAAAAAGAATACAAAATACATCTGGAGTGGCTGACACGGAAAAATGTTATGCCAAAAGATGCCACTGAAACTATATACTGGTATATTTCCTAGAACTGGTGAGGAATTTTCTGTTTTTCGGTAGATTTGGTAGTAATTGTGTTCATTTGTGGCAGTCAGAAACGTATAGTCCGAACTCTTTATGGACTAAATGGTCAATGCTAAATTCTATGGTGACTATACATGAGAAACGAGATATCACCAAGTTCAATGAAACGGAAGAGTGAGAGTTATAAGCCAAAAAAGTCTGCTGTTTTATCTCCTAAACTTGTCATCGGATTTCTAAAGAACGCTCCTAATGAAATTCATTTATTGCACAAGATACTTTCTTTTTATTTTCCATTTTATCTGTATTTATTTCCATTTTTTGTTTTGATTATGGATTATTTTGGAGGATGCAGATGTCAGGATCTTTTGAATATGAAGATATCGGATATACGAGGATACATTGAAAAATTATTAGCCTACTATAGAACCAAACAAAATTTCAATGTCAAAATATTTTATTACTCAACATATTCTCCTCTTAATTGGATACATTTATTACAGCGAACCTGCAACGTCTCTAGACCTTTCAAAAAAAATATTTCTTCTTGTTCTGCAAACCAGACCTCCACAGCTTTTATTACCTCCTCGTTGGAAGAAAATTTACGACCTTTTAAACTTTTTTCAGTTGAGGAAAGAGATGATAGTCGGACGGAGCCAAATCTGGTGAATAAGGGGGTGTTCTAGTAATTCAAACCCTAAATCACGAATTTTTTGCATGGCAACATGCATTGTGTGCAGGGGCGTTCTCCTGCAAAAACAAAACACCTTTGGATAGCTTTCCGCGTCTTTTCTCTTTAATTTTTTCCCGTAGAGTGGTCAGTAATGTCGAATAGTAATCTCCAGTTATTGTTCTTCCCTTATCCAAAAAATAAATCATGATTACTCCATGGCAATCCCAAAAAACTGAAGCAAGAACTTTTCCAGCAGATTTTTGGATACGAAACTTCTTAGGTCTTGGAGAACCGGACTGTCGCCATTCCATCGATTGTTGCTTTGTTTCTGGATGGTAGAAATGTACCCGAGTCTCATCAATAGTAACAATTCGGTTTAAGAAGTCTACATCGTTTTCAAATCGAGCACAGATCGAACGCGATGCTACTACCCTTGCACGCTTTTGGTCAACATTCAAACATTTGGGGATCCATTTTGCAGCAATTTTTCTCATGTCCAAATTGACGTGAACTATATGATGAACGCGTTCGTATGAAATATTCAGTGCTTCAGATATCCGTTTTAGCCCGATTCGACGGTCTGTTAAAATCATGTCATGAACTGCATCGATATTTTCGGGGACTGACACAGAAACTGGCCTTCTCGATCGGTCATCATCTTTAATGGAAAATTTATCTCTTTTGAAGCTTGCAGTCCAATGTTTCACGGTCGCATAAGAAGGACATTGATCACCAAGGGTATTAGGCATATCTTCGTAAATCTGCTTACCTCTTAACCCTTTTAAATACAGGTACTTGATGATGGTTCGATACTCCAATTTTTCGATTTTCATAATTTCGGTGGACATATTTTTTCTTTTAATTTATTGCGTAATAGTTATTGTTGGTTGCTATGGTAACGCAATATTTTGTTTATGCAGGGAACTGGTCTAGGCTAACTAGATATCAATACATTCTCGTATGTTCATTCCTTCAGAGCAAGGTTTTGTTATTGGCTGTCAGTTTGTGAACAATTATCTCATTAAGGTGGAGTTGAACTGAATGGAGTGAGTTTGGTGTACGGTTGAATATTATCCTGACCTAACCATCAGGATCCAGATTTTGTTCCTATGCCCTGTCGGTGATTATATCCAAACTTTATTTGCGTAGTTGATGAGAGTCCAGACACGATATGAGAGGGACGAATAAGTTGAATATGGTAATATGTTCACCAGAGTGAATTGAAAGTGAATGTAGTGAGTTCGGGGCACGGTTGAACAATTTCCTGGCGTGCATCTAGCATGTTTATTTGCATTGTAGATGATTAAATCAAAAGTTTGTTTTCGTTTTTGATGAAGGTATCCGTGAGGAACGTAGATCTGAACATCATTTTCGAATGCAATAAGTGTGAGAGAGACGATTATGTGGACTGGAATAAAGTTGATTTGAGCACGGGAAGCCAAACTATAGGCATAAGATGTCCGGAGGACTGCTCATTGCTAATATCCTATACAATAGGAAAAGTTGAGTCGAAAATCCATCAGGAAACAACTACTTTCCTGGCTAATGCCACGACGAACATTGAATTACATCTGATGAAATTTCCGTGCAGAGTTCCTACAAGGTTATCTCTGCAATTGCTTGGTTGCATGGGAATGTTCATCGAAACATTCGGACCACCTATATATCGATTTCGGAGTGTTGCTCCTCATCAGTATAGGGTAGGTCTAGCAGTCAATAACTAATGACTGCAACGAATGAATCGACAACCAAACCCATTTAAACTTTTCCTATTGTTTAGGATATTAGCAATGAGCATCTTATGCCTCTTGTCATAAGCTCCTTGTGACCTACGGTTTTCTTTTCCGTTTTATATACGGTCTTGACGATCGTGGTTCATGGGTACTACTTGGTTGGGCTTCCGACGCTGGGATGGCGCTAGCAGTTTGGAGTTAATCCACTGTGCGGGCGCGATCTCAGTTTCGGTCTTTAAATGGATTTGGTTGTCGATTCATTCGTTGCAGTCATTAGTTATTGACTGCTAGACCTACCCTATACTGATGAGGAGCAACACTCCGAAATCGATATATAGGTGGTCCGAATGTTTCGATGAACATTCCCATGCAACCAAGCAATTGCAGAGATAACCTTGTAGGAACACTGCACGGAAATTTCATCAGATGTAATTCAATGTTCGTCGTGTCATTAGCCAGGAAAGTAGTTGTTTTCTGATGGATTTTCGACCCAACTTTTCCTATTGTATAGGATATTAGCAATGAGCAGTCCTCCGGACATCTTATGCCTCTTGTCATGAGCTCATTGTGACCTACAGTTTTCTTTTCCGTTTTATATACGGTCTTGACGATCATGGTTTATGGGTATTACTTGGTTGGGCTTCCGGCGATGGGATGGCGCTCGCAGTTTGGAGTTAATCCACTGTGCGGGCGCGATCTCAGTTTCGGTCTTTAAATGGGTTTGGTTGTCGATTCATTCGTTGCAGTCATTAGTTATCGACTGCTAGACCTACCCTATACTGATGAGGAGCAACACTCCGAAATCGATATATAGGTGGTCCGAATGTTTCGATGAACATTCCCATGCAACCAAGCAATTGCAGAGATAACCTTGTAGGAACTGTGCACAGAAATTTCATCAGATGTATGTAATTCAATGTTCGTCGTGGCATTAGCCAGGAAAGTAGTTGTTTTCTGATGGATTTTCGACCCAACTTTTCCTATTGTATATGATATTAGCAATGAGCAAGTACTCCGGACATCTTATGCCTCTTGTCATAAGCATCATTCAACGAATCAAAAAAATAAAACTGCACATTTTTCTCCCTTAGTATAAGATGAAGAGTTGAGTTTGTCATCGATTACTATGCCAAGTAATTTCACGCTACGCCCAGTTGATATATCAGAATGTGATGATATTATTATTGTTTGATTTTTGTTCGTGTTCATTTTCAATTTGTGAACCATCTTTTAGCTTTTTCCAGAGTGTCTTCCGCTCGTTTGGATGTAGCCTGTAAGTTTCCATCAGCATTATTCAGATTTGTATCATCTGCAAAGAGTACGGTTGTCACTGGGAGCACATATTGATGAAGATCGTTTACATATAATATGAATCAGAATGGCCCCAGAACTGGTCCTTGTAGAACACTGTAGTTGAATTTTACAAAAGGTGATTGCACAGCGTTGACGAATTATATTGTGATCTATTGGTGAGGTATGATTCGGAAAATTGAAGGAGCACACCTCTCACACCATGATACTTCGTTTTCCAGTGAGATGTCAGGAGAAACACAGTCAAACGCCTTAATGGGGTCACATATAGTTACAAATGAGTGCTTACCCTTCTCAAGGCACTCCGCTGTATTTCTCATGACTCTCAAAATTGCTTTGGTTGTAGACTGATTTTTCCTTAAACAAAGGAGAAAATATGTTTCCAAATATTTTTAGTCAACCTATGTTTTATTTAGATTTCTAATAAATTCAACCTGCAAGAATTGATATTATTGATTTGGGCCTGTGGAAAACATTCGTTGATGATGAATGCAAGGGGATGTGCAATTATATCAGCATTTTTTTGACGATGTACAAGTTCAAATCATAAATATCTGGACAGCATGAGTTCTTTAGGGATTTTATAGTTTCGATTATTTCTTGTAGTATATTAGGTTAGGTTTGAACGTGAGTGAGTATCAGACCCTCCACTGCGGCCAACGGCCTATTGTGGCTCACCCTATGGTTATATTTCTCCCAGTATATCCAACCTCTTAACGAAATTGAGGAATGTATTGGGAGAACAACTTACTAGGTTTTCTGGCCTTAATGTCGTATGGCCAAGTATTGAAAATCTGGTTCTGGCCGCTGCTGGGCATGTACACAGAATGTGTTTAGCTGTTTCATCATTCTCCATACATAGCAAACATAGCAATCTGCATCTTGTGCAAGCCGGAATTTATACATGTGCTGTTTGAGTTTGCAGCGGCCAGTGAGCAAGCCTACTGTAACTCTTATATGCGCTCTACTGAATCCTGTTTTTTCCTTGCACAAGCAATACATGCTTTGGAATGAGCTAGGTCCGGTAGAATACGCCAGTACTCAAGCTGTAATTACATTCTTGGTAGTGCTATATGCTAAACCGATCACAGGTTCTGGTCCACTGAACAAAGTATCGGCCCCTCTTTTGCTAGGGCGTCCGCTATTTTGTTTTCTTCTAGGCCTGTGTGACCTGGTATTCAGACTAGTGTAACGTTGTTGCGTTGCTCTAGTCGGTTCAAGGTGTCTCTAAAGTTCCATACTGCTCTATATTTAAAGCAGTTGGATTCAATGATGGCATATACCTCTGCCTGAAATATCGTAGCTAGTTTACCCATACTGAATGAGCGTTTCACTATTAGGTTCATCCCATATATTCCGGCTCCAACGCCTTCCAAAGTTTTGGAACCTTCGATAAACTAATGTTCATTTGCCCTACATAGGTCGGTGTCATTCCGGACCCAGTCTTCTCAACAGACAACAGTGTAGGACGTGTGAAGGTTGATAGTTTCAGGCATGCTGTCTGAGGGCATTCCCAGAAGGTTGTAAGCTATTATGCCCTCCAGCATGCTGCTGCTTCTCATGACACATGCCTGCGGTAGACTAATGGCCGCTTGGTAGAGTCTGTAGGTTACCCATCTTGCCTCTCTCTCTAGAACTATGAGGAAAAGAAGTAATCAGAGGAAGGCTTCCATTGCTGCCGTTGGCGTAGCGCGAATGCTTTCAGTAATCTCAAAAATCAGTTGGTTTGTGACTTATGTCAGGTAGAGAGGAAATCAACTTGCTTGTTGTGCTACAAAAGTAATTATTGAAAGAATCTTTGGAAATTTGAGAAACTGTTTTAATGTTATCGCGTTTGAAATTTATAAGCTTCAACTGTCTTTATATATATTAAAAAAAATCTTATGAGCATTTCTTGCGTTTGATAGAAGATTTTTGTATGTTTTGTGAAGTGTAGTAGCATATGTTTTATTTCCTTCGAAAGCTACAGGAAAGAAGGATGATAGCTGCAATAAGTGAAATGAATGATGCTAGTCCTTTAGGTATCTTACCTTCGTCCCGTAAAATCCTTATCCGGGGATATCCTGACTGGCCAGTCTCCCAAAGTTGAGTGGAAGGATCTCCCCAATCGACTTTGATGAAAGTGGAAAACGAATATTGCATTGCAGGATAATCGGTTCAAAGATTGAAAAACAATAATGGAGAGGGAGAATCATTTGTTATTTCGTGGTAGAAAGCGTGCTTTCTCGTAGAGATTTTGTGATTTCGACCTCTATCGATAGCGTACGGGAAAATGATAGTGATCCTGAAGGGTTTAGACTCGTGCAAGAAAATGAATTTTACCCAGTGATCGAAATAAATGGTTGATTGACAGGTTTAATAGCTGGAAGGTCGCTTATAAAGAGATATGTACAATAAATGCATACAATAATTGCAGTAGAAACACAAACAAGGAAAGTTCAACGGAAGCTAAAAAGTATATATAGATAAGCTTTATTGTCTGAAATTTACATTCTGTCGACAAAGTACAATCAATTTCTATTTTTATTCATTTATTTATTACATGGAAAGAAATAACCATTTACAATACAATACAATATAAAACACTAAGAAAAATATGTAAAAACATAAAAAATTATAACTACCAATACCAGTTTTGCACAGTAACTATAGACAAAAACAAAACAAATTAAAATGAAATGAGCAACCAAATCTTGAACTACATAGTAGCTCTCTTCATTTGCCAAAGCGAAGATGGGAAAATATCTATAGCCCTTGAGTGAACATTTGCCTGTCGCAGTAATCTAATCATGCCTATGTTTGCACCATAATTCGATCGATGTGCAACCAAGGAAAATGTGCTATATTCACGTAGTGCCCTAGGAGGTACATATATTTTCACTTCTTCTAATAATTCAGGAGCATCTATCAGACCGTTCAAAATTTTATAAATAAAGGTGTCAACCCTTGCCTTCTATGGATCAGAGGACTCAAACTCATTACTGACATCATGTTGGTATAAGAGTAAGGAATATTCAGCCTGAAGGAGCAGTACATAAAAAAATACGGGGTTGAACTCTTTCACATTTTTCGATGTGGACTTGAGCATAAGGACACCAAATAATCGAAGCATATTCAAGATGAGATCTAACCAATGAAAGGAATAAGATTTTCACTGTACTCATATGAACAAAATCTCTAGAATGTCTCTTTATGAAAGCCAACTGCTTGAGTGCTCTATTACAGATGTACACAATATGCGAAGAAAATGAGAGGTTAGATTGGAAGATGACTCCAAGATCTTTGATCAAGGTAACTTTCTCAATGACAGTGTTATCAAAACTATAGTTGAAGGTTATCTCTTGCACTGTGCGATGGAAACTGATAACTTTACATTTAAAAAAAAAACATTCAAGCTCTTTTGGAGTACAAGACAATCATCTGGATTTTGTATGACATGATATATTTTGATATCATCGGCATATATGAGGGAATTACAATCGGATTTTCTTTGACAATGTCGTCGATACTGAACAGTAAAGGCCATAGGTGGGAGCCTTGTGGTACGCCCGAAGTGGCAGTGTATTCATTGGAAATGCACCCGTTCAACTTGAGACATAGGAGGCGATCTGATAAATACGTTTTCAACCAGTCCAGAAGAGAACCACGAATGCCAATATACGATAACTTTCGTTTCGATTATACATTTGTGGTATGTACATATTATAAAAAATTTAAATTCATCTTATACTTAAAACAATCACATTTTTGTATAAAAAGTCACACAGTAAAATATATAACAAATAAATTCGTACTATGTACACATTAAGAATTTACGAATAACACTTATATGTGCAATTGATTCAATCGTCTTCGTATCTATTATAGTTTTCCAGATCCCAATGGCAAGGATCAAATTTGAACCACCCTGTATGTTCAGATGTGTCTGTGTGAACATTTCAGTCATAAAGTTGGTCCAATCACTGAAACTATAGTCACAACTATAAGATCATCCGTCAGAAAATGCAAACGTGTTTCATTTTATTTCAAATGATCATGAATTTCCACAAAATAAACAGTCGTCAATCACGTTAGTGAACAATAATGTTGATTATCCAAGCGTTCATACTAAAGTGAGGACGCTTCACGAACATCTTTCAGCTGGTTCCTTATGGATGTTTACAAAAAGTGAGCAGAAACTGTATGTAAAGAATGAGTCTTATTATAAATATTCTGATATCCAACATATGTAACAGTTTCTCACAGTTTCAACAGGATAACATTCATGATAGTCGTTTTCAATCACCAACAATTTGTAGCCATACGGATCTATTTCTTTTTCACAGATTCAGCAATATTTTAATCAAATTCAAAATGGTACGAATGATGTCAAAATGATCGTTAAAGTTGATAGACAGTCGGTAGTTCTAAGAAGAAATTTTGGTTTTGTCTGCCTAGGTAAAATTATGTTACGTGAAGAATAGACTTGCTGTGGTGGGAGTTCATAATTATTCTCAACTGATTTAGACTAAACAATATCAAATTTTCATGATAATAAATGGTCGGAGACACGGGCAGTGCACTTTTGCTGATTATGTGGAATTTTCTCGATCGTTTCATGAGAGATATTCGGTATCGAGGAGTCCTTCTGTCAGATAGGGTCGTTTCAACCCCTGACGGGGTGCACTAAAGTAGTGTAGTTTTGTGTTGTGCCGATGGGGTGTGGTACTATATCTCCTCCACATGTGATTGCAATATGTGTTTTGAGCATTTTTCTTGCTGAACTTATAATAAATAAGAGTAAGACTGTACAGTATCTGTTAGATTTAATTCAATACCCGTCGTGGTCTTGCCAGGGGAGTAGTTGTTTTCTGACAGGTACTTGCCTTAATAAGCCTACTTAGTAGGTGTATATGGGAGTAAAGGGTTCATCATCGGTCGGCAACGATTGTTCGTCACTAAACGATCTCCCAAAGATTTCTGTTTTCTTCACAGTAATACTTTCATTATATTTACTTATTCAGCATACCGTATATAGGGTTTAATTTTTAGAAATTGCAGAAACTTTAATGTTATTCCTGCACTCTCCTTTCTCTACTTCTCAACAACTATCCAGAAAGTTCAGATTTTTTAAAAAAGTTTATCCACTAAGATGGTGTAATTATATGAATTTACTGCGTGCATTCGATTTTCAACTTAGAAAAAAACGTCGAAATCAAGCATCAATCATATTTTCGCATGAGCTATTAACAGGTGAAGTGGTCTCTCCAGTTATATCATCTCAAATGGAATTTCTTGTTCCGAGATCAGAGTCTAGATCAAATATCACTCCCAAGTGCAAAAGAGCTCAAAGAATTATTATGTCGAAAGCACCAATCAATGTGGCGTGTTGTAACGCTAACAAACTATTATCAAATAAATGTTATGTTATATTTTCAACTGTAATGAGTGTGAATTAAGGAATAAATCTCGAGTAATTAAGGAATTATGGATGAACTGTTTTTATGTTTTATTTTTGTCACCATGCAATCTCTTGTATATTCTTTTACTGATTCTACTACTATTTGTAATTCATTACCTATTCTTCAATATTACTTTGTAAATGGTTTCTGTTGGGCAATAAATGCTATATTACTATTATCATTATGAAAATGCAGTAAGAAGTTCGATAAAATATTTGAGGATTTTTTTTTATTCAGAAACAATGGAAATACGAGGATATATTGAAAAATGCTTAGCCTACTATAGAACCAAACAAATTTTCAATGTCAAAATATTTTATTACTCAACATATTCTCCTTTTAATTGGATACATTTATTACAGCAAACCTGCAACGTCTCTAGACCTTTCAAAAAAAATGTTTCTTCTTGCTCTGCAAACCAGACCTCCACAGCTTTTATTACCTCCTCGTTGGAAGAAAATTTACGAACTTTTAAACTTTTTTTCCGACGATGCCAAATCTAGTGAATGAGGGGGGATATTCTGGTAATTCAAACACTAAATCACGAATTTTTTGCATTCCTGCAAAAACAAAATACCTTTGGATAGCTTTCCGCGTCTTTTCTCTTTAATTTTTTCCCGTAGAGTGGTCAGTAATGTCGAATAGTAATCTCCAGTTATTGTTCTACCCTTATCCAAAAAATCAATCATGAATACTCCATGGCAATCCCAAAAAACTGAAACAAGAACTTTTCCAGCAGATTTTTGGAGATGAAACTTCTTAGGTCTTGGAAAACCGGAGTGTCGCCATTCCATCGATTGTTGCTTTGTTCTGGATCGTAGAAATGTACCTAAGTCTCATCCATAGTAACAATTCGGTTTAAGAAGTCTACATCGTTTTCAAATCGAGCACAGATCGAACGCGATGCTACTACCCTGCACGCTTTTGATCAACATTCAAACATTTGGGAATCTACTTTGCAGCAATTTTATGATGAACGCGTTCGTATGAAATATTCAGTGCTTCAGATATCCGTTTCAGCCTGATTCGACGGTTTGTTAAAATCATGTCATGAACTGCATCGATATTTTCGGGGACTGACACAGAAACTGGCCTTCCCGATCGGTCATCATCTTCAATGGAAAATTTACCTCTTTTGAAGCTTGCAGTCCAATTTTGCAAGGTCGCATACGAAGGACAATGATCAGCAAGGGTATTAAGCACATCGTCGTAAATCTGCTTACCTCTTAACCCTTTTAAATACAGGTACTTGATGACGGCTCGATACTCCAGTTTTTCGATTTTCACAATTTCGGTGGACTTATTTTCTCTTTTAATTTATTGCGTAACTCTGGTTTACTTTTCAGATGTCAAACTTTACACTGACACTTCTAATAAGTTATTGGTAGTTGCTATGGTAACGCAATTGCTATGGTAACGTGTTCTAGTAATTCAAACCCTAGATCACGAATTTTTTGCATAGCAACATGAGATTTGTGTGCAGGGGCGTTGTCCTGCAAAAGCAAAACACCCTTGGATAGCTTTCCGCGTCTTTTCACTTTAATTTTTCCTTTAGAGTGGTCAGTAATGTCGAATAGTATTCTCCAGTTATTGTTCTACCCTTATCCAAAAAATCAATCATGATTACTCCATGGCAATCCCAAAAAACTGAAGCAAGAACTATTCCAGCAGATTTTTTGACACGAAACTTCTTAGGTCTTGGAGAACCGGAGTGTCGCCATTCCATCGATTGTTGCTTTGTTTCTGGATCGTAGAAATGTACCCAAGTCTCATCCATAGTAACAATTCGGTTTAAGAAGTCTATATCGTGTTCAAATCGAGCACAGATCGAACGCGATGCTACTACCCTGCACGCTTTTGATCAACATTCAAACATTTGGGGATCTATTTTGCAGCAATTTTTCTCATGTCCAAATCGACGTGAAGTATATGATGAACGCGGTCGTATGAAATATTCAGTGCTTCAGATATCCGTTTCAGCCTAATTCGACGGTTTGTTAAAATCATGTCATGAACTGCATCGATATTTTCGGGGACTGACACAGAAACTGGCCTTCCCGATCGGTCATCATCTTCAATGGAAAATTTACCTCTTTTGAAGCTTGCTGTCCAATTTTGTAAGGTCGCATACGAAGGACAATGATCAGCAAGGGTATTAAGCACATCGTCGTAAATCTGCTTACCTCTTAACCCTTTTAAATACAGGTACTTGATGACGGCTCGATACTCCAGTTTTTCGATTTTCACAATTTCGGTGGACATATTTTCTCTTTTAATTTATTGCGTAACTCTGGTTTACTTTTCAGATGTCAAACTTTACACTAACACTTCTAATAAGTTATCGTTCGTTGCTATGGTAACGCAATATTTTGTTTGTGCAGGGAACTGGTCTAGGCTAACTAGATATCAATACATCCTCGTAATTGTTTTGCTCAAAAATAAAGGGGTGATTAACGTGTTTCAAGATAGGAATGTGGGGAGTTTAGTTGTGTAGCCGAATGCATCTGAGTCTAGAAAGAACGAATCTGCTAGTCGAAATTCTAATTAGGAGAGAAATTTGATGGACAAAGACATTTGGAATTTCTTAGGGCGTGGTTAAGGTGTTTCAAAACGATCATAGTTTAGATAGGAATGTGGGGAGTTTAGCTGTATCACCGAGTGCATTTTGAGAGTTCATCTTAGGCTAACAAGAACGAATTTGTGAGTCAAGATTCCAATTAGGAGAGAGATTTGATGGACAAACACAATTGAAGTTTCATGTTGGTGAGTTGCCTGCTTTTAGAAACGGTAATATAACACTAGAGCAATCTACTATTTTCTTCATGAGACGTTGGGTATTTTATTCGACAAACTTGAAAAATTTTCGCTTATTTGCACATACGAAGTGTATGAACTCTTTCGATGAAATCTACATTACGGTTTATTTCCCTTTACGAAAGGTGTCATTTTCTACTTTAAATATTTTTCACGTTTATGATACTTCTCATTGGAATATTTTCCATAAGTTTATCTTATTCATTAAATCTGTTGATTTGAGTAAAGGCTTATTATCTAAGATCACCACTACAGAGAGATTTCAGCATCATATCTGTCTTTTGGTGCAGTCGGCAGAATATTTTTTGACGTTTGAAAAACAAAAAGAGCCAGTTAATTAAGCCTTACGAAAACAGATATATGGTATCCCCTAGCTAGTAACAATGTTCTAGCTATGTTATGTCACACCAATAACCAATAGTCTCCATCAACAATAGTAAACTACTAGTAGTTTGATAGTTTTCCATACATTAATCGATGTGTTTTCCGGAGGGACCCCTGTATAGTGGTATAAGACTGAATCCTCGGGGTCATCACAATGACCCAATCACGAGATCATATTACGACACACCTCCACAAAAAAGGTTCCGATATCAACCAAAGTCTTTTCATCTTTCAATATATGGAAGAAGTAGCACCAACTCTGCCGGAGTCCACAATTTGGACAGCGTAAAGAATTCACAAGATAAATATTCGTTTCTAAGCTCCAAAAAGGACGTAGTTTATCCTAATTCGGTGCACTCTCCTGAAAATTAGGTTTGCTCGAAGAATTCTTGAAGCTTTGAATCCAACACTCGCTTTTTTTGGTGTCTACTCTGAGGATTTTATTACCCTGCAAACTAATGGAGCAATGACCAGAGCCGGACTAGCAACAATCTAGCATTGAGGGCCTATAATTTCACTTCTTAAACCCAATTACTCGCTATCACAAAATACGATATGCCGCCGGGTAAACCAGACCTATTGCAACTTCCTATAGTGTGGATATATTTAAAAGTAGCGATCTGCAATTTGGTAGTGGAGACCAAGGATGGTAGGCCAGATTTCTTTAATTTTTTAATAATTCTCTTTGAACAAAATGACTATACCTGATTCTTATATACATTGTGACCATTTGAGTGTACAACATATAGGAATTTTTTATATTATTTGCACAACCAAAATACAAATATTTCCGAAAGTTGGTGCATGTTCGATCATCATATTAGTTGCACTTTTTGTTTTGCTCCATTCATTTCCGCAATTATTTTAGTAGGATTTCATGTTAGCCGAATAATTCGTATAGGTTTTTAATTAACATTTGAAATAAAAAGAAATCACTTCATGTAAGAATTTTTTCAATATGCCTGTATAATGTTTCACCTTGTCAAAAAAGTTGCGTTCAATATCGTTGCAAGAAACATGAAGTTTGTGATTCCCTAAGAAAATGAGAATCTGAATAAATTTCATAAAGGGCTTCAATTTGAACAAAGTTGTGTGCAATTAATTTGATGGTAATTGATGAAAGTGTTGGTCGTGAATATAAAAGAAAATGGGAAATAATTGATGTTTAATTAAACAATCAGGTCTATGAAAAAAATGCACGAGACAAACAAGTTGAGGAATAGAATACGAATTCTGAATAATATTTTTATTTCACAAAAGTAAACCATCTGGAAATGTTGGGTATTTTATATATTATTTCTTTGTGAATGTTCATTTACTATTATCTGTTATGTATGTGAATTTATTTTTGGTTTTAATAATATATGATATGAAATATATTGATTTTTAATTTTTTTTTTCAATCTATTTAGTTTTTGGCAATTTTTGTTAATAGATTTGTAGAAATGGTTTGTTATGATTTGTTGAATATGTTTCTTGTGCGTAAATTTGTATTTTTATATAAGATGTTATATAGAATTTGCAGATCTTCCCGGCTTTCGAAAACTTCGCCTGTTTACCTTCTTTCTTTATTACCTGTTTATTTTTCTAGCACAGTGGGTTCCACAGAGACATGAAACAGTCTCTCTCTCTCTCAGGATGGTTGCAGCTTGGGCCTCTTCTTGATGTTATAATTATAAAACTTTTATCGTGCAAGATGTCAAAAACTCCAAATATTAAATGTAGAAAATCAAACCAAATAAATAAAATTTAAGTTCAGAATCTAATATTAACCCTATTCTAAATGCTAAAACTATCTTATCCTAACAGAATTATTTTTTATGTTCTCAAAGTTTTAATTTTTGATAAAGTTACTCTAAAGTTATCTAATTATTAAAAGTTAAAACCATTTATTTAACTTGCTCTGTGTATGTGTTTGTTAGATGGGTGCAAATCTTGCAAGCTGAATTAGAACCACTTCCTATTATCCTATTGAATTTAAATTCTACATGTTTGGTTGAGTTCCGATGACAATACATTAATGTCAAAAAAATTGTCCCCCCTGCTCCCTGAAAGCTTGATAGAGAACGCGTAGTGTTTCGGAAGTTTTCTTGACGGATTTGGACATAAAAAATTACAGCAAAAAAAATTAGGTAGGGGTGGCTCGCCCTCTCCTCTTGTCGAAAAAAGTTGGAAAACGCGCGAAATTAAAATCAGAAAAATCCGTAAAAATAGTGAAAAATATCTGACCGTCGAATATTATGGTTTAAAAAAAATTCTCCTTCCATGTCCCCCCTCAAAAGCTAGATAAAGAACGTAAAAGGATTCGGAAAATGTTTCAACAGTTTCATGAAAAACATTGATGAAAAAAATCGATCGGGGGCCCCCCTTTCCTGTAACAAAAATAATTTGGAAAAGTCGTGAAATGGAAATCGAATATAGTGAAAATTATCTGACCATTGAATAAAACGGTGTCAAAAAACTGTATCCCTCTTTCCCCCTCGAAAGCTAAATAGACAACGCGTAGAAATTCGGAAAAATTCCCAACGGTAAATTAACAGCCAAGCGACTTCCAAACAATTGTTCTATATCTATCTATCTATCTATAAAAATATAAATAGAAAAGTTATTGGGTATAGCCCTCAAATTGTTGTGCAACCGTAGACACGTGTTTCGAGCTTAAGCTCTCATCAGTACGGTAAAATCAAGTGCGAAGATGTACAACACTTGGATGTAAAAATAGAAACAAAGGAAGTCAACAACGGGAAGCCAACCACACATTTGTGGCTTCGGTTAGAAGACCTTGAGATTTCAAGGCAACAACTAACGTCGCCACGGAGGCAGCTATAGCTACCTGCGTGACAATCCTACCCAGGAACATATAAATCGGGATGGATTTATCGAGGGGCAATATATAAAAATATAAATAGAAAAGTTATTGGGTATGGCCCTCAATGTTTCTATTTTTACATCCAAGTGTTGTACATCTTCGCACTTGATTTTACCGTACTGATGAGAGCTTAAGCTCGAAACACGTGTCTACGGTTGCACAACAATTTGAGGGCTATACCCAATAATATATTGCCCCTCGATAAATCCATCCAGATTTATCTATCTATATCTATCTATTTTTCAAATAACTGTACATATTGAATAATTAAATCTGTCTAGTCACTTTTCCTGTAAATTTCTTAATTTTTTATGTTTGTATATGCCTTTAGAGTTTCTAACTTTCCAATCTGTCGTCTATCATTTCAAATTTTTCACTGACATACAGTATGATTTCTTAGAAGTGAGTTTTGAACTGTCAACAAAATGATTAATTTTGGTATTTTTCAAATTTCTGATATCCAAATTGTTCCAAACTGTTTATTTATTATTGCTAATGTTATTTTCTAATTCTTTCAGAATTTTTGTGTTGATTTCACTGCTTGTAACGCTGTGCAATTTCAAGAATTCCAACTCTGCTAAACATCCTTGTATCTTTGGTATTTTCTTTACTGTACAGGATGTTAATATTAAGATTGTCCGATTCAGGTAGAGTATTCATTTTGTTTTCAATTCACTTTTTCATTGATTACTTTATTCTGAATTTGAGAATATTCAATATAACAAATTGTTTTAATGATAATAATAGTTTATTCACTAAAGTAAAGATACAGAGTTGACATCAACGCATACATCATGGTTATGAATGAAGAATATACCACGAAGCAGTTAATACTGCTTGTTGACGTATTCAACAGAGGTTCATATGTAAACTATGTGTAAAATATGTTATGAACCAATGTAAGGATATTAAAATATAAATAGAGAATTAATACAGGATGTGATAATATCACAATCAAATAGAACAAAGAAAAAATCTATATACCATACTTTACCTACTTATATACAAATTTAGCGTCTACTGATATTGAAAATGAAATAAAATATACCTATGTAAAGATTTAAAAGTGTTTAAATGTTAAAATATTAAAAATTTCAGATATTTGTTGAAGTGCTTATATTTAAAAATGTAGATGTAGATATGATTCAGAAAAAAAGAGTTATTTTTTTGAAATATACACAATGCAGATAAAATATGAAAAAAGTATACATAAAATATAGACATATAAAGTTGAAATATTTAAAAAGTAAAGTAGTTTTGAATTATTATATTTCTGTTATTTTATGTTTCTATTATTTCATAAATTTTTTATCTATCTAGATACTGAAAATATGGCGTCGGTCGTTAATTTCACACCCTCATAACATTATAGAAAATCTGAGAAAAATATTATATCTACAAAGTTTCTACATTATCTGGAATGTGAGGATCAATAAGAAGTCAATTTTTCTTCCGCCTTTTCATGGGTGATATTTCTTGAAGGGTTGGACTAAGAATTTTTGTTCATAGAATAAACTCCTCAACACTGACAACAATGATCCTCTGCATGAATTTAGCAACACCCTGTAAATTCCCCTTTTCCCTTGTTCCAAATTGAAATGGAAGGGACTTAGGGCGATCTTGAGATAATTGAAATACAGTGCATGCCCACTGTGGAGGTGGAGCAGTTAGGCATACTTCTTGGAGTAGATGGCCGCGTATGTATAAAGTTTGAGGAGTATTTCAGCTGGAGCCGGTCCTGCAGATCTGACCGCAGCATTGTTCTCTGCTGTGGTCACTTGAATGCATGAGTCACCCCGTTTCGAAGCACGTAGGATGCGTCAGAATTGTTGTGAGCTGAGGATGTATCATTATATAAAAACACCCAGTTTCCTCTAGACTGTACCATCCCTTTATGGCGAGAGGTAGATGGCTATACATGAGCAAATCTTTGAACTTGTGGACATTTCGGTAAACCACAGGTGATGTGTTCGAATTATTTAACAAATGGATTTGAGACTTTGCCAGTTGGCATATTTTCACTAGGAGCATTATATAATTCTAACTAAAATTGAGAGTATATTTTCTGTTGTCTGGACTTTGCCACATGGTGATGGAAAGTTTGCCAACTATTTAGTGGCCCAATAATAATAATTCAAGCAATATGGCGTATGTCACTAGTGTTTTCAATTGTTTTGGAAAATTAATAGTTGCCATCAGTGAAAATGTCAACGGCATCAGAATATTTGAAGCTGAATAAGTGCGTGCATGAGTGAGATTGAGACAGAATGTTAATTATTTTGTTTGAAGTTGCTGTCGTTTGTTTTGAAAATCGAGCGTTTTGGTAAAATTTCAAATGGATGTTTCACAGTCGTACTGCTCGTTGAACTTCAGAAAACATCGAAATAGCATTAATTAGGGCTAGCAATTAACCATCCTGTGTATTTTTCCAAAACGTAATATCTACGGAAATATTGAAGTAGTTTTTTATGCTAATTAAATTTATTCGAGAAATGATAAAATAATAAAGCTATCAAGAATAGTATCCTCGAAGGAACATTTTAATATTTGGGTATCGTTTTCTCAATATTTGGAATTAATTTAAAACGTACCACAAGTGAGCGAAATACATTAAAGGTAACGAATTGTTTCACATTCCAATTCAGTAATATCTCGAAAGATATACCAAATTTTGGAATGAAGGAATCTACGAGATCAAATCATAATAAATGCAGTTGTTTCTCCTATTACAGAGCATGAAATTTTAGATATCACGAACATGGGAAATAAAAAAAGTGCAGGGGAGGACCAAATCAGTGTCGAAAACGAAGGCAAAATGATAGCAATACTATTAGTTTACTTGATCAATTTAACAGTGCAAACTGGAATATTTCCAGAGGAATTGGAGAAAGGTAAAATCATTTCCATTCTTGAAAAATCAGATAGACTAACTCTGAGAGTTATAGACAAATATCTATATTGAATGCCATCTCAAAAGTATATGAACGAGCTTACTACAACTTCTTTGACCAATACAAAGTTTTATATCCTCAACAATTTGGCTTCTGATAAGGAAGGTCAGCAGAAGAGACAGTATGTGATTTCTTTGATTATGTATACAAGCATCGTTACTCTGTTGAATAATTCATTTCTGATAATAGCATCTCTCTGTGAATGCATCATTCGTGTCGGACCATTTTATATATGTCAGTTATGTAGAATCATTTAAATATGTTAACTGAAGATTTTTTTAAAATTTTATCTTTAGTACTGATTCTTTTTTGACGTGTATACCCATCTAATAACGACTCCAGGAATTTGGAAATGCTAATGAAGTTCTGAGTCTTACCAAAATCTCCAGATTTCTGGAGGAATTAAATGTATAACCATTCATACCAAAATTACGAACAAATATTTTGAAAACTGTTAGAAGTTATAATGGGACAGTTTTTTCACAAACATTTTCCGATATTCAAAACAAATAACAAATCAACTCCTAACAAAAGTATCTTATGATCCAATTCCCCATTGAGCCTTTGAAGAACACGCAACAAGCTTAAGAAGGGGTTTACCTTCTGAAAAAGGTCAAAGTAAATTTGCGGTGAAAAGGGGGAAGTAGGAATCCCGAGTGATGGAGGCAGAGTGATAATAAAGTTAGGGTTTTTTCAAAATATGTTTCAGATGCAGTACAATGTCCAGCGTGGTCTAAGCTGGGGAAGTAGTTGATTTCTGTTGATTTTTTTCGTAGGCATTTTGGTGACAGGAATATATAAATGTCAATTTTGACTTTTCAATAATTAGGTGAAAATTAATTTAGTTGAATCAAGGAAAAAATGCTAGGATCATGCAAAAAACGCTATAACCATCACGAACGTTAAGCACTACCGATCTCAGACAATTGTTCGCTACGATATTGAAAATTACAATAAGTGTCACAATCACAATACAAGAGCAAACTAAATTCTAACGGTAGCCCCCTCCCCCCTCCCTTCTCTCTGACACTCATTTCGGGATAATTAGGCCCTTTGTGTATTAGTCTAAGAACTAAGGGACCAAAACTGCAAGAGTTTTATAAAAGCTGATATTTTGATATTGGGTCATGAATAGGTTGAATATCAATAGCCTGCCGTCAGTCAGCCAGTTTTTGGGACAACTGGTGTGGTGGTGGTTCCAAACTTGTAAAAAAACACGTATGTCGCAACTGTTTTATGAAATATCTGAAAATTTGTCTGTGGATAGCTCGGCAACCAACAAACTGTGTGGACATAGTCAGTCAGCACCATATTGGAACACGACGCGTCAGCGGTCCGGTAAACCCGTTAAAAAAAATGGGTTCCTGGAAGGGTTTTATAAAATCTGAAAATTAGTCTGTGGATAGCAAGACAACTAACAAACTGTGTGGACATAGTCAGTCACCACCATATTGGAACACGACGCGTCAGCGGTCCGGTAAACCCGTCAAAAAAAATGGGTTCGTAAAAGAGTTTTATAAAATATGAAAATTTTCGTGTAAGTAGTTCATATTACCTAAAATAAGACTAACATAATCAGTCAAAAGTTTCATGGAACAAATGCCGTCAGCAGGCAATAGAAAGGCGCGCCGCGCGCGTCTGATTTATATAGCGCGCTCGACCGCAAAATGGTTTTATATTCAGAAATATTTTGAATATTTTGAAAATTTTGAAAAATTGTCGCTGCAGTTGGAAATCAATTTCAGATTAGAATAATGTCCCTGATATTTTATTATATCAAATCAAGTAGGTAATGGACATCTGATGTCACGTATAATAATTGACATGGAGGTTTAATTGACATTTCATACGATGAAACTGAGAACTTGGCGTTGTTACCTAGCAACAATATTTCTGCAACGATATGTTTTAATCTTGAAGCTTTTGCACGCTTTTCAGTGCGTTCGACATGACTTATGAAGCAGGTTTAATAAAAATTAATTAACACTAATGCTCCAGTTCACTTACAAATGCACTCATTTATTCTGAAAAATCTAATTTTTTTTGTTGAGCCACACTTAATGTATTTTAGAGGGTACATTTACTTTCAGCCTTGAATTGAAGAAAGTATTCTATCAACAGAGTTTTTTTCTGGGACACCCCGTATATTACTCTACATGTTAATAAGAACCATCACTATGTCGGAGTACAGGGGTGCCGGGTG
Source organism: Chrysolina oricalcia (assembly GCA_944452925.2). Taxonomy (NCBI): domain Eukaryota; kingdom Metazoa; phylum Arthropoda; class Insecta; order Coleoptera; family Chrysomelidae; genus Chrysolina; species Chrysolina oricalcia. The sequence continues at coordinate 52,464,235 of OX101821.2, forward strand.
AGTTGTTGTAATCAAACGGACACAGCAGCTAATAAGTAACTATAATGATATATTTACACATGTTACATAATAAAAACACTCAACAATTAAAGTATATATAGTTGCTAAAGAATGACTATCAAGCTCGACCAGATACATGATAGTCGAGGAGCTCGAAAAACGGAAAACATCGCGACTTGTAAACTAAACAAACCAATTATCTTTTCTCATCTTTTGAACTCCATCATTTCATTGCAGGTCAGAAATAAAGAAAAACCCAGCCTACGTCATTCCAAATTTCCAAATTTTCCGGCTAACGGAAGCGTCGTCATAAAACTAATTGCTGGCTGGCAAGATTCGCTTCGTTGGTAATCCGAAGGACAATTGAATATAAGAAGGAAAAGGAAATAAATATGAAATATTTAGAAATGTGAAGGATTATTTTCTTCGGAAAATTGTTGAAACCCATACAACTAATTTACTTTTCACTTTAATGAAACGAAAGAAACGAAAAAAACACAATTTTAGTCTTATTTCCACTAGTTTTTTATATTCACGACCGGTTTCGGGCTTTATCCCATTATCAAGTATAAAAACTAACTAGTACAATTGTACTCTAAACCTAGTTATATAGGGAGTTTGCAGGTAAACTGGATGGAGGTTTTCAATTTAATATCTACCGGAAAAACACCTTCACGGACTGTACAATTCCCTTTGATTCTTTCAGTCCGATGTCTCATAAATTATCCGCCTTTAGATCAATGATACACAGAGCTTTCGCAATCCCTTTACCTGATAAGAATTTCCAGGATGAACTAAACATCATTAAACAAATTGCGGTAAACAATCAAGTACCAGTTTCTTTAATAGAGAAATTAATATCAGGTAAAACTCATAAAACGGTTATGAATGAACTATACCCAAATATCGAAGAATACAATACACGTAAATATGGTAGCATTAATTACTCAGGTAAAATTTCAGAAAACATTCAAAATTATTTTTCTAAATTCAAAATAACAACAGCTTTCATAAGTAATAATAATTTAGGCAGAATTCTGTTCAATGCAAAACCTAAACGAGATAGAATGAAAAAATCAGGGATATATAGATTAGAATGCGGGGAATGCTCGGCAGTATATACAGGCCAGACCGGTAGAAATTTTGACGTAAGGCTCCGTGAACACGTCTGTTTCGACAAAAAAATCCACAATGTACGAACATCTACAAGAATCCAAACACAAGATAGATAAAGATAATCTCAAAATCCTACACACATGTAATAAAGGAAACAAAATGAATCTGTTGGAAGCCATGGTAATCAATAAATCAATTAAAAACCCGAAATATAGAACCCTCAACGAGCAACTCGATTTATGTAGGTCTCCACTTTTGAACTTGTGATTTTGACAACCCAGGTAATTTCCATAACCTCCAGTATTGAATTTATATCGTTTCACCCATGTTCATTTAATTTCATTTATTTTCATTTAAAAACCTCTTCATCCAGTTAGTGGAAATAAGACAAGAATTGTGTTTCTTTCGTTTCATTAGTGATAATGAATTTCCACAAAATAAACAAGTCATCAATTACACAAATTAATTTACTTTTGTTACTCATTATTCTTCAATAATTTCTTCAAACTTTCGAAAAACTAGTTTTAGTTACTGTTACGAGACAGTTTTTCAAGCAGTCCCTGTAAGTATGTTCATTCCATCAACCGCATTTCCTGTACATTGAACGAGTACATTAAATGGTTGTCTTTTAATCGGATAATGTGTTTGTCGATTATTTAGGAACGAAATTAGCATAATCCTGTTGATTGATTCATACGAGTCGAACAAACAAAGGGAGTAGATGGAAAATAGCATTAATTCATTCTCTCCCCGTTCACTGAAGCTAGAATCAAACATTTGAATCACAATTATCATTGGCTTTACATCATTATGGAACAGAACTATCTAAACGATCGATTTCATATCAAATAACGCGAATTAACAATTCAATCACTGAGGAATTATTGTTTATGTCAGCAGTGAAAAAAAAAATTCTATTAGTATGGACATGGTTTCAGATCCGGAAAATCAACAAGTACTGCACTTTATCAGTTTTATAATGATTATTTCACCTGTATAGATAATATAGGTGTTTTTTGTGACCTAATCCGCGCTTATGACTGTATGTGGACGACAAAATATCACTTCCCTAACTTTTTAATTATTGTATTAGGGGTGTTTGTTTGGACTGGATAGAATAATTTGAGCAAGGCTCCAATATGTGTCAATTTATCACCAGAAACAAGATTCAGTCCGATCTGTACTCTCGTCGCGAATTCAAATTGATCTAGGTATCCCACTGGGCTTAGTTCTGGGCACAATCCTTTTTATATTATATGTCAATGTGATAGGTAATATCCTATCAGGTATAAAATTCAAGATATGCGGACGACACACCTCTTTTACTCTCTGGTAGAGATAACGTCAGTCTAAAGGAAAACTGTGATAGTACTCTACATAAACTGAGTCAATGTTTCCAAGATCACTATCTATACACTGCATCTTCACATAGCCCAAAAGTCACTGGAACGTATTGAAATATTTCACAACAATGCAGTTATTGACTTCCATGAAAATGAAAGGTTTTTGGGTCTCATTACTGGAAGAAGCATTGCACTCTGCTATGTGCCAACTTGCATATCTGCAATATGTTCATAAATGTAAAATCCATATTGGAAAAGAATCAACTATTCCATACATTTGCATCGTACTGTATATGTTAGAGGTCTTTGCTATCTGAATAACTTTGTTGATGTTAGTTTTTAGCTAATTTGACTAATAAGTGCAGTGCAATTAGTGAAAGATATTTATTTCTTCGGTTTTTTCATACATAAAAATAGGAGTTTCTATTGTTACAATTGACAAATAATATTTAGTTCATAATGGATGTATTAAAAAATGCTCGCAAGCACGCTAAGGCCTCGATTTTACGACATTTCAATTGGTTGGATAATAATTTTGATAATCAAACAGACAATTCTGTTGTAGAAGCCAGAGAGAAAAATTTACAGGAGAGTTTTTCTAAATATTCCGATATTCAAGATCAAATCAAGGTTTTAGACGTGAACAACACTGATATCGAGGACAGAAGTGTTGTGGAAAATCATTTCTAACAAATAGTTGCAAAAATTCAAAGGAAAATTAATTCTTTCAAAACCCCGCCAGTTTCATCAGCTAATAATAGTATTGTTAGTAATCAAGGTTTGAATTGTAACAACCTGGGGGTAATACTACCTCAAATTTTCATTTCTCCATTTACAGGGGATTACCAGAAGTGGGTTCCTTTTTATCAGTTGTTTACTTCATTGATAAAGGAAAATGTACATTTAACGGATATCCAAAAATTCATTTATTTGAAATCGTACCTTCGAGGAGAAACTTTAATTTTGGAACTTGCCAGTGACAATTTTCGAGTTGCTCTTGAAACACTTGAAGCAAGATATGATAACAATTTAGCTATCATAAATTCGCATTTGAATGTGATAATTGATTTTCCTACTATAACAAAAGGTACGGCTCAAAATTTGAGAGATTTCACAGTAAATATAAAAAATACCAAAAAGAAAACAAACCAGTTTGGCAATAAAAATTAACCTGTGCTCCTTGAAATTTGTCAAAGTCAATTAACTCGGGAACTCTTCTATCTTGGGAATACTTTGAATTATCTTCTGCTGGATACCTGGCTGACGTTCTCACAATACCACTCCCAAGCGTAGGGTTACTCGAAAATCCGGCTCGAAGGAAAATGGAAAGAATTGTTAGGTCTACACCTATTACAAATCATTCCAAGTAGCAAGACGATATTATATTCTCCGTTGTCGTTTGGATACGTGGTTGCCATGACAAAGTGGTATTACCGGCTCGAAAGGAAGGAACTGCGTGTTATCGAGGCATACGTCCCTTATTGGTCCTAATACTGCAGGAAAAAAGAGTTTCATACGGCGAGTGAAATTTTATTAGACTATTTCACGAAGCATTGAAATTATGTATTATGAACATGAACAATCAATTCATCATAACCATAATCAATTAACTATAATCACAAAAAATATAATATAACTATCAATAATTTATTATATAGTTACAATGCGACTTATTTTGACGTTTTGTCATCTATGGTTAGATCGTTGAAAACACCAACGCTGACAGACCAATCAGAATTGAGAGACAGCTGGTGTTTTCACGATGATACAAGTTGTCTTTGATTTGTGATTGGTCAGATTACGTGAATTTCTCGAGAAGAGTGGAATAGTCAAGGGTAATATAACAAGACCTTGATAAATAGTCGACTATTTTTATTGCATCTAAATTTCGACTGTATTTTATAATAATTTAACGAGACATTATTTTGGCATTGATAATCTTATGAGAGCCCGAGAGCGAAGCTCGAGGGCTTTCATCTCTGATTATTAATGCCAAAATAATGTCTAGTAAAATTAATAAATACAAGAGTAATTTAGCAGCAATAAAATAGTCGACAATTAATCAAGGTCGTGTTATATTTGTGAAGATTATTTCTTGAATCTACTTCTTTATATCAGTCATATGAATGAATGAAAATTAAACAATTTGGAATAATTTATTCAAAATATCAAGAACAAAGCACAAAATCTAAACAAAAACAGTGCCATCTTTATAATTTATCAATTGAAATTAAAAACACAATTATTGTATGTGACATTTCCACCATGCGTAATTTGTGACATTTGTTCAGCTTTTGAAGAACTTGCAGTATTAACCGTAGAAGGTCCACATTCATTCTCTTATACAGCTTCAACACGATTGATTTTATTTGACGTTTAATATGTATTTATTTAGAGTACTGTCAGATGCTCAGGCTCCTTGATATGAGTATCATGCTGAATAGTCGGTGACTATTGTGCATCGTGTAAATAGTCGCTAATAGAGCGTGTTGATTGGTCCTGTCAAACAGGAAACAAACGTATGATTGGTTGATGACTGATATTTAATAGACGAAAGAAATAATCAATGTAATACACCTTGAAATTGAACTGTCAGCTTTATTAATAGCCTTCTACTCGTTTCTTAAATCTGAAGCATGGAAATCCTTTTTGGGGTTCTACCAACCAAGCTGTATTCCTCCTTCAAAAACGAGCTCTGAGATTCATATTAAAAATAAAAATGAGAGAATTATGATGACCAGTTTTTTTTTCGACCACACGATTTTGACTGAATATGAAATTTTCATTTTACAAACTGTATATTTGCTTCATAAATATAGACAAAGGTTCATGAACGTCAACAGGGAAAGGCAACTCGCAATGAAAAACAACTTTCCCTTTCTTTTTCTGTGTTATTTCTTACGAGTCAGTCACCAATTTAAAGAAGTAAACAAATTCACAACCACTTACTGATTCAAATAACAGTTATTATTATCAATGGTCTGAAACAATTCAGAAAATCTGTTGAGCACCTCTTGATGGGAAAAGGCTTCTAGGACTTAAATGAATACTTTGAGTATCAATTCTAGTCCTTCTATGATTTGTGACATTCAACTATGATTAATTATCAAATTCCAAAATGTTGTTTTGTTATAATCTTCGTAGTAGTTAGGTCTATGTCCTAATTTATACATGTTTTATTTATATATGTAAATATCAAATAAGGATAGATTTAGCGAGGGGCAATATATGAAAATATAAGTAAAAAGTTATTGGGTATAACCCTCAAAATGTTGTGCAACAGTAGACACGTGTTTCGAGCTTAAGCTCTCATCAGTACGGTAAAATCAAGTGCGAAGATGTACAACACTTGGATGTAAAAATGGAAACAAAGGAATTCAACAACGGAAAACTTATTTATTGGGTATAACCCTCAAAATGTTGTGCAACCGTAGACACGTGTTTCGAGCTTAAGCTCTCATCATCTTCGGACTTGATTTTACCGTACTGATGAGAGCTTAAGCTCGAAACACGTGTCTACGGTTGCACAACATTTTGAGGGTTATACCCAGTAACTTTTCTACTTATATGTAAATATCTATATTGTGTTACTATGCACTTTATTGAAGAAGGTATCGACTTTTATTGATTTTGTCGACAAAATGTTTTCATTTAACTATATATATATGTATATATCTATTGGTAGTTATTTGAGCAACAAATTTTTTTAAAATCAAATAAAGGGGTCTAAACTTTTTTAAATAACAGGTAATTACTGTTTTAAGAAACATATAAGATATTACATAACATTCGATTTACGTTTTTGACGATATTTGTTTGAACAATTCCATTTTAACAAATGGATTAATTAAATATTGATTAATTATTTTGATTTTTTCTCAGAAAAGGTTTGCGCATGGAATACTCACCTAGAAAGCGGTATTTTGCACACGCTGTGTGCAAACAATTTGTGCACGGATATGTCATCTTTACACAAGCATCTCTCGTTTACTGTGATTTTTTTGGTTCTCTCCTAACAACGTCAAAATTCTGCAATGTTTCAAGTTGGCTGAGTTCCAAATCAACCGCCACGGTTCTATGGCTTTGTTGATTGGAAACTTGTTGTTTCCAAAGTTTATTGAAGAAAATGGATTCTGCGTAAATTTTGCAAAAAGCAAGGCTCATAAGTTCGTATCAGTTTTCTCAATAAAAAAATGAGTTTCACAAAGAAAAAAAATTGTGTCGTTTGTAAACCTCTCGACTTGTGGACCTCGCCTTCGGCTCAGTCCACCAATTCATCCCGCTCTTGTGCAAGGAGGTGTTTTTAAACCTTGTTCAATATACTATTGTCGTATCATTATTCTTCAAATATGACGGAACTTATTTTTTTAAATTGCGAAAAATATTTTTTTGTTTTGTCAAAAACTATATTGAGAAAATATATTTCTTGAAATGTGATTCACTGCTACGTTCAAAAAAAAATTCATTTTCAATTTGCTTATTTACTTTTGCAATTGTTTTTGTGCCCATTTTAAATAGAAGTAGCAAGAATTAACACTAGTCTAATAGAACAACTTGTATATTTCAAGTGAATGTTTAAGCTATTAGAATGTTTTTTAACAACTAAAAATTATCAACTATTCAGTCAGGAAACTCTCACTTATTGATCAAACATGACTTTTATTTCGCTGTTTTATGCTAAAAGCTGTCTTTCAAGTTATAGTCTTTCACAATATCTATCAGATGTAGTTCAATGTCACGCGTGGCTTTAGCCAGGGAAGTAGTTGTTTTCTGTTAGATATAACAAAAAAGTAACTTCAATTTATCGTAGGTTTTTTCCATTTCCAGAGGAGTCATGTACTAGTTCAATTTTCAATTGAGAATGTTTCTCTTTACAATAGTAAATATGTTGTTAAATCCACCAACTTTTTATTTCTTGTTTGTAGGTATAATTGAAGTTTCAATGCAGCTGTCGATTATTTTTCCAAATAATATTATTTATGAAATCAACGCTACTTCCCGGACTGGTACCTTCGGTTCTTTTCAAAATTTTCCAAAACTTTCCACACGAGTAATATAACAACTTGTCAACACCGTTTGCTGTTTATTTGAAACAAGCATGTCACATAATTAAAAATAAATAGAATTTAAAAAGAGATGGGTATATTTCCTGTTTCACCAGATGTGGTTCAATCTTAGATGGAGTGTCAAAATGAGCGTATTCAAATGCCATAGCGACCTACAAATTCTGAAAACTTTGTATTATCAAATGTACATAAAAATTGGGGTAGTACCTCAAATCGTAGTCACCTGGTACGACTCGTATCCCATCTCATTGAAGTAAGGGTATATCGACTCTTTACAAACTTAGATATTTTGATATAGTGAAATGATTTTCCAAAATCACTGTAATTCTCCATCCACTGAAATTATGGCAGACCAAAAATGTCAGATCTTATTTTATTAGAGGAGGATTGATGATACATTCCTTGAGTAATAGTCCAAGAGCCAGAAGCAAAACATTTCTCTGAATATACTTGACCTATAGTTTTTTTATAGTTAATAAAATTGTAGGAGCTATCATTATGTATTGGAAAAAATGTGAAAGATTTGTGAAAAAATTGTATTGAGCATTTATTAGCTATAATCACAATATATTGTTATATGATATGATATGATATGATATGATATGATATGATATGATATGATATATGATATGATATGATATGATATGATATGATATGATATGATATGATATGATATGATATGATATGATATGATATGATATGATATGATATGATATGATATGATATGATATGATATGATATGATATGATATGATATGATATGATATGATATGATATGATATGATATGATATGATATGATATGATATGATATGATATGATATGATATGATATGATATGATATGATATGATATGATATGATATGATATGATATGATATGATATGATATGATATGATATGCATAAGCCAAAATTGAGAAATAACTTCCATGAAACTCATTTTGAAGAAATTCACACTTTAATCAGCAAAATTACCCAGGAACTTTGCAGTAAGGATCTTTTTGGTTTAAAAGTTAATTTTGAGTTATGTTTCTATAAATTCAGTTAGTATTTTTCACATATGAAAATTCCAAGAAGAAAAGCAATTATGATACTAACAAATCAATAGAAAACAAATTAACACGAGTCATAAACAAAACAAATTTTCAGTTCAAAATTATCGAATGGAAGATACTGTTTATGACTATTCCACTCTTCTCAAGATGTTCACGTAATCTGACCAATCACAAATCCAAGACAACTTGTATTATCGCGAAAACATCAGCTATCTCTCAAGATGACGATGCAAAGTTTGACATTTTGACAGATCATAATTGTAGGCGAAAACGTCAAAATGAGTCGCATCGTAACTATATATTAAATTATTGATAGTTATAATACATTTTTGTGAATATAGTTGATTGATTATGGTTATGATGAATTGATTGTTCATGTTTATAATAATACTTTCAATGCTTCGTGAAATAGTCTAATAATATTCCACTCGTTATTGAATTTATCTCATAAGTCTGTCATTTATTTCTGAACTCAACTGAATTGTATCGAGAAGACACTCGTGGTGTTTTATCGAAGCAATTCAGTTTCATTCAGAAATGAATCGACAGACTTATCGTAGGTAATACCACAAGTGTATCGGTGATTATCGAAATAGCAATTCCTTTGAATTTGATTCGAAACCGAGAAGAAATTAACGATAATCGCCGATAACACGAGTTGTATTTGTTAAGATTAATTCATGAATAAAATCGAAACCATTTTTATTTATTTACTATTCAATTTAACTAGGAACATTAATCCCGCATTTAGTTCTGAAATTATGCAACTAAAAAAACATTTACTTGATATATCAAACATCCCTCTATTTCAGTTACCAATGACAGAGCGCGTCATTCGTAGTTTCGTCATTGCATGTCTAGTCTACTGCTTCTCGCTCGAGGTTATGTTTTGATAACATTTTGATTTAGTGATTTGATTAATCAACGAGTATGCAAAATTTGTCGAAAATTGTGAAGTTGATATGAATTATTAGTGAGTGCTTATTTAGTTTGTGTCAAAGTTTCGTGTTGTGTCATTATAGCAGCTTGCTAGTGGTAAGTTTGTGTTTTGATAATAACCAATCAGGAATCGAACTACAAAATCGAAAACACATCATATACATATCCAGTAGCCAATCAAGAGCCGAACTACAAAATCGAAAACATGATGTTTTCATTTTTCAAAACAAAAATTTCTACCAATCATAACACGCTATTTTAGCATAAGAGAAATAATCGCAAAAATTCAATCACTTGTGGTATTACTACTGAAAATTCCAAAGTTTAACATAAGAGAAAGGATGACATAAATGGGAAATTATGATTTTATGAATGAAAATGAAAGTAAAAAAAATTGTACACTAGAAAAGTTAAGAATTGGAATATGAAACTGAAATCTAAGAATCAGTAGCTTCAGTAAGGGTATTTAAAAGTTTTAAAAGTAGTTGAATAGTTTTCAAAGCGTCTGAAATAGTTATCCATTGGAATACAATTTATTGTAATGAGTGAAAAATAATAATGCAGATATAGTCTTTTCAAAGTCAGTTAACTATATTTACATTCCACTCAATATACAAGGTTCATTCGAATTGGTGAAGAATGTGTGAAAAATGAAGGAAAACAAAAATTTAAATGGAGGTTGTATGGTTAGTGGATGAAAACAGAACGACAAATTCTACTATATTTCTTTCCCTTTTTTTGTTTATTCAACTGGCTTTGGAAAGACTATAAGTAGAGTGAACTTTAAATGAAGTGGAGGAAGCAAAAAACTTTTTGCAAGAAGTACAGTTCTGTGCACAAAAAACTTGTACAAGGCACGACACTAATTGCACTAGAAAAATGTTAAAATTCCGTTACTAGCAAAACTTGTTTGAACTTTGACACTACTTATGGAAGTCGATAAGAAGTTTAATAATTTAGATTGACAAGCCTGACTAGCATTAGCTTATAACTGCTTGAGAAATTGAATTCAAACGTAAAGAAACAATATTACTTATACCAGAATATAACTAATCAAAACCATTGCAAAAATTTATTTTTCTACTCCCGTATGTGAATTACTAACGTCACACATCGATAAAAATGTGTAAAGCTTCATTTCACGAATCGGTGTGTGAAGTGCCATGCTCAGGGCCGGCTCTAGAGTACTGAGCGCCCTCATGCAAAATTTTATTTGCTCCTTTATACACATTGTATCGTAATATGATGAACATAATAATCATCACGTTAATGAACAGAAAGTATATAAGATGATGCACTTTTACAGTTCCATACATTATCTGAAAATGAAGCAGCTTAACTTGATGACTTTTATGAACATAATTTTTTTTTTTTATTGAATAAAACAATATTTTCAAAATAGAAAAAGACTACCATTGGTCTCATATAGATTATAAGAAACAAGTTTATATCACAGAAGAGTTTATCAGAAGATCCTCTGAATGCCAAATTTTTCTGTATCAAGAATTTTATAACTTGTATAATTCGTTCAATATCAGATTTCTAGTATACAGGGTATTTCTTAAGTACGTCAAAATAAGAAGAAAAGTCCCTATAAACATATGTCCGCAAGTTATTCGTTTCTGAGATACAGAGTGTCAAAGTTGAATTCTTATTTTTTTGTGAATAATTTAAAAAATAATTTTGATATTTGGGTAGTTTGGTATCTGGGAATATTCATCATGTAGTTTGCGTAAAAAAAATATTCTTTGTAGAGGTCACTGATAGTAACTGTTTTCGAATTATTGAGATTTGAAATAATCGATGCATGTAATTTTTAATGACAAGATTTTTAAATTTTAAAGAAATTCAATTAGAAATCAGTTTTTTCGCAATTAACATAAAATTTGATTTCGTCATTGAAAAATCATCCCAGACACCAAACTTTACTCGAATATCACAAATATTTTAGAATTTATTTACAACAAACAAATATAATAATTAAACTTTGACACTTTGTATCTTCGAAACGAATAACAGGCGGACATGTGAATTTGGGAACTTTTTTTCTTATTTCGACGTCAGCAACATGCTCCTGAAGTTTCTACACGTACTTGAGAAACACCCTGTATATGTACGAAAGAAATATCATGGAGTTTCAAAGAGTTGGACAAATTCTGCCAATCAGAATAAATTTCGTTGGAAATCAGTTTGATTTTATTTTCTGTTGTTGGAAATAGTTTGCAACATAACCAATATAGACGGGTCACGATAAATTTCCAAAGTTTGTAATGGATCTTTACTCTCATCATTACTGAATGAGACAACCGGCTTTCGGTTGAATTTTTGGGATACCTCTTCCTAGTGATAAACTCTGAAATCAACTCCCTTTCGCCCCTCATTTTTATATTCATGTGGTGAATAAGCCAGGCTATTTTTTTCTCCATCTATTGTGGAAACATATGAAGAGGATGAAATGGACTTATGCTGCAGTCCCAGTTTCTGTTTGAGAATTGGACGATTCGCCATTGTCAGTGAATATTTTCAGAAATTTTACCAGACTTCCTCTTTGTTTTTCTGATTCTAAGTCTCTAGAAACCCTTCGTTTTCAATTTTCGATTGCTATATTAAATTCTAAAATGTTTAGGTACTACCGTCAGCCCTCCCAAAGAGAAAATTGAATACTCAACAAACATTGCCTTATATCCACACAACTGCCAATTGTTCACCGCACAACTGTCTCTAACTATTCAATAGCAAATTAAACGATACCAATATTACCAAAAAGGTCCTATGGAATATTTAATACTGAAAAACAATGAATTATGGTTCAGGACGCTAGGAGACTACTTATTAGATGCAGGAAAACATCGGTTATGAATTAGCGAAATCTTCCAAGGGAGTTTTGAAATGAGTATATATTATTCAAATATTTCAACTCATTTTGGCGCCTCTTGGCAGGTGCGCCCTCATGCTGTGCATTAGCTGCATGATGCGTTCGGCCGGCCCTGGCCATGCTTTTCTTATGGGATTTATTTCACGCACCGGTGCCATAAGAGTCAATACAAATTGACACACCGGTCGCTGGTCTAGGTAGCGGTGGCGAGAGAAATTGACAAATATGACAGTTCCCGCAGAGTGAAGTTCAGAGTTACATCAGTTAATAGACCGTATATAGTAATTAATTACCCTCTGAATTAATAAATTGTACGACGAAATTTTGATTTAAACCGATTAGCCGTGTATTTCACGCAAATTCCTGATGGACAGCATTGAAGTACTCCCATCAACTCCTCCAAATATAACGTCAGCAGCCAGTGAAGCAAGTTCATCGTTATTGCCACAAAAATCGTTGGGAATTTACGAAAAAACTTTGGAAAAGTTTATGCAATGGCGCAATACAAACAACGTCCAATCATTCTCCAAAAGGGTAATATTAGCCTACCTATCTGAATTATCAACAAAGGTTAAATCTTCTACCTTATGGAGTCACTACTCAATGTTGAAAAGCACCCTTAGTGTTAAGTACAACGTACAAATTGGTGATTATCCGAAAGTTCGCGCTTTCTTAAAATTAAAATTAGTCAAATTTTCATTCAATTCAATCTCTAAGTAAAAGGTCGTAGAAAAAGTATAGTGTGCACCACGTGCGTGAAGACTCTTTTACGCTCGTGCGGATTGTGAAACTCGCCTGCGGCTCGTTCCACAAACTTCCACACTCGCGTAAAAAAGTATACTTCACGCACTAGATACACAATATACTATTATAGTGTGTAAGTGATTATGTACTGTAATCAAAAAGCTTGGCTAGATAAATTCAGAGAAATGTCTTGCCTCTGGCCCTTTGCCTATAATGTTTGTAACCTCGTAGAAGAATAACATACACTGTATATCATAAATATCCATCTCGTTCAATTAACTAACTACTATTTCCATTATGTATATTCTGGTTCGATAGATTTATAGCATATATAATTTAATAGTACAACATAGCCAATGGAAAAAATAGATTCTGGCTGAGTAAATTATAATAAATTAAGAGCGAGGCAAATAGTTGTACCAGATTTCCGGACCTGCGATTTTTCACTTTTTCTGGTGGGTGTTCGGACAAGAAACTGAAAACTATTCCTATTGAAACATTCTTTTGAAGTACTGGCGCCTAGTTTCTTTGCATTGAGACTACACTACCTTTGCAAATGTTTGAAAGCATTTGTGTAAATTTGGTAACTTAGTGATGTTTGGTCATGATGATTTTTGAGGAAAAAAATTGGGTTTCACAAAAAATTATTAATTTCGAAAAAGCTGAAATTAGGTCCATTGGTCTATAATTATGGATATCTCCCATTTTTCTTGCTTTTAAGACAAGACAAATATGGGATTGTTTCCAGATGGTGGGAATAGTTGTCAGGATGAGATTATAAATGGAAACTAGGGGCCTAGACAAAAATCCCCCAGACTTGAACACCCTGCGGAAACGAGGTGGCAGACGGACTTGCCAGATCCGGATCCGCAACGTCGTTCTGTGGGCCGGAGCTTTGGAGGGATAACACCGGCTGCAGGCAGTCGAAAGACTTCGTAGCCGGCTCCAATAAGTCAAGGACGACATGGCTCTTAGGCAGAAAACCGCCAAGCACTACGCCTCCTTATAGGAATACTGACAGGACATAACAAGTTAGGCAGACCTATCATTTATAGATATAGAAGTCAGCTCCACTTGCCGCAAATGCGAAGAAGACGAAGAAACTTCATCTCACTTCCTCGGCGAGTGTGAGGCATACGGGAGGCTAAGATTTGGAACCTTCGGAGTTGAGAAACTCCAACAAGAGGAACTTATCGACTTGGAGTGGTCAGACATACTGACCTTTATTAGGAGGTCACAAAGGTTCGAAAAAGAAAACTAGGAGGATGAATGTAGATAAGTGGAGAACAGGGGATGGCAAAAAGGGTCCATGAGGGCCTACTTGCCTGGCTGCTGTTGCGACCTCCCCAAAGAACTACTACTATTAGTGATCCAATAACCAGCAATTTGGAAAGCTAGGTTAGATAAGTTAGGTTGTGTCCCTTCTTTTAAGTTAAGAAATTTGGAGGCGTGTCTCTTTCTTCGTGTAATTTATCTTGTGTCAGGGTTGTTTTGTTTGGATTTTTTGTTCCAATGGTTTTTGTACCAGGGGTATTTTTTACAAAGGGGTGAATGTTCCGGAGGTAATTGTCTGGTGGTTTTTATCCGAGGGGTTTTTTGTCAAGGAGGTAATTTTCCTAGAAGCGGGGCCGACATTACACCTTGACCGGTGATTCAATCAATCTAACGGGGATATATTCAGAACAGCATGTCAATTTATTTTTAGCTTTTTTGCCGCCTTTAAAGTGTGTTGATTTCATCAATAAGCCAGGAATCACACTGATCGACCAGGACCGACCGTCCGCGACCGTCCACCAACGACCAAAATTTCCAACACGTCTATTCTTATGGCACAACTCACACTGTTCGACAATTCTCGACCGTCCAAGACCGGTTTTCAAAGACCATGTTTGAAATTACAACCTGCTGGAAATTTTGGTCGGCCTCAGACTACTGTGATGCAATGCCCATAAGCTGAATTATCATTTGGACACATGATCGTGATAAACTTCCAACGATTTTTCACCTTAACGAAAATTTTAATATTATTCGTGTGAACTGTTATATTTCTAATTGAGTCAGAAATTCGTGAGTACTTTATTTACAATTTATAGTACATCCAAAGTTTAAATGTTTTTAAAGCAGCGGAACAATACAGGAACCGTGTGGACCGCCACAGAGATCAATATTTTGATAACAGCGGTGAGGAGCCACGTTAAATCAGAGTAATCCTAATTACAGCAATACAGAAGTCATTGATTGATTGATTACTAATAGTAACTTACACATTTTTTATAGTTGGAGAATTAAGAGCCACCATCACCGAAAAGTCGAATTTCTTCCTCATCCCCTCCTGCTCAGGTTTGTTGGCATACTTATCAAGAGTGGGGGTGGAGATAATGAACTCGATGAACATTGGCAACACAGCACCTGCCCGTTCTCGATTACAGCGCCAAACAGGTATACATTTCTCGATCGTAGAATCCGTTTCTTGCAAAATCCATTGATTTCAAGAAAGAGATATTTTTTGTATGGGCTCAGTGGTCCCATAAGAATTCCGTAAACTCTCAATTTTTTCAATTCATCATGTCATTTATTTTTTTTTTTATTATCATTACCAAAAATCACTGAGGTTTTCAAACGAAAACTGTGGGCTTAAAACGAATTTTCGTTTTACCAAGGTAGTGTTTGCTCTTAACGTGCTGGATATAGAAAAATGGAGACAATCCTTGGTGCTCCTTTGGGAATTACTGTCCAGCAAATAGAAAATTGGTCTACTTTTGATTGGGAATTTCTGTTGGTGTAATTTATGGACATTCAATAGTAGGTAGTATGGAACTGTATTGATCTTTTAGTAATTTGGGGTAGTTGGTTCAAAATTCACCCTCTTGTTCCCGATATAAATAAAGTTCTCTATTCCACACACACTTTTTTACATTACTTTATTAATCGTTTATAAAAATCATACACTATCATGATTAGCTATTTTTTATTGTATTTGTAACTTTCAAATTTTCTGAACGGATCATCCTTTTGATGAAGAACGAGCATTGACAACACAGCAAATCGTAATGACAGTTCTCAATTCTCAAAAGTTATATGGAGATGTGAGGTGAATGTTTATTTTATTTACATTCAACAATCAACATTCAACTGATAAATTCGATAATATTGTAGTGAGGTGTTATCATAAACGATTTGGTGTGAATTTATTTGTGTAATTAATTGTTTTTCTTGCAATGACTAAAATTTAAAATCATTCCTTGAACTCTGCTTTGAATACAATAATAACATATCGTAAAGTACTCGCTTGGAAATTTTCTTCACAAAAACATATATTTCTACTTTTTACAAAAGGTTTATTCACTGTTTCGAACCACATTTTCCGACGCGCTTCATCTTTAGGTGCATAAAAAAATTGTTTATTGGAATTTGCACTGGTGTTCAGACAGCCGGGTACAAAGCACCTTTTCGACATGTTCAGTTATTGCAGGGATACAGGTACTGGAGATACAGGAATTAATAACAAATTTTAGAACACAAACAACAAAAGCTCTCAAAACTTTCAAAACTGCATTAACCTCAAAAAATAAATCAAGGTAGTGTTCGATGAAGTTTGGATCTGATGGCACTGCTTCACTTGTATCAAATGGGTAGGCAAATGAGTTAGACAGAGACAAACTATTCTTATTGATCGCACCGTGAAACAGACGAAAGAACCCATCTGGTATCAAATGACCTGTCATACGACACATTATATTTGAATGAGAATTTGGTGCACAACTTTAACAACGTTGCCAAGTTTAGTTTTGATGAACGTGACGTCACGAAACCACTTTTCTTCTGATTATAGATAAACTAGCGGTCAGAAAATATAAATAAAAAATACCGAGTGATATTAGCGTATTTACTTTCTAATTTCAGTGTTAACTCTTATCTCTTGGAAAGGTCCATTCTAGTTCAATTTTAGTGATACGCCGCAGGTGTCTGCATTATATTCGCACTTTCTATACATTTTGTAATAGTGATGTTTTTTTTTTAATATAATTGATTATGCGTTGTTGGTGAACCACGTTGGGTATTTGCGAGTAATGGTAATTACTGGAGAGGTGCTTCGACAAATTACACATTGTATGGTTGCTTTGAACTCTTCACAAGCTATATTTACATCTGTGGTTGTTTCCAAAAATTCCAATTAGTTACGCTTATCTTTTAGTAAAACTTTTGGTTGTCAGTTTTTCGGAAATTGTAGCTTTTATAGAACTTTGTTCGAGTTATTGTCTTGTAGATATCGGCTTTTTAGGACCGTATTTTTATTTTTCGTGGGTAACTTTAAACTGATGTGGCATAATATGGTAGCTTCACTCAAAATCGAAAATACATTTTTCATATTCATCAGTATTGCAGTTTTACAGTTTACAACAAGCAGGTGTATGTTGTAAGGTCGCAGTGGTCCATACCTCCTACTATTGGAGATAAAAAAAATTAATACTAAAGTTATTTGGTTTGAATTTGAAATTTTTGGAAATATGGATACTGCGTTGTTGTTACTTCAATTGTTAAAGAGTGAGAAATACGAAATAGGTACCTATTGAAATATATGAAATATTTATGAAGTATAATATACAAGTGTGATAATTCCCCACGAAACGAATAGTGGAAATTTCTTCACTAGTTTCATTGACTTCAGATAGGAGTTTGTTGGATCCCAAGTTTCATAACCAGCATCAGACACGTGGCTTCATAATAGACGGTCCGACATCACGCTGTGCCGTAACTCACAAAAATAAATAGCTCAAGTTCGCCGTGCCAGGAAAATTGCGAAACGAACGAATGAATGAATTGCAAAATATCCGCGTTTTCACTAGTCCTAGTCGTATTTTCCGGACCGTAATCCGCGTCACATATTATCGAAACCAAAATAAGCACGTGTAACAATACATTCTGTAACGGCAGCTTATTGTTATAAAATTAAACTCCAAAAATACGCTCCAGTTTCGAAATTTGGCTCTGCGCGCGTTGATCCCCGGCCAAGAAAAAATTGATTGAGATAAATTAAAATCGAGATAAAGGTTTTTGTCTGGGCTATAAATAAGTATTCTCGTAGTATTCCATTTGTCGAGCTGGCACGGACTTAAATCTGAGAATTTATATTTATTCCTTGAGATGTCTCGCGCGAAAACGGGGCGGCCTATTTAACTGGATTTTGCCGTTGTAAAAACAAAATAGTGGACTTTTTGAAAAGTAGGTAATTATAGATAAACTAGATTGAGCTAGTTGAGAAGAATATTTCCAACCAGCAAAGTTATCTTATAACTAGTATAGTTATTTCATTTGTACTTCCAAAATGCACACTCGAAAACTTTAAAATTCAATAAATTTATTTTCGAAACGTTTATATATTGGATACAGAGATCACTGTCAAGAAACTTTCAAAAAACTTAGAATTATGCCACTGCCAACTTTATTTTTATATTTCGTTTTGATCGAGATACATAAGAAGAAATCATCCTTGACGAAACAATCTCATATTCACGGACACAATACACGAAACTCCCATCACATTAGAATAAATCGATTTCGTCTGCACGTATCGCAAAAAAATTCACTAGATTATTCTCTGTACAATATCCTGCCTCAAGATTTCAAGGAGCTCAGTTTGAAAACTTTCAAGAGGAAATTGAAAAATTATTTGTTGAGGTATTGCTTCTATTCTGTCGATGAATTCAGAACACATTTTTGTGGTAACACACATGTCACTGCTTCTCTTTAATTTAAGAAGAAATATAATTACAGAGTTCTTGTGTTTGTAAAGTTGTGTTGTAACGCTGTTTACTTGTTAATTTTAATTTTAATTCTGTTTTACAATTTTAAATTTTTATATTTTTATATATTTTTCATACATAAACAAAACATGACTTGCTACACACATTTTATAACATGTAACGTAGTTAAATAAAATATTCTATTCTATTCTATAGAAGAACTAAAAAATATCTCATAAAACTGTCAAATCATTTTTTGAAAGTGTCTGGAGCCACCTTATGAAACAATTCATCGTATGAAATTGAATTATTTCAATAACGTTTGTGACATAGCGGTCATTTGAACGCTGCGATACTTTCCTGTGGTGCCATGGCAGTCATAAAGACCGCTGCCTTAAACTCTATTTCTACCTAGGGGTCGTGGTAATCAATATGAATACCTACATTTATTCTTGGATTAGTATTTCATAAAACTCTGTTACTGCTTCGGGAATATAGGTCATCTTATCGAACTCGTGATTTTTTTTGTAACTGATGAATCTAGATAATTCAACACATGAATCGTGTACAATTATGATTAAATACTCAGTTATTTATCTAATAATTCATGACAGTGCACTACCGAATAAGATAAAATTTCAAATGGTACATAGATAAAAGTATTTAGACAATAAATGACACAAAGAAAATCATAAAATCTAAACAATATAAACAAAATATATATATATACATATATATACACATCGCCAAACTTCTTGGACCCCCTCAAAAAGTTTACAACGAAATATTTATCATGGCTGGTTTTTTGTACATTCAATTGTTATTTCTTTCACCGTCGCTAGGCATCCAAAAATGTTTACAAAAACAATTTTAGATACCTACCAATGTTTAAAAAGTGATTCAAATCGATTTAACGTTGTCAAGTGATTGTTGAGTTCTTTGCAATTATGCCTGGAAATAGAATTTCAGTATTCAGTAGAGCAAGAATAGTGGCTTTGCATGACGAGGGTGTGTCGAATCATCAAATCGCGGATAGACTAACGATTCCACGCGCTTCAGTTATCCAAATAGTGCATTTGTACCAGAAAACTAACAGCGTTGACTATAGACGTGGAACTGGACGTCATAGGGTAACATAGGGTAACTAATGCCAGAAAAGATCGGTATCTAGCAGGATATGTACGTCGGAATCGAACCATAACAGTCTCATCTGTCCGAACTCATATGCGAAGAACGTTCAATCGATTAATTTCCAATACCACCATACGGCGGAGACTTGCTAGAGCCAATTTGCGATCCAGGAGGCCATTAAGAGTACCCAGGTTACTTCCCAGACACATAGCCGCTCGTCTACAGTGGGCACAAGAACACAGAGACTTGCTTTTAGCTCACTAGCAAAATGTCCTCTTTTCGGACGAAACCAGAATTGGTTTGGTTAGTGATAATCGGAGACACAGAGTTTGGAGAGGGCCAGGGCGACAAGAAAGACTATCTTTTGCCAGAGAAGTCGTTCCATATCAAGGAGGATCAGTAATGTTTTGGGGAGGCATAATGCATTATTGAACCCATTATTCATTCTCTCCGACATGAAATTGGAGCCAATTTTATTTTTATGGATGACAATGCTAGGCCCCATCGCTCGAGAAGAGCACAAAATGCACTGGAGATTGAGAATATTCAAAGATTACCGTGGCCAGCAAATTCGCCAGACATGAATCCCATCGAGCACATGTGGGATTTCGTCAAACGAGCAATATCTAACAGAATTAATCCCCCTAGCGCCCTCCAGGAACTTACCCTCGCGGCACAAGAAGAATGGAACAACATACCAATGGATACCATTAACGCCCTTATTGTTTCCATGCACAGGCGAGTTAACACTTTACTACAGAATAGGGGAGGACACCGACTATTAAAGCGTTTTTTATTTCCCTCTGAAGTGATTTTCTACTAGATTTCAGATTATTGTAATCATTTTCTTATGCACTATATTTCGTTTTTATTTTTTTTTGCTTCAGTTGAAATTAAATTCAGCCACTTTGCATTGGTTGCTTAACCAAATTAAATGCATTTTGGCATACACTTCTTGACTTGTAATAATAGCGTCTCATTTCGACAAACATAAGGGGGTCCAATAATTTTGGCGATGTGTGTATATACACACACATAAACCATATAACAAAAGATAAAAGTTTTATTGGCAGGTCAGCAATTATGTTGCAATTTTAAGGTTGCTTGTGATTTAAAAAAGTTGAATGAACGGTTCAGAATATCAATTGAAATAAAATGTTTATTACAATTGTTTACCATAATTTGTTCTGTGATTTTGCGAGTAATAAAACTGCCTGTTTCTAGTGTTCCGGGGATAAGCATATATGGACAACTTTGCTAGAATTTCCGAGCAGTTAATGGCATTATTTAGAATTTTGGAAAGGAAAAAAAACAAGGCAAGTTTGCGTCTATCATCCAGAGTTTGAAGGTTTACTAGAGATAGGCTCGTATAAAAATCGAACCTATGAAACGACATTTTCATTTTATAAATTACAAATTTAGTGAGTCAACCCTGAATTCTTTCTAACATTTCCTTGTGACCAAGATAAAATGGAGACCAAATAATACTGTTGTATTCTAGAATACTACGGACCAAAGACAAAACGTTTTTATTGCGTTGGTGTCATTTAGGTTTTGGGTTTGCCTCTTTATAAAACCAAGCATTCTCAAGGTTTTATTACAGATGTGATTAGTAAAATTGAGATCTTTGTCAAACACTACACCTAAATCGCATATATTCTCAACTGATTTCAGATTGACATTACCCATGGAGTAATCACACATGATGAGATTATGTATTTTATAGAAGCGCATCACTTAACATTTTTCCACATTGATATCTAATAGATTGAATTCACAATAATTGTAAAAAGTCTTTTTGAATAAGTTGGCAATCATTTGAGGAAGTAAAATTTGGGATCATCAGCATACAGTGAAACTGTAGTGTTTTGAAATGAGTCAACAACATCATTTATAAATAAGAGAAAAAGTATTGGACCAATTTTGGAAGCTTGCGAAACACCAGAAGTCACTTTTATTTGTTTGATGATGTAGTAACTTGATTACTTATATTTCGGACTTCCATCTTCTTAATGGTTGAAAGATTTCTATCTCTTTCAAATTTTTCACGTTTCAATTGCTTGAATCCGCAATCGTCTTCTGGTGAATAATGACAAAATCAGATGCTACGCGACCTTTTATAGGTCTATAATTAAAGTGTAATTACTTTTATTTCCTTTGATAAACTGTTAGCAATTTTAAAGAATTGTGTTATGTTACTCAAATATGATCCAATAAGAGCCAGGTAGTTGCCAACAACACCAAGTTTCTCCAATTAAGCAATCAAATGCTCATGATTGCCAGAATCAAAAGCTTTGGCAAGATCAGTGTATATGACATCCACCTGAAACCCCTTCTCGAGTATATTGCACAACTCGTTCTGAAAAACTCCTAAAATCGTAGCTGTTGATCGACTTTCATAAAAACCATGTTGTTGAGTAGAAATAATATGTTTATAAGTTTCAAAAAGTTCATCAGTGAGTATTGATTCATAAATTTTAGGAATGCTTGAAATCTTAGAAATATCTTTATAATTCTATGTATAATTTTTTCCACCTGATTTGAAAATAGGCGAAAGAAACGATTTTTTCCAACCGATTGCACCCCTGCGCGTAACCCTCGGAAGTCTTCGAGAGACTTGTGTGAGCTAGGGAAGACGCAGCCCTTACCTTTTAACGTGTGATGCCATGCACGAGACCGGTGAATCGGTGGATCGAACCCACGACCCCACGCTTGCGAGGCGAACGCTTTTCCAGCATGTGTTCTGTATTTGATAAATATAGTAGATAGCAAATGTCAATATGGTACTTTATTTCTTCTCGTAACTTCGAAAATTCTAGGTAGTCTTCATTGGAGCCAGTGTTCTTGAATTTCTTGTGAATTTTATCTTCCAATTTTATTAACTCAATCAAATGACTGCTATACCATTTGCGATATTTAAATTTAGATACAGATTTGAATTTCTGCGGTACAAACTATTTAAAACCTACTGATAATAATTCATAAAAAACTACAAGAGCTTCATCGATGCAATCAATTATGGATAAAAAGCCCAGTCAATATTATAAAAAAAAGTTTTTCAATCCAACATAATCAGCTTTATAGAAGAGATATAATTTGTCCTTTATGCAATGAGTAGATAGACACTTATGAAATCTAATTCAAAGTCTACAGTAGGATGATATGAATCTGTTACGTGATTGCTAAGCAGGTTATTAGAGGTGTGTTTGACATTGATTGGTACATCATCTGAGAAAACTAAGTCTAGAATGTTTCCATTGTTGTTGTTAACGTCGTTGTACTGCTGGAAATTCATGACAGAAAATTCATCAAGGACAACTTCTACACGCTGTTCTGGATAATAGTTGGGTATTAGAACATTTTGCTCTTATGTCCATGATATTTGAGGAAGATTAAAATCACCGACAATAACAAAATTTGTACCAACAAACAATCTAACAAAAAATGTAATCCTGTAATCTTCGAGGTATTTGTCACGGAAATAGCTAAAGGTAATGCTAAAGGTATGCCTTATACGAGGATGTATTGATATCTAGTAAGCCTAGACCAGTTCCCTGCATAAACAAAATATTGCGTTACAATAGCAACGAACAATAACTTATTAGAAGTGTCAGTGTAAAGTTTGACGTCGAAAAAGTGAACCAGAGTTACGTAATAAATTAAAAGAAAAAATATGCCCACCAAAATTGTGAAAATCGAAAAATTGGAGTAACGAGCCATCATCAAGTACCTGTATTTAAAAGGGTTGAGAGGTAAGCAGATTTACGAAGATATGCTTAATACCCTTGGTGATCAATGTCCTCGACCGTAAAAAATTGAACTGCAAGCTTCAAAAGAGGTAAATTTTCCATTGAAGATGATGACCGATCGGGAAGGCCCGTTTCTGTGTCAGTCCCCGAAAATATCAATGACATGATTTTAACAGACCGTCGAATTGGGCTAAAACGGATATCTGAAGCACTGAATATTTCATACGAACGCGTTCATCATATAGTTCACGTCAATTTGGACATAGAAAAATTGCTGCAAAATGGGTCCCCAAATGTTTGAATGTTGAGCAAAAGCGTGCAAGGGTAGTAGAATCGCGTTCGATCTGTGCTCGATTTGAAAACGATGTAGACTTCTTGAACCGAATTGTTACTATGGATGAGATTTGGGTACATTTCTACGATCCAGAAACAAAGCAACAATCGATGGAATGTCGACACTCCGGTTCTCCAAAATCTAAGAAGTTTCGTGTCCAAAAATCTACTGGAAAAGTTCTTGCTTCAGTTTTTTGGGATTGCCATGGAGTAATCATGATTGATTTTTTGGATAAGGGTAGAACAATAACTGGTGATTACTATCCAAAGGTGTTTTGTTTTTGCAGGGTTATAGGGTTTTAGGGTTTGAATTACTAGAACACCCCCCTTATTCACCAGATTTGGCTCCATCCGACTATAATCTTTTTTCTCAACTGAAAAAAAGTTTAAAAGGTCGGTGATAAAAGCTGTGGAGGTCTGGTTTGCAGAGCAAGAGGAAACTTTATTTTTTTGAAAGGTCTAGAGACGTTGCAGGTTCGCTGTAATGAATTTATCCAATTAGGAGGAGAAAATGTTGAATAATAAAATATTTTGACATTGAAATTTTGTTTGGTTCTTATTGTAGGCTAAGAATTTTTCAATATATCCTCGTAGTGTCTATATTGAGTGCACAGAGCTAATTGATTCGCCAATTTCTTCATTGTTCATTCTAAAAATATTCAAAAGAAATAATAAACTTGAAAATGTATTTGAAAAATACAATGAAATGAATTGAGACTGATACAGGTATAGTGAATAATTTCATCGGTATTTTGGAATTAAATATAAAAAAGTTTCATTATTTTTCCAAAGTTTCATGAACTGAAGGACATCCAACGTGATAGACACTGCACGCCAGCATCAATGGAACTATACATTTTTCCGGAAAAATATATTAGGGAGCAAAGTTGGCCTGAAATTCCTTCGGGTTCGTGTTCAGGACCCCCAAATTACTAATAATACAGCTGTCTCCTGAAGATTTTTCAGTCCTGAAAAATTGATATGTTTCACTTCTCATGGAAACGCCCTGTATCTTCCGTAATTTTCGACGTAAGACCATAAAATTTTCAGGATCGATAGATACATTAAAAATGAACTCACTGCACCAAAGACACCATCCTACGTGATATACACTGCACGCCAGCAGCGATGGAACCACCCATTTTCAATAAGTGTTAATTTTTGTGGAATTATCATTTCAAGGCATTAATACGTTTTTTTTCCTTTTAGAATATCCCAGCTGGGCCATGTCTCCAAAGCTCCGATACATCCGGAAAGCGCACTGGTGTTATTTACCCAAATAACCACTCCCATTATTATAATGTTTATAATAACTCATAGGTAAACATCAATATTATTCAAATTCATAAACTAACGATGAAATATTTCATAGAAAACCCCTTTTTAATAAATCACACTTAACAGTAAACTAATAAATTCCTCACCTTCCTCTGTGGCTGCTGCGCAGGCTGCGTCATAAACGTCCTCAGAGAGGCGAGGGGGGTCGGCAGCCCCCCTAACATGGCCTGGACGTGCATGGTGGGGGTCTGCATGTGCAAGTGGCTCGCCGGAAATGGCAAGGCGACCATTTTCTGGAAGGGTAGACCCCAAGGAAGGTACCACGACCCCGGGTGGTGCTGCATTTTGCTCGATCGATAAAGTCCGTTTAATGCAAGGCTACACTCTAGTTTTCACTAATTCGGGCACATTTGGCGTGTTTGTAATGTCACTTTCGGGGGTGAAATTGTCGCAGCACGGTATTACTGTTGGGAAAGTCGAGTAAATTATGGGGTGCGTAACGGATATTTTATGATTCTAATAAATAATATAGTGGATATAAAACTATATGAACTCTGAGTTTGATATCGGGATAATATATCTAGCAGAACGATTATGGCGATAAAAGTGAAAAACGTGGCTTATGATTTATAGTCCAGTCGTCAAAAACAAATGGAATGAAATACTTCTTTCTGTCTTATACGAAAAATACGGAAATGGTTTTCGTAAAAGGAAATGTGGGAAAAAGTTGTTGAACGAAAAACTAAGAGAGAAACTGAAAACAGCTAGCACGAATCGCAATTTCACGTGATCAATTCTTCTCTATGCATTACTTTAGATCAATATTTTTGAAAGAGTCCTTCTCTCTGAATGTTTTCATAGAATTCTGATCGCGTAGTGGAAATTATCGCACCGAAATCTATCTGGAATGTTCCCCAACCACAATTTTTCTTCTTGCCGGCGGTGAATGTTGGTTCCTGGAAAAAAAATAACTATTAGCAATCTTCGACATTTTTCTGGAAATATGGATATACAGGCCTAAGTAGCAAAATCAATGCTTTATGGAACTTTTTTATTTTATAAGTATCTTATAATTCAGATTGAGGAGTATTTTATCACTTAGTGAAATTGCCTGCGACATATTTGTGTTTGTAGAAAAATATTTCTATAACATTGTCGTATAAATATTTATACAACTTGCAATATAAAATTGAAGCTTGCTTTTGGTTTAAAATAGTTTTAAAAAGCATTATAAGACCGATTTGAAACTGTTTTAAAAAAATAAAAAAACGTTGATTTTCCTCTTTGTTATTAACAATCTAAGAGACTAAAAAATGAAAAATGCAAATAAAGCTTTGAAATTTGTTTTTCTTATATTCCAATTTGTTCGTATTTCATTTATTTAAAGTTACATAAAAATGATTTTTTTTTTAATTTCTTACTCTCATTATTCAAATAATTGTTATAAACAAATGCATTGTTTATAAGATATTTGAATTTTTGTTTTTGGAATTTCAATCAGCAATGAATATTAAGATCTTTAAGAACGAAATCATTTATTTAAAAAAATGTTATTGCTTAAAAACGCATTTGTTGATTAACTATTTTTTTTGCTACCAAATATTAATATTAAGGAACCATTTTTTTAAATCATAATTTCCATTGCTCTTTGATATTAAAAAAAAATCTATTCATATTGTCTTTGTTTATTTAATAAACAATTTGTTATAAACAAATGAATTTTCACGATGCATTTTTTTTTACATACTGTAAAAAATAATAAATGCAACCATGTGTCATTTTGTTCTATTTTCTACATGATTTTTAATATTTTTCTATTTTTACGTTTGGTGTTTTTTTTTTGATTGACGTGGCCTTTACTTGATGGAAATTCATATCTACTACTTAATTATTTGAAAAGGTTTAACAAAGGGGAACTATTAAGTTCCAATTGATCATTTAGTAAACAATTCGAATATTTCAATTTATTAATTTCCAAGAATTCTAAATAATTAAGTCTAATACCCTTATTTTCAACATGAAGGATTTCACAGTTTTCATCGAAGTCATGGTCTTCTTCCAAAATATGATTTGCATATGTTGAATGTGTTTTATTATTTACATAATTCATACGGTGCTCACGTACGCGGCTTTTGAATGGTCTACCAGTCTGGCCTACATATACTTTGGAACAAGATCCATAATTCAATTTATAAACTCCTGATTTTTCAGATTTTTGTGTTTTATCTTTATTATTTTTAATAAACCTTCCCAACGTGTTATCTGTCCTGAATGCTACTCTTAAATTTTGTTTTTTCAAAAATGACGTTATTTTTTCTGAAACGGGCCCTGAATAAGTTGAAGTTCTGTAATTATTGTCAAGGTTCCTCATAGTGGCGTACACATCTTGGATAGCCTTTCTATGTAATTTTTTAGCAAGAATATTCTCTTACATGATGGTTCTTCGGGTTGTAAGGCCGACGTATGACAACACCAAAAAACGACTGTGTAGAAGTGAGGCTCTCATTCCTAGGCTGTATGGTCTACGAAAAATTCACAAAACCAATGTGCCGCTCCGACCAATAGTCAACACTATTGGATCACCAACCTATGAACTTGCGAAATATTTATCCACGCTACTACAGCCACACATTGGTAATACATCTTCCTATGTAAGAGATTCCACACATTTCATCGAAAAGATCAAAGAGATTACCATTGATCCAAATGACGTTCTAGTCAGCTTTGATGTAGTATCCCTGTTCACAAAGGTCCCGTTATATGAAGCCATGAGGGAAATTGAACTACTTTTCCCAAGTGATATATCCAATCTCTTCAAAATATGCCTAACATCATCATATTTCATTTTCAATAACAAAAAAAATTAGCAATTAGAAGGTGTTTCAATGGGAAGCCCACTAAGCCCAGTTATTGCTAATTTCTTCATGGAAAAACTAGAAGAAAAGTCAATTGAAACTGCAAATTTAAAACCCAAGGTATGGTTAAGATCTGTAGACGATACGTTTATAATTTGGAGCCATAGACCAGAAAAACTCAATGAATTCCTTAACCATATTAATGACATACACCCGAATATTCAATTTACCATGGAAATTGAAAATGAGAAGAAACTGGCATTTTTAGACGTTCTCATTTCTCGAATAGAAAGACGTCTGGGGCATACGGTATATAGGAAACCAACACACACTGATCGATATCTCCACAATACCTCAAACTATCATCCGTGCCAAAAACAAGGTGTAATCAAGACATGAATTAGTTGATCGAGCTAGAAGAATTTGCGAACCTGAATCCCTGGAAGCTGAACTGAAACATCTAAAAAACGCTCTTCTTTCTAATGGATACAAAGAAAGATATATTGAGAGGTGTATGAAAAATAGAAGGGAAATCAGAGACGGAAGAATCAATAGTAGTCCAAATGACTGTCCATCCAGTGAACCAAGTAGTAGTCAAACCAACACCGAAAAAAGAAAGGCATTCTTGCCATATGTTCCCAGAGTCACAGATCGTATTGGCCGTATTCTACGAAAATATGAGATTAAAACCGTTTACAAACCTTCAAAAAAACTGAAATACCACTTTAGATCAGCGAAGGACAAACGAGACGTACTATGCTCTTCCGGGGTTTATCGCATTCCATGTTCCTGTGGCAGCGTTTATATCGGAACCACGAAACGCTCCGTTAAAACAAGAATCAAAGAGCACAAGGCTTGCTGTCGGTTAGGGCACACACAGAAATCCGCTGTCGCAGAACATACTCTCAACAACGATAACCATAGAGTGAAATTTGAAAAAACCCAAGTCATCTCTTCAACATCTGCCTATTACCCAAGACTCTTACGGGAAGCAATTGAAATCCGGACACACCACAGCAACTTCAACAGAACCGAAGAAGGACTACAATTGAACAAGGTTTGGCTTCCAGTTCTCAAAAATTCTCAATTAGCTCCCTACCCACAAAATAACGGTACGAACGATTCTATGATGTCTGCTAACGCTATGGACCAATCAGATGTAAGAACGTCAAATCACAGGTATTTATTGAGACAACGTATAACAAATGTGACAGCAACTTAAGAAAGCAGAAATTTGCAAAATAACTCTTGAAAATGCTAACCACTCGTGTTGGCGAAACGTCGAGACCTTCTCAGAGAGACCTTCTCAGAACATACGTCGGCCTTACAACCCGAAGAACCATCATGCAAGTGACGATTTTCACAATTTATAAGAATATTCTCTATTAATTTGACTTGATATCCATTGTTAACTGCTATCTGTTTTATAATATTTAATTCTTTGCAGAAATTTTCTTCAGAAAGAGGAATATTTACTAATCTATGTATCATACTATGGTATGCTGATATTTTATGTAAATATGGATGTATCGAATTATTATGAATGGTGATGTCAGTATGGGAAGGTTTATGAAAAATAGAAAAATGGTGTTTGTTGTTGGTTTTACCTATTGTCAAATCTAAAAAATTTAATAGTTTTTCTACTTCTATTTCTATTGTGAATTTAATGTTTGGGTGAATAGTGTTAATATATTTATGAAAGGTGGCTGTCTGTTGGTACCTTTAAAATAAACTATAATGTCATCCACATATCTGTACCAATACAAAAACTGTTGCGAGAGTGGGTGCTTGCAGTGCTGCCGTTTTGTGAGTAATTACTCCTTTTGTGAGTATTTTCAACGCTGCGGAGTAAATGCGGAGTAATCGGACATTTGTGAGGAATTGTGAGGATTTCGATAGGTCATTCACATACATTATTAAATACGAATTTTGGCAATAAAGACATCTAGATGATGCTGAAACAAAAGTACTAATAGGCAGAACGGTATTTCTGCGCATGCGCCAAAATAAAACTAGATGAATACAGTCAAGCGCGACTCTCTTGGTGTTGATTCTCTCTTACGTCACTCGTTGCCACCTATAATAGGAAATGATCGTATGTCGTGTACCACTTTTTGCCTCATTTTTTCAAAGAACCACATATAAATTCTTGTACTGACATACGACAGGTGACACTTAACTAGTTAGATGTTAGATTAGTACCATTGTTAATTTTTTTCAAAGAAATCTCTATCATTTTAATTCATATCAATCACAACCATTGCTTCAGTTAGTGAAAAAATATTGGGAGGATTTTGTGAGGATTTTAAAAGTTTTGGGAGTAAAATGCGCGGATTTTGATAGGGCCTAGTGATCCTTTTGATTAGTGTCCAGCGGCAGCACTGGGTGCTTGTGACTTATTCCTTCAAGGTTGTCCATGAAGATATCTGCCAGTAGAGGACTCAGCGGATTTCCCATGATCAAACCTTCAGATAAAGAATATATTTTATTGTCAAATTGAAAGTAATTTTGTTCAAGACATATCGACATAAGGTCTAATATCTCTTGTTTAATAACTGGGTTGACATGATTTCAGATAGCAGTTAACAATGGATATCAAGTCAAATTAATAGAGAATATTCTTGCTAAAAAATTACATAGAAAGGCTATCCAAAAAGTGTACCCCACTATGAGGAACCTTGACAATAATTACAGAACTTTAACTTATTCAGGGCCCGTTTCAGAAAAAATAGCGTCATTTTTGAAAATACAAAATTATAGAGTAGCATTCAGAACAGATAACATGCTGGGAAGGTTTATTAAAAATAATAAAGATAAAACACAAAAATCTGAAAAATCAGGAGTTTATTAATTGAATTGTGGATCTTGTTCCAAAGTATATGTAGGCCATACTGGTAGACCATTCAAAAGCCGCGTACGTGAGCACCGTATGAATTATGTAAATAATAAAACACATTCAACATATGCCAATCATATTTTGGAAGAAGACCATTACTTCGATGAAAACTTTGAAATCCTTCATGTTGAAAATAAGGGTATTAGACTTAATTATTTAGAATTCTTGGAAATTAATAAATTGAAAAATTCGAATTGTTTACTAAATGATCAATTGGACCTTAATAGTTCCCCTTTGTTAAACCTTTTCAACTAATTAAGTAGTATATATGTTTTGAGATTTATAATAATAATAATAATAATAATTCGTCTTTATTCACCATAAAACAAACAGAACAAGTACAATTTAACAGTGGAGGTGAAAAGGCGGAGTGTCAGCGTGAGCTGTTTTTATACTCAACCCTATGTTCCTGAAGGGAAAGAAGTGAAAGAAATAAGATAATATAAAGAATATAAACAATATGAACAATATATGAACAATACGGACAATAAATAAACAATATGAACAATATGTTAACCCCATTGTGGGAATTACAAAGTAGATATTATACATAAAAAATTAAGAACAGCAATGCATATCAGTTTGGTTAATAGCCGGTCAGTTCGAAAGGAGACAGTCTACTCACCGAGAAGAACTTTCAATCTTTTTTTAAAGTTATTTAATGAATAGGATCTAAATTCATTGGGTAGTGAGTTATAATATTTCGGTGCGTTGTACGAGAAGCTACGAGTGAAAAATGAAGTTTTGTGCTTTGGAATGATAAGTGTAGTTTTATTACGAGTGGAAAATCTGTTAAGGTCCGAAAAGGTTTTTAGCCTTTTGAAAAGGTAATCTGGTACTTGGGAAGTTAGAACTTTATGGGTATTTGTTAGAAGGTGTAATTTCCTAAGTTTCTCCATATTCAGCCAACCTGATTTCTTCATCGGCACAGATATATGGTCGTATTTACGAACACCGAAAGAAAACCTCAGGCAATTATTTTGTATACGTTGCAAGCGGTGACGGTCAAGTTGGCGTAAAGCTGGTCCATATATACTGTCGCAGTAGGAAATTTTAGAGAATATTAGTGACTCACAAAGTTTAAGCTTTAATTCAGATGAAAGTAAGTCCCTGTTTGGATAGAGTTGCCTTAAAACATTGTAGGAGGATAGACTGAGGTGGCTGACATGTTTAGTGAATCTGAGCTCAGGATCGGGCCACAGTCCTAAATTTTTGAATTCTTTCAGAATTGGAAGTGAGTCATTTTCAAGGCGAATTTGTATGGTATTCATTGCGATATCCCTGTTCTTCTTGGAGCCAAATAGCATCACTGCAGACTTTTTTGGATTGAGTTTGAGCTTATGAGCAGTAGAAATATCGAAGATGGTCTAGAGATCAGTATTTATATGAGTTTGAGCCAGGTCTAGATCGTAAATGGGAAATGAAAAATAGATCTGGGTGTCGTCAGCATAGTGATGTATGGGGCAATTGTTAACAAAATGGTGGAAGTCAGATATATATAAACTAAACAATGAGGGTCCGAGAATAGATCCCTGTGGCACACCTTTAGTTACAGATAAGGCCCCTGAAATTACTCCATCTAGAATTACCTTTTGAGTCCGGTCAGATAAATAATTTTTTATTAAACGTACTGCATCTTGCGAGAAGCCAAATGCGACAAGTTTCTCACAAAGGATATCGTGGTCGATGGTGTCGAACGCTTTACTATAATCAAGTAATACTAAACAAGAGACACTACCTTTATCAACAGCTTGGAAAATATCATCTGTAATTGAAAGAAGGGCTGTGGTAGTACTATGTTGTGATCTGAATCCTGACTGAACCGAAGAAATAATTTTTTTTTCGTTTACAAAGACATTGATTTGGTCCTTCAGTATCATTTCTATCACTTTGGAAAGAGAAGGTAAAATGGAAATGGGTCTGAGGTCAGATAAGACAGATGGTGTGTTACACTTTGGCAGAGGTATGACTAGACCGCTTTTCCACAAGTTAGGAAATTGTCCAGAATTTATTATAGAATTGATGATATGGGTTATGTGGTTCAGTAAATAATTATCAAAAAGATGTATCATCTGTACAGAAATGTTATCTGAACCTGTAGCTTTACTCTTAATCTTATTTATGTATTTTCTGACAGTATGGGCAGTTACAGTGGAAAAGAAAAACTGGTTCTCGGACTCTTCTTGTTCTTTGTAGCGGTCAAGTAGAGAAGTTTGGTATACAGAACTACCAGGCTGCAATATATTATTGAAATATGAATTGATAAGATTCACGTCTCTCAAATCATTCGGGATTCCAGGATTGGCTTTGTCCCTTAAAATTTCTAGAGATATGAGAGTATTCCAAGTCCTCTTAGAATCTTTTTTAGCAAGGATGAAATTGAGATAGGCTTTCTTTTCTCTACGAATAGCCCCAGTTGTATAGTTCCTTAGTTCTTTGTAGCTATTCCAGTCTGCTATTGAGTGTGATTTCTTATATTTTCTGAATGCGCGGTCTCTCAGTGATAACATTTCTTTGATATTAAACGTTAACCATGGAGCTGGAGGCTTACTCACCCGTTTATTTCGAATAGGAGCATGTCTTTCGAATATGTTTAATAAATTTTCGTTCAAAAATGATATCATGTAGTCAACATCACTCATTAAATAAATATTATCCCATTCTATATTTTGCAGATCCGAATTGAAAGAAGTATAATCAAAGTTACGGTAATCACGAAAGGATATGAATTTAATATTTTGCTGAATTTCGATTTTATCAATTTTACATGAGACAGCCATATGATCGGAGATACCCTGTATGTCAGAAACTTCGACCAATTTAACTTTATCTTTATCTGAAACGATTAAAACATCTAAAAGAGTTTGGGAATGAGAAGTGATTCGAGTGGGACTGTCAACCAGCTGATGAAAGTTGAAGGAACTTAGGAATTCATAAAACCGTTGACATCGTCTGTCATTTGCAAGTAAATTTATATTAAGGTCACCGGCTACTAAAAGAAAATCACTTGAGGCGATCAGGTTGCTAACAGTATCTTCCAGTTCGTTTAGGCAATGAGTTACATCAGCACTGGGAGGGCGATACAACACACCGAAATAGTAAATTTTGCATTTAGAGGTTATCGAAATCCAAAGCTGCTCAAGAGCAGGACTTATTTCAGAGTGGATAATTTTGTAATTTATATTTTCATTGATAAAAAAAGCAACCCCACCACCTCTTCCATCTCTATCTGCTCGAACTAGGTGATATGAGTTGATGCCAACTGTATTTGTATTTGTCCTATTTCGAATAGTTAATGAGATTTTCAAGTATTAAGTAAAAAACAGATTTTAAAAATATTTTTATATATAATTGCTAAAAAAGTTGATAAATAATAGTTAGAACTTTTGTTTGAGAGCTACTATGTTCGTTATTAAGACGAGAACGAAAAAGAACTGAAGTGTCTTTGTCCTATTTCAAACAGTAAATGAAAGTATGAAAGTCGTAAAAATCAGATTTTGGGAGTATTTTTATAAACAATTGCTAAAAAAATTGATTAATGATAGGAGTACAGCTTTGATTGAAAGATGTACTCCTATCCTCGAAAGACCTGAAGTGTTCCTTAATATTAGTATTTGGTAGCAAAAAATAGTAATAAAAAATCGAAAGCAATATATTTGTCTCAATAACACCTCATCGGAACAAACATTGGAGTTCCTCAGGTTTCAATCCTGGGCCCCGTTCTGTTTCTTATTTATATGAACGACATTGACAAACTCGACATACCAGCTTCCTTCACAATTTATGCTGATGATACATCGGTAGTAATCTCAGGTAAGGACCATATAGCTCTGGAAAAATGTAGTGAAACGGTTAAAAAAATTAAACAAAGGTTCGGTTCCAATCACCTCATGATGAACATAGAAAAAACACAGTTTTCATAATAGACAGAGAGAATGTGAACAGCTTATCCTTCATG
This sequence comes from Chrysolina oricalcia, assembly GCA_944452925.2. Classification (NCBI taxonomy): domain Eukaryota; kingdom Metazoa; phylum Arthropoda; class Insecta; order Coleoptera; family Chrysomelidae; genus Chrysolina; species Chrysolina oricalcia. The sequence continues at coordinate 52,499,313 of OX101821.2, forward strand.
ACATCAAGACAAATGATAATACCGTAAAATTTTTAGGTATATATTTAGATCCATGTTTATCGTGGAAACCCCATTGTGAACATCTGATCTCACAATTGAACTCCATATCTTATCAGCTGCGGAATCTGAGAACGGTATTGAATATGGATATGTTGATGAAATTGTATTATGCCCAAGCTGAGAGTAGAATCCGTTATGGAATCTGTATTTGGGGCACATCTTCATCGGCAAATGATGTTTTCGTAGCCCGGAAGAGGGTACTGAGGAGTATGACAGAAATGAAATACCGAGAGACATGCGTGAATGCCTTCAAAAAATATAAAATTTCAACTGTTCCCTCCCTTTACATTATGGAAACATGTATGTATGTCTTCAAGAACATGAGGGATTTCAAATTGATATCAGATGTCCACACCAGACAAAAAAATTGCATCTCTGTACCACACTGTAAAACCAATGTTTTTTCTAATTCCCCTAAAATTATGGGACCTAAATTTTTCAACTTACTACCAGATGAAATAAAAAAATGTAAATTGGAGTCTTCATTCAAAAGTCATCTGAAGTCGTATTTAGCTGATAGTTGTTTTTATAATGTGAAGATGTTTCGACCGTAATTCATACTGTATGTAGTTGTGACGTGTTATTTTGTAACTTTTATTCAGTATCGTCTGTATCTGTTAAATTTAATTTTATTTATAAGATCTATAACATTTATGTTCACAGTCCATTCGACTGTTTTACTGTCTTGACTATTCCTATACAATCATGTGTTGTCTTAAAGGAAAATAAACGAATTGAATTGAATCCACAAATGCGTGTTTAAGCAATACAATTTTTTTTAAGAAATGATTTTATTCTTAAAGATCATAATATACATTGCTGATTGAAATTCCGAAAACAAAAATTCAAACATCTTATAAACAATGCATTCGTTTATAACGATTATTCAAACAATCAGAGTAATAAATTTAAAAAAAATAATTTTTATGTAACTTCAAATTATTAAAATAAGAACAAATATGAATATAGAAAAAAAAATTTCACAGCTTCATTTGCATTTTTTAGTGTCTTAGATTGTTAATAACAAAGTGGAAAATCACCATTTTCTACTTTTTCTGATAGGGATCTTTTTTAAAGCCTTCCAAGAATAGCTCCAAAAAGTGAAACAAATTAGAGGTTTGTATGTAAATTTGAAACTTGGAAAAACTAGTTAATTAACAAATAGTTATTTGTTTTACTAGGCATAAATGCACAAGATTTAATGCCGCGGCTGGCCAAGGCATTAAATCTGCTTTTCTGCCGTGTGAAACATATAATTTTTTCTTCAAATTTGTTCCAATTCCACGCAAAATCGACTTTTTCATATTTAAATTGCGTTTCATTAATAACTAAATTATTTTATCAAAGGTAACTGGGCCCTGCGTTACTATGTTTACCGCTGATGACGTTTGTTGAATATTTTTGTTTACTGTTTACATTGTCATTGTCAATTTTGAAAAGTTGTCATGTTAGAAATGGATTTACTGCAAAGTGAGGATGAATTGATGCAATTAACACCACCTGAGATAAGATACCAGGCGCGAGATGTGGAATTTAACATTTTACCGGAAAAATCAAGAACTGTATATGAAGTCACATACAGCAGATTAATGGAATATAGACAGAAGAAAAATATAGGATCTTTCTCTGAAAATGTGCTGATTGTCTATTTTACCGATCTTTCAAAGAAATTGAAGCCTTCAACGTTATGGTCTACCTATTCCATGTTGAAAGCTACCCTGAACATAAAAAATAACATTGATTTGGCAAAATACCTGAAGTTACGGGCTTTTTTGAAACGCCAGTTAGACGGTTTCCATGCAAAAAAATCCCGAGTTTTTCAAAGAGAAGAAATCGAGAAATTTTTATCAGATGCCCCAGATGAACTGTATTTGTGTACGAAGGTAGGAATATATTGAAACTGATCTATTATGGATTAAAGAACTAATTTTCAATTTATATTTTAGGTTGTACTTATTGTTGCAGTCGCTGGGGCTTGTAGATGTGATGAGCTTTTGCAAATGAAAACAGATGATATAAATGACATGGGCGACAAATTGCTAATTATGCTACCAAATACTAAGACCAAAAGATCAAGATCTTTTGTAGTAACGGAATATTTAAGCGTTTACAGAAAATATGCAGCCTCCAGACCCTCGAATTTAAATAATCGCCATGTCTTCTATAAGTATGCGAACGGTAAAGCACATCATCAATTCATTGGCATTCACAAATTCGGTAAAATGCCAGAAGAAATTGCTACTTTTCTGGGACTATCCCATGCGAAAGAGTATACCGGGCACTGCTTTCGCAGAACTTCGGCCACGTTGCTGGTGCATTCTGGTGGGGACATAACAATGTTGAAGCAACATGGAGGACTACAGATCTCTATTCCTCCTGCATTTCCCCAAATCACAACTCCTGACCCTTGGCTCATCAAATCTCCAAAATGTGACTTAAGCATGACCGTCTTCAAGAAAACAGAAACCAACACGGAGCTGATGATTAAGCTCTTCCACCAACGGCTTGACATGCAAGAAAATCTCATACACTTATATACCGACTGTTCAAAAACAGAACAAGGGGTTGGTGTTGCCGTAGTGACACCTAACTCCACCCTCTTCTTTAAAATGCTGGACATGACAAGCACCAACACAGGAGAACTTTACGCTATCCTACAAGCATTGATTTATCTGAAAACAGATAACCACAGGGGATATTTAATAATATCGGACTCACTTGGTGCGATTAAGAGCATCCAACAGACATACCCTAAGAACCCTATTCTTCTCCAAATCAAAAATGAACTCCACGACATCGAGACAAACGGAAAAATAGTGAAACTTATGTGGGTTCCTTCCCACATAGGCATACAAGGGAACGAGAAAGCAGATGCAGCCGCACGCCTGGCGATGTCAAGCCCACAATCTCACCCAATCAGACGATCAGTACCATTGGACACAAAAAATTATCTGAAAAACACTGTCCTGAATGAATGGCAGAATAAATGGAACCAGTCAAATTCAAAACTTGCAGAGATCAAACAATCCGTGAAACCGTGGGGACACACCTCGAGCAATAGAGAACATCAAACTAGATTATCCCGTCTTCGAATCGGACATACAAGGTTCTCACACGAATATCTGATGCTCCGCACCGAACCACCAAAATGCGACAGCTGTCAAACATTTCTAACAGTGAAGCACGTGCTTACAGAATGCAACGTACATGCAGATTCGAGGAAAACTTTCCATCTACCAAGAGAATTCCACAACATTCTAGGAGAAAACTGCCGCACCGAAAACCTAATGTCCTATCTAGCCCACATAAACCTTTATAACATGATCTAATACCATAATATGTAGAACATTTATTATCTAGTCTGCGCTAATAACCTAAAGGGATGATGCGCTTTAATCTGTAAATAAAAAAAAACATGGAGGATGGAAGTCTTCCGCTGTCGCGGAGGGCTACATTGAGGACTCGCTAGCCAATAAGTCGAACATCGGCAATAAAATATTTTCTGGCGTTTCCGGAGTATCAAGTGTGGATACTAAAGTTATTAATTTTACTGGAAAGGAGGGAAGTGGACAGAGTTCAATTGTATTAAATAATTGTTCACAATTCACCATAAATATATCTAATAAATAAAAATTTCGTGTTGTAGTTTGTAGTTTTAATGCAATAAAACCAGTTTATTATCATCAGCATCATTTTGAGTTTTCTCAATGTCACTGTCAATTTTAATAACCAGTTTGATTTAAATTATTACTTGGAAGGTTGCCTAGCAACGAACTTTTTCTGCCTAGGCAGTAAAAGTGGACTTTTTCTGCCTAGGCATTAAAAGTACAACTTCTAAGCCTGCCAAGTGTCATTAAAAGGCCGCTTTTAATGTCATTTGGAGAAAAAGCATATTTAATAAAATAATTACGGGAAACATTTTTTTTTCATCGATTTTTGTTGATTCAGGTGTCTAAATAGTAGGTGAATTTTTTTAAATCTTAATATTGGCAGTTAAAGGGTTAAAATTATTTTTGTTTTTCAAGGGTCCGTATCAGTCAGCGCACGCGGGACTCGTATCACCCGCTTTTAGCGCTATTTTCGTCTCTAAATTAAAATTCTAAATATTGGTGGTGGTGTTCCGGGAGGTGAGACTTTTTTAGAAAATGTCCTCCTCTCTCAGGATCTTTTTCAACTTTTGGATAATTGCAAAAAACCAAAAAAATTTTCAAAAAGTTTCTAGAGGTCATTCCGAATCGAATGAGGCCTGGACCATAATTTCCGGTGCCCTTGAAGAGAAATTCAACAAAATAGTTCATGTAGGCTAGACTATTGTTTGGATCTTTGAAAAGAGAATGCCCCTGATATTCCAATTGGTATATTCCTTGAATGTGCGCAGGCCATATAGATTTTCCACAATTATTGGAATACATCTAAATATAATTCTGAAATATATCATACTGACTGGGTTTACGAATTGAGATTAAAGATAATTCCAAGCAGATTTGTCAACTTCAAAGTAACTGCTGCATACAACTTGAAATGAAAATAAAAAACTCAACAGAAAAGAAAATATTATGTAACTTTTAATCAGAACTTGCCGTATTATAAATCACAACCGATGACGAAATAGCTGGGAAGGTGGTCTCATCGTATTTTCAAGCTAAAACTAATATTTCCCTGGTACACCAAGAAGTGTGGTAATGAACACTGAAACAACAAAAAAACTCGAATAATTCAGCCGAACTCCAACTAATATAAAAGTTACAAGTCCATAATTTTCCGAAGAAGTTCCCGAAGTTTTTCATTATCCCGGACAACATCGCCCGAGGGAATTTTCGCATTCCTGCCAAACCGTTGCAATTTTTTTGCGGATGTCAATGTTGAATGCTAAAGCAGCAGGTATTTCAATAATGGCTTCCAGAACAGCTTTTTGAAAGGAGCTCGTTTACGAGGATATCTTCGACGCTTTTCTGAGAAATATGTTGTGGACCTACGCAATATTCATCCTTATGGATGTAATGGTTTCCATTTGTGTCAAGAGATGGTTCGTTGTGGAATAAACTTTATGAATGAAATGCTGAATATTTATAATCATTCTCAAAAGTCTGACAAGTTTTTTTAAATCTCTCTGTGATAAAAGTTTCGTTTGGAGTGAAATTTGTTTTCCATTAACTACACTTTGAGAGCGATGGAATTTAGTATTTGCATTCATCAAAAGGGGCATTATTATCATTTTCACACCCAATTTCGTCACAGGATGAACAAAAATCGATCCTGGCTTTATTTCCATGATTAAATTAGTCAAAATTGGTGTCACTGACGTAAATGCTAAGCAGAGTGCTGTGTGTTGTGCCCACATTTCATTTCACCCACATTGCGATTTGCCAAAATTATGTTACGCCCAAGAATATTATATAATGATACTATACTATAATGATACTATACATTTCGTTGTGCATGGCCATGCCACATTAGGTTCGTTGTGCCAACAGTCTACGAACATATCCGAATGAATATAATAGAAATGTATTTATACTGAACAACAAACAGAATGATTTCCTTTTACATGATGCACAGTTTTTCATTCTTCCTTGACTGATAATCACTATCAAAAACAATGATACCGTTGATAAATAAAGTAAGTCTTCCTAACAATTTTCGGGTTCTTTCAAATCACTACTCCTTCGTAAGATAAATGACACTTTTTAAACAATGTTATGATTGAGCTGTATATCAATGAATTCACTTCTGTGAATAATAATAACACTCTACCACTGACCAAAACTATTCGCTGACTTGATCACCACCGCTTTCCACATGAAAAACCATTTTCATCAAAAACTTTTCAACAATTGTTCAGGCGTTTTTTTTTCTTTTGAAGGTCAATAAGTGATAATTTTAATTGTTAAAATGTCCACTTTGAAATGGTCTATTTTGTAACTTAGTGGTTTGTTAAACCGACAAAAAGTCTCTCTGAATCATGATTTTCAATAGTTGTAGAAAAAAGTAACAGGCAAAGACCAGGTGGAGAAAGATGTTGAGGTTCCAACTTTAGGAAGAAAAATATTTTACACGAAAACACTCAAAATTGTGAAATGGGGATGCAGTTTAGGGGTTGAAGCAGGATTTTGTTTGAAAATGTTCAATAGAAAAGTTGTAGATAATAAGAAAATAAAAAAGTTTTGTTCCTAACACTTTTCGACATAACCTTAAATTATATCCCAAAACTTTGGATTGACGTGGCCGTTACTTGATGAAAATTCATAGTATATGACACTAAGGTATATATATAGAGAGAGAGAGAGAATATACTTTATTATCATAAGAAATTAGATTCTTTTAGACAAAGTTAGCTTATGTTTAAATACAAGTTTCAAAGTATGTCTAATACCCACTAGTCAATAATTAAAATAAAAAGTACTAAGATATTATAATATGTCAATTTCATCAAAGTCAATATATAAAGTAAATGTATAAATAAAATAATAGCAATACAATATGCTTACACAACCCAACTCGCAACAGATTTTGTAGATATAAACAGGTAACAAATAAATAGGATATAATAAAAGTTTTTCTACATTCATGCAAAAAGCAAAACTTTATTGAACTATATTCAGTGGAAAAAGAAGTTCTTTATTGCAGTAGTGCAATAAAGTTTTTATTGCACTCATCTTTCTAGAAAAAAAGGTTAGTTTGATTATCTGTATTGTGAATTTTGTTTGCATTGTCGTAAATAAATTAAAATTTTGTATTTCTGAATTTGATTAATATGCGCTGAAAATTTCTTTGGAATATTTCTTCTTCACAATATTCATTTATTTTAATATGTATATGAACATGTATTTATTGAATATGTAAATTACCACTTTTTAGTAAATGCATTTTTACTCTTTTATTTTCAGTCGACTGTCTCCAGCTTTCCATTAATTGAAAACGAAAGTCTTAAAAGTCTTTTTTTTTTTAAATTTAGTGAACCTAATTTTCTAAGAATCGATACCATCCGAGTAAATGAAGTTATTTATGACATCAGGTATGTCAAATGAGGTTTTCTATCTCACGAAGTCCCATCGGATGTATATTCTAACACTTTCCTTGATATTTTCATCATCATTTTAAATTCATCATTTTTTTCATGTGATTGAACCCTATTTTCAGCAAATGCGTGCGCTCCTGTCTGTTGTGGGAGGGTCACAGTCTATCGCTACCTTCTCTCTTCCCCGCAGCCCGCGCGCCTAAAAACAGAGCGACTTCAAATCACTCCGTGTCGTAGGTATGGCAATGCTGAGTCCATCTGAATTTATACGATATCATACGTCCATGGTTTAAAACGACAGGCGATTATAATAATGACCTATGATGATTTTTATTTTTCTAATTGATGCGTTTCGGTTAAAAATACGAAAAATCACGTGTTCAACTCTTATGCCAACAAAAAAGAAACCAAAAAGCAACAAAACAGAAACAAACGTCAAACCAATGTTTTTCAACTCAACAAATCTGAAACATTTCATCAACAGAACGTGTTGTGATTCTGGCTGCAGCAACTTTCGCGTTCCCGTTGTGAAGTAGGATTTATATTTTTTTATTTTTCTTAGTATTCTCATTCGCCTCGATAAATTCGAAATGTTTGATTCGAATATTAAACTTACTTGATTATAGCTGCATCTAGTGGACGAATATCATCAAACCAATAATTTTTGTGATCAACATTCTGAGAAAATTTTTGATACTGATAAAAATAGACACGGTGCAATTAGATATAAAAAAGTTGTCCACACTTCTGACTCGTCCTGTAGGATTATGTAAGGAATGTTTCGATACAGTCTCGTATATTTCAATCCTATACAAATCCTATACAAATTTAAGAATGTCATGTGAACTTATAACCAAATGTTAGTCTCATCTCAATTATCATTGGTACACGGTAACTATTTTTTTGTGGCACCACGGGTAAGTCAGTATGGATTCTTTGGCAGTCTTTTGAATTTCAACTTATAATTTTCCAAAAGAGAATGCATTTTCACACACCCTGTAAAATTTCCAGGTTGATTTTTTCCAGGACTTATATTAAATTAACTAAACAAATCTGGATTATTCGCGGTTTATAATTATTTTCCGTTTTTCTACCGACTTTCCAATTTTCAACTCATCATCTTCCGAAAGAGATTGCATTTTTAAATATTCTGGCTAATTTCCACGTGGCTTTTTTGCTTATTCTCGAGTTATAATCAAATTAACAAAATAATAGAAAAAATCCCGGCAACCAGTGGAATTTTCTTACTTATTTTCATAACGATTAATTATTTCTGTTATATTCTCTTTCAACTCGAATATCATGCACCTCAGGCCAATTAACTTTCCAGTGGTGGCGCCAAAGCTTGTTGCACCAGTGGTGGCGCTGGTACACTTTCTTGAATGAACCTTTTGTTGAAAGTAATTTAATTTTTTTGAAGAAAATCCCACCCCCTCCCCATTTGGTCTGTGACACCAGCGCAACCACTGGTGCAACAAGCTTTGGCGCCACCACTGGAAGGTTAATCATGAAAAATAAGATTTTGTATAAAAATACTTTTTTAATTGCATAAAATACGCCCTACTGAGTATTTTATATTTCCAAAGTACCCACAATTGACTTTTTTATAAGGTTCATATAAAGTCAAATATTTCGCGTTTCTGAACTGTTAGATGACACTGACAAGATATGTTTTTCATACCATAGTGACAGCGATTTTTTATAATATTTCCAAATAAATTACAGTTATCTGATGGAATATCTACCGAATATCCAATGGTCAACCCTGCATTGTTGCATGATTGCCAAATCTCAACATTATTCGGAGTACTGCGAAATAGCTCAAAAGATTATTAATATGACTACATTTATCTCACAACTTTGGATCCGCTCAAAATGGGTTTGACTTGACTGGATCCGATGCACCTAATCGATATATACAGTGTTCGGATTGGATTGAATCACTCAAGTCAATTCCATAAAATATAGGATTAGACCCAACCGATCGCCTTGAAGAGAAGTGAAATTACGAGATAAACAAGTTTGAAATTGACAAATGACAGGTAGAAGTAGCCAAATTCAGATTAGTGTTTATATTGACAATTGTCTGTCTCAAAATGGAGAGCAAAATAATAATTAAGAAAAGAAACGTATGGTCCAAAGAAGAGAGCAGATCCACAGAACAACGATTCGTGATTTAATTCGCAGAACACAAGAAATTTAAGGTTACGAAATTCGACATTTTGCTGTGAAGTTAGCTTTTTTCAATCGGATTGAAGAATAGGATTCTTCGATCCACTTAAATATTGCGATATAAACTGAAGGGTGGTTTCACTCGACTCAATGCTATTGAATTTGAAGCGGATAGAGATCGTCCAGATAAACGTAGTCAAATTATTATCTGGTATTGATAATTGTGGTAAAGTGGTTCAATGCATTATGTAGCTATATTACGGATAGCCGGATTACTAATAATAATAATTATTATTACATTTCTTGTTTGTTGTGGAGATGTATTATCTACATTAGAAATATAGAATATATATATAATATGTATAAGGCGAAGGGTAGTCTTGATTGATTAGTTAAGGAAAAATGTGGATGGATCTTGAGGATGCAGTCAAAATACTGGGCTGTTTAAAAAAATACTCTTCGTTATTTGGTCGAGCTTTCGGAAATGTTTATTTTCTTTATCAAGACATCAAACATGAGGTTTATAGTAAAACGTCAACATTGATGAGACACATACAAAGTCATGATTCATGAAGGTGGAAAACATCCAATTCCTTTTTTAATAATTATTATAATAAATTCGGTTCAAACTTTCCTATTATATTTTTCGAAACTTGCACATATAACTCAGTACGGTGTGTTGAGTTCGAATAATGAGGACTCCATCCAAGACAAATCTGAGGGCGCGTGCAACAAATATCCTGAAATTTGTTAACGTAACACAAGGGACATTGAAACCGAATAATGAGGCCCCCGAGGTCTCCAACCAAAACCGGAAGCACTGTAGCTTTCACCAAATTCACGAATAATACTCTTCAGATGCCATTGAATTCGAATAACGAGGTCTTCACCCACCAAAAAACCAGAGACACAACAAATTCAACCAAAATCATAGACAGGACTCAGCAGAGGCCACTGAATTCGAATAACTAGATCCCCGATGTCTACATCCAATAAAAAACTGGAGACACTACAATTCCAACCTAATTCATGAACAGGATCCAGCAGAGGCCACTTAATTCTGAATACAAGGTCCCTGAGGTCAACATCCAACAAAAAACACTACAAAATCAACCAAATTCATAGACAGGACCCAGCAGAGGCCACTGAAATCGAAAAATGAGGTCTCCCAGGTCGACACTGGAAGCACTACAAATTCAATCAAATCTATTGACAGGACTCAACAAAACCCACTGAATTCCAATAACGAAGTCCCCTGATCTCAGCCCAACAAAAAAAACGGAAACACTATCAATTTAACCAAATTCGTATACAGAATTCAGCAAAGGCCAATGAATTCGAAAAACGAGGTCCCCGAGGTCTTCGCCCAACAAAAAAACCAAAGATACTACAAATTCAAATAAGTGATGATGTGGATGATAATGCTGAACTGCGCCTATCATGCCGTTATTTTTTAAGTATTTGATATAATGTTATTCAAAAACAACTGGAATGGACAATAAAGACGCTAGTAGGTTTTTTATTATTTCTTTTCAATTCTGTTTTCCGTCTTGTTTTATTTCCAAAACTGATATTTCAAATCGCAGTACATAAAGATCATTACTCACATACTTCTTCAATGGTGTCCAAGGACTCCAAGGCTTTGAGCGGACCAATCCAACATCCAACTGATGAACTGACAAACCCCTATCGACGTAACTTTCATTTTCGAAAAATTAAACGAATTACCTCGGTTACATATGACAGTGACAATAATTCTGTGCACTACCTTGTGGTTAGTAGCAGAACTATTTTTGTCTTTTCGTTCATGTACTACAGAGGAATCACTTATTGGAGCGATTTACCGCTTTTTGTCTGAGGATTTGAAAATCATTACTAAAAATATGAATCGTTTGATTTTATGTTTGCAAAATAGTATGAATAGTTCCTCAATGTTCAGTCTTCTAAATTTCATATAAATATCACTTGCAAAAGCGACTCTTTTCAACTCTCTTTGATTTTAAAACAAGATTTTCAGATTTTTTTTTTAATTTTGAGGAAACGTTGAAGTAGAAAATTCTGTAAAAAATCGTGGTCATCTTTTACTTTGACATTGATATGTCATGATATTTGAAATGGAATCTGATGAATGGTTTTTGGGAAAACTTAAAAAACCTCTAATAATCAGGTTTCTAATTTTTTTCCTCGAAAACTGTTCATCAAATTTTCTTCCACGTCTCTCTCATTATTCAATTTGAATGCTAAAATGACTCGATTTTTTTTCAGAATTTTTAACTTGGCCGAGTCTTCTCTGCATGTGCATTTCCCGTATCTTTTTCATTCCAGACCATTGTTTTGCAAGCGCCAGAGCATTGCTGCTACCGAAAACACTCGTAATCAGCAAAAAAGTAACCCTCTCACTGACAAAAAACCCTTGTCACGTAAAAACGAGCCTAGGAGGTGTCTTCTCTATTCCATTCTAACCGTAGCACACTTTTTATCTCGTGTCAATAGCGAATACTAGTTTTGTGTACGGCATTTATAAATAGACCACTGTTAAAATTGCAGGAATAAATTCCTGTGTGTGTGTCCTGCATGCGGAACGGCATTTCCGAGCGGTTTTATTTATTGTGAGAGCAGTCGTCGTACGCCAGCAGGATTCGAAAGTT